>CM061561.1:53450764-54199861 GCA_030864225.1 Capsicum baccatum var. pendulum
ATTTATAAGAGTAGCTAGGTAGAAATGGTATATAATTTACTCTAGTCATGTAATATTCTCCAAATGTTTTTTCTAATATAATTTTTCTTATATCTACAACATTTATATCTCTAAGTGCATACAAAATAAGTATCTTAAATTTATCTACCATGACATCAGATAAATTATTATTCATTATCATAAAATTGTTTTTTTCAAAATATTCCCTTCAACCATGTACATAATAAAATATAGTCATCTCAGATTACTATATACT
The DNA here is from genome assembly GCA_030864225.1 of Capsicum baccatum var. pendulum. Taxonomy (NCBI): domain Eukaryota; kingdom Viridiplantae; phylum Streptophyta; class Magnoliopsida; order Solanales; family Solanaceae; genus Capsicum; species Capsicum baccatum. Next base: position 53,451,021 of record CM061561.1, read on the forward strand.
AGATTATTCTTAAATAACATGTTCTTCGGTCACTATTAGCATGGTAATTCAGATACTTTTTCCCATAAACAGCGCCTCGACTCTGGTTACTCCCCGTCACGGCTTCTTGCCTCATTGGTTTCACCTTTAGGATGGCATAGTCCTTAGGGATTTTTCTCCGTTTCCACTTTGCTAATAAACTTCTTAATATATTATTTTTCGAATAATTCTACTATAAAATAACTAATATGATTTTATTTTATCATATCATGATTGTCGGGAATTATGAATTTAGCTATTCATAATCATAAATAGATATACCTGTTCCGGTAGCTTTGATATTTCTGAGGTTTGTTGCTCCATAGCTTTTTCCATTGCAGTGTATATATTTAATTAACTGGGCTTAAATATTTTTGAACGGAGAGAATTTTGGCTTGAATGTGAGAAGGCTTGCTTTGCAATGCCTTCTTGCTTCTTTATTTATAGAATGATTTTTACAAACACTTTACATGTTTTACAACCTTACGTAAAGGCTAAAAAGATAAAAAACAAAAAACAATCAAAGAAAGACTTAAAAAGTCTTAAAGCCTACCTAGCCTACCCTAAGCCTACAATGCTAAAATTCAAACTCTATTCAATTTGCATTAAATGCTACTAACTTTTTAATGCTAACTTACGTAAACAACTTGTAAAATTTACAATAAGTCTTCCGTCTATTTTGTCATATCTGTTGTATCTCCATTATTGCTCTGGTCTTATCTTTCCAGCTGGCGTCCTTATCTCTTTTCATTCTAACTAAACTGCTGGGACGTCATTATCTCCTCCATTACATTTTGAACATTTGTGGTCTGGATATTTGTGTCCAATAGTCTTGCAATATCTGGTCAATAATTTCTTTGAAATAAATTTTTCTCTGATAGCTCTGGCGATAAGTTCTGTTTCTGGTTTAAGCAACGTGATAATCCATTGCCTAATAGTTTCCATATCTGTTTCTCGTAACTCTTTTGAATTTGAATATATAAGTACATGATTTCTTGAATAGTAGCTCCATATAGGGTTTTGGTTGCAATATGTATTTGCTAGCTCTTGCAAAATTGTAGATAGTCCAAACCTTTTGTTCGCATAAAATTTTGGTATCTCGATTCTAGGTATCTCTGGCTGTGAAATAATATCTTGTGGTATAATCATATCTTGTGTCATTCCTATCTTTACAACTTGTATAGGTTTTTTAACTTCATCAAATAATATCTCTGCTGGTGTCGTGTAAATTTTTATAAAAAACAAAGTACCTTTGGTTATTCTTTTAAAAGTGATAAATGCTTCATATATCTCTGGTATGGTGGATATCTCAGTTCTGTCCGTGGTATATACGGTACTAAGTAGTCCATATTCGTAGCAAGTTTTAACTAAGCTTGGTTTGGTTTTAGGTAAGGCAATTAGTTTATTATATTCGGTCAATCTCTGGGTTATATAGTTTGTATCTGGTTCTTGGATATTTGTAGCTTTGGGGTTGCTATTTAAAAAGGTTTGTACATTGTAGATATTTTCTATGTATGTACGGGCTGTGTAGTTGTAAGTCTTTTTGTCTTGATTTAAACTATCTCGGTATGTGGTAACTTGTGGGGGTATAAACATGGGGTCTTTTGATGTATTTGGTGTATATGATTTATCAAATAACTTGTTTAGGTTCATATTTTTTCTAACTCCTCTGCTTGTACCTGCAGAAGTAGATTGATAAACGTTATGGGTTTTATGGAGTATCCCAACGTCTCCTTCTAGCTCTGGAATTTTATTGTCTTCCGATTGACATAGCTCTGCGCATTGCTGAGTTAGTTGATTCATAGCTATAGACTTCAGTTTATCTTCACTAGTCTTTAGCTTTAGCGTTTCTATCTCAGTACCCATCTTTACTATCTCAGTACCCATACTGTCCACTTTCAATGAAAGCGTAGTTAGGGCGTTGAGTATCTTTTCATGTATATTTTCTTCTATCATTTCAGTCTGTGTAGCTTTGTCTTGATATGTAATCTGCAATAACATTCTTGTTAGTACTGATCACTTCTATTATAAATGTGAACTTTAATATGTTTAAAACTAGTCTCCGAATTTCTTTTGCTGTAATTGAATTTTGTATTTTCTTTGTTAGCCACCAGCGTACCTGTGTATTATCTGTTCGCACGATAAATTTGTTATATACAATATATGGCTCAAATGCTAACAAACATTTATATAATGAACATAATTCTTTTCTATTTATTTCCCATTTTATTTCTGTCTCGTTGAACGTACCTGAGTAGTATCTACAATGGTGTTCTATTTTTTTTGCTTCATATCTATATTTAAGTACTCCTCCGTAACTATATTCACTGGCATCTGCTTCTACTATATATGTAAATTTTCTATTTTCATCTGGAAATTGTAATTTTGGTAATTCCTTGCAAAGTAATTTTATTTTTTGAACTTGTTTTTTATCCTTTTCATTATAATTATATTCTATATCCTTTTTAAATTTTTTCTGTAGTGGTTCTAAGTTTTCTGCTAATTTTGGAATATATTCTCTTACTTGGTTTACTAATCCTAAAAATGATTGTAATTTCTTTTTTGTATCTAATTCTTCTTTTTTGTACTATATGTTGTTGCATTTTTACTCCACTTTTATCTATTTGTATTCCTAAAAATTCTATCTGATTTTTCATAATTTCGGCTTTCTTTTCACTTAGACTTATTCCTAATTTTTCTATTATATCCGTAAATTGTTCTAATAACTTTATATGTTCTTCTTTAGTTTTTGTATATAATAATAAATCATCTATGTATACTATGCAATTAGGTAATTGTTTAAAATAATTATCCATAAAATGTTGATATCTACCTGGTGCATTTTTATATCCAAATGGTAATACATTCCACTCATAAAATCCTTGTGGTACCGTAAATGCGGTTAATTCTTTAGATTCTTCTTCTAACTTTAGATGGTAAAATCCTGATTTACAATCAAATTTGCTAAAATAATTATATCCTTGTATCTGTCTTATTTTTAATATCTTATTTGGTATTGGATAATTATATGTTATAGTTTTTGCATTTAAATTTCTATAATCAATAACCATCCTACTTTTTCCTCTTTTTTGTTCACTATGTTTATTTACTATAAATGCTGGACTATTATGTTTACTATTACTTTTTTGTATATATTGTTTTTCTAATAATTCATCTATATGCATTTTAAATTCTTCTAAATCGTCAAAATTATATGTTAATGGTTTTTGGGTTATTATGTTGTTCTTGTCTATTAATTCAATTTTTATGGTAGTTTTATGTTTTTCCCATCCTTTTAACGAATCTTCACTATATAATTGTTCTAATTTTTTCTTAACTATTTCTATCTTGTTTATTGAAAATATAGCTATTTCTGTTTTATTTATCGAAAATACTACTAATTCTATTTTATCTTCAGCGTTTTTTATATTTTCTAACTTTTGTGTAATTTTTTCACTTCCTTTTATCCAATCAGTTTTCTTTCTTATTTTATTATTAACTCTTTTTGCTTTTACTTTTTGTTTACACAGTGTTGTAAACCACCAATCGTTTCTAGTTATTATGTGTGGGTATAATTTATCTAAAAATGACATTCCTAAAAGTATATCTTTTGATGTTAGTTCATAATTATAAATTTCTTCTATTGTCAATATCTTATCCCATATTTGTGCTTTTACATTCCTAGCTTTATAAGTAATTAAGCTTCCTTCATTATTAAATCCTTTAACTACTATTGGTATTTTTAATTTATCCCATTTACTTTCTGGTAAGCAATTATATCTACATAAATTAGCTTCTGCTCCGGTATCTATCATAGGCGTATAATATCTACTATCATATCCTTCCACTACTATCTTCATTAATACATATATTTTCATTTTATGTTAAGGCTCTTTTTAAGAATAATCTTTCCCTATTATATGTTATGGCTAATTGTGTATGTTCTATATTATATGGTTTTACTTGTTCTAACCATTTTATTCCTAATATTATATCTGTTTTTTTCATTTCTTCTTTTACTTCAAATTCTATTTTTATTTTTCGAATTCCTCCTATTATTATTTCTTTTTCTGCTATATCTTTACTATTTATTAAACTTCTCGGTAGATCTGGGTATATATCATTATCAGTTTTTATTTCTTCATTCTTTACTAAACATTTTGCTATATAATTTTCTTCTTGTCCTATGTTTAATAATATTAAATATTCTTTTTCATTTATTTTTCTTGTTATGTAATATTGATTTAGATTACTTATTGAATTTGTTTCATAACTTGTTCTTTTTGATGAGCTTGATGATTCTGGTTTTTCATTAGCTATTCTTTTTGTTGTACTTATTCTATCATTTACTATTTCTAAATTTTCTTCTATATCTATGTCTCTATAGCTATAATCATTATAATCTATTGTTTTTACAATTTGTTCAAATGGGCTATCTATTTGTATCTTGTTAATCTTATTTTTCCCTGTTATTTTATGTTTTGTTGTTAATACATATAAGTTTTTACATCTTGCTGTAAATATTTTACTTCCTGGGGTTAATTCTATACCTGATATCTTCCAATATAATACTAGTGATTTATCTATATTTCTATCTGTTACCGCTACTGAATAATTTGCACTTATTATAAATTTAAATTTTTGGTATATTAAATTTCCTTTTACGGCAGTTATTATGCTTTTTTCTATAGGTTTTATAATTCTATCATCTGCTAAATATAATTCTATCGGTGTATCTATTCCTTCTCTAAAACAGGCTTTTATTAATATTTCTGTACCTCCAAGGTGTACATATTTTATTGGATCTCCTTTACTTTTATATCATTTATTTCTTTGTTAATTATTCTTTTTGTTACTAGTGGTATACTAGCTTTACCTTTTGCATATCTGCAGTCTATTACATGTTCTTTCTAGCATACTACGTAATATTCATCTTTTTTCCTAGTAAACATATTTCTTATTGTTGGTATTTTAAATATTTTTTCTACACTTAAATCTAACTCTTTTCCTTTTATTTCATCAAATATATTACTGTCAAATATTATTTTTTGTTATGTTCCTTCATCATTTAAATATTCTTCCTTTGTTATTATTTTTATATCTTCTTCAGTCATTTGATTCATCTATTTCACTATCTATTTCAGTATCTGTTTCGTTTTCTAAAATTTCATATATACTATCTTCACTTTCTAATTCATAATCTATATAATCTATTTGCATATATTCTGTATTTTCTATTTTTATTTCTGATATTTGTTTATTTTTTGGATTTTTGGGTAATTTACAATCTCTAGCTAAATGTCCTAACTTTCCACAATTATAACATGTACATTCTTTTATAGATTTTTTCTTTCTATATGGTCTTTTATTTTTATAATTTTTTACATAATATCTTTTTCCTGGTTTTTTGTATTTATATTTTGATTTTTTATATTTCTTATGTCTTTTTCTTTTCTTATAATATCTTTCTTCACATCCGAATTGGGGTGCTATTTTATTTTTGCAACATGCTAAATTTCTTATTAATGTTTTTTCCATTTTTAATTCTTCTCTATACTTCTCACATAAATTCCTATACCATTGTTGTAAAAATTTTATTCTAGCTCCTAACATATCTACTATTTTTGCTTCTTCCCAACTTTTTATTATTTTTGAACTAAATGGTTCGGGTAATTTATTAAAATATAATTTTCTTATTTCTTTACTTTCTTCTATACTATATGCTCCTTTATAATAATATTCTTTAAATGTGCATGTATATTCGTCTATATAACACATATTACATATTGTTAATTTTAACATTAAATTCCTATTTGTATCTTTTTCTTCATCTTGTTCTTCTTCTATTGTTGTCATACTACCAAATTCATCTTTTATAGCTGTTTCATATTTTTTTAATAGTTCTATAGGTGTTAGTTTAGTTGTTGTTGATGATGTTCCTTCCATAGGTTTATTAGTTCTTAATACTTTCTTACTATTTTCGGTTAAGTTTGAAAACCATAGTTTTACTGTTACTATTAATGTTTTTTCTATATATTCTGGTGCATCTGTTATGTTTATATTATTATCTAATAATTGTTTTGTCATATATCCTATCCATAATTGTATTGTTTTTTCTGTATCTATTACACAGTCTAGATCTAAAAAGTTATAATTCTTATTAACTATTTGTTTTGGTGTCCATTTGTCATATTCATTATATCTTTTAAATTTATTTTTATAATATATAGGTTTTCTTATTTCTGTTGTTTTAGGTATTATATTTTCATCTTCTTTTTTGTCAAGAGTATTTATTTCTGTATTGGTATTTTCTAAGTTTTCTTCATTAATTATTTCTTGTTTTTCGTTAATTTCTAAATTTTTTATATTTGTTAAAATTTCTGTATATGTTTCACTATCTTCTGAGTCATAATTATCTGACTCTTCAACCTCTATATTATTTATTTCTAATTTTTCTTTAAATTGATTTATCTCGTTTAGTAATTTTTGTTCTCTATCTTTTTCTTCTTTTTCTTTTTGTCTTTGTTCATACAAATCTTTTAACATTTGTAGTTCTTTTTCTAATTCAGCAATTCTACTATTTTTAGTTTCTTCTATTTTTCGTATTTCTTCCGTAGTTTGTTGTTTAATTTTTTCTATTTCCTTTTTTCTATCTATTTCTTCATTTTCTTTTTCTATTCTTACCATTGCTGTTAATTTATCTTCTAATTTTAATTCTTCTTTTTCTAACATTAGATATAAATGTTCTCCTATTTTCTTATATCTTCTTCCTAGATTAGAAAATACTATTTTTATTTTTGATCCTTCGTGATTTTCATATATTTTTTCATCTATTATAAATTCTTCTTTGTTCATTTTATTGTGAATAGTTCATGTTGGTATATATATTCTAAACTATCTATTTGTGATTCTAATTTTGATATTTCATCTTTTTGTGTATTTATTGAGTTTTTACTAACTCCGGCAAATATATTATAATGTAGTCTTTCTTTTCTTAATTTTAATTTTTTACGTTTTTCAGAGATAAATTGCTTTAATTCTTTGTATTTTTGCTCTTTATTCATTTAAATTATATTTATAATATCTTGGTGGATATCTAAATCTAATTTTATCATAATTAGGTGGTATGTGTCTCATTCTTCTAGATTTTAAATGAATTATTAATTTTGCTTCAATACTAGATATTAATATAATTAGATAAGCTAATCTTTCTGGATTTTCTTTTGTTTTATTTAAACTTATATATTCTGAATAATTACTAACTAAAGATTCTTTAATTTTTCGAAAAGTTTCTCTATTTTTAAATGGTCTTCTCATAATTAATTTAATTACTAACTAATTCAAATCTAACTAGTTCTATTACTAACTTTAACATATATCTCACTTCTGTACTTTTTAAATTACTGTGCTTTGATACCATTTGTAGGGGGTGCGGATAACTAGGTTAATAAATAGATTTATTATAGCTAATGAATCTATTCTTTTTTGTGCGTGGATATTTCTTAAATTTTGTTTATTCTTTTTGTGAGATGTATCCATTAATTTATTTGGTATATTATTTTATCCTGTAGTAACTGTAGAGTTACAAATTTCTGTGTAATAATTTATTCTATCTGTACTGTAGTATATATCTAATTATAGATTTTCTATGTCATTTATTATCTTGTGTTGTTCTTCTCGTAGTGAGTTTTTTATACTATATAAACTATCTATATGGGTCCAGCTCTCCCTACTAAAAGATCCCCAGTGCGAGAAGTCGTACGACCAGGGAAGAAAACTTTGGATGACTAGTACATCCCCCAAAATATAGTTTGACATCATGCACACAGACACTTGGACCAAACCTCACATAGTCAAATATGAGTTTCCAATTTAGATCCTCCCGGGACCACCACCTTCCACGACTTTGCTACACATCCCTCTTTTAAGCCCAATTAAAACCATTTTTTCATCCAAACTATTATTCCATTATTATTAACCGAGGCTATTAGTAGTGGTGTCGTCATACCAACAATAACTTACAAGTATTATCCTTATCCAAACCTTAGGGGATTCCATATACCCCACATGATTTCCAAATATCAAAAACCATGGCCACCAAGGCCTTTCCAATCCATTTAAAAGCATTTAAACCATTCATACTTTTTAGGGTTCCATTACCAAATTTAAACCATGCATAAGTTCCATTGAAAAACTAATATTATAATGAAAACATTGTTAAAGGCATTTATCAAACACATTGGGGGAATAGCATTTCCAAAACCAAAGTCCATTACCAAAGAACCATTCACATGCAACCAATTATCCAAAACCATTATTAATGCATATAAAAGCATAATTAAAATATGAAAAAACCATAACCAAGCATTTGTAACCAAAATCCCCAAATCATATTTGAAAATCCAAAATCATACAACATTCAAATCATAAAAATATTGTATAAAGTCATGCCTTTAATTGGAACTAACAATGAGAGAAGAAAACATGCCTTAATTGACAAAGTAGATGGAGAGAAACCACCAAGAAGATCCCCAAATTAGTCCTCTAGTTGAAACCCTAGCTTTCTTTCCCAAAAGCTCTTGGGAGAATTATATAGTATTTAGAAAGAGTTTAGAAGTGGTAATGAATAGAATAATGGGGTAAATAACATCCCAATAGGAATATAAGTCATGGGAATTTATTAGGGTAAGTGGAAAAATTTCCAGATTGCCCCCACTTAAGTTGCATAAAAATTCCGTCATAGGGATGCAACTAACCCTTACGAGTCGTATCCTCTCTGTACGAGTGGTACCCACCACTCTACTCTTGGCCTCACTATTGGACCCAACACTGTCCAAGGTACGACTCATCCAACTCAAGTCGTATCCAAATATACGATCCGTAACCTTCACCCATATCCCTGGCAAAATTGAATCCTAAGAGGATTGAACATTATCCACGATACGAGTCCTGGGTACGACTCTTACCCTAACTTACGGCTCATGGTGAGCCACTCATACTCAAATCCAACCTATATTACCAAGTCTAAGGTTAAGCGAAGAAACCAAATGATCTGTATCCGACCATACAACTCGCACCACCAAGTCATACCCATTCCAATGACCAAAATCCATCCCACCAACCAACATTTGTCAGCATACGACTGGACCATATCATTTGTACCCCAGTATACGGCTCGTACCCATAAGTCGTATTGGGTTTAGAGATTAGAAATCCAGGAAATTTTTAAGGTCCAGAAACCAGGGTATTTTAGTCTCCCACACTAATAACATTGGTCCCCAAATGATGGACAAGGTAGGGGTAACCACACGCACGAGTCAATTGCATTATTAAATATATTTCTAATCTTTAACAAAGTTTGAAAACAAAGAGGCAAAGATATTAATATTTCTTTTAAAAAACTTAGAAAATAAAGATATGTTGAAGACACATACCTTTCGCACAAATCCCAGGAGCAGAAAGCAGATGCAGATACTTGGATTTCATGTCCTCTCTTGCTTCCCATGTAGCTTCTTCCACCTTATGGTTCTGCCACAGAACCTTAACAGAAGCCACTTTCTTTGTTCGCAACCAACGAACCTGCCTATCCAAGATCTTAATTGGGACCTCTTCATAAGAACGAGAGTTCGAGATGCCTGATCCCTCCAAAGGAACAATCAATAAAGGATTACGAAGACTTCCTCAACATGGAGATATAAAATACCGAATAAATGGAGTTCAAACTAGAAGGCAACTCTAATTAATAAGCAACATTTCCAACTCTCTGCAAAACCACATAAGGATCAATATACCAGGGACTAAGCTTTCCCTTTTTGTCAAACCGCATTACTCTCTTCATATGAGATACCATGAGGAATACCTTATCCCCAACCTCAAACTCCAAGTCTCTACACCTTACATCTACATAGGACTTTTGGTGACTTTGGGCAGCCTTAAGCCTATCCTGAATCACCTTCACCTTTTCCATAGCCTGATCGACCAAATTCAGACCGAACATATCTGCCTTACCAAGATCAAACAAACCAATAGGATATCTAAACCTCCTACTATACAATAACTCAAAAGGGGCCATGACAATACTAGAATGATAACTTTTGTTGTAAGAAAACTCCACCAGAGGTAGATTCTCAACCCAACTACCACCATAATTAACGACGCATGCCTGAAGCCTATCCTCCAATGTTTGAATGATTCTTTCCACTTGCCCATCCATTTGATGATGAAAAACAGTACTCAGATTCACCTTAGTACCCAATCCCTAATAAAAAGACCACCAGAAATGGGATGAGAACTGCGTACCATAATCAGAGATAATCGAAACAGGTACTCCTTGCAGCTTCACAAACTCCTGAAGATATAACTTTGCATAATCCTCCACCGAGAAGGTAGTCCTCATTGGCAAGAAGTGAGTAGACATTATCATCTTATCCACGATAAGCCAAATCCAATCATATTAATTCTGAGACCAAGAAAGACCGATAACAAAGTCTATATTTATTATCTCCTATTTCCATTTGGGCAACAATCTTTTGATATAACCCACCAGGTCTCATGTGCTCAACTTTAACTTGTTGACACACCAAACACTTGGCTACAAAATCAGCCACGTCCCTTTTCGTACCATTCCAGTAATACATCTCTTTGAGATCATGATACATCTTTGTTGAGCCCGTATGTATAACGTAGCTTGATTCATGCGCATCAGCCAAAATCCTTTTCTGCAAACCATCGACATTAGGAGCATACAACCTCTCTTGGTACCGTAAAGTACCATCATCACTGATCTCAAACACCATTACCTTCTGCATACCCATATTACTCTTGATTTTCATCAAGGTAGGATCTAGCACTTGAGTCTCCTTAAGATCTGCACCATGAGACGACCGAACCACTTCCTGTACCATTACCCCACCATCCTCAAAATCCATAAGACAAACTCCAAGATTTTCCAAGCAGTGAATATATTTCATCAATTCCTGATTTCTTTCCTCCACATGAACCTAACTCCCCATAGATAACCTGCTAAGAGCATCAGCAACCACATTAGCCTTAACAGAGTGATAGTGAAGACTCATGTCATAGTCTTTGAGAAGCCCCAACCATCTTCTTTGCCTGAGATTTATCTCTTTCTAAGTGAGCACATACTGCAGTCTCTTATGATCAGAAAATATATCTACATGCACTCCATACAGATAATGCCGCCAGATTTTAAAGGCAAAAACCACCACCAACAGATCTAAATCATGAGTAGGATAATTCCTCTTATATACCTTTAACTTACTGGAAGCATAGGCAAACACCTTCCTATGCAAAATAAGAACACAACCAAGTCCCACTCTAAATGCATTACAATAAACCACACATCCCTCACTGCCCTCAGGCAATGTCAAAACTAGAGCCAAAGTTGGCTTATCTTTCAACTTCTCGAAACTCCCCTTACAAGCATCCGACCAAGAAAATTTTTCTTTTTCCTGAGTCAAATTAGTCAAAGAAGTAGCTACCATCAAAAAGTTCTCCATAAATCGCCGATAATTCCCAGCCAGACCCAAGAATCTCCAAATATTGGTTGGAGTCGTGGGTATAGGCCACCTTTTAACCACATCCATGTTTTGCAAATCCACCATGATCCCCTTGCTAGAAATAATATGACCAAGAAAAGTCACAGCGTTCAACCAAAATTCATGCTTGGATAACTTGGCATACAACTACTGTTCCTTCAAAGTCTGTAATTCCATACAGAGGTGATTAGCATGATCCACCTCACTTTTGGAATAAACCAAAATGTCATCAATGAACACAATGACAAAGAGATCCAAGAACTTCCTGAAAACCATATTCATTAAGTCCATAAATGTCGTTGGGGCATTAGTCAATCCAAATGACATCACTAAGAATTCAAAGTGCCCATACTGAGTACGAAAAGTCATCACAGGGATATCCTCCTCCCTAATCTTAAGCTGATGATACGCAGATCGAAGATCTATCTTAGAAAATACCTTGACACCTGGCAACTGATCAAACAAGTCATCTATCATTAAAAGAGGATACTTGTTCTTAACCGTTACCTTATTCAACTAGTGATAGTCAATGCAAATCCGAAGGGAACCATCCTTCTTGAGCACGAACAACACCAATGTACCCTACGAAGATACACTAGGATGAATAAACCCCTTATCCAAAATATTCTTAAGTTGCTCCTGGAGTTTCCTCAACTCAACTAGAGCCATTTTATAAAGAGAAATATATATTGGGAGAGTGTCCAGAACCAAGCCAATACCAAACTTTATTTCCCTATCCAGAGGAACACCAGAAAGATCATTCGGAAAGACCTCAAGAAACTCATTTACTACTGAGACCAAATGAAAAAATGGACCCTGTGAGCTAGAATATTTAACCCGAACCAAGTGATAAAGAAAACCTTTAGAGATTAACCTCTAAGCTCCAAGATAAGAAATAAACCTCCCCCTTGGAGCTAGGGAACCACCCTCCTATTCCACAACCAGTTCACCAGGGAACCTAAAGACAATCTTATGGGTTCGACAATCCAAGGACACGTAACAAGAGTATAATCTATCCATCCCCAGAATAACATCAAAATCAACCATATCAAGTTCAAACAAATCTACCAAAGTCTATCTACTATCAACAAATACCACACACTCCCTATAGACTCTCTTAGCAATAACCGAGTCACTTACTGGGGTAGAAATAGAAAAAGGATCCGAAATAACCCTAGAAGCAAAAGTCCATATTTATTATCTCTAGAAAAAGCATCCCATAAGGATGACTCCTCCACATATCCTCTATCACTATCCCATACTTTGTACCATTGGTACGCAACAACCTTGAGCTGATAAGCTGCAAAGTTTACACCTTCTACATTAGTGGCCTACATCACCCTGAATATCTTCTTTATTTCATCCAAGAAACCCTGAGGATCCTCCTCCACCTTCACATCAGTAAAAGTAGGAGGATTTAGTTTCATAAACTGGCCAACCTTTGTGGCCTCAGCAGACAACCCACCAGATGCACCCCACTAATCCTGTGCAATAACCAATTGGGCAATAGTATGAATAGAGTGAAGAAATTCCTCATTAGTCACCTCACCCTGAGGAGGACTAGTAGAAACCGAAGAAACTCTAGAATTATTAGGGATAGGACCTTGAGATCGAAGATGAACACCATATGTAGGACATATCATATCAACATTGTCCCTAGATGGGACTGAAGAATTTCCTTGTGCTCCAAATCATCGAGGCATGATCTGAAAAAGTGAACAACCAAGGATTAGAGAAGAATTCCAAGACTTAAACTCCAAGATTAAAAATAGAATACCAAGAAAGTGAAACATTCCTAAATTTCTTATAGCCTCTCTCTTATGAGTGTGGCGTACTACACACCCCTAAAAGAGACTCTACTCAACACGGCTTTGTGGACTTCCAATTGACCATGAACCTAAAGCTATGATACCAACTTGACACGACCCGATCAGGGGCCTTATTGTAATGGACATCCCAAGTTTGATCAGGATCGGAGACCACCCCCCAGCCACCTATGCTAAGTTGGCAGAATTTGAGTATACAATAAGATAGTGTACCATCTCACATGATAGTATACCACCTCACATGAACACTTTGGGATAGGATCACAACTGTGACCAACCCAACCAAGTCCAACTATCTTATACCAACTGTCCAACCATACATAACCAAACCAATACCGTAACAAGGGCCATAAATCAGGTCGTACCCAAATAAGTTCCAAAACATAATATGATTAATCTTAAAAATATATATGATGGAACAGCCAACAATATCGTAAATTGACATCAGCCCCAATACCAATGCCAATACTAAGGCTGACACTACTACTGATCCCGCCCATTCCAATTCATGGTAGTACCACAAAGCCTCTAACAAAAAGAGTAAGAATATCCGGTTGGGACATGCCCCCAACCAAAGACAAAACCAACATCCATAAATAAATCAGAATGTCTAAAAATATCCATAACATGAAATGGAGCCTTCTGGAAAGATGGAAGCTCACAACTTCAATCCAACAGTTGTCCCAGAGTCAATCACTATATAGAAAGAGTAGAACGTTTTGTTCCTACATAGCGTGGGTATGCAGCCGCCCGAAGATGGGTTAGCGAGTGATCGTTAGCATGAACTCAGGATAAGGATAAAATAATGTCATTTATAAATCCAAGTAAAACCATCAATATGGACACAACCATTACCTATATATATACATATATATATATATATATAGTTATAGATATATATATAAATATATTTATATCGGTAAAGGAAATAGGGTTTAGCATGCCATTAAAACCTTTACCTGGGTTGTATAGCTTTGCCATCCTAAATGACTCATGGGCTATATGGGTTCAGCTCCCCCTGCTAAAAGGGCCCCAGTGCGTGAAGTCATACAACCAGGGAAGAAAACCTGGGATGACTAGTACATCCCCCAAAATATAGTATGACATCATGCACACGGTCACTTGGACCAAACCTCACATCGGCAAATCAATTTAGATCCTCCCAGGATCACCACCTTCCACTGTTTGCTACACCCCTCTCATTTAAGCTCAATTAAAACCATTTTTACATCCAAATCATTATTCCATTATTATTAACCAAGGTTATTAGTAGTGGTATCGTCATACCAACAATAACTTGCAAGCATTATCCTTAGCCAAACCTTAGGGATTCCATATACCCCACATAATTTCCAATTAACCAAAATCATGGCCACAAAGGCCTTTCTAATCTATTTAAAACCATTTAAACCATCCATACCTTTTACGGTTCCATTACCAAGTTTAAACCATGCATAAGTTCCATTGAAAAATTAATATTATAATAAAAACATTGTTAAAGGCATTTTATCAAACACATTGGGGGCATAGTATTTCCAAAACTAAAGTCCATTACCAAAGAACCATTCTCATGCAACCAATTATCCAAAACCACCATTAATGCATATAAAAGCTTAATTAAAACATTAAAAAAAAACATAATCAAGCCTTTATAACCAAAACCCCCATATCATATTTGAAAATCCAAAATCATACAACATTCAAATTATTAAAACATTGTATAAACAATGCCTTTAATTGGAACTAACAATGAGGGAAGACAGCATGCCTTAATTGACAAAGTAGACGGAGAGAAACCACCAACGAGATCCCCAAATTAGTCCTCTAGTTAAAACCCTAGCTTTCATGCCAAAAGTTCTTGAGAGAATTATATAGTATTTAGGAAGAGTTTCTAAGTAGTAATGAATAGAATAATAGGGTAAATAACCTCCCAATAGGAATATAAGTCATGGAAATTTATTAGGATAAGTGGGAAAATATCCAAATTTCTCCCACTTAAGATGCACAAAAATCCCGTCACAGGAACACGACTGACCCTTGAGTCATATCCTCCCTATACGAGTGGTACTCACCACTCGTACCCTTAGCCTCCTCCTTGGACCCAACATTATCCAAGGTATGACTCATCCAACTCAAGTCGTATCCAAATATACGATTCGTAACCTTCACCTATTTCCCTGGCAAAATCGAATCCTAAGAGTATTGAACACTGTCCACTATACGAGTCCTGGATACGACTCATACCCTGTCTTACGGATCATGGTGAGCCACACATACTCAGATCCAACCTAGGTTACAAAGTCTAAAGCTAAGTGAAGAAACCAAACGATCCCTATTCGACCATATGATTCGTACCACCAAGTTGTTCCCATTTTTTAACGCCCCAAAATATCATCCCGAGATGCTACACGGTGCCCAAAGCTACACGTAGCCTTAAGCTAACCATTTAAGCCAAAACACTACCCTTGGGTTCCAATACAACAACATACACGCTACGCTAAGGATATGTGTATAAGTATATATCATATCACATCGCACATGGCACAGAATATCGTTAGACTGTACATATATAGAATGTCTATACACAAACCAACCCAACAATACACTAGTCTAACATAGCCTCTACACAGCAAAATCAATGAGCTATTGGGACAAACCCCCAACTGACTCAACAGACCAAAGGGATCACAAAACAACAGCACAAAAACTAGCAACTTGGTCCTCGAACCATGGGGACTCACCACTGAAGGAATGTAGATGCGGCACTCGAATATCACTGTCGCGGTTGTTGCTGAGTACCTGAACCTACATTATGGTAAGAATGTAGCCCATAAAGAAATATGTGGGTTAGCACAAGATACGTACTGACTATGTGGGGGCGCATGCAAAATATAAATAATATCATAAATTTTGTAAAAACGTACATACGGACCATAATGACACCCCTGGCTTGACTGACATTGAGCCATGCAACTCATAACATCTTAGATAGGAAATGTAGGAGAAAAACATCATAAATCATTATAGATCATCATTGGCAACTTGACTTACCACATTAAAACTCAGAGTGACTTGGTATTTCAATAAACATAATTCTTATGGACAGGGGAGTTTCCTATAATCGATAACCCCACATGAGCTATGTGGAATACCAACGTTTGAAACCCCTGTTGGTGGGAGCGTCATACTCTTTGCCAGGGATTACGACCTTAAAACTGCTATAATCACAATCGGGCTCTCTGGCCAATAATATCATCATCAAACAACCCTACGGTGGCACATAGGTTTGGGAAAATACCAAATTTCCCTCTCGGTGCTAAGTACTGCTCCCCGACAAGCTCAGAACGCGTTAGGGATTCCACTTCAAAACATCTCAAGGGTCAACAATGATGACCAAAATCATGTATCTTTCTCAAATTATTAAATAATCATTTGTGGATCCCTAACTCGACTCAAATCAAGAATATTTTCCAACATCAAAACGTATCACCTTTTTAAACCACCACAACATCAATAACACCAAAACAATACCAAGGCTCATCATAGCCCTTCAACTTCAACATTAACATACCTCAATTCACAATTCAAATCACATTTTAAAGACACTTGAAACAATAATCAATAGTAAGGATACATAATTCTCGATAACAATTATCAAGTCATAATAAGGAAGTAATGGTATAATTGTATAAATCAAGGTTTAATAATTCAAATCATCGTATATTCATAACCAAGTAATTTTAGACACAATTCCATTTCAAAATCATATATGTACCAATTTACAAAATTTCATATTTCATGGATAACAATATGAGCTATAAAATCATATTACCAATCCATGGAAAAACATGTAAAATCTTATATCAACATAAGTAAATAAAATTTCGGGCACAAGATCAAAAGGATAATCTTGTTCAAAAACCCACATACCTTGAAATTGACCTCTTGATTATGAAATCCTGTTCACACAAATAAGGGGTGATCCTCGAAGGTCTCGAGATGATGAGTTCGATTATCGGATCAAATTTGAATTGCTACGGTGAAATTGGAAGGTATTTGGAGCTCAAAATGGACCTAGGGTTTAGTTCTCTCAATATTTTTTATGGAAGAACATGAATTTTATGGCTCAATATAGGTATAATTGGATAATTTTCGTCCATGAAGTGAAGGCATAATGACCAAAATGCCCTTAAAAAATCAAATAATTCTCGAATCTGTCCTTTGGTGGACTGTTTTGATAGTCTGAAGTAGATCAACTATAACGTTTTACTCCGATATCTAAATTGGATGAAACCAATTTCATTAGAAAGAGGACTCTCATATATTTCCGTTGATATATAGTATCTCACCCAGATCATTGTGTACGAGGAGTTATGATCGTTTGAAGTTAACCCAAAAATACACATTTGATAGGCTGAAGTAGATCGACCATAACTTTTTTCTCCGATAGACAAATTGGATGAAACCAATTTCATTGGAAAGAGGACTCGCAAACCTTTCCATTGGTATATAGTCGATCACCCATATCATTATGTATAAGGAGTTATGATCATTTAAAGTTGGAGCAAAAATACTCCAGGCCTCAGTACTTTTTCCTACACGTTTTACTGTTCACTACTATTCACTGTTTGATCGGAATGTTCATAACTCGTCGCTCGGGTGTCCGTTTTGGATGATCCACATATCATTGGAAAGCTTATTCGATACTCTACACAATGGTGGGTCATAATATAAGACATTCCACACGAAAAATTTATAATTCATTCTAGAAGATAGAACCCAACATGTTTACGCACAAAATTTCAACGAAAAATTTTCTGGAGTATTACATCATCCCTCCTTGAAAACATTCGTCCTCGAATGTCGATGAGTTAGTCAGGAATACTATGGAAATGAGGATATCGAGCGAAACTACCTTGCTCAAAACATATGTTTCACACTAGATTTCTGATATTTAAGAAAACACACAAGCTAAGATAAGTATAGTAATAAGGATCGAATCAAAAGAGAATGATATCTTCGACACGTTCCGGATTCGTAGAGAAAAGATAAGGGTATTTGGTACGCATTTCCGCTTCTACCTCCCATATCGCACCCTCGACGGATTGATTACGCCAAAACACTTTAACTAAAGGAACTTCCTTGCTTCTTAGCTTCTGAACTTGAAAATCTAGAATCTCAACTGGAAATTCCTCAAATGAAATATTATTCTGGATATCCAAATCCTCGGAAGGTTCAATTACAATCGAGTTACCAATACATCGCTTGAGCATGTATACATAGAAAATCAGGTGAACATTAGACAACTCCGTGGGCAAATCAACCTCATAAGCTACCTTCCCAACACGACTTAGAATCCTAGAAGGGCCAACGTAACGGGGACTAAGTTTCCCTTTCTTTCCAAACCTTTTCACCCCTTTCATGGGTGAAACCTTTAGATATACCAAATCGTCAATTATAAACTCAAGATCTTTTCTCCTCACATCTGCATACAACTTCTGACGACTTTGAGCAGTTTTCAATCGTTCTCGAATCAACCTAACTTTTTCCATAGCTTTAAACACAGCATCAGGTCCAGTCACAGCAGCTTCACCAACTTCAAACCAACCTATGGGTGATCTACACCTCCTCCCGTAAAGAGCTTCAAACGGGGCCATTCCAATAGTAGTATGAAAGTTGTTATTGTAAGCAAACTCAACTAATGGCAAATGCTCATCCCAACTACCTTTAAAGTCAAGCACATAAGCTCTCAACATATCTTATAAAGTCTGAATGGTTTGTTCGGCTTAACCATCGGTTTGAGGATGGAAAACAGAAGTTAAACGGACTTGGGTACCGAGACCCTTATGAAAAGATTTCTAAAACTGAGAAGTAAACTGAGTACCCTTGTCAGAAATAATAGCCAAAGGGACTCCATAAAGTCTGATGAGTTCCCAAATATGCAGTCTAGCATAGTCTTCAGCTGTAAAAGATGAATGCACTGGCAAGAAATGAGCTAATTTCGTTAACCGATCTACTACAACCCAAATCGAATCATAATGGCGACGAGAAGAAGGTAAACCAACCACGAAATCCATATTTACTTCTTCCCACTTCCAAGTAGGAATGCTAAACTCTTGCATCACACCACTGGGCCTTTGGTGTTCTATCTTAACTTGTTGACACGTAGAACATTTTGACACAAATTCTGCTATGTTCCTCTTCATACCGTTCCACCAATAAATTTCCCGCAAATCATGATACATCTTAGTAGCACCGAGATGAATGAAATATCGCGTGCCATGTGCTTCCGCCATAATTCTCTGCCTCAAGTTATCAATATTCGAAACACAAAGTCTATCTTGAAATCTCAACACGCCATCTCCCCCTTGGGAGAAAACCTCTACCTTTTGGTCTTTAACGAATTCTTTTAACCTAACCAAGGTAGGATCCTTGTCTTGCTTCTCCTTTACTTCCGAAACTAAAGAGGACTCGAAACCACTTTGAACTCCTATGCTATCCTCAGGATCTCCAAACAACCTAACTCCTAACCTAGCCAAGCGATGCACCTCACGGGCTAACTCTTTCTTATCATTTTCTACATGCGCTACACTACCCATAGACTTCTGACTAAGGGCATCCGCCACTACATTGGCCTTGCCCGAATGATACAAGACACTCATATCATAATCCTTCAATAGCTCTAACCACCGTCTCTGCCTTAAGGTTCAACTCTTTCTGGGTGAATACATACTGTAAGCTTTTATGATCCGTGAAGACATCTACATGCACACCATACAAATAATGTCTCCATATTTTCAAAGCAAAGACCACAGCAGCTAATTCAAGGTCATGAGTAGGATAATTCTTCTCATGAGGCTTTATTAGTCTAGAAGCATAGGCTATAACCTTACCTTTTTGCATCAAAACACAACCCAAACCCACTCTAGAAGCATCACAATAAACCACAAAACCATTAACACTATCCGGCAAAGTCAACACAGGGGCTGAAGTGAGTCGAGTCTTCAACTCCTAAAAACTCTTCTCACAAGATTCTGACCACAGAAACTTCACTTTCTTTTGGGTCAAACGGGTCATAGGATACGCAATAGAAGAAAACCCTTTAACAAAATGACAATAATAACCAGCTAGACCCAAGAAACTTCAGATATCAGAGGGAGAAATAGGTTTAGGCCAACTCTTTATAGCCTCTATCTTTTGAGGATCAACTGTAATACCTTCAGAAGAAACAACATGACCCAAGAAATCTATGGACCTTAGCCAAAACTCACATTTGCTAAACTTAGCAAACAATTGATGAGCCTTAAGAGTTTCCAGCACAATTCAGAGATGGTCTGCATGATCAACCTCACTTCGGGAGTAAACAAGAATGTCATCTATGAACACGATAACAAACAAATCCAAATACTACTTAAATACTCGGTTCATAAGATCCATGAAATTTGCAGGAGCATTGGTTAACCCGAAAGACATCACTAGGAATTCAAACTGGCCATAACGAGTTCTGAAGGCTGTCTTAGGAATATCACATTCCCTAACCTTGAGTTGGTGATAACCGGATCTAAGGTCTATTTTCGAAAAAAAGCTAGCACCTTGCAGCTGATCAAACAAGTCATCAATTCGAGGAAGGGGGTACTTATTCTTGATAGTTACCTTGTTAAGTTGACGGTAATCAACGCACATACGCAAGGTACTGTCATTCTTCCACACAAATAGAACAGGTGCACCCCAAAGAGACGCACTGGGCCTTATGAAACCTTTATCTAGGAGATCTTTGAGTTGCTCTTTCAACTCTTTAAGTTCAGAAGGAGCCATATGATATGGAGGAATGAAAATAGGCTGAGTATCGAAAAGAAGGTCAATCCCAAATTCTATCTCTCTATCGGGAGGTACTCCAAAAAGATCTTCCAGAAAAACATCAAGAAACTCGTTAACAACACTAATCGACTGAATGGTCGGGGTTTCAGACTTGGTTTCTTTAACCCGAACCAGATGATAAAAGCAACCCTTAGAAATAAAATTCCTAGCTTTGAGATAGGATATAAAACGGCCTTTAGGAGTTACAGAACTCCCAGACCATTCGAAAATAGGCTCATCAGGAAACTGAAACTGAAACTTAACCACTCGAGCACAACAATCTATAGACGTATAGCACGAGTGAAGCCAATCCATACCCAGAATGATGTCAAAATCAACCATATCTAGCTCTATCAAATCAGCATACATAACTCGATGAAGGACAGTTATGGGATACTTCTTATACACTCGCATAGCAATAATAGACTCTCCTATCGAGGTAGAAACCAGAATAGGTTCAGAAATCTGTTTAGGATTCGTTTCAAAGTTTACAGCAATCAAAAGTGTCACATAAGAGAAACTTAAACTAGGATCCATCAATACATAGACATCAAAATGGAAAACACGGAGCATACCAGTGAAAACATCGGGAGAGTCCTCCTTCTCCTGACAAGGTGGTATAGCATAGAAATGATTTTGGCGTTGATCGCAGCAGTACTAGATAAAGCACCCTGAGGAGGAACTGGACGGGCTGTGGGAAGCGGGGCACTGGTAGCCTGACTCTAGGGACGGGCATCATGACTCCGTTGTCTGGCATACTGGCAGTCTCTAAGTATGTGGCCCAACTTGCCACAACCAAAACATCCCCGTTGCCCCATATAACACTCCCCAAAATGGTCTTTAGCACACGAAGGAGGATGAGGCTGGTTGCTTACACTGTCCTGAGACCTGGAAGGTACCGACCTATTCTCGAGCTCCTGCCTGCCCCGATATACGAGAGCACTAGTTGAGAAAGGCGCAGGTATAAATGGACGTCTCTGAAACTGAGGACAACTCCCTCCGGAGAATCTAGTCTGACCAGACCCCTGTTGCTCCGATCTGAGTCTCTTAATCCCTCTTACTCTTTCTCTTTCCTTTATCTTGTCTGACTCAATCTGTTGAGCGTGAATCATTAACCTAGGAAGATCAATCTCCCTGTTAATCATAGAAGATCTATATTCTTTCACCACATAACTCGACACCCCAGTTAGAAACTTTCTCATACTAGTCCTCGAGTCAGCCATCATATTGGGAGCGTACTTCGATAGTTGATTAAACTTAAGAAAATACTCCTTAACCAACATGGAGCCTTGTCTCAAATTCATAAACTCCTCTATCTTAGCTTCCTATAACTCAAGAGGAAATAATCTATCCAAGAAAGCATCTTGGAATAATTACCAAATCATCGGAGCAGTATCTTCCTCAGTACCCTTATTTCACATCTGTACCCAGTCATAGGCAACATCCATCAACCAATAAGAAGCCATCTCCACACTTTCTTCCTCGGTCACGTGCATAATCTGTGTAATTTTTTTGATTTCATCAACATACATCTGCGGGTCCTCACCTCCTCTCGACCCATGAAACTCTGGTGAATTCATCCGCATAAAGTCACGAGTTCGTGCTGCTGCTAAATTATTTTCCTGTGGGGGTGGAGCGTTGGCCTGAGTATTGGCGGTAACTGCCTGGGCTAGTGTCTGAAAAGCTGCCCGAAATTCGACATGGGATACCGTCTCATGTAACGGATCAACGGGTTGAGGTTGGTTATTGTTTACGCGAGCTCGACATGGAGGCATTTTCTATCATAAGAGCGCATGAGTTAACAGCAGAAAGAAACAGTTGTAAGCACGATAAACTCATTTAGAATGAAAGAAATGACTTTTCCTAAAATGTCCCGTAGCCTCTCGTTCATAGATGTGGCACGCTACACACCGATGATCATGACTCTACGTAACGCGGCTTGTCAGACTTCCTAGGACTCTTTAAACCTTAGGCTCTGATACCAAGATTGTAACGCCCCGAAATATCATCCCGAGACGCTACACGTAGCCTCAAGATAACCCTTTAAGACAAAACACTACCCTTGGGTTCCAACACAACAACATACACGCTACGCTAAGGATATGTGTATAAGTACATATCATATCACATCGCACATTGCACGGAATATTATTAGACTGTACATATATGGAATGTATATACATAAACTAACCCAACAATACACTAGTCTGACATAGCCTCTACACAGTAAAATCAATGAGCCATTAGGACAAACCCCCAACTGACTCAACAGACCAAAGGGATCACAAAACAACAGCACCAAAACTAGCAACTTGGTCCTCGAACCATGAGGACTCACCACTGAAGGAACATAGATGCGGCACTCGGATATCACTGTCGCAGCTGGGACTGAGTACATAAACCTAAATTATGGTAAGAATATAGCCCATAGAGAAATATGTGAGTCAGCATAAGATACGTACTGAGTATGTGGGGGCGCATGCAAAATATAAATGATATCATAAATTTCGTAAAAACGTACATACGGACCATAATGACACCCCTGGCTTGAGTGACATTGAGTCATGCAACTCATAACACCTTAGATAGGAAATGTAGGAGAAAAACCTCTTAAATCATTATAGATCATCATAGGCAACTTGACTTACCACATCAAAACTCGGAGTGACTTGGTATTTTAATAAACATGATTCTTATGGACAGGGGAGTTTCCTATAATCGACAACCCCACGTGAGCTACATGGAATACCAACGTTTGAAATCTCCGTTGGTGGGAGCGTCATACTCTTTGCCAGGGAGTACGACCTTAAAATTGCTATAATCACAATCGGGCTCTCTGGCCAATAATATCATCATCAAACAACCCTACGGTGGCACATAGGTTTGGGAAAATACCAAATTTTTCTCTCGGTGCTAAGTACTACTCCCCGACAAGCTCAGAACGTGTTAGGGATTCCACTTCAAAACATCTCAAGGGTCAACAATGATGACCAAAATCATGTATCTTTCTTAAATTATTAAATAATCATTTGTGGATCCCTAACTCCACTCAAGTCAAGAATATTTTCCAACATCGAAACGTATTACCTTTTTAAACCACCACAACATCAATAACACCAAAACAATGCCAAGGCTCATCATTGCCCTTCAACTTCAACATCAACACGCCTCAATTCACAATCCAACTCACATTTTAAAGACACTTGAAACAATAATCAATAGTAGGGATACGTAATTCTCGATAACAATTATCAAGTCATAATAAGGAAGTAATGGTATAATTGTATAAATCAAGGTTTAATAATTCAAATCATCGTATATTCATAACCAAGTAATTTTAGACACAATTCCATTTCAAAATCATATATGTACCAATTTACAAAATTTCATATTCATGGATAATAATATGCACTATAAAATCATATTTCCAGTCCATGGAAAAACATGTAAAATCTTATATCAACATAAGTTAATAAAATTCCGGGCACAAGATTGAAAGGATAATCTTGTTCAAAAACCCACATACCTTGAAATTGACCTCTTGATTATGGAATCCTGTTCCTCGAAGGTCTCAAGATGATGAGTTCGATTATCGAATCAAATTTGAATTTCTACAGTGAAATTGAAAGATATTTGGAGCTCAAAATAGACCTAGGGTTTATTTCTCTCAATGTTTTTTATGGAAGAACATGAATTTTATGGCTCAATATAGGTATAAATGGACAATTTTCGTCCATGAAGTGAAGGCATAATGACCAAAATGCCCTTAAAAAATTAAATAATTCTCGAATTTGTCCTTTGGTGGACTGTTTTGATAGTCTGAAGTAGATTAACCATAATGTTTTACTCCGATATCCAAATTGGATGAAACCAATTTCATTAGAAAGAGGAATCTCATATCTTTCCATTGATATATAGTATCTCACCCAGATCATTGTGTACGAGGAGTTATAATCATTTGAAGTTGACCCAAAAATTCACTTTTGATAGGCTGAAGTAGATCGACCACAACTTTTGCTCCGACAGACAATTTAGATGAAACCAATTTCATTGGAAAGAGGACTCACAGAGCTTTCCGTTGATATACAGTAGATCACCCATATCATTATGTACAAGGAGTTATGATCATTTAAAGTTGGAGCAAAAATACGCCAGGCCTCAGTACTTTTTCCTGCACGTTTTACTGTTCACTACTATTCACGGTTCGATCGGAATGTTCATAACTCGTCGCTCGGGTGTCCGTTTTGGATGATCCATATATCGTTGAAAAGCTTATTCGATACTCTACGTAATGGTAGGTCATAATCTAACACATTTCACATGGAAAATTTATAATTCATTCTACAAGATAGAACCCAACACGTTTACGCATAAAATTTCAACGAAAAATTTCTCGGGGTATTACACATTTGAGTGACCAACATCCATCCCACCAAACAACATTAGTCAGCATACCATTTGTACCCCAGTGTATGGCTCATACCCATGAGTCGTATTGGGTCCACAAACTAGAATTCTAAAAAAATTTCTGAGGTCTAGAAACCAGGGTGTTTCACCCAGCCAAATGTTGTATCACTTGATTACATTTATTACAAGTAGTGATAGTTCCTTTTCTTACTTTGGGCCATAAATTCCAAACTAATGATCACTGAGGACGTTCGGTCTTTCCTACTTTAGTAAACATAGGTAAATTTCATACTTTATCTTGTTTTGGTAATTTCATAGTCGGACTAGTTGGGATAGGGGTATCTTCTTACTCTTATTCTTCTACATCTTTCTCTTCCATTAATCTTCATTAAAATTATTAAAACATCTATTTAAGGCCTCATGGTCTGCGACATTACTGAAACTAACATTAATAGCATAAAAACGTTCAAAAGAAGTATCATCAACATGAGTAAAACCATCGCTATTAATTCTTAATCTAGACGGCGGTGATTTAAAACTACCTCCACTCCCACCTCTACTACTACTAGCACCCTTATCTTTTTTTGCAAAAAAAATATTTTTAACCTAACTAAAAATTAATTTTTTACCATAATTTTTTAATCAAAATTCATATTTAACATGAAAAAAAGAGATGAAAAAAAAACAACATGAATATAATAAAATATTTATAGTAAGTAAATAAATTAAGAGATGAAAGTTGAAACGAATGTATCGAACATTTGCGTAAAAGCAGATGTATATAATTAAAAGGCTAAATTGAGATATGACAATTGAATCTTGCTTCAAAAAAAATCCGTTCACTTGACCAAATAAACAAAATATTAGGGAGTATTAGAGAGTAATTAGTAAAAAAAATAGAGAATTTTTGAAAAAATAAGGGGTTGTGGGAAACTAGCCGTTGGAGGGCCCACTAAAAATTTTCAACGACTAGTATAACGTTAGATAATTAGTAATTTTTTTTAATCCTACTGCTAACCGATTGGAACCAGACTGGACAATTGGTTGGAATCAAATCGGATCGGACAATCGATTGACAATTCGTTGGAATCGAATTGGATCGGACAATTGATTAAAATCGGATCAGACTATCGATCGGAATTGGACTGGACAAACGGTCGGAAGCCCTTTGTTCGCAGCGACCCATGTCCCAATTCTACTGGTAATCGAACTTATATCGGACTTACTGAATCGAGAATACTAAAATGGAATCGATACCAGAATCAGTCTGAAACAGGCCTGTCTGGTCCATTAGCCACCCTTACTTTCATGTTAATAATATTCAATCCACCTGCCCTTTAGGGAGACAGACTTTATACCAAGCAACAAGAGCTTTATTAATGCTTTGTGCCTCTCCTGACCTGAGATAGCTTCTACATGTAGCATCTATTAACTTGATTATCTTCTTCTGGAAGAGAAAGAGATGAGACCACTAAGTTTGGATCCCCATCAGAACTGCTTTAATCAATTGAACCCTTCCAACATAAGAGACTTTTATAGCCATCCATGAAGTGATCTTACCAGTTATTCTATCTACCAATGGTCTACATAATGCAATAATGATTCTCTTTGTTAATAAGGAAACGCTCAAGTACCTGAAAGAAAGCTTACCCTCTTCATATCTCAGAGTATGTAGGATATCTTCTTTAGAGTCTCAAGATACCCCCCGCACTCCCCCAAATATATTTGGCTCTTAATTAGGTTTTCTTTCAAACCAGAAGCTTCTGAAAACATCAGAAATTTACTTCTTAGTAGTTGAACTGATTTCAAATCCCCTCTTGTGAACATCAATAAACTATCTGCAAAACTGAGGTGGGTAAGACCCAACTTCTGGCATCTAGGATGATAATTACACTCTGGACATTTTTGTTAAGTGGAGAGATATTTTTTCAAATATTTCATTGATAGTATAAAAAAGTAGGAGATATAGGATCTCCATACCTGAGTCCTCTTCTAGCCTCTATAGTGTTAGATAGTCTACCATTAATCATGAATCTATATCTCACTACTGTAACACGTGCCATTATCCATGATATCATTCTAGAAGGAAATCCTATAGTTTGGTGAGTACCTGTTCAATAAAGTTCCATTCCAAAGAATCATATGCCTTTTGAATATCAACCTTAATCATACATCTAGGCGACACGTGTTTCCTGACACTTGTTTCCTTGTGTAACCGTTCACCAGGATTTAGCTAAAATTTACTTCCTTAAGATGTCTTCAACGAAAATAAATATCTTCAAACGCCTCCGAAATTAATTTCTTCAAACACCTCTGAAATTGATATTGAAACACCTTAAGATGATTCTACCAAAAATAAATATCATCAAATTAGGAAAATTATAAATACACGCCTACAAAAATTGATTTCTTCAACACCTCCTAAATTGATACCCAAACGCCTTAAGGTGTGTCCAACAAAATTAAATATCATTAAATAAAGAAAAAATTTAAATACAATTGAAACAAATGTGATTTACATTAAGAACATCTTACATCCCAAATTTCATAGTATATCTGAATAAATAAATAAAAGGAATATGAAAATAAATAGGCAAGGCAAGTCTCTATCATTTTATAAGTCAACAAAATAAACTTACACGGCTATAAATTTCAAAATGCAGATTCTTTTTATTGTGTTTGCACAAAATAATATTAAGGAAAGCAAATATGTAAATTAACGATGATACAAAAAATAAAGATTCACTTCCAATAAAATTGAACATTAATGCTCTAACAGTGGCTCAAACAATCTAATATGTGATAGTATCTAAACAATCAAATATGTGATATTATCTGGTTAGAGTTAAGTGGGTCTTAGTAATAAAAGATTTAGTTATTTGTGTATCAATTATTTTATTTTCTGTTATTCATAAGATAATACATAGATTTTCTAATACTTACACATATATTAGTTATGTGGATTTCTGAATTGCAAACTAAACACCATATCAATAATAAATCTATTTATTAACCTAGTTATCCGCACCCCCCTACAAATGGTATCAGAGCACAGTAATTTAAAAAGTACAGAAGTGAGATATATGTTAGAGTTAGTAATAGAACTAGTTAGATTTGAATTAGTTAGTAATTAAATTAATTATGAGAAGACCATTTAAAAATAGAGAAGCTTTTAGAAAATTAAAGAATCTTTAGTTAGTAATTATTCAGAATATATAAGTTTAAATAAAACAAAAGAAAATCCAGAAAGATTAACTTATCTAATTACATTAATATCTAGTATTGAAGCAAAATTAATAATTCATTTAAAATCTAGAAGAATGAGACACATACCACCTAATTATGATAAAATTAGATTTAGATATCCACCAAGATATTATAAATATAATTTAAATGAATAAAGAGCAAAAATAAAAAGAATTAAAACAATTTACCTCTGAAAAACGTAAAGAATTAAAATTAAGAAAAGAAAGACTACATTATAATATATTTGCCGGAGTTAGTAAAAACTCAATAAATACCCAAAAAGATGAAATATCAAAATCAGAATCACAAATAGATAGTTTAGAATATATATACCAACATGAACTATTCACAATAAAACGAACAAAGAGGAATTTATAATAGATGAAAAAATATATGAAAATCACGAAAGATAAAAAATAAAAATAGTATTTTCTAATCTAGAAAGAAGATACAAGAAAATAGGAGAACATTTATATCTAATGTTAGAAAAAGAAGAATTAAAATTAGAAGATAAATTAACAGCAATGGTAAGAATAGAAAAAGAAAATGAAGAAATAGATAGAAAAAAGGAAATAGAAAAAATTAAACAACAAACTACGGAAGAAATACGAAAAATAGAAGAGACTAAAAATAGTAGAATTGCTGAATTAGAAAAAGAACTACAAATGTTAAAAGATTTGTACGAGCAAAGACAAAAAGAAAAAGAAGAAAAAGATAAAGAACAAAAATTAATAAACGAGATAAATCAATTTAAGGAAAAATTAGAAATAAATAATATAGAGGTTGAAGAGTCAGATAATTATGACTCAGAAGATAGTGAAACATATACAGAAATTTTAACAAATATAAAAAATTTAGATATTAACGAAAAACAAGAAATAATTAATGGCGAAAACTTAGAAAATACCAACACAGAAATAAATACTCTTGATAAAAAAGAAGATGAAACCATAATACCTAATACAACAGAAATAAGAAAACCGATATATTATAAAAATAAATTTAAAAAATATAATAAATATGACAAATGGACACCAAAACAAATAGTTAATAAAAATTGTAACTTTTTAGATCTAGACTGTGTAATAGATACAGAAAAAATAATACAATTATGGATAGGATATATGACAAAACAACTATTAGATAATAATATAAACATAACAGATGCACCAGAATATATAGAAAAAACATTAATAGGATCAGTAAAACTATGGTTTTCAAACTTAACCGAAAATAGTAAGAAAGTATTAAGAACTAATAAACCTATGGAAGGAACATCATCAACAACAACTAAACTAACACCTATAGAACTATTAAAAAAATATGAAACAGCTATAAAAGATGAATTTGGTAGTATGACAACAATAGAAGAAGAACAAGATGAAGAAAAAGATACAAATAGGAATTTAATGATAAAATTAACAATATGTAATATGTGTTATATAGACGAATATACTTGCGCATTTAAAGAATATTATTATAAAGGAGCATATAATATAGAAGAAAGTAAAGAAATAAGAAAATTATATTTTAATAAATTACCCGAACCATTTAGTTCAAAGATAATAAAAAGTTGGGAAGAAACAAAAATAGTAGATACGTTAGGAGCTAGAATAAAATTCTTACAACAATGGTATAGAAATTTATGTGAAAAATATAGAGAAGAATTAAAAATGGAAAAAACATTAATAAGAAATTTAGCATGTTGCAAAAATAAAATAGCACCCCAATTCGGATGCGAAGAAAGATATTATAAGAAAAGAAAAAGACATAAGAAATATAGAAAATCAAAATATAAATATAAGAAACCAAGAAAAAGATATTATGTAAAAAATTATAAAAATAAAAGACCATTTAGAAAGAAAGAAATTTAGCATGTTGCAAAAATAAAATAGCACCCCAATTCGGATGCGAAGAAAGATATTATAAGAAAAGAAAAAGACATAAGAAATATAAAAAATCAAAATATAAATATAAGAAACCAAGAAAAAGATATTATGTAAAAAATTATAAAAATAAAAGACCATTTAGAAAGAAAAAATCTATAAAAGAATGTACATGTTATAATTGTGGAAAGTTAGGACATTTAGCTAGAGATTGTAAATTACCCAAAAATCCAAAAAATAAACAAATATCAGAAATAAAAATAGAAAATACAGAATATATGCAAATAGATTATATAGATTATGAATTAGAAAGTGAAGATAGTATATATGAAATTTCAGAAAACGAAACAGATACTGAAATAGATAGTGAAATAGATGAATCAAATGACTGATGAAGATATAAAAATAATAACAAAGGAAGAATATTTAAATGATGAAAGAACAGAACAAAAAATAATATTTGACAGTAATATATTTGATGAAATAAAAGGAAAAGAGTTAGATTTAAGTGTAGAAAAAATATTTAAAATACCAACAATAAAAAATATGTTTACTAGAAAAAAGATGAATATTACGTAGTATGCCAGAAAGAACATGTAATAGACTGCAGATATGCAAAAGGTAAAGCTAGTATACCACTAGTAACAAAAAGAATAATTAACAAAGAAATAAATGATATAAAAAGTAAAGGAGATCCAATAAAATATGTACACTTTGGAGGTACAGAAATATTAATAAAAGCCTGTTTTAGAGAAGGAATAGATACACCGATAGAATTATATTTAGCAGATGATAGAATTATAAAACCTATAGAAAAAATCATAATAACTGCCGTAAAAGGAAATTTAATATACCAAAAATTTAAATTTATAATAAGTGCAAATTATTAAGTAGCGGTAACAGATAGAAATATAGATAAATCACTAGTATTATATTGGAAGATATCAGGTATAGAATTAACCCCAGGAAGTAAAATATTTACAGTAAGATGTAAAAACTTACATGTATTAACAACAAAACATAAAATAACAGGGAAAAATAAGATTAACAAAATACAAATAGATAGCCCATTTGAACAAATTGTAAAAACAATAGATTATAATAATTATAGCTATAGAGACATAGATATAGAAGAAAATTTAGAAATAGTAAATGATAGAATAAGTACAACAAAAAAAATAGCTAATGAAAAACCAGAATCATCAACTTCATCAAAAAGAATGAGTTATGAAACAAATTCAATAAGTAATCTAAATCAATATTATATAACAGGAAAAATAAATGAAAAAGAATATTTAATACTATTAAACACAGGACAAGAAGAAAATTATATAGCAAAATATCTAGTAAAAGATGAAGAAATAAAAATTGATAATGATATATGCCCAGACCTACCAAAAAGTTTAATAAATAGTAAAAATATAGCAGAAAAAGAAATATTAATCGGAGTTAGAAAAATAAAAATAGAATTTGAAGTAAAAGAAGAAATGCAAAAAGCAGATATAATATTAGGAATAAAATGGTTAGAACAAGTAAAACCATATAATATAGAACATACACAATTAGCCATAACATATAATAGGGAAAGATTATTCTTAAAAAGAGTCTTAACATAAAATGAAAATATATGTATTAATGAAGATAGTAGTGGAAGGATATTACAGTAGATATTATACGCCTATGATAGATACAGGAGCAGAAGCTAATTTATGTAGATATAATTGCTTACCAGAAAGTAAATGGGATAAATTAAAAATACCAATAGTAGTTAAAGGATTTAATAATAAAGGAAGCTTAATTACTTATAAAGCTAGGAATGTAAAAGCACAAATATGGGATAAGCTATTGACAATAGAAGAAATTTATAATTATGAACTAACATCAAAAGATATACTTTTAGGAATGCCATTTTTAGATAAATTATACCCACACATAATAACTAGAAACGATTGGTGGTTTACAACACCATGTAAACAAAAAGTAAGAGCAAAAAGAGTTAATAATAAAATAAGAAAGAAAACTGATTGGATAAAAGGAAGTGAAAAAATTACACAAAAGTTAGAAAATATAAAAAACGCTGAAGATACAATAAAATTAGTAGTATTTTCGATAAATAAAACAGAAATAACTATATTTTCAATAAACAAGATAGAAATAGTTAAGAAAAAATTAGAACAATTATACAGTAAAGATCCATTAAAAGGATGGGAAAAACATAAAACTACCATAAAAATTGAATTAATAGACAAGAACAACATAATAACCCAAAAACCATTAACATATAATTTTGACGATTTAAAAGAATTTAAAATGCATATAGATGAATTATTAGAAAAACAATATATACAAAAAAGTAATAGTAAACATAATAGTCCAGCATTTATAGTAAATAAACATAGTGAACAAAAAAGAGGAAAAAGTAGGATGGTTATTGATTATAGAAATTTAAATGCAAAAACTATAACATATAATTATCCAATACCAAATAAGATATTAAAAATAAGACAGATACAAGGATATAATTATTTTAGCAAATTTGATTGTAAATCAGGATTTTACCATCTAAAGTTAGAAGAAGAATCTAAAGAATTAACCGCATTTACGGTACCACAAGGATTTTATGAGTGGAATGTATTACCATTTGGATATAAAAATGCACCAGGTAGATATCAACATTTTATGGATAATTATTTTAAACAATTACCTAATTGCATAGTATACATAGATGATTTATTATTATATACAAAAACTAAAGAAGAACATGTAAAGTTATTAGAACAATTTACA
This sequence comes from Capsicum baccatum var. pendulum, assembly GCA_030864225.1. NCBI lineage: Eukaryota > Viridiplantae > Streptophyta > Magnoliopsida > Solanales > Solanaceae > Capsicum > Capsicum baccatum. The sequence continues at coordinate 53,484,606 of CM061561.1, forward strand.
GATATAATAGAAAAATCAGGAATAAGTCTAAGTGAAAAGAAAGCCAAAATTATGAAAAACCAGATAGAATTTTTAGGAATACAAATAGATAAAAGTGGAGTAAAAATGCAACATATAGTACAAAAAAGAAGAATTAGATACAAAAAAGAAATTACAATCATTTTTAGGATTAGTAAACCAAGTAAGAGAATATATTCCAAAATTAGCAGAAAACTTAAAACCACTACAGAAAAAAACAAAAAAGGATATAGAATATAATTATAATGAAGAGGATAAAAAACAAGTTCAAAAAATAAAATTACTTTGCAAGGAATTACCAAAATTACAATTTCCAGATGAAAATAGAAAATTTACATATATAGTAGAAGCAGATGCCAGTGAATATAGTTATGGAGGAGTACTTAAATATAGATATGAAGCAGAAAAAATAGAACACCATTGTAGATACTACTCAGGTACGTTCAACGAGACAGAAATAAAATGGGAAATAAATAGAAAAGAATTATGTTCATTATATAAATGTTTGTTAGCATTTGAGCCATATATTGTATATAACAAATTTATCGTGCGAACAGATAATACACAGGTACGCTGGTGGCTAATAAAGAAAATACAAAATTCAGTTACAACAAAAGAAATTCGGAGACTAGTTTTAAACATATTAAATTTCACATTTATAATAGAAGTGATCAGTACTAACAAGAATGTTATTGCAGATTACATATCAAGACAAAGCTACACAGACTGAAATGATAGAAGAAAATATACATGAAAAGATACTCAACGCCTTAACTATGCTTTCATTGAAAGTGGACAGTATGGGTACTGAGATAGTAAAGATGGGTACTGAGATAGAAACGCTAAAGCTAAAGACTAGTGAAGATAAACTGAAGTCTATAGCTATGAATCAGCTAACTCAGCAATGCGCAGAGCTATGTCAATCGAAAGACAATAAAATTCCAGAGCTAGAAGGAGACGTTGGGATACTCCATAAAACCCATAACGTTTATCAATCTACTTCTGCAGGTACAAGCAGAGGAGTTAGAAAAAATATGAACCTAAACAAGTTATTTGATAAACCATATACACCAAATACATCAAAAGACCCCATGTTTATACCCCACAAGTTACCACATACCGAGATAGTTTAAACCAAGACAAAAAGACTTACAACTACACAGCCCGTACATACATAGAAAATATCTACAATGTACAAACCTTTTTAAATAGCAACCCCAAAGCTACAAATATCCAAGAACCAGATACAAACTATATAACCCAGAGATTGACCGGATATAATAAACTAATTGCCTTACCTAAAACCAAACCAAGCTTAGTTAAAACTTGCTATGAATATGGACTACTTAGTACCGTATATACCACGAACGGAACTGAGATATCCACCATACCAGAGATATATGAAGCATTTATCACCTTTAAAAGAATAACCAAAGGTATTTTATTTTTTATAAAAATTTACACGGCACCAGCAGAGATATTATTTGATGAAGTTAAAAAACCTATACAAGTTGTAAAGATAGGGATGACACGAGATATGATTATACCACAAGATATTATTTCACAACCAGAGATACCTAGAATTGAGATACCAAAATTCTATGCGAACAAAAGGATTATTGGACTATCTACAATTTTGCAAGAGCTAGCAAATACATATTGCAACCAAAACCCTATATGGAGCTACTATTCAAGAAATCATGTACTTATATATTCAAATTCAAAAGAGTTATGAGAAACAGATATGGAAACTATTAGGCAATGGATTATCACGTTGCTTAAACCAGAAACAGAACCTATCGCCAGAGCTATCAGAGAAAAATTTATTTCAGAGGAATTATTGACCAGATATTGCAAGACTATTGGACACAAATATCCAGACCACAAATGTTCAAAATGTAATGGAGGAGATAATGATGTCCCAACAGTTCAGCTAGAATAAAAATAGATAAGAACGCCAGCTGGAAAGATAAGAGGAGCAATAATGGAGATACAACAGATACGACAAAAACCACAGAGACAAGATATTTATTACAAGTTACGTAAAGTCTTCAAAATAATTGTACTTTACTGTTTATGTAAAGACTTTTTTGTTTTAGGCCTAGACTTTAGGTAGTAGGCTTTAGTAGCCTTTAGGATTTTTTGTAACCTTTTTTGTTTTCTTTAGCATTATTAGTCTTATCTTTTAGAACACATGTAGAAAATACTTTGTAAAGTTGTAAAGTTCACTTATAAATAAAAGCTCAGAAGGCATTGCAGATGGCAAGCCTTCTCACATTGAAGCCAAAATTCTCTCCGTTCAAAAATATTTAAGCCCAGTTAATTAAATATATACACTGCAATGAAAAAAGCTATAGAGCAACAAACCTCAGAAATATCAAAGCTACCGGAACAGGTATATCTATTTATGATTATGAATAGCTAAATTCATAATTCCCGACAATCATGATATGATAAAATAAATTCATATTAGTTACTTTATAGTAGAATTATTCGAAAAATAATATGTTAAGAAGTTTATTAGCAAAGTGGAAACGGAGAAAAATCCCTAAGGTCTATGCCATCCTAAAGGTGGAACCAATGAGGCAAGAAGCCGTGGCGGGGAGTAACCAGAGTCGAGGCGCTGTTTATAGGAAAAAGTATCTGAATTACTATGCTAATAGTGACCGAAGAACATGTTATTTAAGAATAATCTAGTATATAGTAATCTGAGATGACTATATTTTATTATGTACATGGTTGAAGGAAATATTTTGAAAAAAACAATTTTATGATAATGAATAACAATTTATCTGATGTCATGGTAGATAAATTTAAGATACTTATTTTGTATGCACTTAGAGATATAAATGTTGCAGATATAAGGAAAATTATATTAGAAAAAGCATTTGGAGAATATTACATGACTAGAGTAAATTATATACCATGTCTACCTAGCTACTCTTATAAATATTTATTATGTTAAAATCACGTAGAAATTTTAAAAATATACGAAATATACAGTTACTAGAAAAACAGATAAAAATAAATATAGACAAATACATGGAAAATAAAAAATATATAAATTCTCTTAATAAAAATATGCAAGAACTACTAAGAATAAAATAAATAACTATAAAATATCAATTTTAGAAAATAGCTCATTTAGACTACCTTAGAGTTTTAATCTTATATATACTTAAAGATATAGAAATAATAGATATTAAGAAAATGATATTAGAAGAAGTAATAAACTACGAAATTGAAATGATAAATGCCTTAGAACAAATATACGAAGACATTTACCCAGAAGGATATTATTCAGATCAAGACTGTGGATGTTAGAATATATTAGATTAACTAGAGAAAACCAAGATAATCTAAATAACGAAATTAATTATAGAAACCGAATTAGAAAAATAATAGAAGATCTAAAAGAAAAGTTAATATGGATAGAAAAAACCTTAAAAAATTTAGAAAAAAGTACATGTGATAGTTTATATAGTATAAAAAACTCACTACGAGAAGAACAGCACAAGATAATAAATGACATAGAAAATCTAGAATTAGATATATACTACAGTACAGATAGAATAAATTATTACACAGAAATTTGTAACTCTGCAGTTACTACAGGATAAAATAATATACCAAATAAATTAATGGATACATCTCACAAAAAGAATAAACAAAATTTAAGAAATATTCACGCACAAAAAAAAATAGATTCATTAGCTATAATAAATCTATTTATTAACCTAGTTATCCGCACATGCTACCAAATATAATATAAGTTATGGGATGATTTAATACATGAATAATTTATCTAGATACCAAATGACCTCTGGTGTTATAATAGTCAGTAGACAATCAATTACTTCCTTCGTTTCAAAATAAATGATATCTTTAGTTTGAGTCTACTCCTTAAGAAAGCTGCTCATTTCTAGATAATGAGATGTGTTTTTGTCAACTTATCCTCAATTAGATAAAGCTTGGAAAAAAATTTAACTCTTGGTACGACGGAGCCATATGTATTCAAGTGGTGATAATTTACAATCCTCCATCAAAAAACTATACATGTAGCTAGTTAGGTCAAAAGTTTGTTTTTATGTTTGTACTATATAATATTTGTCGACTCTTTTGGCTTCTCCATGAAGTTATATTTTAATATTTTTTAATAAAAATTCTGGTTTCATCACAATTTAAGAATTTCTTAATCATGTAAACAAACTCCATTTACTTAAGGATAAAACTTTAAAGAAATATTATTAATATTTTTTAAATTATGTGAAACATCACTTATTAAAACAGAGGTAGTAACTGGTAAAGGAAATTGCACAAAAAGTAAAATATGCAAGAACAACTACTTCAATATCAGCTACTACACATAAAACTACAAAGAAAATGAAACAGCATTTGAGACAATGAATCATCAACTCACAAGTCCACATCAAACGTGCATATATGTATGACATCCAGAGCTTAAAAAAGAGAAAAAGACATTTTTTCCGTAGAACTTGTCGTAATAACTCACTTTTAACACTTAAACTTAACTTTCGGTTATTTACCCCCTTAACATCTTTAAAGTGAATTATTTTCACCCCTCAAAACTGAATATCACTCTCACGACGGAGAATGCGCTACACATGCGCCACATCATTGTCAAATCAGTGCCACATCAATGCCATGTCATTTGCCACGTAAGAATTTTTTCTTTTTTTTTTAATAATCCCACACACCTTGTAATTGATTTTCTTAGTTTTTGTACATTCAAAAGGTTGGAATCTTGGTTACCCATTTGGCTCTGTTAAAGAATGGCAGTAAGAACACCCATAACAGGGATAAGTATGGCTTCAGCACCATCAATTTCATCTTGTAATAAAATGGTTGTTGTAAAGGTGCAGCCTTTTAGAGCTTCTTTCTTTGGTCAAGGAGGTAATGTTACTGTTTTCTGTGAGATTATGGATATTGGGTTTTCTTGATTTGGTTTGTTTGATGCTAAAATTTGCTAGTATGGGATTTAATCTTGTAAATTTTGGAGATTTTTTGTTCAATTCATTGTTTCTGTGAGGCCCTTTGAAGTTTTTACACTTTTGGTTACTGTGGCTTTTCTGAGTTTTTAGTTTCTAATCTCCACACTCTGGCATTTATCAATGGCATAATAAATAGATAGGAAGGTCTGGAGGGCGCGAATTAGGGCAGAAAACTAGGGTCAGTTTGGGGCGTTAGGGTAGGGAAGTATTTGGTGGGGGTTTTATCCCTGTTATTCTTCCTATTCTTATTTTATTCCTATTTTCTATTCTTCTTCTTGTTATGCTTTCGGTGTTCCATGCTTTATTACGAATCTGGGTGCTTTTCGATGTTTCCTACTACTTATGGGTGCCGTATTTACGTTATGAAATCCTGTTCTATGGGTTACTTTATATTTTGTGTGGTGTCTCGTGTCTTGAGCCGGGGGTCTATCGGAAACAGCCTTTCTACTTCTTCAGAGGTAGAGGTATGGACTGCGTACATCTTACCCCCCCAGACCCCACTAGGTGGGAATACACTGGGTTTGTTGTTGTTGTTGTATATATATATATATATATATATATATATATATATTTAAAAGAGTATATTTTTTATAAAAAAATATATTTTATATAAATAAAATAGACCTCACCCCTCTTCCTTCTTCTTCTTCACAACCCCCACCCCCTTCGTTCTTTCACAGCCCCCCACCCCACCCCAATTCCTTCTACTTCTTCATTAGACAACAGCCCCCGTTCCCTCCCCTTCCTCCTCCTTCTTCTTCTTCTTCACATAAAAGCACCACTTTTTCTATTTCTTTTACCATTACCATAAGCTTTTTCAATGAATTTTTTTCTTCATCAAATGCAAAATTAACTTGAATTAGCTTGAGCAAATCCATTAATGAACTAAATGCAAGTACATGATAACAAAAATACATCAATACACAAAATCTCAAATTCAAATTCTTTTACATTAATCAAAACCCAAAATTCCAAAACTCCTAAATTTTCAATTTCTTACTCAAAAATGTCTACAGAAATGGCATAAACAGTCCGAAATTCAAAAATGTCATAGATGATATTCGCATGACATGAAATTCTTGGCCAAGAATCAAACTTGTTATTCAATCTTGAACCCTTTTTGATTGTCGAAAAATAAAATTTTGGATTAATTAAGACTTGATAGGAAGGGAATTACGAAGAAACGCGGTGGGGGTACGAAGAAGATGAAAAAATGGAGTGTTGGGGGTGGGGTGGGGGTGGGAAGGGGAGTGATGAAGAAGATGAAAATGTCTTCTATGAAGACATTTTCCTTTTAATGTTATATATATATATATATATATATATATATATATATATATATATGTGTGTGTGTGTGTGTGTGTGTGTGTGTGTGTGTGTATGTATGTATGTATGTATGTATGTATAATAATAATAAAAATAGCAATAAAGTGATCTTTTAAAAAAAAAAAAAATTCACTCGCTATCTTTTTTTTTTTATCACGTCAGCTATAGGGGAGAATTTAATTCATTTGAAAGTTGTTAAGGGGGATAAATAAACGAAAGTTAAGTTTAAGTGCTAAAGTGAGTTGTGACGACAAGTTCAGGGGGAAAAGATGTTTTTTCTCCTTATAAAGGAGAAAATATGATAAATGAATTTATCTTTAGGTCTCTTTCATCTCTTAGTTCATGAGTGAAATCCAGTCAATAGCCATATTTTTTTAGAGCAACTCATAAACTCAGTGAATGACATCCCTTTTCGATTTCTTTTTTAGAAAAAAAAAATTTCAACTAATTTTTACTTTTTTTTTCTACGATTCTAATTTCAAGTCAGCTTTCACGCGCTTCAACTAATTTTATGAGATACTTGTCACCCTGCATGAACAATTTATATTAGATAACTCCGTCCATCAAAGTTAGAACAGATAGAAAGAATCACCTAATTTTTTGTCTCTGCTGGAAATTAGACCTAAGATTTCACAGTTCTTAACCCACTTCATTGATTTATGGAGGTGTATTTGATTGTACTTTTTAGGCAAAATGACCTTCTGGACCCCTGTACTATGTCGGTTTTGTAAGTTGGACACTTTTACTTACATGTTTGTTATCTGGACCCTTGAACCCATCAAAAGGCAATATTTTGCACCCTTTGACCGTTGACCTTGTCTATGTGGCAAGGTCATGGTGACTAGGACAAAGAGAGTGTAGCCACTCGCCTGGGGGTGCGAGTGATGGTCAATTTTTTGCAATTATTATATTAAAATAATTAAAAAAATTAAAATTAAAAAAAAGGATCCTTTTTTCCCTCCATCTTTTAAAATTCAAAAATATTTTTAAAAATTTAAAAATAATTTAAAATTTTAAAAAAATAAATAAAAAAGGGTCATTTTTTCCCTCCATCTTTTTTAATTTAAAAATAATTTTGAAATATTTTTTAAAAATTCAAAAATATTTTTAAAAAATTTAAAAATATTTTTAAAAATTTAAAAGAAAAAAAAATTCCCTCCCCACCCCAGCTTGTCCCCACCCCCACACCCCATCCATCCCCGTCCCACCCCACCCCAGCCCCTACCCCACCCCAACACCCGTCCAGCCCTTCCCCATCCCTACCCCAGCCCGTCCCCACCCCCACACCCTACCCAGCCTCATCCCACCCCCAGCCTCTCCACCCCACCCCAGCTCCTCCCCACCCCCAACCCCCATACGCCTCCCAACCTCATCCCCAACCTACCCTAGTCCCCACACCTCACCCCAGCACTCTTCCATCCCCCCTCCCCCACACATTTACTTTTTATTTTTTATTTTAATTTTTTCTCTCAATTCAATTCTTTTCATTTTTTAATTAAAATTTAAATTTGAAATCTTTTTATTTTTGGGGGGGATTAAAATTTAAATTTAAATTGAAAGTGAGTGATAGTGAATATTGAAAAACAAATTAGTGAATTTCGCTTGAAAAAAAAATAAACTTTTTGTGAATTTATTAAAAATATTTAAATTTAAAAATAAAAAAGTATTATGTTTGTATATATGAATTTATAGTTAAAAATTTAAATTAGTTGGAGAAGAATTTTAATTATTTGGAATGGATTTGATGTTTAATTTGTGAGAAAAAATAAAAACATGATTATTCAAATTTTTCTACAATTTATAAATTTTTCTTTTTTAATTAAATTAATTTTAATATTTAATTTGTTATGTAGTATTTTAAAAAGTACTTGAAATTTAATGTGATATTTTTTTTATTTTTTAAATGACGTGGCAGGCGTGACAGTTGACATGACAGCTGACGTGGGGGGAGTTTGTTACACTCACCAAAAAGGGTTTAAAATATTGTTTTTTAGTGAGTTCAGGGGTCCAGATGACAAACATATAAATAGAAGTGTCCAACTTACAAAATCAACATAGTACAGGGTCCAGAAGGTCACTTTGCCTACTTTTTATAAAAAGTTTTTGAAAAAATATTCATGTTTGAATGTACTTAAATATAACTTCAAACGCAAAAAAGTGACTTAAAGAACATGTTACAATATAAGTTACTTTCCAAATCGTTTGAAATTTAACTTCGAGTTCAATTTAATTTTTTCATGATTAAATACTGATTTTAAATGAAATGAAAAGAATATTTTTTATGGCTAAAAGAATGCCAAGTCTTCTATTGGTATTTGCTACCACATATATGACTCTGTTTGCCACTTCATATTGTCTCTCAATTTTGGATCGTAATTTTGCTTATCCATCCTTGTTGGTTCTACCTTTTTCCAATAAAAATTAAATTATTGTAATAGAAGAAACAAATAGAATGCGCAAAAAATAACTTCATAATACATATGAAAAAATAGTACATTTTGGTGAAAAATTCATACTTGATTTGATATATTTTGGGTGATGTCAGGTATTCTGACGAAAGAAGTAATGACCAATTTGAGTTGTGACAAACGGAATGAAAGCTGTGTCACGCCCTTATGTGGTTTGTTCGAAAGAAAAGGAATACAAGAGCTTTTGATTGTGCCAAGATGAATTACAGTTGGTTGCTATAATGAATCTATTTATCAGCTTAGTTATCCGCACCCCCCTACAAATGGTATCAGAGCACAGTAATTTAAAAGATACGGAAGTGATATACGTGTTAGATAAATTAGTTAAGTTAGATTTAGTCATTTTTTAAATTAATTATGAGAAGACCATTTAAAAATAAAGAAGCTTTTAGAAAAATTAAAGAATCGTTAGTTAGTAATTATTCAGAATATATAAGTCTAAATAAAACAAAAGAAAATCCACAAAGATTAGCCTATTTAATTACATTAATATCTAGTATTGAAGCAAAATTAATAATCCATTTAAAATCTAGAAGAATGAGACATATACCACCTAATTATGATAAAATTAGATTTAGATATCCACCAAAATATTATAAATGAATAAAGAACAAAAATACAAAGAATTAAAACAATTTATCTCTGAAAAACGTAAAGAATTAAAAATAAGAAAAGAAAGATTACATTATAATATATTTGCCGGAGTTAGTAAAAATTCAATAAATATACAAAAAGATGAAATATCAAAATTAGAATCCCAAATAGATAGTTTAGAATATATATATCAACATGAACTATACACAATAAAATGAATAAAGAAGAATTTATAATAGATGAAAAAATATATGAAAATCACGAAGGATCAAAAATAAAAATAGTATTTTCCAATTTAGGAAGAAGATACAAGAAAATAGGAGAACATTTATATTTAATGTTAGAAAAAGAAGAATTAAAATTAGAAGATAAATTAACAGCAATGGTGAGAATAGAAAAAGAAAATGAAGAAATAGATAGAAAAAAGGAAATAGAAAAAATTAAACAACAATCTACGGAAGAAATACGAAAAATAGAAGAAACTAAAAATAGTAGAATTGCTGAATTAGAAAAAGAATTACAAATGTTAAAAGATTTATACGAACAAAGACAAAAAGAAAAAGAAGAAATAGATAAAGAACAAAAATTAATAAACGAGATAAATCAATTTAAAGAAAAATTAGAAATAAATAATATAGAGGTAGAAGAAACGGATAATTATGATTCAGAAGATAGTGAAACATATACGAAAATATTAACAAAAATAAAAGATTTAGAAATTAACGAAAAACAAGAAAGAATTAATCAAGAAAACTTAGAAAATAATAATACAAAAATAAATACTCTTGACAAAAAAGAAGATGAAAATCTAATACCCAAAACAACAGAAATAAGAAAACCTATATATTATAAAAATAAATTTAAAAGATATAATGAATATGACAAATGGACACCAAAACAAATAGTTAATAAAAATTATAACTTTTTAGATCTAGACTGTGTAATAGATACAGAAAAAATAATACAATTATGGATAGGATATATGACAAAACAATTATTAGATAATAATATAAACATAACAGATGCACCAGAATACATAGAAAAAACACTAATAGGATCAGTAAAATTATGGTTTACAAATTTAACTGAAAATAGTAAGAAAGTATTAAGAGCTAATAAACCTATGGAAGAAGCAGCATCAACAACAACTAAATTAACACCTATAGAATTATTGAAAAAATATGAAACAGCTATAAAAGATGAATTTGGTAGTATGACAACATTAGAAGAAGAACAAGATGAAGAAAAAGATACAAATAGGAATTTAATGATAAAATTAACAATATGTAATATGTGTTATATAGATGAATATACTTGTGCATTTAAAGAATATTATTATAAAGGAGCATATAGCATAGAAGAAAGTAAAGAAATAAGAAAATTATATTTTAATAAATTACCCGAACCATTTAGTTCAAAGATAATAAAAAGTTGAGAAGAAGCAAAAATAGTAGATACATTAGGAGCTAGAATAAAATTTTTACAACAATGGTATAGAAAGTTATGTGAAAAATATAGAGAAGAATTAAAAATGGAAAAAACATTAATAAGAAATTTAGCATGTTGCAAAAATAAAATAGCACCTCAATTTGGATGCGAAGAAAGATATTATAAGAAAAGAAAAAGACATAAGAAATATAAGAAATATAAAAAATCAAAATATAAATATAAGCAACCAAGAAAAAGATATTATGTAAAAAATTATAAAAATAAAAGACCATATAGAAAGAAAAAATCTATAAAAGAATGTACTTGTTATAATTGTGGAAAGTTAGGACATTTAGCTAGAGATTGTAAATTACCTAAAAATCCAAAAAATAAACAAATATCCGAAATAAAAATAGAAAATACAGAATATATGCAAATAGATTATATAGATTATGAACTAGAAAGTGAAGATAGTATATATGAAATTTCAGAAAATGACACAGATATTGAAATAGATAGTGAGATAGATGAATCAAATGACTGAAGAAGATATAAAAATAATAACAAAGGAAGAATATTTAAATGATGAAGGAACAGAACAAAAGATAATATTTGACAGTAATATATTTGATGAAATAAAAGGAAAAGAGTTAGATTTAAGTGTAGAAAAAATATTTAAAATACCAACAATAAAAAATCTTTTTACTAGGAAAAAAGATGAATATTATGTAGTATGCCAAAAAGAACATGTAATAGACTGTAGATATGCAAAAGGAAAAGCTAGTATACCACTAGTAACAAAAAGGATAATTAATAAAGAAATAAATGATATAAAAAGTAAAGGAGATCCAATAAAATACGTACACCTTGGAGGTACAGAAATATTAATAAAAGCATGTTTTAGAGAAGGAATAGATACCCCGATAGAATTATATTTAGCAGATGATAGAATTATAAAACCTATAGAAAAAAGCATAATAACTGCCGTGAAAGGAAATTTGATATACCAAAAATTTAAATTTATAATAAGTGCAAATTATTCAGTAGCAGTAACAGATAGAAATATAGATAAATCATTAGTATTATATTGAAAGATATCAGGAATAGAATTAACCCCAGGAAGTAAAATATTTACAGCGAGATGTAAAAATTTATATGTATTAACAACAAAACATAAAATAACAGGGAAAAATAAGATTAATAAAATACAAATAGATAGCCCATTTGAGCAAATTGTAAAAACAATAGATTATAATGACTATAGCTATAGAGACATAGATATAGAAGAAAATTTAGAAATAGTAAATGATAGAATAAGTACAACGAAAAGAATAGCTAATGAAAAACCGGAGTCATCGAGCTCATAAAAAAGAATGAGTTATGAAACAAATTCAATAAGTAATTTAAACCAATATTACATAACAGGAAAAATAAATGAAAAAGAACATTTAATACTATTAAACACAGGACAAGAAGAAAATCATATAGCAAAATATCTAGTAAAAAATGAAGAAATAAAAAATGATAATGATATATGCCCAGATCTACCGAGAAGTTTAATAAATAATACAGATATAGTAGAAAAAGAAATAATAATAGGAGGAATTAGAAAAATAAAAATAGAATTTGAGGTAAAAGAGGAAATACAAAAAGCAGATATAATATTAGGAATAAAATGGTTAGAACAAGTAAAACCATATAATATAGAACATACACAATTAGCCATAACATATAATAAGGAAAGATTACTCTTAAGAAGAGCCTTAACATAAAATGAAAATATATGTATTAATGAAGATAGTAGTGGAAGGATATTACAGTAGATATTATACGCCTATGATAGATACAGGAGCAGAAGCTAATTTATGTAGATATAATTGCTTACCAGAAAGTAAATGGGATAAATTAAAAATACCAATAATAGTTAAAGGATTTAATAATGAAGGAAGCTTAATTACTTATAAAGCTAGGAATGTAAAAGCACAAATATGGGATAAGATATTGACAATAGAAGAAATTTATAATTATGAACTAACATAAAAAGATATACTTTTAGGAATGCCATTTTTAGATAAACTATACCCACATATAATAACTAGAAACGATTGGTGGTTCACAACACCATGTAAACAAAAAGTAAGAGCAAAAAGAGTTAATAATAAAATAAGAAAGAAAACTGATTGGATAAAAGGAAGTGAAAAAATTACACAAAAGTTAGAAAATATGAAAAACGCTGAAGATACAATAGAATTAGTAGTATTTTCGATAAATAAAACAGAAATAACTATATTTTCAATAAATAAGATAGAAATAGTTAAGAAAAAACTAGAACAATTATATAGCGAAGATCCATTAAAAGGATGGGAAAAACATAAAACTACCACAAAAATTGAATTAATAGATAAAAACAGTATAATAACCCAAAAACCATTAACATATAATTTTGACGATTTAAAAGAATTTAAAATGCATATAGATGAATTATTAGAAAAACAATATATACAAAAAAGTAATAGTAAACATAATAGTCCAGCATTTATAGTAAATAAACACAGTGAACAAAAAAGAGGAAAAAGTAGAATGGTTATTGATTATAGAAATTTAAATGCAAAAACTATAACATATAATTATCCGATACCAAATAAGATACTAAAAATAAGACAAATCCAAGGATATAATTATTTTAGTAAATTTGATTGTAAATCAGGATTTTACCACCTAAAGTTAGAAGAAGAATCTAAAGAATTAACCGCATTTACGGTACCACAAGGATTTTACGAATGGAATGTATTACCCTTTGGATATAAAAATGCACCAGGTAGATATCAACATTTTATGGATAATTATTTTAAACAATTACCTAATTGCATAGTATACATAGATGATATATTATTATATACAAAGACTAAAGAAGAACATATAAAATTATTAGAACAATTTACAGATATAATAGAAAATTCAGGAATAAGTCTAAGTGAAAAGAAAGCCGAAATTATGAAAAACCAGATAGAATTTTTAGGAATACAAATAGATAAAAGTGGAGTAAAAATGCAACAACATATAGTACAAAAAATAATAAATTCGAAAGAAGAATTAGATACAAAAAAGAAATTACAATCATTTTTAGGATTAGTAAACCAAGTAAGAGAATATATTCCAAAATTAGCAGAAAACTTAAAACCACTACAGAAAAAATTAAAAAAGGATATAGAATATAATTATAATGAAGAAGATAAAAAACAAGTTCAAAAAATAAAATTACTTTGCAAGGATTTACCAAAATTATAATTTCCGGATGAAAATAGAAAATTTACATACATAGTAGAAGCAGATGCCAGTGAATATAGTTACGGAGGAGTACTTAAATATAGATATGAAGCAGAAAAAATAGAACACCATTGTAGATACTACTCAGGTACGTTCAACGAGACAGAAATAAAGTGGGAGATAAATAGGAAAGAATTATGTTCATTATATAAATGTTTATTAGCATTTGAGCCATATATTGTATATAACAAATTTATTGTGCGGACAGATAATACACAGGTACGCTGGTGGCTAACAAAGAAAATACAAAATTCAGTTACAACAAAAGAAATTCGGAGACTAGTTTTAAATATATTAAATTTTACATTTATAATAGAAGTAATCAGTACTAACAAAAATGTTATTGCAGATTACATATCAAGACAAAGCTACGCAAACTGAAATGATAGAAGAAAATATACATGAAAAAATACTCAACGCCCTGACTATGCTTTCATTGAAAGTAGACAGTATGGGTACTGAGATAGAAAAGCTAAAGCTAAAGACTAGTGAAGATAATCTGAAGTCTATAGCTATGAATCAGCTAACTCAGCAATGTGCAGAGCTATGTCGATCGGAAGACAATAAAATTCCAGAGCTAGAAGGAGATGTTGGGATACTCCATAAAACCCATAACGTTTATCAATCTACTTCTGCAGGTACAAGCAAAGGAGTTAGAAAAAATATGAACTTAAATAAGCTATTTGACAAGCCATATACACCAAATATACCAAAAGACCCTATGTTTACACCCCCACAAGTTACCACATATCGAGAAAGCCTAAACCAAGACAAAAAGACATATAACTACACAGCCCGCACATATATAGAAAATATCTACAACGTACAAACTTTCTTAAATAGCAACCCAAAAGCTACAAATATCCAAGAACCAGATACGAACTATATAACCCAGAAATTAACCGGATATAACAAGCTAATTGCCTTACCCAAAACTAGACCCAGCTTAGTGAAAACTTGCTACGAATATGGATTACTTAGTACCGTATATACCACAGACGGAACTGAGATATCTACTATACCCGAGATATATGAAGCATTTACCACATTTAAAAGAATAACCAAAGGTACTTTATTTTTTATAAAAATCTACACGGCACCAGCAGAGATATTATTTGACGAAGTTAAGAAACCTATACAAGTTGTAAAAATAGGAATGACAAGAGATATGATTATACCGCAAGATATCGGTACACAGCCAGAGATACCCAGAATCGAGATACCAAAATTTTATGCGAATAAAAGAGTTATCGGACTATCTAAGATTTTACAAGAACTAGCAAATACATATTGTAATCAAAATCCTATATGGAGTTATTATTCAAGAAACCATGTATTGATATATTCAAATTCAAAAGAGCTACGGGAAACAGATATGAAAACAATTAGACAATGGATTATGACGTTGCTTAAACCAGAGACAGAACCTATCGCCAGAGCTATTAGAGAAAAATTTATTTCAGAGGAATTATTGACCAGATATTGCAAAACTATTGGACACAAATATCCAGACCACAGATGTTCAAAATGTAATGGAGGAGATAATGACGTCCCAGCAGTACAGTTAGAATAAAAGAAGATAAGGACGACAGCTGGAAAGATAAGACCAGAACAATAATGGAGATACAACAGATACGACAAACGGAAGACAAGATATGTGACATATTTGTATAAATCTTTAATCTTTTTACGTAAAAGATAAGATGAGTAGTTATTAGAATTGGTAGCATTTAATGTAGCATTTAATGTAAAATTTGAATTATTGACTTTATAGGGTTAGGTAGGCATATAGGGTAGAAGACTTTTTAGACTTTTCTTTGTTTTTAGCCATTAAGGCTTTTTTAACTTCTTGTAGAAATAAGAAAAACGTGTACACAAATGTACACAAATATGTATCATTCTCTATAAATAAAAGGTCAGAAGGCATTGCAAAGGCAAGCCTTCGAACATTCAGCAAAAATACTCTCTCCATTCCGATTCAAAAACATTTAGCCCAGTTAATTAAATATATACACCGCAATGGAAAAAGCTATGGAACAACAAATCTCAGAAATATCAAAGCTACCGGAACAGGTATATCTATTTACGATTATGAATAGCTAAATTCATAATTCCCGACAATCATGATATGATAAAATAAATTCATATTAGTTACTTTATAGTAGAATTATTCGAAAAATAATATGTTAAGAAGTTTATTAGCAAAGTGGAAACGGAGAAAAATCCCAAGGAACTATGTCATCCTAAAGGTGAAACCAATGAGGCAAGAAGCCGTGGCGGGGAGTAACCAAAGTCGAGGTGCTGTTTAAGGGAAAAGTATCCGAATTACCATGCTAGTAGTGACCGAAGAACATGTTATTTAAGAATAATCTAGTATATAGTAATCTGAGATGACTATATTTTATTATGTATATGGTTGAAGGAAATATTTTGAAAAAAGCAATTTTATGATAATGAATGATAATATATCTGATGTCATGGTAGATAAATTTAAGATACTTATTTTGTATGTACTTAGAGATATACATGTTGCAGATATAAAGAAAGTTATATTAGAAAAAACATATGGAAAAAATTATACTGATAGAATAAATTATATACCACACATACCTAACTACTCTTATAAATATTTATTATGTTAAAACTACGTAGGATTTTTAAAGATACACAAAAAATACAGTTACTAGAAAAACAGATAAAAATAAATATAGACAAATACATGGAAAATAAAAAATATATAAAATCTCTTAATAAAAATATGCAAAAACTACTAAGTCTAAAACAAATAGCTATAAAATATCAATTTTAAAAATAGCCCATTTAGACTACCTTAGAATTTTAACCTTATATATACTTAAAGATATAGAAATAATAGATATTAAGAAAATGATATTAGAAGAAGTAATAAACTACGAAATAGAAATGATAAATGCCACAGCACAAATATACGAAGACATTTACCCAGAAGGATATTATTCAGACCAAGATTGTGGATGTTAGAATATATTAGAAAAACTAGAGAAAACCAAGATAATCTAAATAACGAAGTTAATTATAGAAACCATATTAGAAAAATAATGGAAGATCTAAAAGAAAAGTTAATATGGATAGAAAAAACCTTAGAAAATTTAGAAAAAAGTACATGTAACAGTTTATATAACATAAAATACTCATTACGAGAAGAACAACACAAAATAATAAATGACATAGAAAATCTAGAATTAGATATACACTACAGTACAGAAAGAATAAGTCATTACACAGAAATTTATAACTCAGCAGTTACCACAGGATAAAATAATAAACTAAATTAATGAATACATCTCATAAAAAGAATAATTTATTAGCACAAAATCTAAGAAATAACCACGCACAAAAAATAATAGATTCATCAGCTATAATAAATCTATTTATCAGCTTAGTTATCCGCACCCTCCTACAAATGGTATCAGAGCACAGTAATTTAAAATATACGGAAGTGATATACGTGTTAGATAAATTAGTTAAGTTAGATATATTTTAAATTACTGTGCTCTGATACCATTTGGAGGGGGGTGCGGACAACTAAGCTGATAAATAGATTCATTGAATAGATTTATTATAACTGATGAATCTATTCTTTTTTGTGCGTGGTTATTTCTTAGATTTTGTGTTATTAAATTATTCTTTTTATGAGATGTATTCATTAATTTAGTTTATTATTTTATCCTGTGGTAACTGCTGAGTTACAAATTTCTGTGTAATAACTTATTCTTTCTGTACTGTAGTGTATATCTAATTCTAGATTTTCTATGTCATTTATTATTTTGTGTTGTTCTTCTCGTAATGAGTATTTTATGTTATATAAACTGTTACATGTACTTTTTTCTAAATTTTCTAAGGTTTTTTCTATCCATATTAACTTTTCTTTTAGATCTTCCATTATTTTTCTAATATGGTTTCTATAATTAACTTCGTTATTTAGATTATCTTGGTTTTTTTTAGTTTTTCTAATATATTCTAGCATCCACAATCTTGGTCTGAATAATATCCTTCTGGGTAAATGTCTTCGTATATTTGTGTTGTGGCATTTATCATTTCTATTTCGTAGTTTATTACTTCTTCTAATATCATTTTCTTAATATCTATTATTTCTATATCTTTAAGTATATATAAGACTAAAATTCTAAGGTAGTCTAAATGGGCTATTTTTTAAAATTGATATTTTATAGCTATTTGTTTTAGACTTAGTAGTTTTTGCATATTTTTATTAAGAGATTTTATATATTTTTTATTTTCCATGTATTTGTCTATATTTATTTTTATCTGTTTTTCCAGTAACTGTATTTTTTGCGTATCTTTAAAAATCCTACGTAATTTTAACATAATAAATATTTATAAGAGTAGTTAGGTATGTGTGGTATATAATTTATTCTATCCGTATAATTTTTTCCATATGTTTTTTCTAATATAACTTTCTTTATATCTGCAACATGTATATCTCTAAGTACATACAAAATAAGTATCTTAAATTTATCTACCATGACATCAGATATATTATCATTCATTATCATAAAATTGCTTTTTTCAAAATATTCCCTTCAACCATACCCATAATAAAATATAGTCATCTCAGATTACTATATACTAGATTATTCTTAAATAACATGTTCTTCGGTCACTACTAGCATGGTAATTCGGATACTTTTCCCTTAAACAGCACCTCGACTTTGGTTACTCCCCGCCACGGCTTCTTGCCTCATTGGTTTCACCTTTAGGATGGCATAGTTCCTTGGGATTTTTCTCCGTTTCCACTTTGCTAATAAACTTCTTAACATATTATTTTTCGAATAATTCTACTATAAAGTAACTAATATGAATTTATTTTATCATATCATGATTGTCGGGAATTATGAATTTAGCTATTCATAATCGTAAATAGATATACCTGTTCCGGTAGCTTTGATATTTCTGAGGTTTGTTGTTCCATAGCTTTTTCCATTGCGGTGTATATATTTAATTAACTGGGCTAAATATTTTTGAACGGAATGGAGAGAGTATTTTTGCTGAATGTTCGAAGGCTTGCTTTGCAATGCCTTCTTGCCTCTTTATTTATAGATGATTTTTTATAAACACTTTACATTTTCTTACGTAAAGGCTAAAGGCTAAAAAACAAAAATGGTAAAAAAGTCCTAAAGGCTATAGTAGCCTACTAGTACCTAGTCTAAAAAACAAAAAAAGTCTTCACATACATTAATAGTTCTAAAGAAAAAGTCTTCATATTAATAGTACTTAAAGACTTTACGTAACTTTTAATAAATAACTTGTCTCTGTGGTTTTTGTCGTATCTGTTGTATCTCCATTATTGCTCTTCTTTATCTTTCCAGCTGTCGTCTTTATCTTCTTTTATTCTAGCTGCACTGCTGGGACGTCATTATCTCCTCCATTACATTTTGAACATCTGTGGTCTGGATATTTGTGTCCAATAGTTTTGCAATATCTGGTCAATAATTCTTCTGAAATAAATTTTTCTTTAATAGCTCTGGCGATAGGTTCTGTCTCTGGTTTAAGCAACGTCATAATCCATTGCCTAATAGTTTCCATATCTGTTTCCCGTAGCTCTTTTGAATTTGAATATATCAATACGTGGTTTCTTGAATAATAACTCCATATAGGATTTTGATTACAATATGTATTTGCTAGTTCTTGTAAAATCGTAGACAGTCCGATAACTCTTTTATTCGCGTAAAATTTTGGTATCTCGATTCTGGGTATCTCTGGCTGTGTACCAATATCTTGCGGTATAATCATATCTCTTGTCATTCCTATTTTTACAACTTGTATAGGTTTCTTAACTTCGTCAAATAATATCTCTGCTGGTGCCGTGTAGATTTTTATAAAAAATAAAGTACCTTTGGTTATTCTTTTAAATGTGGTAAATGCTTCATATATCTCGGGTATAGTAGATATCTCAGTTCCGTCTGTGGTATATACGGTACTAAGTAATCCATATTCGTAGCAAGTTTTCACTAAGCTGGGTCTAGTTTTGGGTAAGGAAATTAGCTTGTTATATCCGGTTAATTTCTGGGTTATATAGTTCGTATCTGGTTCTTGGATATTTGTAGCTTTTGGGTTGCTATTTAAGAAAGTTTGTACGTTGTAGATATTTTCTATATATGTGCGGGCTGTGTAGTTATATGTCTTTTTGTCTTGGTTTAGGCTTTCTCGATATGTGGTAACTTGTGGGGGTGTAAACATAGGGTCTTTTGGTATATTTGGTGTATATGGCTTGTCAAATAGCTTATTTAAGTTCATATTTTTTCTAACTCCTTTGCTTGTACCTGCAGAAGTAGATTGATAAGCGTTATGGGTTTTATGGAGTATCCCAACATCTCCTTCTAGCTCTGGAATTTTATTGTCTTCCGATCGACATAGCTCTGCGCATTGCTGAGTTAGCTGATTCATGGCTATAGACTTCAGATTATCTTCACTAGTCTTTAGCTTTAGCTTTTCTATCTCAGTACCCATACTGTCTACTTTCAATGAAAACATAGTCAGGGCGTTGAGTATTTTTTCATGTATATTTTCTTCTATCATTTCAGTTTGCGTAGCTTTGTCTTGATATGTAATCTGCAATAACATTTTTGTTAGTACTGATTACTTCTATTATAAATGTAAAATTTAATATATTTAAAACTAGTCTCCGAATTTCTTTTGTTGTAACTGAATTTTGTATTTTCTTTGTTAGCCACCAGCGTACCTGTGTATTATCTGTCCGCACAATAAATTTGTTATATACAATATATGGCTCAAATGCTAATAAACATTTATATAACGAACATAATTCTTTCCTATTTATCTCCCACTTTATTTCTGTCTCGTTAAACGTACCTGAGTAGTATCTACAATGGTGTTCTATTTTTTCTGCTTCATATCTATATTTAAGTACTCCTCCGTAACTATATTCACTGGCATCTGCTTCTACTATGTATGTAAATTTTCTATTTTCATCCGGAAATTGTAATTTTGGTAAATCCTTGCAAAGTAATTTTATTTTTTGAACTTGTTTTTTATCTTCTTCATTATAATTATATTCTATATCCTTTTTTAATTTTTTCTGTAGTGGTTTTAGGTTTTCTGCTAATTTTGGAATATATTCTCTTACTTGGTTTACTAATCCTAAAAATGATTGTAATTTCTTTTTTGTATCTAATTCTTCTTTCGAATTTATTATTTTTTGTACTATATGTTGTTGCATTTTTACTCCACTTTTATCTATTTGTATTCCTAAAAATTCTATCTGGTTTTTCATAATTTCGGCTTTCTTTTCACTTAGACCTATTCCTGAATTTTCTATTATATCTGTAAATTGTTCTAATAATTTTATATGTTCTTCTTTAGTCTTTGTATATAATAATATATCATCTATGTATACTATGCAATTAGGTAATTGTTTAAAATAATTATCCATAAAATGTTGATATCTACCTGGTGCATTTTTATATCCAAAGGGTAATACATTCCATTCGTAAAATCCTTGTGGTACCGTAAATGCGGTTAATTCTTTAGATTCTTCTTCTAACTTTAGATGGTAAAATCCTGATTTACAATCGAATTTACTAAAATAATTATATCCTTGGATTTGTCTTATTTTTAATATCTTATTTGGTATTGGATAATTATATGTTATAGTTTTTGCATTTAAATTTCTATAATCAATAACCATTCTACTTTTTCCTCTTTTTTGTTCACTATGTTTATTTACTATAAATGCTGGACTATTATGTTTACTATTACTTTTTTGTATATATTGTTTTTCTAATAATTCATCTATATGCATTTTAAATTCTTTTAAATCGTCAAAATTATATGTTAATGGTTTTTGAGTTATTATACTGTTTTTATCTATTAATTCAATTTTTATGGTAGTTTTATGTTTTTCCCATCCTTTTAATGGATCTTCGCTATATAATTGTTCTAGTTTTTTCTTAACTATTTCTATCTTATTTATTGAAAATATAGTTATTTCTGTTTTATTTATCGAGAATACTACTAATTATATTGTATCTTCAGCGTTTCTTATATTTTCTAACTTTTGTGTAATTTTTTCACTTCCTTTTATCCAATCAGTTTTCTTTCTTATTTTATTATTAACTCTTTTTGCTCTTACTTTTTGTTTACATGGTGTTGTGAACCACCAATCGTTTCTAGTTATTATATGTGGGTATAGTTTATCTAAAAATGGCATTCCTAAAAGTATATCTTTTTATGTTAGTTCATAATTATAAATTTCTTCTATTGTCAATATCTTATCCCATATTTGTGCTTTTACATTCCTAGCTTTATAAGTAATTAAGCTTCCTTCATTATTAAATCCTTTAACTATTATTGGTATTTTTAATTTATCCCATTTACTTTCTGGTAAGCAATTATATCTACATAAATTAGCTTCTGCTCCTGTATCTATCATAGGCGTATAATATCTACTGTAATATCCTTCCACTACTATCTTCATTAATACATATATTTTCATTTTATGTTAAGGCTCTTCTTAAGAATAATCTTTCCCTATTATATGTTATGGCTAATTGTGTATGTTCTATATTATATGGTTTTACTTGTTCTAACCATTTTATTCCTAATATTATATCTGCTTTTTGTATTTCCTCTTTTACCTCAAATTCTATTTTTATTTTTCTAATTCCTCCTATTATTATTTCTTTCTCTGCTATATCTTTATTATTTATTAAACTTCTCGGTAGATCTGGGCATATATCATTATCAGTTTTTATTTCTTCATTTTTTACTAGATATTTTGCTATATAATTTTCTTCTTGTCCTGTGTTTAATAGTATTAAATGTTCTTTTTCATTTATTTTTCCTGTTATGTAATATTGGTTTAAATTATTTATTGAATTTGTTTCATAATTCATTCTTTTTGATGAGCTCGATGACTCCGGTTTTTCATTAGCTATTCTTTTCGTTGTACTTATTCTATCATTTACTATTTCTAAATTTTCTTCTATATCTATGTCTCTATAGCTATAGTCATTATAATCTATTGTTTTTACAATTTGTTCAAATGGGCTATCTATTTGTATTTTATTAATCTTATTTTTCCCTGTTATTTTATGTTTTGTTGTTAATACATATGAATTTTTACATCTTGCTGTAAATATCTTGCTTCCTGGGGTTAATTCTATTCCTGATATCTTCCAATATAATACTAATGATTTATCTATATTTCTATCTGTTACTGCTACTGAATAATTTGCACTTATTATAAATTTAAATTTTTGGTATATTAAATTTCCTTTTACGGCAGTTATTATGCTTTTTTCTATAGGTTTTATAATTCTATCATCTGCTAAATATAATTCTATTGGTGTATCTATTTCTTCTCTAAAACATGCTTTTATTAATATTTCTGTACCTCCAAGGTGTACGTATTTTATTGGATCTCCTTTACCTTTTATATCATTTATTTCTTTATTAATTATCCTTTTTGTTACTAGTGGTATACTAGCTTTTCCTTTTGCATATCTACAGTCTATTACATGTTCTTTTTGGCATACTACATAATATTCATCTTTTTTCCTAGTAAAAAGATTTTTTATTGTTGGTATTTTAAATATTTTTTCTACACTTAAATCTAACTCTTTTCCTTTTATTTCATCAAATATATTACTGTCAAATATTATCTTTTGTTCTGTTCCTTCATCATTTAAATATTCTTCCTTTGTTATTATTTTTATATCTTCTTCAGTCATTTGATTCATCTATCTCACTATCTATTTCAATATCTGTGTCATTTTCTGAAATTTCATATATACTATCTTCACTTTCTAGTTCATAATCTATATAATCTATTTGCATATATTCTGTATTTTCTATTTTTATTTCGGATATTTGTTTATTTTTTGGATTTTTAGGTAATTTACAATCTCTAGCTAAATGTCCTAACTTTCCACAATTATAACAAGTACATTCTTTTATAGATTTTTTCTTTCTATATGGTCTTTTATTTTTGTAATTTTTTACATAATATCTTTTTCTTGGTTTCTTATATTTATATTTTGATTTTTTATATTTCTTATATTTCTTATGTCTTTTTCTTTTCTTATAATATCTTTCTTCGCATCCAAATTGAGGTGCTATTTTATTTTTGCAACATGCTAAATTTCTTATTAATGTTTTTTCCATTTTTAATTCTTCTCTATATTTTTCACATAGCTTTCTATACCATTGTTGTAAAAATTTTATTCTAGCTCCTAATGTATCTACTATTTTTGCTTCTTCCCAACTTTTTATTATTTTTGAACTAAATGGTTCGGGTAATTTATTAAAATATAATTTTCTTATTTTCTTACTTTCTTCTATGCTATATGCTCATTTATAATAATATTCTTTAAATGCGCAAGTATATTCATCTATATAACACATATTACATATTGTTAATTTTATCATTAAATTCCTATTTGTATCTTTTTCTTCATCTTGTTCTTCTTCTAATGTTGTCATACTACCAAATTCATCTTTTATAGCTGTTTCATATTTTTTCAATAATTCTATAGGTGTTAATTTTGTTGTTGTTGATGCTGCTCCTTCCATAGGTTTATTAGCTCTTAATACTTTCTTACTATTTTCAGTTAAATTTGTAAACCATAATTTTACTGATCCTATTAATGTTTTTTCTATGTATTCTGGTGCATCTGTTATGTTTATATTATTGTCTAATAATTGTTTTGTCATATATCCTACCCATAATTGTATTGTTTTTTCCGTATCTATTACACAGTCTAGATCTAAAAAGTTATAATTTTTATTAACTATTTGTTTTGGTGTCCATTTGTCATATTCATTATATCTTTTAAATTTATTTTTGTAATATATAGGTTTTCTTATTTCTGTTGTTTTGGGTATTAAATTTTCATCTTCTTTTTTGTCAAGAGTATTTATTTCTGTATTATTATTTTCTAAGTTTTCTTGATTAATTCTTTCTTGTTTTTCGTTAATTTCTAAATCTTTTATATTTGTTAATATTTCCGTATATGTTTCACTATCTTCTGAATCATAATTATCCGTTTCTTCTACCTCTATATTATTTATTTCTAATTTTTCTTTAAATTGATTTATCTCGTTTATTAATTTTTGTTCTTTATCTATTTCTTCTTTTTCTTTTTGTCTTTGTTCGTATAAATCTTTTAACATTTGTAATTCTTTTTCTAATTCAGCAATTCTACTATTTTTAGTTTCTTCTATTTTTCGTATTTCTTCCGTAGATTGTTGTTTAATTTTTTCTATTTCCTTTTTTCTATCTATTTCTTCATTTTCTTTTTCTATTCTCACCATTGCTGTTAATTTATCTTCTAATTTTAATTCTTCTTTTTCTAACATTAAATATAAATGTTCTCCTATTTTTTTGTATCTTCTTCCTAAATTGGAAAATACTATTTTTATTTTTGATCCTTCGTGATTTTCATATATTTTTTCATCTATTATAAATTCTTCTTTATTCATTTTATTGTAAATAGTTCATGTTGATATATATATTCTAAACTATCTATTTGGGATTCTAATTTTGATATTTCATCTTTTTGTATATTTATTGAATTTTTACTAACTCCGGCAAATATATTATAATGTAATCTTTCTTTTCTTATTTTAAATTCTTTACATTTTTCAGAGATAAATTGTTTTAATTCTTTGTATTTTTGTTCTTTATTCATTTGAATTGTGTTTGTAATATTTTGGTGGATATCTAAATCTAATTTTATAATAATTAGGTGGTATATGTCTCATTCTTCTAGATTTTAAATGGATTATTAATTTTGCTTCAATACTAGATATTAATGTAATTAAATAGGCTAATCTTTGTGGATTTTCTTTTGTTTTATTTAGACTTATATATTCTGAATAATTACTAACTAACGATTCTTTAATTTTTCTAAAAGCTTCTTTATTTTTAAATGGTCTTCTCATAATTAATTTAAAAAATGACTAAATTTAAATCTAACTTAACTAAATTTTCTGATTCCAACATAGCTATTTTAACTAACTCTAACACGTATATCTCTTCCATATCTTTTAAATTACTGTGCTCTGATACCATTTGGAGGGGGTGCGGACAACTAAGCTGATAAATAGATTCATTGAACCGGCATTCAATATCTTAATTTATAGAGTAAAGTATCTAGTAATCCATAATTATGATCAAATTTGTTACGATATATTCTAACTTCATGAGGATTTTATTACTATCGTGAACTAAATTTTAGCATGTTTTTGTCAACTTTTTAGCTGGCGTGGGTTCCATTTTTATATAATAAAGGTGTCACGTCAGCATAAAAGGGTGATAAAATACGTTAAATGGAGTTGAAAGGATAATAGGACTCTTAGGAAGTTGGAATGTGTCATATCAACTTGGACCGTCTATAGCTGGGGATGGTATTGGATGTTTATCTCTAATTTTTACTAGAGATAAAATACATAAATATGACCCTAAACTTGACACCAAATTTTAACTTTGACCTTAAACTTTGACAGTGCACAAATATGACCTCCGATCCTACGTGGTAAAACGCTTGTTCAACATAATACATAAATATGACCCTAAACTTGACACCAAATTATAACTTTGACCTTAAACTTTGACAGTGCACAAATATGACTTTTAAATGACTTTTCACTATTATTTTTTCATTATTTTCGGCTCAAAGATGAAAACGACATCTAATTTCTTTTGTCATTGCGGAAAAAGAGCAATATTGAAGATTTATTAATTAGGTGGGTCAGCCTCATACGAAAAAATCGCACGGATATGTATATATATTATAAAGCATAGGACGAATTTAAGTTATATAATGTATCTAAATATAATTTATTTAAATATTAAATTAAATATGAAACTATACTAATAAAAAAAAATTATAGTTCTAATAAAACGTTATTAAATTAACGTTATTAAGGATAGTAGTAGTATATTAAATTAACTTTATCAAATTAACGTTATTAAAATGTTATTAAATTAACGTTATTAAAACGTTATTAAATTAACGCAGGGACGGACCTATGTGGTAGTCATGGGGTTCACCCGAACCCCCTCGGTAAAAAAATTACGTTGTATATATAAGGTAGAAAATCTATATTTACGTACGTATATTAATGTTGAACTACATGAAATAAGGCACTTAGATAGCCCAGTGGTGTTAATTACTCTTCTTGGGCGCTTCCTTCAGCCTACTACGCGGGTTCGATCCCTGCTAGTGGCTATTCTTTTTTTTTTTAATAAAAAAAAAGTTAGGTGTTGCTTCTATAGAAATAAATAAATAAATAAATAAATAAATTATAATAATAATTAAAAAAAAATGACGTCGTTTTATCACAAAAAGCAAAACTTTGACAGTGCACAAATATGACCTTTAACTATTCATAACTGCACAAATATGACCTCCCTCCAAGTCAGCTCTTTTAACGATGTGGCACCGTGTGATTGGATTACCTTTCCACGTAGGCGCAAGTGAAACTCACGCATGGAGTTGCAAAATCGGACGTCATATTTGTTCAGGTTTTGAATAGTTAAAGGTCATATTTGTGCACTATCAAAGTTTAAGGTCAAAGTTATAATTTGGTGTCAAGTTTACAGTCATATTTATGTATTATCTCTTTTTACTAAGCAAAATAACTTTAAGGCATAATACATAAATATGACCCTAAACTTGACACCAAATTATAACTTTGATCTTAAACTTTGATAATGCATAAATATGACCTTTAACTATTAAAAATTGCACAAATATAACCTCCGATCCTACGTGGCAAAACGTGTGTTCAACACGCAAAATTGGGCGCGTCCAGCTTAAAATCTAAGGGCATAATACATAAATATGACCCTAAACTTGACATCAAATTATAACTTTGACCTTAAATTTTGACAGTACACAAATATGACCTTTAACTATTCAAAACTGCACAAATATGACCTTTAACTATTCAAAACTGCACAAATATGACCTTTAAATGACTTTTCACTATTATTTTTTTATTATTGTCGGCTCAAAGATGAAAATGACATCTAATTTCTTTTGTCATTGCAAAAAAAAGATAATATTGAAGATTTATTAATTAGGTGGGTTAACCTCATATGAAAAAATCGTGCGGGTATATATATATATTATAAAGCAAAGGGAGAATTTATATTATATAATATATCTAAATATAATTTATTTAAATATTAAATTAAAGATGAAACTATACTACTAATAAAAAAATTATAGTTTTAATAAAACGTTATTAAGGATAGTAGTAGTAGTATATTAAATTAACGTTATCAAATTAACGTTATTAGAATGTTACTTATTAAATTAACGTTATCAAAACGTTATTAGATTAACACAGGGGCGGACCTACGTGGTTGTCATGGGGATCACCCGAACCCCCTCGATAAAAAAATTACATTGTATATATAAGGTAGAAAATCTATATTTATGTAAGTATATTAATGTTGAACCACATGAAACAAAACACTTAGATAGACCAGTGGTGTTATTTGCTCTTCTTGGGCGCTTCCTTTAGCCTACTGTGTGGGTTCGATCCTTGCTAGTGGCTTTATTTTTTTAATAAAAAAAGCTAGGTACTGCTGCTATAGAAATAAATAAAAAATAATAATAATAATAATAATAATAATAATAATAATAATTAGTTTAATAATAATAAAAACGATGATGTTTTAACATAAAACATAAAATTTTGACAGTGCACAAATATGATCTTTAACTATTCAAAATTGCACAAATAAGACTTCCCTCCAAATCAGCCCTTTTAACGACGTGGCACCGTGTGATTGGATTACCTTTCCACGTAAACGCAAGTGAAACTCACACATGGAGGTTGCAAAATTGGAGGTCATGTTTATTCAGGTTTTGAATAGTTAAAAGTCTTATTTGTGCACTATCAAAGTTTAAAGTCAAAGTTATAATTTGATGTCAAGTTTAGGGTCATATTTATGTATTATGCCTAACTTTAACATGGCTTATTGAACATGGTTCATGCATGCTAAAAAATATAAGGCATAATACATAAATATGATCCTAAACTTGATACCAAATTATAACTTTGAACTTAAACTTTGATAGTGCACAAATAGGACCTTTAACTATTCAAAACCTGAACAAACATTACCTCTGATTTTGCAACTCCATGAGTGAGTTTCACTCGCGCCTACGTGAAAAATTAATTCAATACACGGTGCCACGTCGTTAAAAGGGCTAACTTGGAGGGAGGTCATAGCTGTGCAGTTTTAAATAGTTAAAAGTTATATTTGTGCACTGTCAAAGTTTTGCTTTTTCTGTTAAAACGGGTCATTTTTATTATTATTATTATTTATTTATTTATTTCTACATCAACACGTAGATTTTTTTTATTAAAAAAAATATTTGTGCACTGTCAAAATTTTACTTTTTGTGTTAAAACAGGTCGTTATTATTATTATAATTTTTTTTTTATTTCTATAGCAACAACACCTAACTTTTTTTTCATTAAAAAAAAAAAGCCACTAGCAGGGATCGAATCCGCGCAGTAGACTGAAGGAAGCACCCAAGAAGAGAAAATAACACCACTGGACTATCTAAGTACCTTGTTTCATGTGGTTCAATATTAATATACATACATAAATATAGATTTTCTACCTTATATATACAACGTAATTTTTTTACCGAGGGGGTTCGGGTGAATCCCATGGCAACCACATAGGTCCACCCCTGCGTTAATTTAATAACGTTACATTTTAATAACGTTAATTTGACAACGTTAATTTAATATACTACTACTTTCCTTAATAACGTTTTATTAAAATTATAATTTTTTTTATTATTAGTATAGTTTCATCTTTAATTTAATATTTAAATAAATTATATTTAGATATATTATATAACATAAATTTGCCCTTTGCTTTATAATATATATACATACCCGCACGATTTTTTCGTATGAGGTTGACCCACCTAATTAATAAATCTTCAATATTGCTCTTTTTCCGCAATGATAAAAGAAATTAGTTGTCATTTTCATCTTTGAACCGAAAATAATGAAAAAATAATAGTAAAAAGTCATTTAAAGGTCATATTTGTGCAGTTTTGAATAGTTAAAGGTCATATTTGTACACTATCAAAGTTTAAGGTCAAAATTATAATTTGGTGTCAAGTTTAGGGTCATATTTATGTATTATACCCTTAAATTTTAAGTTAGACGCGCCCAATTTTGCGTGTTAAACACACGTTTTGTCGTTCATGCTTGCTCAATTCTTTTTTGTGGTTCATGATCAAAAATATAAATCTAAGCAATAAACGTTAAAATTTGTTGATTGTGGTTCATGCATGATCAATTTTTTTTTGCTACTAAAGAATTTATTTTAAGAGAACTTTAATAAACTTGAATTTTTTCACAATTTTATTAAATAATTTCTAACGAGAAAGTAGTGAAATGCTCCCTCAACCTATTATTGCAGTGCGACTACAAACTTTAATTTAATTCGTTGGGTGCTACCACCCTCCTTTAACTTCTTAAAACTTAAATTATTTCACCCTTTAAAAAGCAACAACTAAATCTATGTTGACCAGTGAATTTCAGGCGTTTGACACATGGAAATTGTATTATTTTTTTTAATTTTTAATCATTCTTTACCCTTTTATTATTATTATATTATTATTTAATTTTATGAAATTCAACTTTTCTCCTAGATGCGGGAGGAGCCATCGTGAACAGGGCAATTTTGAAGATGGAGGAGTCATCTCCTGAGAGCTTTCGACCATCTACTTCTCCCCCATTCACTTTCAATTTTTCCCAATAGGCAGTTGACTGTTTTTTTGGTACAGTTAAATTTATTAGTGAGTCAAGAACACGTATTAGGATCTTAGTTTTAAATTAGCAGTACACATTTACAAGAAAATAAATAATGTAAACTAAAGATTAAATGAATCAAAAAGAGAGTTCAGAAGCAAATCTTATAGAGGGGTAGAGCATTTATTCTTGTAAGGGTCCAAAGAGACCGAGGTTGAGGGATTACAGCCGAAAATAACCTAAGAACCTAGGGAAGAAGCTAATGCTTAAGGATTTGTAATGACCTGATTTGTAAAATTTTACTTTTGATATGATTTGATCATTTTACCCTTTCTCGTAGTTGCTACAGGTTGATTTTGGAGTATGGGAATGGTTGACACGATTTCGATGCGATCGAGACTATTTTGGGAGAGTGTAGTTTTTAGAGGTTTTAAAAGTCATATAGTTGACTTTGGAAAGCATTTATTGTTCTGAGTGTCGGATGACAATCTGAATAGTTCCATTAGGTTCAAAATGTCAAATTTAGGATAGTAACGAGGTTGGTTCAAATTTGAAGCCTTTATTTTGTATTTCGACTCTTCATTTGAAATTTACCTACGAGGGATTCAGGAGGTTAATTTTTTGAAAATAATCCTTTTTTAAGAAATCGGGTCATCATTGAGTCTGAAACATTAAAAATAGACTGGTAGCATAGACAGTTTATTTCTATGGGTCCCAAACGAATTCGGAGGGACCATTAGGAGAATTTGTAATATGCAAATTTAGCTAGTGCACAATTGATATCTGGTGCATGGAATCTTTTTCACAAATATACAGAAGGAATTGATCTTTCATCGCGATCGCAAGGGCGGTGATCGCAAAGGATAGTTGGGTCCGAGTAGATTCGTCCTTCTTCTCGGATGCGACAAGGTTGTCATAAATACGAAGGACTAGTTCATCAACCTTTGTGAATGTGAAGCCTTCGTTGTAAATGCAAAAGCCCAAATTTTGGTCGAGTTAATGTTGATCCTCATGATCGCAAGGTGGGTCTGCAATTGTGAGGCATTGTTCACAAAACGGTTTACATACCTCAATTTCATGATATCTATCGTTTTTCGACCTCCAAGCTTCGGAAAAGATAATTTTTAAGGGTTTATTCATCGATTGTTGTATGGGTATCCTCTAACTTCAGATTCTTTTTAATACCCATTGTTTATATCTTCGAAAACACTCTTTAATCTTGTTTTAAAATAGAATTTTAAGGATTCATCTGGGAAATCTTAAGATCGATTTTTTTTTATTTGGACCTTGTTTTTAACTCATTTTTGTATGAGTTTTCAACTGTTGATTCCTATAACCTTGAAAAGTATATTTCTAAAGGAAAAATTTAATTTTAGCTTTTTCATTTTTGAACTCATTTTTGACTCAGCTTATGGACAATATGGGTATTTGTAAGACTCCGTACAATTTTAATTAATTTATTTTAGACCCTCCCTCGTATGTAATGGTAATTTTTGACTTGATTCATGGTAATAGATGTTAAAGGGGATGTATTGGGAGAGTTTTGAAATTTTCAAAAATCGTTCGGGGTCATTTTGAGACCCCGAATCAGTGACCTCCGAGATATGAGTGTGGCATGCCGCCTAGCCTCCATGATAGGGGCGTGGCACGCTGACTAAGATCTGCAATAGAGGCGTGCCACGTTGTTGGGCGTAATTCACCCAGTTTGCTATTTTACAATTGGGGCCAAGGGCTTTTTGGTCCTTTGCCTCATTAAACGACTTAAAATATCTTTAAACTCCTATTACTCATCAATTCTCTATTTTTAACATTGCCCTTCTCCTCTCCAACTCCCAAATCAAGAAACTGAAGGATTTTCTCAAGAATTCAATCCTCCGGGCTCCCCAACTCCAATTTTTCTTCAAATTCTTCTGTTATTCAAAATGTTGGACACTCCCTAATTTAAATATTATATTATTGCATAATTCAATTGTTATTTAAGTGTTCTTGAATATTGATTTTGAACTAGGGCTGAGGGTTTTTGATTGTTGAACACTTGCATTATTTTCTCTTATTTTTAATTGTTTCTTCATAGTTTGACTGGTGGATTTTGGATTGAATTGGTGTCTTATGGTAATAAGTGAATTGGGAATTTGGTTTTTACAATTTTGATGAGTTTTGGTATAATAATGATATGAACCTCAACCCACATTATAAACTTTGGCTTTGAATAAGGATTCACATAATTTTAACTAGTCTTTTGAGATATTGGATTGCATTAAAGGATAAATAGATGAAAAGATTTTAGAACGCCCTTGGTGGATATGGTTTAGGATTTTAAATCAGAATTAGAGTCTAATTGGTTAAATGGTTATGGTTTGACATAATTGTAATAGCTTGCAAGATAATGGTATGACGATACCAATAAAAAAATGCCTTAAGAAAAGAATCCATGATTAATTACTGATGTTATGTGTAAAATTATTTTAATTTGGACTTAAAGGGAGTTGTGTAGCTCACCGAGAAGGTGTAGTCCTGTGGTGAACCAACACTGGAAATCAAGTTTGCCAATGTTGGAGGTCTATGACCGTTGTGTCTGTTGTGCACAGCATGTTTTAGACGGCTATCGCCTTGGTGTCTTTAGTCATTCATCGATACATACGATAGCATTGACTAGTCCATTTCGGCATGGGGAACAGGACTTATATAGCCGGTGGGTGTCTTTAGGTTGGTACGAGCTACATAGTTCACGCTTAAGTTTTCAAATGATAATGTTTCATGTCCCTTGCCCCTCACGACATCCTATATATATATATATAATGTATGTAAAATTATTATGCATGTGGTATATGATTGATTTTTGGTAAATGTGTATGTTTATCCCTCTCCTTGGGTTGCATGCTATTACTCGATCTACTGACCGCCCCCGAATTCTACATCATTTTATGATGTAGGTTCCGAGGGCTTTTTTGTGACCCTATGCAATGTTAGGTGATTTGGTATTTCCGTTGGTCAGCGGTTGAAATGGTGAGCCCTTCATCCTTCGGAAAGCCTGATTTCTTTCTTATTTTTTCATTTATTATTCCAGTACTTTCGAATTTCTTTTGTTAGAGTCAGGGGCATGTCTCGACTCAGTTAGTATGCTTTAGATTAGAAGTTTTTGTAGACAGTGTTGGGATATTATTATGGATTCAGTTTTTGACTCTCAATTTTTTTTTACTATCATATTTCTATTATTATTTTGGTTGGCTTCCACTATTTATTATTATTGTGCTCTTGAGGCGAAGCTAATGGGTCATCTCTGGCCTTGGTTGGCTTGGGATGCCCATCACGGTCAGAACCTAGTTCAGGTTGTGATAAACTTGGTATCAGAGCACAATTGGGGTCACTAGGTGTCCACTAATTGCGTCAAATAGAGTCCCTTTTATGAGTGTGTAGCGCACCACACTCATAAAGGGGATGTTACAAAGTATTTTGGAATGTTTCCCTACTTTGAGTTCAATATTATACTAAAGAGTCTAGTTACTTTTAGTTTTCTTTAACCCCTGGCTTATCCGCATTTCAAACCACGCCTCTACGAATATTTGATGGTTGTAAAACTCAATTGAAACCTCCGTACCAACTAGGGCAAGTGCAGAGGAAGTTTGCCCTAATCATGGAATACAGAGTCAATATAAGTCCCGTACTCTTGACTGCACAGCTCTACATGAGGTTCCACTAATCCCTACCAATCCTTCTTAGGTTCCTTGGGCTAGAGCTACTCAATCTTCTCAAGAAGATGTCTCAAATTTTTAGTTTCGTCAGTTTACCCACCTGCTTACTCAGAATGTGGCATCATAGTCTCATTGTTCTGATCATGTTGGTCCTACCCCTAGTTCGTCTGAGGTTACTCGAGTAGTATAATTTATAAGGCTGAATTCCCCAACCTTTATGGTCTCTAGGGTTGAGGAGGATCTTTAGAGGTTTATTCATGAGATGGATAAGATCTTTAGGGTGATGCATGCTAGAAATTTAGAATGGGTTGAATTTGCAGCTTATCCTTTAGAAGAAATAACTTATTAGTGGTATTAAAAGTGGGAAGAGTTGAGGGGTGAAGATGTTGAGCCAGCAGTATGACATGGGTTCTCATGTGCTTTTCTTGATCATTTCTTTCCTCAGGAGGTGAGGGAATACAAAGTTGAGGACTTTGTGAATTTGAAGCAGAGTAAGATGAGCATTAATGAGTACGCATTGAAGTTCACTAAATTTTCCCATTACACTTACGAGCTTGTGACTAGTATGAGATCTAGGATGCAAAAGTTTGCTTTGAATTTATCCTATTACTTGGTGTTAGAGGGTAAGACTACTATGTTGAATAATTATATGGATATATTGAGGTTGTTGGTTTATATACAACAGGTGGGAGATAAGAAGAAAAAACAGGTAGAAATGGGAGAATGGTACAACAAGAAGTTTAAGTATGTAGATTAAAGTGTAAATCAACAGAATAGTGGGAAGTATGGTCGGCAATGTACTAAGAAGAAGAATTGGATAAATTCTTATTCGTCAACTAGTTCTCCTTATACTAAGCCTTCTAGTGATCTTCGTTATCAATAGAGTAGCGGTCCTAAGGTACAGGGTGCCCAATATTAGGCTAGTAGAGCTTAATCGACCCCATCTTACCCTACTTTCAATTTTTGTGGGAAGCTACATTATGGTTATTATGAGAAGGGGTGGAATTTCTGCATCAATTATGGTCAGCCAGGTCATCTGTGGTGAAATTATCCGTTGACTAGGGTTTCCATCAGAGCTAATAAGGTCCCGATCGCCATTTCCTCAACTCCTGTGGCTAAGGGTACTACTATAGGGACGGGAATGGGTCATCGCCTTTACACACTTTTCACTCGTCAGGAATATGAGGCATCCCCAGATATTATCACTAGTATGTTACAGCTTTTCTCCTGTGATGTTCATTTTCTGTTTTATACGGATTCTACCCTATATTATGTGACTCTTTATGTGGTTGTACACTTTGGTTTTGGACCTAAAAGTATATTCGACCCCTTTTCTATTTCTACCTCAGTGGGTGATCCATTATTGCCAAAAAATTCTATAGAGGTTGAGCGGTGTCTATCTTTCATAGCGAAACCTTGATATATCTAATAGAGATTAATATGGTGGACTTTGATGTGATCTTGGGGATGGATTGGATTCTTTCGTGCTATGCTTCTTTGGGTTGTATGACCCGAAAGGTCACTTTTTATTTTCCTAATGAACCAGTAGTTGAATGGGAGGGGAGTTCCTTAGTACCCTAGGGGAAGTTTATCTCTTATCTTAGGGCCCAAAAATTGATCTCCAAGGGTGTTTATTTCATATAGTCTAGGTCAAGGATTCAAGCTTTGAAAGTCCCTCCTTACAATTTGTCCCTTTGTTTGATGAATTTCCCAAAGTTTTTCCCAATGATCTTCCTGGAATTCCTCCTGACAGGAAAATAGATTTTGGAATTGATCACTTACTGGATACTTATCCCATTTTCATTCCTCCTTATAGGATGTCTTCTATAGAGCTAAAAAAACTAAAGAAGTAATTAAAGGATCTCCATGATAAGGGTTTCATCTGTCCCAGTATTTCTCCTAAGGGTGCTCCTATGCTTTCCTTGCAAAAAAAAAGATGGGTCTTTTGGGATGTGTATAGACTATTGTCAGTTGAATAAGGTCACAGTGAAAAATAAGTACCCTCCTCCTAAGATTGATGACCTCTTTAATCAGCTTCAGGGTACTAAGTGTTTCTATAAAATAGATCTTGGTTCGGGTTATCATCAATTGAAAATTAGGGAGGTTGATATACCTAAGACTACTTTCCAAACCTGTTATTTCCACTATGAGTTCTTGGTTTAGTATTTGGGTTGACTAATACTCTGGTTGCCTTCATGGACCTTATGACTTGGGTGCTTAGACAAGTATTAGATCTATTTGTTATAGTCTTCATTGATGACATCTTGGTGTGCCCCAAAAGTAAGGAGGATCATGTAAATCACCTACAAATTGTGTTGCAGCACCTTAAGGACCAGGAATTGTATGAAAAATTTTCTAAGCGTGAGTTTTGGCTAAGTGTGTTGACTTTTCTTGAGCATGTTGTATCTAGTAAAGTAATTAAGGAGGACCCACAAAAGATTAAGGCGGTTAAGAACTGGCCTAGACCCACGACTCCAATCGAATAAGAGCTTCTTGGGCTTGGCAGGTTATTATAGGAATTTTTTGGAAAGTTTCATGTCTATTGTTACTTTGTTTATGAGGTTGACTCAGAAAAAAGTAAAGTTCTTGTGATCCGATGCTTGTGAGTGCAATTTTGAGAAATTAAAGGATAAGTTGACTTCTGCTCCTATTTTGACCCTACCTGAGGGTACTGAGAAGATTATTGTGTATTGTGTTGTATCTCATGTGGGGCTGGGTTGTGTTTTGATGCAGCATGAGAAGTTATGGATTATGCTTCCAGGCATCTTAAGGTTCATGAGATAAATTATCCGACTCATAATCTAGAATTGGCGGTCGTGGTCTTTGCTTTGAAAATTTGGCATGACTATTTGTATGGCGTGCATGTGGATATTTATTCAGATCATAAGAGATTATAGTATGTTTTTACGTAGAAAGAATTAAATTTCAGGTAGAGGTGAAGGCTCGAATTACTTAAGAATTATGACATGAGTCTGCACTACTATCCAGATAAAGCTAATGTTATTGTTGATACTCTTAACACGTTTTCCATGGGGAGTCTATCCCATTTTGATGAGGATAAACGAGAACTGGTGAAGGACATTCATCGGCTTGCAAACTTAGGAATTTTCCTTCTAGACTCTGATGATGGAGGGGTGATTGTTTAAGAAGTGGTTAGATTATCTCTTAGGGCCGAGGTCAAAGAAAATTAGGTTCTGGATCCCATACTTATGCAAATCAAAGATGATGTAGGACAGTAACAGGTTTTGACTTTTAAGATTGAGGGAGATGGTATCTTGAGATATCAAGAAAGGTTATGTGTTCATGATGCAGTGGGTTGAGGGAAAGGGTCTTAACTGAAGCTCACGTGTCCAGATATACAATTCATCTGGGTTCAACTAAAATGTATCATGACTTGAAAGAAATCTATTGGTGGAATAATATGAAGAGGGATGTGCCAAATATTGTTGCCAAGTGTATGGTCTGTCAACAAGTCAACGTTGAGCATCTAAGGCCATGTGGTACTTTGCAAGAGATAAAATTTCCATGTGAAAGTAACAAACGATTAATTTAGATTTTGTCATAGGTCTTCCGAACTCTCAAAACTAGTATCATCTTATTTGGGTCATTTTGGACTGAATGACCAAGTCTTCTCACTTATTGCCTGTGAGAACCAACTACTCAGGCGAGGATTATGCTAAGTTATTTATTTAGGATATAGTTAAGTTGCATGGGGACCCAGTGTCCATTATTTCATACCAAGGTACGTAGTTCTTTTTCCATTTTGGTGTTTGCTTTAGAAAGAGTTGGGTACTCAGGTGAACTTTAGCACCGCTTTCCACCCTTAAATGAATTGGCAAGTGGAGGGTATGATTTAGACTCTAGAAGATATAGTAAGGGCCTATGTAATTGACTTTAAAGGAAGTTGGTTTGATCATTTGCCTCTTATTGAATTTGCTTATAACAATAGTTATCATTATAACATCTAAATGGCCCCTATTAAGTCTCTTTATGGCAGAAGGTGCAGGTCTCTTAATGTATGGTTTCATGTGGGAGAGACTAGGTTGTTTGGGTCTAACTTGGTTCACCAAGCCATGGAAAGGTGAAGGTGATCCGAGAAAGACTTAAGACTGCAAAGAGTTGCCAAAAGTCTCATGCGGATGTGAGATAGAGTGAGTTGGAATTTGAAGTTGATGACCGGGTATTCTTGAAAGTTTCTCCTATGAAGGAAGTCATGAGATTTGGAAAAAAGGGAAAGCTCAACCCTTGTTACATTGGTTTGTACCAGATTTTAAGAAGGATTTGAAATCTCGCTTATGAATTGGATTTACCAGTGAGTTTGGAAAAAGTTCATCCTATATTTTATGTGTCTATAAGAAGTGTGTAGGTGATCCTTCCTTAGTAGTTCCCATAGAAAAGATTGGTTTCAAGAATTTGTTATCCTATTAGAAAGTTTAGATTGAAATATTGGATAGACAAGTTTGAAAATGGAGGACTACCAAAATAGCTTCGGTTAAGATTCGTTGGAGGAATCAAAAAGAATAAGAGGCTACATGGGAGTCGGAAGAGAATATGAAAGCTAAATACTAGTTCTTGTTCCAATGATGGACAAATATGCTTAAGCTACAAGTCTTACTTCTCTTCTTGTTGCATTTAGAGGTAGTTCTTTAATTCTCGCTATATTCTTTCTCTTACCATGCTAAGGGTGTCCTAACTCCTCATTTGAGGATGAATGATCAAAAAAAGGGGATATGTAAGACCCCATAAAATATCAACTAATTTATTATAGACCCTTCCTCATTTTAATGGTAATTTTTGACTTGATTCATGATAATGGATGTTAAAGGGATGAATTGGGAGAGTTTTGGAATTTTTGGAAATCGTTCATGATCATTTTACAATCTCGAACCAGTTAGCCTCTGTGATAAGGATTGGCAAGCCGCCTAGCCTCCACGATAGGGGTATGGTACGCTGGCTAAGATCCGCGATAGAAGCGTGCCATGTTGTTGGGCGTAAGTCATCTAGTTTAATTTTTTTCAATTAGGGACAACGACATTTTGCTCCTTTTCCCCATTAAATAACTTAAAACATATTTAAACCCCTATTACTCATTAGTTCTTACTTTTTAACATTGTCTTTCTCTTCTCCAAATCCAAAATCAAGAAGCTCAAGGGTATTCTCAAGAATTTAATCCCTCGGGCTCTCAAACTCCAATTTCTCTCCAAATTCTTTTATTATTCAGGCATGTTTGACACTCTCTAATTTAAATATTATATTATTGCATAATTCAGTTGTTATTTAAGTGTTCTTGATTGTTGATTTTAAACTACGGTTAAGGGTTTTTGGTTTTTGAACACTTGCATTCTTTTCCCTTATTTTTTATGGGTTTTTCATTATTTAAATGGTGGATTTTGGACTGAATTGGCGTCTTATGGTAATAATGGAATTGAGAATTTGGATTTCACAATGCTGATGAATTTTGGTATGGTAATTATATGAACCTCAACCCACATTATAAACTTTGGATTTGAATAAGAATTCTACGAAATTTTAACTAGTCTTTTGAGATATTACATTGCATTAAAGTATAAACGGATGAAAAGGTTTTGGAACACCCTTGGTGGCTATGGTTTTGGATTTTAAACTGAAAATTAGAGTCTAATTGGTAAAATGGTTATGGTTTGTCATAATTGTAATAGCTTTCAAGTCTATTGGTATGGCGACACCGATATGAAAATACTTTAACAAAAGACTCCATTGTTAGTAGTTGATGTTATGTGTAAAATTATTTTAATTTAAGCTTAAAAAGAGTTGTGTATCTCATCAAGAAGGTGTAGTCCTGGGGGGACCAACACTGGAAACCACGTTTGCCGATGTTAAAGGTCTACTACCATTTTGTCTAGTTTACATAGTATAGTTTGGACGACTATCACCATGGTGTCTTTAGCCATTCCTCAGTACATGCGACTAACATGGATTGGGCCCTTTCGACTGGGGAGCCAGACCCATATATCTCGTGGGTTACATTAGGTCGGTATGAGCTACACAGTTCAGGCTTAAGTTTTTAAACGATCATGTTTCATGTCCCTTGCCCCTATCTCATTATCCGATATATATGTATAATTGTTGTGTATTGGTTTATGACTGGTTTTTAGTAAATGCAGACATTTTATCCCTTTTCTTAAGTTGCATGCCAGTACTGACCGCCCTCGGATGCTATATCATTTCATGATGTAGGTGTCGAGGGATTTTCTTGTGACCCTGTGCACCATTAGGTGATTCGGTACTCATGTTGGTTAGTGATTAAACTAGTGAGACCTCCATCCTTCGAAAAGCCTTATTTTTCTCTTAGTTTTTCATTTATTATTCTAGTACTTTTGGATTTTTTTGTTATAGTCGGGGGCATGTCCCAACTTTGCTAGTATTCTTTGGGTTAGAGGCTTTTGTGGACAGTGTTGGGATATTATTATGGATTCGATTTTTTGACTCTCAACTTTCTTTGACTACCTCATTTCAATTATTACTTTGGTTGGATTACATTGTTAATATTATGCTCTTGAGGTGAGGCTAACTGGGTTATCTCCGATCTTGGTTGGCTTGGTATACCCATTATCATGCCCTGTTTTTTCCAAGGTTAAACAAACATGACTCGTGGACTATAAAGGAATTAAAATTTGTATAGAGTCTCCACCTAATTTTTAAGAAAAATAAGAAAACCTATTTATTTATTAATATGTGTGATTTATGTTTTAGTCGGTGAAAATCAACCGAGACTCTAGGTAAGGGTTCAAATTATCCTGAAGGGAAGAGGTTAGGCAATGTGGCACTCGATTAAATTTATCCAAGAGGGAGGAGGTAAAAATAATTTCTAAAAAATATAAATGTTTAAAATAATGTAAAAGGGATATGTGTATGTAAGTATATAAATAAACTTATTGTTATGAAAATATGTAAAAGGTATGTATAAAAATATACAGATTTTAGGTAAAAAGAAAAAGTATTTTGTGACGTATGAAAGAAAAAGTATCTTTTATGTACTATAAAAAGAAAAACTATTTTGCAAGTTTTTAATTGAAAAGAAAAGGTTACACAATGTTTATGGTGTGAATGTGTGAATTAGTTGATTAAGTTAATTTGTTTATGTAATATTGACGGCCTAAATTTGCCTAAACGTGTGCTATGTAAGTAAATAAGAATGTCCCGCCCGACACTCCAAAAGTAAAGTTTTTACTATATTCTTATTTTATGTACAATCATAAAAACGACAAATAAAAGACAAACATAAAGCTCGAGACTCCCTTTTCGAGTAGCACCTCGGAATGTGTTACCGAGAATTTGTACAAATATCTGATGGAAGTAAAATAAACAATCAATCATTAAATAAATGAAATCATGCGTACACATACGTAGATGTGAATGTATATATAAAAAATAGAATTTTATTATGACGTGGGCTCGGATTATGTTTTAGATGTGCCATGGCTACAAAGTGGTTGCTCGATTAATCGATCATCCTAAATCGCCTTACGAAGATTGATGTTGGGCGTATTCATACGTCTAAGCACCATAACTTACCCATCTTTTAGCTAAGTTTTGAGGATAAAATACATGATTCTTGCACTTTTAGTCTATTTTTAGTTAAGTGAGCTGACCTATGTGATTAGCATGCTTTTCAGGTACTAATGAGGAAGATTTCAGCACTTTGGAGACCTGTGGATAGCAAAGAAAACTTCACATAAAAAGGAAAGTAGCTTTTGTACTGAATGTGATGTATGGGAACTTTTTCCCCGGCAAACTCAATATTTTTAAATAGTTAAGGATGCAGTAGCAATTTATTAGAGAAGGATGTTATTAAAAGCCTGATGGCTGAATTTTTAGGGATTATTATTGACATCCTGTATTATTTTGAAAACAAGAGAAAGCGACTTAGCTTGAGGACGGACAGAGAGAGAAACACTTTTCTCTCTTGTTTTTCGCTATTCATCTTTACCACCAAGATCGTTCTAAGTTTTGGTATGATGAATATTTCTATTGTGATTTTCGTTTTATTCATGAGTAGCTAAGTTTATTTGTTAGGGTTATGGAAACCTTGTAGTATACTCTCTACTGCTATGGGTTTTTGAATTTATGATGTGTTAATCCACTTATATTATTACTCTCTTCATTTTGATTGAATTCTCGTGGTTGCAAACATAGGGAATACGCCATTATAGCAATAACTTGTTCGATAGAAAAGTTACTGTTTAGAAAAGAGAGTGTGACAAGAAAATAGGGTTTCCAACCTCTATTTTACACATTAATGCCTTAGCAGGATTAACTTCTTGGAGAGTTCATACGATTGGTTGTACACTTTAGATTCGAGAGAACTAAGGTGAATAAATCCTTGATGGTCGAGAAACACTTGGATTTAGAATTAGAATACATCTCTCTATAAGTGCATGCATGTATAAAATCCTTATTACCCATAGTTAATAGAGAAGTAGAAGTTACAAGGTGGACATAACCCTAATTTTTCATTCTCTGTGATCAAATATTATTACACATATCATCTTATCGTTACACTGATAATATTATTGTGCACCTAATCTGAAACCCCCTTACCTTGGATCCTTCGATCAATAGTCTAATAATAATCGCAATACTTAGTGATCATAGTATTCCCTGTGGGATTCGACACCCAACCCAGTTGGGTTCTATATTTGATAGCGACCGCTTGCACTTTCTAAAGAGAGTTGTAATTTGGGCGTATCAAATTTTGGCGCCGTTGTCAGGGAATACGGTTGTCAACTAAGTTTGTGATAGTTAATAGACCCTTTGGTCAAAGATTCTCAAATTTTACTTTTTGTTTTGTTCAGGTTGGGTGGATTGCATGCCAAATACACGGAGATCGGGTCAGCCATTATTACCTATAAAAACTGAACCACATCTCATTGGCAGAATGGATGCACAACGAGACCCTGAAAGGATATCTACTCAATAGGAGCAGGCTAGATTAGCTGCATTGGCAGCTGCGCAAGTAAATCAACAGAATGCTGATAACCCAGGTCGAGTACCAAATCTTGATGATGAGGACCTGGGTGATGATGAGTTATTAAATGCAAGGTGTGCAGATGATGTGGCTGCACCAGTGAACAGGAATGTCAATAGAGATCGTCAAGCTAGGATGAGACCTGAACGCCAAGTTGTGCAAGTTGCTTTTAATGGTGATGATGACGACTTGGATGGGGCTGGTGCCACAGAGGCTATTATTCCTCCGCCCTTGGCACGTGGAGCCAAGTTCAATATCACTAGCACCATGATCCAGCTATTGCAACTCAAAGGGTTATTTGGTGGACTTGTAGGCAACGATCCGAATATGCATCTGATTAATTTTATCTCAACATGCAAATCGTTTGACAATCCAGGGGTTGGACAGAATGCAATCCAGCTGCGCTTATTTCTATTGTCTCTAT
The DNA here is from genome assembly GCA_030864225.1 of Capsicum baccatum var. pendulum. NCBI lineage: Eukaryota > Viridiplantae > Streptophyta > Magnoliopsida > Solanales > Solanaceae > Capsicum > Capsicum baccatum. The sequence continues at coordinate 53,528,717 of CM061561.1, forward strand.
CTGGAGAGGCAACTCTATGGTTAAATAGGCTAACTCCTGACTCTATTACCAATTGGAGACAACTGAAAGAAGCGTTCCTAGAAAGATTCTTTTCGTCATCCAAGAGAGCACAATTAAGAGATGAGATAAGCAATTTCAGACAGCTTACAACTGAAGCTCTCCAAGAGACCTGGGAGAGATTCAAGAAGAATCTTATGCAGTGCCCAAATAATCAGATGACTAATGTCCACTTGATGGAAATATTATATAGGGCTTTGAACTCAGTGACTGAGCCAGTGGTAGATAATGCTGCGGGTGGGTCATTCATGTACCTTACTTTTATTAAGGCCTGTGATATGCTGGATTGTATGACAAAGCAGAGTAGAGCTTGGCATACCAGGGATTCTGAGGTAGCAAGCTCTACTGTATCTATTGGTATGACGGCAGAACAGAGGCGAAGAGAAGAGGAACGTGAACAGGATATGGCTCACATGAAAACGCAGATGGACCTTTTTACTAAGCATTTATTATCAGGAAAGATAGAAAAGTCAAAGCTTTTGTATCACAGGGAAGAGATGACTCCGATTCTGAGGAGGAAGCAAATTACTTGAATAATCAGGGAGGTTTCCGAGGCAATGTCTAAGGAAACCAAGGTAGGAACTATTATGAAAAATCCAGATACAAGGACCGAGACCAAGGGAATTAGAAGAATAAGAATGACAGGAGCGGTTTGTATGTCCCTCCTGGAAATCATGAAGCTGCTGCACCTAGCTCTGGGAAGATGTCCATGGAGGACATGATGGCTAAGCTGTTGAAAGGAGTGGAGGCAACTAACACGGGAGTAGCTGTGGTAAAAAATGATTTGTCCTCAATGAATCAATTGGTTGACTCATATTCCACTTCAATAAAATAGCTGGAACAACAAATGAGTCAACTATCGGCGTCATTCAATCAAAGGAAAGCTGGCACTTTACCAAGTGACACTGTGCAAAATCCAAGGAAAGATGGATCATGTTTGGCTATTACAACCAGGAGTGGTAAGGTATTGGAAAATCCATCCAAGGGTAAGCTTGTGGTTGATAGTATGGAGGAGAATGTTGTTGAAGCAGATTGTGATAATTTTGTAGAAGTTGAAAATCAGGATGAGAACGTTCATGATACTACACCTAGATGTCAGAAGTCTGAAAAGATTGATAATGGGAAGAACAATGAAAAGGAAGTGGTGGAGAAAAATCTTCCAAATCCACCACCACCTTTTCCTCAGAGACTGAAGAAGAAGGCTGATGACACCAGGTTCAGTAAATTCATGACCATCCTAAAGCAGATGACTATAAATGTGCCTTTGGTGGAGGCACTGGAGCAAATGCCAGGGTACGCCAAATTCATGAAGGACCTTTTGACAAAGAAAAGGGCAGCGAGCTATGAACCGACATATAATTTTCATCATTGCAGTGCGATTGCCACGAGGTCTTTGGTACAGAAAAAGGTAGATCCGGGTGCTTTTACTATTCCTTGCATGGTTGGATCTTTAGATTTTGCTAGGTCTTTATGTGATTTAGGGGCTAGCATTAATTTGATGCCACTAGCCATTATAGACAGTTGGGGTTGGGGGATCCTACACCAACCAATATGCGGCTTGGAATAGCAGATAGGTCGGTAAAACGACCTGTTGGTATCTTATATGATGTATTAGTAAAGGTTGCTACCTTTATTTTTCCTGCAGACTTTGTCATTTTGGATTGCGAGGTGGATTTTGAGCTGCCCATAATCTTGGGTTGACCTTTCCTCGCAACATGAAGTGTGCTTACTGATTTGCGAGCAAATGAGCTTTTATTTCGGATGAATGACGAAGTGGTACGTTTTGATGTATGCAAATCAATGAAGCAGCCCAAGGATATGAATGTGTTCTCTATAGTTGATGTTTATTATGTGGATGAGAAGGAATTATCTTTAGAGAAGCAGCTTACTGTTGAGCCATTGGCTGCTGTGCTTATGAACTTTGATCGTGAGGATGTTCAGGAGTACGAAGAAACTATCTGTGCTTTGACAGGAATGGGGTCGTATTATTATGCCCCCAAGAAGCTGGACCTTGACCTTAAGAATCGACCTTCACCACTGGCGAAGCCATCCACTGAAGAGCCACCGATGTTAGAATTGAAAGAGCTACCCAGTCATCTAAGGTATGTGTTCTTGGGTAGTGAAAATACACTGCCGGTTATTATTGCTGCTGATTTTGGTGAAAAATAGGTAGAGGCTCTCATCTCTGTTTTGAAGAGGTACAAGAGAGATATTGGTTGGACTATTGTAAATATCATTGGTATCCCTCCTGGCATATGTATGCACAAGATTCAGCTAGAGAAAGATTGCGTACCCACTATTGAGCATCAGCGTCATCTGAATCCACCTATGCAAGAGGTGGTGAAGAAAGAAATCATTAAGTGGCTAGATGCAGGGGTGGTGTACCCAATCTCAGACAGTAAATGGGTGAGTCCTGTACAATGTGTGCCCAAAAAAGGGGGCATGACAGTAGTAGCGAATGAGAAGAATGAGCTAATTCCACTCAGGCCTATCACAGGGTGGAGGGTGTATATGGATTACCGAAAGCTAAACTCATGGACGTTAAAGAACCACTTCCCAATGCCATTCATGGATCAAATGCTTGATCGATTGGCAGGAAAGGGATGGTTCTGTTTCTTGGATGGTTATTCCGGACATAACCAGATTTGGATTGCTCTTGAAGATCAGGAGAAGACCACTTTTACATGCACATATGGTACTTTTGCATTCAAATGAATGTCATTTCGGCTATGTAATGCACCTGCCACTTTTCAGCGGTGTATGATGTCTATTTTCTCTGATATGGTTGAAGACACCTTGGAGGTGTTTATGGATGACTTTTCGGTTGTAGGTGAGTCATTTGAGTCATGCTTGGTAAATCTGAGTATGGCTTTGCAGCAATGTGTGGAATTCAATCTGGTGCTAAATTGGGAGAAGTGCCATTTTATGGTTAAGAAAGGCATTGTTCTCGGGCATAAAATCTCTGAAAAGGGAATTGAAGTTGATCGAGCCAAGATTGAAGTTATTGAGAGACTACCACCTCCAATTTTCGTGAAGGGGGTTCGTAGTTTTCTCGGTCATGCTGTTTTTTATCGGAGGTTTATTAAAGACTTCTCTAAGATTGCAAACCCATTATGCAAACCTTTAGAGAAGGAGGCAAATTTTTACTTTGGTGAAGATTGCTTAAAGGCATTTGAATGCCTCAAAGGGAAGCTAGTTGAAGCCCCTATTATTGTAGCACCCGATTGGTCTCTACCATTTAAAATTATGTGTGATGCAAGCAGTGTAGCCTTGGGTGTTGTACTTGGTCAGAAAAGAGAAAATCTATTTCATCCAATCTACTACACGAGCAAGGCCTTGAATGGAGCACAGAAGAACTATACCGTTACTGAACAGGAGCTTCTTGTGGTTGTTTATGCTTTCGAGAAGTTCCATGCTTACTTGTTGGGAACCAAGGTAGTGGTTCATACAGATCATGTGGCTCTAAGATATCTAATGGCAAAGAAGGATGCCAATCCAAGGCTAATTAGGTGGGTGATACTGCTTCAAGAATTTGATTTCGAGGTAAAGGATAGAAAAGGTTGTGAAAACCAAGTAGCTGATCATCTATCTAGACTTAAGAGTGAGCACACAGTGCAGACCGACCTTGATATTGATGATGCATTCCCTGACGAAGAGATTCTAGCAACTATAGTGGAAAACTTATCGTGGTATTGATGATAGGCGAATTTACACGCCTAAAGTACTATATTTTACCCATATTTTAGCTAAGTTTTGAGGACAAAATATATAATTCAAGCACTTTTAGTCCTTTTTACTGTAATTGAGCTAACAAACGTGATTAGCAAGTTTTCAGGTATAAATGATGTAGATTTCAGCATTTTATGGATAACTTGACGCCAAAGGAAGCGTCACAAAAGAAGGAAGGGAAAGCTTGGACGCCAAGGACTAAAAGTGACGCATGGAAAATCTGTCCCGGGCAAAAACAACAATTCTAAAGACTTTGGGGATCAGCAGTAACTTAATAGGATTAGGATAATGATGCAGTAACCTAGTAGGATTAGGTTAAGTAATGCAGTAGCTTAGTAGGAAGAGGATATGGGTATTATAAATACCCTATTTTGCTGGAGCTTTTTATTATTCTTATTCCATCAATCATTCTGACACACAACATTATTCTCATAATTCACTACTACTTCTAATTCTTCCATTAATTCTACTTTTTATTCTTCTTCTATTCATCTATTCAATTCTTAATTTTCACAACAAGAGAAACATTACTCAACAAGGAATTCACACCATTCTTACCCCTAGACTTATCGTGAGATTATTTTGGTATGATGATAATTGCTATTTTGTTTTCCATTGCAATCATGAGTAGCTAAACTTCTCTGTTGGGGTTATGGAAGCCGTATGAGATACTATCTATTTCTATGAGTTTGTAAATTCACGACACGTATGCTGCTTATATCATTATTCTCTTCATCTTAATGCAAATTCTTGTGGTTGCAAACGCATAGAATACGCCAGGATAGCATTAACTTGTTCGAAAGAAAAGTTATATGTCTGGAAAAGAGATAATGTCAAGGTAATAGGGCACCAACCCCTATTAAAAAGTTAGTGCCGTAACTGGATTAACCTCTTGGAGAATTTGTACCATTAGATACACTTTAAGTTCGAAAGAGTTAAAGTGAACTAGTCCTTGTTAGGTCGAAAGACGCTTGGATTTACCATAGAATACAATTCTCTATAAGCACATGCATGTCTGAATTCCGCATAACTCATAGCCAATAGAGACGTATAACTCATAAGGTGGACATAACCCCAACTCTCAATTCTCATTGATTAACATCTTACTAAACACTCTTTCTGCTTACTTTGCTATTTCTGTTTTTACTTTACTATTTTGTTTACATTACTTGCACGTTACAATCCCCCCTTTTTACAAGACTTTCACCAAAAGTGTAATAATCTTTGCTTACTTATTGACCGGCTATTCCCTGTGGGATCGATACCCAACCCAGTTGGGTTATATATTTGACAACGACCGCTTTACACTCTTACAAGAGCTGTAGATTGAGCGTTATCAAAAATTGGCGCCGTTGCCGGGGAATACGGTTGTCAACTAAGTTTGTGATAATTACTAGACCCTTTGGTCAAAGATTCTCGTACTTTTACTTTTAGTTTTTGTTTTTGTTTTCTGCAGGTTTTTATTCAGTGCATGCCCCATACTCAAAGTTCTGGTCAACCGTTATTACCTATCAATCCTGAACCACAACGTATTGGCAGAATGGAGGCACAACACGAAATTGAAAGGACGACTGCTCAACAGGAACATGCGAGACTAGCTGCTCTAGCAGCCGCTCAAGTGCATCAATAGAATATTGATAACCCTGGGCGAGCAACAAATCCTGACGATGAGGACCTAGGTGATAACGAGTTACTAAACCCAAGGCGTGATGCTGAGATAGCAACACCTGCTAATAGAAGAGATCGTCAAGCTAGGTTTAGGCATGAACGCCGACCTGTACAACCAGCTTTCGACGATGATGATGATGATCTTGATGGAGCCGGAGCCACAGGAGCCATTATTCCTCCACCATTGGCACCCGGAGCCAAGTTCAACATCACAAGCACCATGATTTAGTTATTGCAACTCAAGGGATTATTCGGTGGACTAGCAGGCGATGATCCGAATATGCATCTGATCAACTTTATTTCTACATGCAAGTCATTCGACAATCCTGTTGTTGGTCAGAATGCAATACGATTACGCTTATTTCCATTGTCTCTGTCTGGGGAGGCAACTCTATGGTTGAATAGGCTGACTCCTGATTCTATTACAAATTGGAGACAATTGAAAGACGCTTTCCTAGAAAGATTCTTTCCGCCATCCAAAAGGGCATAATTAAGAGATGAAATCAGCAATTTTCGGCAGCTTCCAATCGAAGATCTTCATGAAACATGGGAGAGGTTCAAGACGAAGCTTATGCGGTGCCCAAACCATCATATGGACAATGTCCACCTAATGGAGATACTATACAGATCCTTGAATTCAATAACTAAACCAGTGGTGGATAATGCGGCTGGAGGATCATTTATGGATCTCACCTTTGGTCAGGCAAGCAATATGCTAGATCGGATGACGAAGCAAAGTAGAGCTTGGCATACCAGGGATTCTGAGGTAGCAAGCCCCACTTTATCTATTGGCATGACTGCAGACCAAAGGAGAAGAGAAGAAGAACGTGATCAAGATATGGCGCACCTGAAAACACAAGTGGATTTTCTTACAAAACATCTATTATCATGGAAGACCGAAAAAGTCAAAGCTGTTGCGTCAAAAGGAAGAGACGAATCTGATTCGAAAGAAGAGTCCAACTACTTAAACAATCAGGGGGGTTTTCGAGGTAATACCCAAGGAAACCAAGGTCGGAACTATTATGATAAATCTGGAAACAAAGACCAAGGTAGTTGGAAGAACAAGAATGACAAAAGTGGTTTGTATGTTCCCCCAGGAAGACGTGACGCCACTACATCTGGTTCTGGAAATATGGAAGATATGATGGCTAAACTGTTGAAAGGAGTGGAAACAACCAGCGCAGGAGTAACGGAGGTAATAAATGATTTGTCCTCAATGAAGCAATTGGTTGACTCACATTCCACTTCAATAAAGCAAATATAACAGCAATTGAGCCAACTTTCTGCAGCACTCATTCAAAGAAACGTTGGCACTTTACCTAGCGACACTGTCCAAAATCCAAGGAATGATGGATCATGCATGGCTATTACTACTCGAAGTGGTAAGGTTCTGGAAACTTCATCCAAAGGCAAGCAAGTGGTCGACGATGTAGCGGACAACGATGATAAGGCTAATGGAGAAAATGCAGTAGAAGCCAACCATGACATCCATGACGTCACACCAAGTATATTGCAGCCTGAAAAGACTGAAATACGGAAGCAAGAGGAGAAGAAAGTTGTGGAGAAAACAATCCCACTTCCACCACCACCTTTTCCTTAAATATTGAAGAAGATTGCGGATGATACAAGGTTTAGCAAATTCATGACGATGTTAAAGCAGCTGACCATAAATGTTCCGTTGGTGGAGGCACTAGAACAAATGCCTGGGTATGTGAAATTTATGAAAGATCTTTTGACAAAGAAGTGGGCAGCAAGCTATGAGTTGTATGATACTGTGCATCATTGCAGTGCAATTGCTACCCGATCACTAGTTCAGAAGAAGGCCGACCCCGGTGCTTTCACTATTCCATGCACAGTTAATTCTTTAAATTTTGCCAAGGCATTATGCGATTTAGGATCCAGCATCAATTTGATGCCATTATATATTTACAAAAAGTTGGGGTTGGGTGATCCTACTCCAACCAATATGAGGCTCGTAATGGCGGATAGGTCGGTAAAACGACCTGTTGGTATTCTATATGATGTTTTAGTAAAGGTTTCTTTATTCATCTTTCTGGAAGACTTCGTTATTTTGGATTGTGAGGCAGATTCAGAAGTTCCCATAATCTTGGGGCGCCCTTTCCTTGCAACAGGAAGTGTGCTTATTGATTTAAGAGCTAATGAGCTTTTATTCCGGATAAATGACGAAGTAGTTCGCTTTGATGTGTGTAAATCAATGAAGCAACCCAAGGAGCTGAGCTTATTCTCGGTGGCTGATATTTACTTTGATAATGAGAAAGAATTACTTGAAGAGGAGCAAATTATTGATGACCCATTGGCAGTTGTGCTCATGAATGTTGAGCATCAGGATGCTGAAAATTATAAAGAGACTGTTGATGCTCTAATAGGATTTGGATCATATCCTCATGCTCCCAAAAAGCTGGACCTTGATCTCAAAAATCGACCCACACCACCAGCTAAACCATCTATTGAAGAGCCACCCACGTTAGAATTGAAAGAGCTGCCTAACCATTTAAAGTATGCATTCTTAGGAAGCGGAAACACACTTTCAGTCATTGTGGCAGCAGATTTGGGTGAGCAGCAAGTTGCAACTCTCATTGCTATTCTACGGAAGTATATAAGAGCCATTGGTTGGACCATCACTGATATTATTGGTATCCCACCTGGGATTTGTACACACAAGATTCAGCTTGAAGAAAATTGCACACCCACTATTGAGCATCAAAGGCGTCTAAATCCACCTATGCAAGAAGTGGTGAAGAAAAAAATTATTAAGTGGTTAGATGCAGGGGTAGTGTATCCAATCTCTGACAGTACATGGGTAAGCCCGGTACAATGTGTTCCCAAGAAAGGAGGCATGACGGTAGTAGCGAATAAGAAGAATGAGCTTATTCCACTCAGACCCGTCACCGGATGGAGAGTATGCATGGACTACCAAAAGCTAAATTCATGGACGCTCAAAGATCACTTTCCAATGCCATTCATGGACCAAATGCTCGATCGATTAGCGGGAAAAGGCTGGTTTTGTTTCTTAGACGGTTATTCTGGCTATAATCAGATTTGTATTGCCCCCGAAGACCAAGAGAAGACAACGTTCACATGCCCATATGGTACGTTTGCCTTTAAACGTATGCCATTCGGGATATGTAACGCACCAGCCACCATTCAGCGTTGTATGATGTCCATATTTTCTGATATGGTTGAAGATACTTTGGAGGTATTCATGGACGATTTTTCAGTTGTGGGCGAGTCGTTTGAATCATGTTTGGTAAACCTGAGTATGGCGTTGCAAAGATGTGTAGAATTCAACCTAGTGCTGAACTGGGAGAAGTGCCACTTTATGGTTAAAGAAGGTATTGTTCTTGGGCATAAAATCTCCGAAAGAGGAATTGAGGTTGATAGATCTAAAATTGAAGTTATCGATAAGCTACCACCTCCAATTTCCGTGAAGGGAGTTCGTAGTTTCCTCGAGCACGCAGGTTTCTATTGGCGGTTCATCAAAGACTTCTCCAAAATTGCTAGTCCATTATGCAAACTTTTGGAGAAAGATGTAAAGTTTGACTTCAATGAAGATTGTTTGAAGGCATTCGATTGCCTCAAAGGGAAGCTAAGTGAAACTCCTATCATGGTAGCACCAGATTGGTCTCTACCGTTTGAAGTCATGTGTGACGCTAGTGGGGTAGCTTAGGGTGCTGTACTTGGCCAGAGAAGGGAGAAGTTATTCCATCCAATCTACTATGCTAGCAAGGTCCTAAACAAAGCCCAAAAGAATTATACTGTCACAGAACAAGAGCTGCTAGCGGTTGTGTATGCTTTTGAGAAGTTCCGTGCTTACTTGTTGGGAACCAAAGTGATCGTTCATACAGACCACGCAGCTCTAAGATACCTAATGACGAAGAAGGATGCAAAGCCGAGGCTAATTCAATGGGTATTGTTGCTGCAAGAATTTGATTTCGAGATAAAAGATAGAAGGGGTTGCGAGAACCAAGTGGCTGACCATCTATCTAGACTTGAGAACGAGCATATGGCGCAGCCTGAAATCGAGATTTATGATGCATTCCCTGATGAGGAGATCTTAGCCACGATAATGGAAAAGTTACCATGGTATGCCGACTTTGCGAATTTTGTGGTAACTAATGTCATACCTGCAAATTTATCTTTCCATCAAAAGAGGAAGTTTATGCATGATGTAAAACACTACTTTTGGGATGAGCCATAGTTGTTTCGACGATGCGCGGATGGTGTTATCCAGCGATGCATATCCCATGTAGAGGTGCCTAATATATTGGAAGCATGTCACACTTCCCAAGTTGGGGGACATCACGCAGGTAATCAGACAGCAAGAAAGGTATTGCAAAGTGGATATTATTGGCCTTCGATATTTAGAGATGCCTACGAATTTGTGAGAAGATGCGACCAATGTCAGAGACAAGGTACGATTTGAAAACACCATGAGATGCCCATGTCGAAAATTCTTGAAGTCGAGCTCTTTGATGTATGGGGTATTTATTTCATGGGTCCATTCGTAAATTCGTTCGGGATGAAATACATCCTAGTCACTGTAGATTATGTTTCAAAATGGGTGGAAGCAGTAGCGTTGGCCGATAATGAGGGAAAGCGTGTTGTAGCATTCTTGAAGAAGAATATCTTCTCCCGCTTTGGAGTACCATGTACTATCATAAGCGATGAAGGATCTCACTTTTGCAACAAGCTATTCAAATTCGTGTTGGTGTGACAAGCAACATAAGGTAGCCACACCTTATCACCCACAAACTAGTGGGCAGGTAGAGGTTTCCAATCGAGAGATCAAGCAAATCCTTGCAAAGACGGTAAATGCTAATAGGAAAGATTGGTCTCTGAAGCTGGACGATGCACTATGGGCTTATAGGACTGCATTCAAAACGCCAATTGGCATGTCCCCGTACCAACTAGTTTATGGGAAGGCTTGTCACTTACCCATTGAGCTCGAGCATAAAGCATTATGGGCGTTGAAGCGATTGAATTTGAATTGGGATGATGCAATGAATCTGAGATTGGAGCAGCTAAACGAGATGGATGAATTCCGTCTACATGCTTATGAAAGATCAGACCTATACAAGGAGCGGATAAAAAAGTATCATGATCAGCGGATTGTTCAACGAAACTTTCAAAAGGATAATATGGTACTCCTCTTCAATTCCAGATTGAAGCTATTCCCAGGTAAGTTGAAGTCCAAGTGGTCTGGTCCGTACAAAGTTAACCAAGTCTACTCGTCTGGATTAGTTGAGTTGAAAGACAATAATGGTGTTGTCTTCAAGGTGAATGGCCAACAAGTAAAACCTTATATCGTTCCTCCTGACTCAATAAATTATATGGCCATCACTTATCTCGACGAAGTCTAACTACTCAAGGTAACTATGTCATGCCGCGACAATAAATCAAGCGCTAGATGGGAGGCAACCCATCGTTTTATATTTTTTTTCCTTTCTTTCGTTCTATTTCGTGTTTGCCTTTGATAAATAAAAATCCAAAAAGAAGAGTCGTGCCACGACCAAAACTAAGGCGCTAGATGGGAGGCAACCCATTGTTCTAATCGTGTTTGTTGTCTTTGAGCAAGTGTAGGTACAAGAGGTGTAAACAAGGAGATTGGTTTCAAATTTTGATTTGGAAGTATTGCATGTCGAAGATGGTAAGTTAGTAATGAAGAAGCAAAAGGCGATGGATTAGGCATTGCTTATGAAAATATAGGCAACAAACAAGGCTAGGCCTATGTAAAACTAGGCCACAAACAAGGCAAGGCCTATGCTATGGCCTAAGCTCTCGGAATCTAGTGTGCCATACCATAGGCGCCGCCCATGCCCAAGTATGCCATAGCATAGGCGCCGCCTATGCCAATGCCTTTTGTCTCTGAATCTCATATGCTATGCAAAAGGCGCCGCCTATGCCTAACAATGCCATTGCATAGGCGCCGCCTATGCTCAACAATGCTTTGCAAAAGGCACCGCCTATGCCAAGCATAGGCAAAGCTTTAGGCGCCGCCTATGGTCACTTGTTGTCTCCAAATCCGATTTTAAATGGGTCAAAACCCGACCCAAGCCTCTCCTATAAATAAGAGACTTAGTCTTTGACCAAAAACACATTGCAAACCTAGAATAAGCGCCGCCTATAGTCTCCAAATCCTCTCAAAAATTTTCCTTTTGCTCTTTCAACTTTGCAAGAACATCATCCAAAGGCATCAACCAAGTAAGTACTTCTTTGTTCTTCATTTATATTCCATAAGTACTACACTACTACGCATATTATGAATCGGTAAATCTTGAAGTAGTATTGGTGATTTGCCTGTGGTTGATGTGTTGTGATACGACTAAGTGAGTGAAAGAAGACGTAAGAATAATCTTAACATGTTTCCAACTTGAATTTGATTTTGATGCACTGTCATACTTTTACGGAATTAACATGGTCAAGAAAATTGCATAATCTTGTCAATAGAAATCTTACATGTTGGAATGACTTGTTCATCGAGACAAGAATTATGGTTGACTACCAACATATGAGGTTGTGATTATTTCTAGATGCTATACCTTGATTCAATCACTATGTAGTAAGTCTTGATACATCAAACATGAAGGTATTGCCAAAGTCACAAGATGTATGACTGCACTGATTTTATTGTTGGAATATAGCGCCTAAAACGTATATCGATGAAGTCTGAGTAATCGCCAAACTTTCACTTCATTAGTTGATGCCAACAAACTAAGTGTGGGGTGGTGCCACTACTGCCTGTTTATTGATTGTATCCACCGAGATGATGCTAACTTGACTATCGTTATAATCTCAGGTACAATGGCACCCAAAGCAAGACAAGGCAAAGTTAAAGCAACCACTTCACAAAAAGGCCAGAAAAAAGGACGAAAAGAGCAAGGAGAATCATCCTCGATGCAAGTACCTCGCCGTATGTTCGGAATAAAATGGGTCCTCATGAAGGAAGCAAAGGAGTGGTATAGGAACAATAAAGAGAGAAAATATATTCATGTGGACCTGATATACAAAGAAAGCCTAGCAAAGAAAGAACCGCGCATGTTGGCCAAGATAATGGCGTTACATCTTGATTTCATCTTCCGAGATATGGGAGAATGCAATCTCGATTTAACACGAGAATTCTATGCCAACTGGTCACCGAAAACCACAGGGAATGAAGTCAAGATTCGGGGCCAAGTTTTACAATTAAATGCGGATTTCTTCAACTCCTTTCTAGGTTTGCCTTCAGTTGATCCTTCACCACTCAAGGAGCTGCACAATAGACCTCCATACAGGGCTATTAGACACACATTATGCGAACCACGATCCATGGCAAGATGGAGTAGACACAAGGACACCGGTTGGCACAACACCTTCCCATATGCTCCTTTGAATAGGAAAGCTAGGATATGGCTGCGAATAGTCAACTCTTGTCTGATTTCAGGGACCCAGTACACGATGATTACACGGGATAGAGTGTGCTTGGTGTATGCGTTGATGACGAATGTTCCTATCAACATTGGGGAAATTATTCGATCTACAATGCGAAAGGCCAGGCTACACAAGAGGTCCCACTTCAGCTTTGGCAATCTGTTGACCACCATATTGAGGAAGGAGGACATCGAAGAGGAACCTGCTTATCATAAAATCCCACACAACCCGAAGAAGGTTGACCTCACAAAGGTTAAAGATGCTGAAACCACGCATGGCGTCAACCTTACCACTGCAGAAAGGCATGCTCGGGATGAGAGTTTCTTTCGCCATCTTTATGGCATGACTCGGTTTACAATGATGAGCGAAGGTCGTGTTCCAACTGCTGCAGAGCTCCAACAGTTGGATTATGACTACCCAATGAATGAGCATGCAAGGCAAATGTGTGGAGTAGGTGTGTACTTTGAGGAACCTCTTGATGACGACGTGCCAACCGATGATGAGCGCAGAATGCCAGACTCTGAAGTGGAGGAGAATTCTGATGATGACGACTCCAATGATGATTCCGACGAAGGGGGTATGACCCCAGACATAGAGGAGGAGTCTGACTAACCAGGTTCTTCTTATTTATTTTCCACTGAGGACAGTGTGTCCCGTCTAAGTGTGGGGTGCTGATATTTTCATGCTAACCTTCTTTATCTGCATTTGCTTATTTATGTTTGTTTGTTTTAATTTTTTTTAGGAATTTTTTTTTTTGTTACAAACTTTGCATAAAATTGTTCTAATAGGCAGCATGGTATTATGACAAGAGTCTGTGATAAAATCATTACTATTGAGATATTTAGGCTCTAATTGTGACTCACTATGTGATAAGTGTGTGGTTCAGTTCCTTCATCTATTGGGTCAAGAGTCTATATTGCTTCCAATAAAGTCGACCATGTGCCTTGTGCGTGTGAGATGATAGTATATTCTATGCCTGTGGCTGATGTTAGAACTTGATTGGTATGTATGTAAAGCGAAATAAAGAGTGTGAGTTTAGGAGAGGATTTAGGCATTTCTTTGGCAACCTATGATTGTTTACCTTCGTTTTATCTACCCATGGACATCATCCTAGATAACCCCTTTTGAGCCTTAAGCCTATTTTCTTTGACAGCCTCATATGTAAGCCTAATCCATTTTTTTTCAAGACCATAATTTGATCCAAATTCCTAAGTGCTTTAAATTGTAAAGAAATATGACAAAAATAGAGGAAATTGGGTGAGAGTAGTGCCTTAAAGTGAATGGGTACTTGAATTCGTTATAAAAAAAAGAGTAGCTATCATAGAGGTATGTTATAAAAAGAAAAAAAAAGAGATAAAAAGATCTGTGTGTTTATCATTGAATAACAAAATAGGTGAAAAGGGGTGGTAAATGAAAGAAAGGTAGAAAGGTTGTTTTAAAGAGAGTGTTAGTAGCATAATGTGATGTATTAAAGCGCTTAGGAACATAGTCACTATTTCTGGACAAAATAGTCCTACCCGTCCCTTAGCCTACATTACAACCAGCAAAAGACCTATTTGATCTTAAGCTTAGCATTCTGATATTTAGTGGAGCATTACACTAAGTGCAAGCCTATGGTCATCAGTTGCAGCATATGAATTCTTTGTGAGAGTGAGAGCAAGGATACTCGAATACCCATGTTTCAATAAATATACTATACTTGTGAGTGATTATAGGTAATATATTGTGAGACACACATGGTTGATGAGTTTTGGGTAGTTGTGTATGATTCTTTGTACCTTAACCTTTGAATACGAACTAACCATCATCACGAGTCTATATTAGAGGTTAAAATTGTTTCTAGTAATGATCAGAAAACTACTCTTTGTTAATGACTGCTATGCCTGTCTTGATGACTATTTTGTGTTGTTACTATGAAACCCTAAGTAAATGTTTAGAAGGACATGATATTTTGTTCGAGGACGAACAAAGCTTTAAGTGTGGGGTGTTGATGATAGGCGAATTTACACGCCTAAAGTACTATATTTTACCCATATTTTAGCTAAGTTTTGTGGACAAAATATATAATTCATGCACTTTTAGTCCTTTTTCCTGTAATTGAGCTAACAAACGTGATTAGCAAGTTTTCAGGTATAAATGATGCAGATTTCAGCATTTTATGGATAACTTAACGCCAAAGGAAGCGTCACGAAAGAAGGAAGGGAAAGCTTGGACGCCAAGGACTAAAAGTGACGCATGGAAAATCTGTCCCGGGCAAAAACAACAATTCTAAAGACTTTGGGGATCAGCAGTAACTTAATAGGATTAGGATAATGATGCAGTAACCTAGTAGGATTAGGTTAAGTAATGCAGCAGCTTAGTAGGAATAGGATATGGGTATTATAAATACCCTATTTTGCTGGAGCTTTTTATTATTCTTATTCCATCAATCATTCTGACACACAACATTATTCTCATAATTCACTACTACTTCTAATTCTTCCATTAATTCTACTTTTTATTCTTCTTCTATTCATCTATTCAATTCTTAATTTCCACAACAAGAGAAACGTTACTCAACAAGGAATTCACGCCATTCTTACCCCTAGACTTATTGTGAGATTATTTTGGTATGATAATAATTGCTATTTTGTTTTCTGTTGCAATCATGAGTAGCTAAACTTCTCTGTTGGGGTTATGGAAGCCGTATGAGATACTATCTATTGCTATGAGTTTGTAAATTCGCGACACGTATGCTGCTTATATCATTATTCTCTTCATCTTAATGCAAATTCTTGTGGTTGCAAACGCATAGAATACGCCAGGATAGCATTAACTTGTTCGAAAGAAAAGTTATATGTCTTTAAAAGAGATAATGTCAAGGTAATAGGGCACCAACCCCTGTTAAAAAGTTAGTGCCGTAACTGGATTAACCTCTTGGAGAATTTGTACCATTAGATACGCTTTAAGTTCGAAAGAGTTAAAGTGAACTAGTCCTTGTTAGGTCGAAAGACGCTTGGATTTACCATAGAATACAATTCTCTATAAGCACATGCATGTCTGAATTCCGCATAACTCATAGCCAATAGAGACGTATAACTCATAAGGTGGACATAACCCCAACTCTCAATTCTCATTGATTAACATCTTACTAAACACTCTTTCTGCTTACTTTGCTATTTCTGTTTTTACTTTACTATTTTGTTTACATTACTTGCACGTTACAATCCCCCTTTTTTACGAGACTTTCACCAAAAGTCTAATAATCTTTGCTTACTTATTGACCGGCTATTCCCTGTGGGATCGATACCCAACCCAGTTGGGTTATATATTTGACAACGACCGCTTTACACTCTTACAAGAGCTGTAGATTGAGCATTATCAGGTATGCAGATTTCGCTAACTACGTGGTAAGCGAAGTGATTCCTGAGAATCTCTCCTTTCATCAAAAGAAAAAGTTCATGCATGATGTGAAACATTACTTCTGGGATGAGCCGTATCTTTTTCGATGATGTGCTGATGGTATTATTAGGCGGTGCATCCCAGACGTAGAGGTGTCTAGCATAATGGAAGCAAGCCATGCTTCCCAAGTTGGAGGTCACCATGCAGGTGAACGAAAGACCAAGAAAGTAATGCAAAGTGGATACTATTGTCCTTCATTATTCAAAGATGCCTACAATTTTGTAAGAAGATGTGATCAGTACCAGCGGCAAGGTTCTATCTCAAAGCACCATGAGATGCCCATGTCCAAAATGTTTGAAGTAGAGTTATTCGTTGTCTGGGGTATTGACTTCATGGGCCTATTTGTTGTTGTGGATTACATATCCAAATGGGTCAAAGCAGTCGCTCTAGCTGATAATGAAGGTAAGAGTGTTGTGGCGTTCTTAAAAAGAAATATCTTCTCTAGTTTTGGGGTACCCCGTACCATCATAAGCGATGGAGGATGATATTTCTTCAACAAGCTGTTCAGAGCCGTATTGGCAAAGTATGGGGTTAAGCAGTATAAGGTAGCTACACCGTACCACCCATAAACTAGTGGGCAGGTGGAGGTTTCAAACCGGGAAATCAAGCTGATCCTTGCTAAGACTGTGAATGCTAGCAGGAAAGATTGGTCCAGGAAGCTGGATGATGCCTTATGGGCATATAGGGCCGCGTTTAAGATACCAATTGGTATGTCACCATACCAACTAGTTTATGGAAAGACTTGTCACTTGCCAATTGAGCTAGAACATAAAGCAATGTGGGCACTGAAGCAGCTTAACCTGAACTGGGATGATGTAAATATGAGATTGGGACAGCTGAACAAGATGGATGAATTCCGTATAAATGCATATGAAAGAGTAGATCTTTATAAGGAAAGGATGAAAAAGTACCATGATCGGAGGATTATCCAATGAAACTTTCAGAAAGGCATTTTGGTACTCCTTTTCAACTCCGGACTGAAGCTGTTTCCAGGTAAGTTGAGGTCTAAATGGTTTGGTCCATTTAGAATCATCCAAGTCTACTCATCTGGAGTAGTGGAGTTAGAAAACAATGATGGTAGTGTCTTTAAGGTGAATGGCCAAAGAGTGAAGCTATATATCGGTCCAACCGACTCGATAAAATGTATAGCCACCATATATCTTGATGAATTATGAGTAATCAAGATAACTGTATAATGCCGCGACAATAAATCAAGCGCTACATGGGAGGCAACCCATCATTTTACTAGGATTTTGTTTTTTTTGGTAAATGAAAAGTCAAAAAGAAGAGTCGAGCCACGACCAAAACTAAGGCGCTTGGTGGGAGGCAACCCATCCTTCTAATCATTTTTGTTGTTTTTGATTAAGTGTAGATGCATGAAGTACAAAGGAGGAGATTAGTTCCAATTTTGATTTGGAAGTGAGCCACGTCAATGGTGGTAAGTCTAGGAGCGATGGAACAATACAGGTAAGTGGGAGTGGTCAAATGTGTAAGGCTCAAGTATGATTTGCATTAAAGTCGCGCCTCAAATTATGTAGATTCGACCCAAAAAGTTTCACGGCGCGACTTTATTTTGTGACTTTCAAGAGTGCGCCACATTTCCAATCGCCTATGCTCACTGCCTCACTTAGGCGATAGGTTAGGCGCCGCCTATGCCATTGCCTATGCTCACTGCCTCACATAGGCGATAGGTTAGGCGCCGCCTATGTCAACATAGTCTATAGGTTAGGCTCTGCCTATGCCATTGCCTATGCTCACTACCTCACATAGGCGATAGGTTAGGCGCCGCCTATGTCAACATAGGCGATAGGTTAGGCGCCACCTATTCCATTGCCTATGCTCACTACCTCACATAGGCGATAGGTTGACATAGACGACGATAGGTTAGGCGCCACCTATGCCATTGCTTATGCTCACTACCTCACATAGGCGATAGGTTAGGCACTTCCTATGTTAACATAGGCGATAGTTTAGGCACCACCTATGTCAACATAGGCGATAGTTTAGGCGCAGCCTATGCCATTGCCTATGCTCACTGCCTCACATAGGCGATAGGTTAGGCGCCTCCTATGTCAACATAGGCGATAGGTTAGGCGCCGCCTATGTCAACATAGGCGATAGGTTAGGCACCGCCTACTTATGCTTAGGTGATTCCATGGGCGCCGCCTATTAGCGTAAGTTTTGCCTAATAACCCGTTTTTGAATGGATCAAACCGACCCATGTCTCATCTTTTAAATATATCCTCTACTCTTAAACCCCACTCAATTTTTCTTAAACGTTAGCGCCACCCAAACAACCTTTCCCTCTCCAAGCCCTTCTCTTTTCTCATCTAATATTACAGGATCACCTTCACGATTCGTCACGAATTTATCACCAAGTAAGTTGTTCTTTCATGTTCCGTAGTTGTTTCATTGCTACGCTCATAATGGTTAATTGGATTTTGTAGTAGTGCTTGGTGATAAGAGTATGGTTAGTTTGTTATGATTTTGGAAAAATACATCTCATTGAGTGAAAGGATTCTCGTGGGTAATTTTAATTTCACTCCGGCATGTATTGATTGGTATTCACTGTCATAATTTTTTTATTATTATAAAGTTGAACTATTGAAGTTTAATGCATGATTTTGGGAGTTGTAAGCTTGACTATGTGAGTGACTCGTTCATCGATGTAATGATCATAGTTAACCAAAAGCATAAGATTGTGAAATTGTTTCTATGCTATAGCATGATAAGATTTCTATGTGGTAGTCTTGTTCAAAGATTGAATTGCTCAAATGAAATAAAGTTGGAAATGATAGTCAAGATTACAGGACCATTGTGTGCTGCTTCTGTATATCAAATTGAGAAATTGTTATGTAAAGTAAAGGGTTGAAAGTGTGACTGCACTAATAATGTTGTTGGCACATACCATCTAAATGTATATTAATGATTCTGACGCAGGGGGTATGACCCCGGATGTAGAGGAAGAGTCCGACTAACCAGGTTTTTGTTTATTTATTTACACTGAGGGCAATGTGTTCCTTCTTAGTGTGGGGTGCGTGTATAAGTACACGTATGCCTGGATTGCCTTGTCTGCTGAATTGCCTACTGCTTGCCCGCATTTATTCTACAGTTGTTTGGATTTAGTCGTAGTTAGTTAGTTGTAATTAGTCATTTTTCTCAATGCTGGATAGATGACGACCGTCTTAAGAGAGAATTAGTCAGATTTTTGCATGAAATTATTCTTATAGACGGCATGGCATTATAACAGGAGTTTGTGTTGGAGGGTAAGTTGTTTCTAGCAATGATCAAGAAATCTACTCTTTGTTAATAATTACAGTGTATGTCTTGTTAAAAATTTTATGTTGCTCTTGTGATGTTTAGTTAGGTATTAGCATGGATGTACTATTTTATTTGAGGACAAACAAAGCTTTAAGTGTGGGGTGGTGATGTTGGGCATATTTATACGTCTAAGCACAATAACTTACCCATGTTTTAGCTAAGTTTTGAGGATAAAATACATAATTCTTGCACTTTTAGTCTATTTTTAGTTAAGTGAGCTGACCTATGTGATTAGCATGCTTTTCAGGTATTAATGAGGAAGATTTCAGCACTTTGGGGACCTGTGGATAGCAAAGGAAACTTCACATAAAAAGGAAAGCAGCTTTTGGACTGAATGTGATGTATAGGAACTTTTTCCCGGGCAAACTCAATATTTTTAAATAGTTAAGGATGCAGTAGCAATTTATTAGAGAAGGATGTTATTAAAAGCCTGATGGCTGAATTTTTAGGGATTATTATTGACATCCTGTATTATTTTGAAAATAAGAGAAAGCGGCTTAGCTTGAGGACGGAGAGAGAGAGGAACGTTTTTCTCTCTTATTTTTCGCTATTCATCTTTACCACCAAGATCGTTCTAAGTTTTGGTATGATAAATATTTCTATTGTGATTTCCATTTTATTCATGAGTAGCTAAGTTTATTTGTTAGGGTTATAGAAACCTTGTAGTATACTCTCTACTGCTATGGGTTTTTGAATTTATGATGTGTTAATCCACTTATATTATTACTCTCTTCATTTTGATTGAATTCTCGTGGTTGCAAACATAGGGAATGCGCCATTATAGCAATAACTTGTTCGATAGAAAAGTTACTGTTTGGAAAAGAGAGTGTGACAAGAAAATAGAGTTTCCAACCTCTATTTTACACGTTAATGCCTTAGCAGGATTAACTTCTTGGAGAGTTCGTACGATTGGTTGTACACTTTGGATTCGAGAGAACTAAGGTGAATAAATCCTTGATGGTTGAGAAACACTTGGATTTCGAATTAGAATACATCTCTCTATAAGTGCATGCATGTATAAAATCCTTATTACCCATAGTTAATAGAGAAGTAGAAGCTACAAGGTAGACATAACCCTAATTTGTCATTCTCTGTGATCAAATATTATACACATATCATCTCATCGTTACACTGATAATATTATTGTGCACCTAAATTGAAACCCCCTTACCTTGGAACCTACTATCAACAGTCTAATAATAATCGCAATACTTAGTGATCATAGTATTCCTTGGATTCAACACCCAACCCAGTTGGGTTCTATATTTGACAGCGACCGCTTGCACTTTCTAACGAGAGTTATAATTTGGGCGTATTAAAGATACAAATCGTAAAACCCCTTGTGTTGTCATGATTTTATGAAAGTTTCATCATCACCTGAATTCATTTATTCTATTATGTATTTGTATATAATGTCTGTCTTTTATTTGGGAAGACCTCGAAAATTGACAACGAATTTCTTCATCGGCCAAAGTATTTGTTTTGATATAAAAAATAAATTTGAGAAAATAAAGTCTGCCTTTTGTAATGGGGTGGCCTCAAAATACGACGGAGAGATAATGTGGTTGGCCAAATGTTGAACATTGATATAAAATAGTAATTTTGAGAAAGTAAAGTCCGTTTTTTGTAATGAGGTGGCCTCAAATATTCTACGGTCAGATAATGTCATTGGCCAAGTGTTGATCCTTGATATAAATTAGTAATTTTTTGAAAGTAAATTATGTCTTTTGTAATGGGGTGGCCTCAAATATTCGACGGAGAGATAATGTTATTGGCCAAGAACTTATTTTGATATAAAATACGTAAATTTGATATGTAAAGTTTGCCTTTTGTAATGGGGTGGCATCAAAAATCTGACGGAAAGATATTTTCATGGGCCAAAATATATATTTGTTCATTATAAAATTTAATAAGACATGGAGGACAAATCAGTCCAAAATTGATTTAATACAGTAAACATATAATGTCGGTGAACAATAAAAGTAGCCAGCATAAATCACGAAAACAGACAACAATTATAACATTATTATTTATAGTCAAATCTCTAACAATGTCATGGTATAATACAAAACAGAGGCAAGAATAAGAACAAGTAATTATGGTGATAGCCAAAATTATTGGAGCGTGTGGGGATCGTTTAAGAATGCCAAATAAATGACATTGTGCTAAAAACAACAGTAACCAAAACAAAGCAAATAGGCACAAATCATATAAGCACAATAGCAAAAATAAGCCGCCAACGATGGATTTTCTAATCAGATCTGTGTGCATTTTAAGGAAACGTAAAAAATAGAGACAACATTGAAATTGTCATAGAAGCGGCGTTGCTTCAACGGTAATCGATGGAGCAACACTAGAAAAATAAAAGCACGACCAGATCTAGACATTTTTTGACAAGTAGTGGTTGTAGTGTTCTTTGCCAGTCGTCTGGTGGTCAAATCCGATGACGGTAGTGGAGTAGGGGGTAGGGGAGATAGCTGGTCGGCGATGGTGGTTTTGCGATGGCTGGTGGGTTGGAAGTTGGATCTCGAGGCCCGCCTACCGGTGATCAACTCTGGCAAGGCGCGGCAAGAACAAAGAGAGCGAAAGAGAGAGAGATCTGGCGGCGGTGGTAAGGTTGAACTGGTTCTCGCTGATTTTGGTTTTTGCTGACGGAATTTGTAGGCGTCGGATGTTTGATGGCCGGTGGAAAGGGGAAAATAGGGTCGTTGCATTGTGGTCGTTGGAGCTCTGGCAGTGGACTGTTTGTGTGTGTATTATGCATGTGTTTGTGTGTATTTTTTTGTGTGTTTTTGAGTGAATAAAAGTGAGAGCAAAACCTGATTATGAAAAAGTGTGACTATTTTTGTGTATTTTAGAAAAAGAATAAAATTATGTATGTGTATTTTAAAAGAGAGGAAAAGATGAATAAAAATGTGTGTAAAAAAATGTATCCCCCACAACCTATTTATACAAAAAATTGACAACCCCTTTTATCTAATAGATAAACGGGTGTCCCCTTTATTTATAATAGAATACCCTTTGTTTCTTAAGTTATTGACCAAAGGATTTTCATTCTTTTGACCAACAGATAAAGTAATTGTCCAAAGGATAGTGTCATTGAGTGGTCGTTATCAAATGTGACAAGACATTATTGTTATACTATGTAAAAATAACTAAGCCGAATCAACATTTGCGGACTAAAAAAATATACAAAATGTTGGTATTGATACGTAATTACTGAAAAAATATAAGGAATATTGAAAATATATAAAAATATGATAAATTTGAAAATATTATAAAATATGATGTCGTGTTGTGTACGTATGTAGATAATTGAAAATTATTAAAAATGATAATGAATTGATCAAAATCCTATTATAAGGAAAATTATTAATAAATCGTGAAAAGTAAAAATATGACAACAAATTGATAAAAATCCTAAAGTAAAAAGATGTGAAAATTGTACTTTGTGCCCTTCAACGACAAGGAAGCTTGAAGACGTTAATTTTAAGCACGGAGAAAAAAAATTGAGTGTCAACACCCATCACGGTCAGGCCCTGATTTGGGTCATGACAGTATTGTTAGCTTTCTTTTAAGGCGTAGAGGATATATTTGAATGTTGTAGTTAATTTCGAGGTTGTTCGAAAGAACAAGTCTTTGTGTTGAAGGACTTTAGGCTTGGATTCCGTCATTTTAAGATATGTTATGACTTAACTTTCCTCAAACTAGGCAGGGTAGTTAATGAATAAGTAAAGCATGCTGTGGGTTGGGAAAAACAACTATGGATGCAGTTTTTGAGTTATTATATATTGTGTGATACCCATGTGAGGGCTTATTTTCTGTTGTTATTGGCTTATGATATAAGCGTGTTGCCTGTGTGAGGGATTTATTTGGCATTATTGGCTTCATTTATGCATTTGATTGTCATTATTTCTTAGTGTGATGCCCGTAGGGAGCTTAGATAGATATTATAGGCTTTATTGAGAACTATTTGCCTTTATTATGATCGAAAAGCTTGGTTGATATGATATTAATGATGTCTTACATGCATGTTCATTCTAATGGTGCCCAACTAGAATTGATACCATGATTATTGACACATTTAGCAGATTTCTAAGCTCACTTGTATACGTATTGAATGGATTTGATATCTTTATACTAATTTGATTTGTGAGTATTATATCTGCATTGCATACATAAACATTCATGAGATATCGATTCCATTGATGGGCATTTTTTTTTTTTTAAAATGAGACATTTTTAATAAGCCTAGACCGAGGAATGCGTCGGTCAAGTATATTGAAATTGATATTGATATTGGTGGAAATTTGAGAGAGTATAAGGGTTATGAGCCCTCATGTATCCTATTTCAGGAGCATTGAGTCTCGATAGGAATATACGACTGTAAACTATTCACATCATCATCCATTGCATTTCATTGCATTTGCACATCATGCATTGCTTTTATCTTTTAGTTGTCGTGCATTTGGATTCTATCTATACTTGCGTATATGCCTATATTTTTGTTGATATATCCACATATATATATATATATATATATATATATATATATATTAGAACTGTTAGTAGAGACGATGTGAGCTACTGTATGGAAACTTTTCTGCTTGCAGGTCGCATGCTCATTGTATTTTTCTTACTTATCTTATTTTCTATTTTGCTCAGTTGATCTATGATACCTAATGCGTACAAGTAGATCTTACTCACTCCTACTATACCCTTTTGGCACAAATCCTAGTTTAAGTACCAGTCATGGCGGCAAATCTTTGTATGGATATTCTAGGTTTTTGAGGTACTAATGTGCTCCAGAGTTTGAGGATGATTCAAACATCATCTATCTTTTATTTGTCTTTACTTTTGACTTAGAGAGAGATTATGAATTCAGTATTCAGATGGTTGTTTAAATGCTCTAAACTTATGTCATCAGATTTTGGGATTTATGATATTTCTTTTGTACTTCCGCTATAACTATACTTGTATTGGCCTTACTTCACTCTAGAAGTCTTACTTAACCTGTATTTACTTATTTTTATTTCTTTTCTATTTTGGCTTACTTATCAAAGTTGGGTCGCGATACGTGTCATCATGAGTTGATGTTTTGGGTCGTGACAAGACCAAGCTAAGATATTCTATTACTTAAGAGGATAGGATAAGAAAAAGTCAAATCCTCTGCAATGAGGAAGGGGTTGTTGTTTAAAAGGTACAGAGGATGCCTTTCAGCCAATTCGAAATCACCACTTATCTTGAGACAGTTGGAGAGCAACCAAACCCCTGGCATATGTTAGACGCGGTTCTATCGATGGCAACTGGCGCTCCTTATAATCCCTGAGGAATTATCATTTAGTTTGTTTGTTAGTAAGCGGTCATTATCTTAGGCTAGTCTCAAATACCTTCATACTATGCACGGGTGTAAGCTTCAAATATATTGAGATCATTCTTGAGATGGTAGCATCATGAACTGGCCTCATTTGTACATAGCCCAATTGGTTTAAAATACCCTAATCCAATTTTTACCTCATACAGATAGACCTTCCATTGTGTGAGTATGGTAGTTTGTTGTTGAAGGAGGAGAAAATGGAAATAACTCATACTCGTGAAATTGCTTCCCGTTGACTCCTTTCTCTCCATGTGTTTGTTGATGATTGGGTCTTCATTACTTTTCAGAATCTACCCCTATGCATTCCATTCTAATGTAGTCTCTATTTCCCTAAATGTCATTTTATCTGGACTTACCCATTCATAAGTTCCTTATCTAAATCTTAAATTTGGAATTTTCCACTATTATCTTCTATAGTAGATCAAATCTTTATATCCTTACCCCAAAACGTTGATATCGAAT
The DNA here is from genome assembly GCA_030864225.1 of Capsicum baccatum var. pendulum. Taxonomy (NCBI): domain Eukaryota; kingdom Viridiplantae; phylum Streptophyta; class Magnoliopsida; order Solanales; family Solanaceae; genus Capsicum; species Capsicum baccatum. The sequence continues at coordinate 53,554,200 of CM061561.1, forward strand.
TTGCCTAAGGGTAAGAATAAACTAAACATCTCCGATTGCAACATTAATGTTGGCAACATAGTTCCAGTCAGTTTTAGTCTTCTAAAAGATTTATTGAGCAGAATGCAAAGAGTGATTGGTGATAATTCATAAGTTGGGCTCTCTTGTAAGAGTTGTTATTATCCTACCATTCTTAATGATTATTTTTGGGCTGCGAGGGAGATTCAAGTAAATGAAAACATAGCCCCTTTTTTTACAGGTACCCTTTAATGTTGGTTAGGAAGAACCGATTGATGAGGTGATTTCCTCCTTTTATAACACTTTCCAGTTGTCTCTAGGCTAACAAACCTTAGGGTGTGGTGTATCGTGGCTTGCCTTCACGTCCTACATGATATATAAGGTGTTAGCTTCTCTCTAACTCATTTCAAGTTATTTAACTCTCGTGTTTCTTGTGTGGTGGTTTAATCAAGCTCCATCATCGGGGAAGAAAAATGATTGTGAATGGTCTAAATGATCCCTATGATTGATGATCCACTGATTATTCCTTTGTTTCCCCTCTAGAAAAGATCTGTGGGGATCGCCACCTTTTTCTTGGAATAGGATTGTAAATGGTTTTATTAATTTACCTCTTCTAAGTCTCATTTTATCATTTTGCTTCTCACACATTACTTTCTTTGTTTCTTATAGATCCTCGGTGGAAACTCTCTTTGAAAGACGGCCTTAATAAGCAAACTGACACCCTTCATCATTGAGTAGCTCACATACTCGAGTCTACTAATACAAAGGATTGAACTTGATTCACTGTCGAATTGAATTTGTTGGTAAGTGTAACACAAAAACCAAGGTTGATTTTAATCTTCTCATGTACTTTTCTCGTTGTCTCCATGTTTTATGAGATTTTAACTACTTCATCTTGAAGGGATAAAGACAAACTCAAGGTTGTTTTCATCTTCGTCAGTAGATCTCGATCTTTTAGGTCAGGTTAATGATGGCTGCCTTCAAGATTATATGAACCTCAACCCTCTACCTGATGACGTTAGAGTCACTGTGGATAGTGGATACCAGTGGGTTCGCTAAGGCTAAGAGAATTTTCATGATGTTAGTTTTATATCTCAAGAAAATGTTGTAGTCTCTTTGAGTCTGCAAGAACCAAGTTATTACTGATAAAATAAAAGGGGTTTGCCCTTGCACATGCCATACTTTTGTCAGGATGAGAAAAGTTTCTTCCTTCGCGTTTCATTCTCTTATCTGGGTGATGCTTCTCCAATCTTCATAAATTGTTCCTTCTTCAGACGTCCATGGTCCAACATCTTTACCACCCAAAGAATTTCCTTCTTTAGTAAAAACTGGGGTTGAACCTGGTCCTACACCCTAATGTCGTTGCACGACTTTCCAATCATTATGTAGGAGCTAAGCCCTATTTTGAGATTGGCCGAAGTGGCAGACTATTTTGGCATTCTGATGTCTTCAAAGGACCATTAGAGGGTTGAAAAGGCCACGTTTGAATGTTTGATAAATAATGCGACTCACTATGCCTCGATGGTGAGTTTTCTTTGACCCAAATTCTCCCCGACTCTTCTCTTTCCTATACTGATGTATCATCTTTTCATTTCCCCAGGCCAGTATTACCATGACTGTAACCCCTCAATGTTTTATGGAGAAAAAAGAAATGAATATCTAAACTTGTCGGTCTAGAGGATTCTCTAGCCAACCTTGGGGTTTGACCCCGCTTCTAGAGGCCTTGGTTCATCAAATCATCAAACGTCTGAGTACAAGATGCTTATGGCTAAGTTTCTCATGATCTAGTTTGAAAAGGATTGACACCAAACAAAGCCTATCTACGGGAAGATAAAGTGTACTTTTTCTGCCAAAGTAATTCTACTAATTCTGATTAGATTGAGCTCCTTCTGCAAGTGCAGGAAGAACTTCAATAATAGATTCATTCCTCTTGCCTGTGTCCTTACCATAATGAGAAAGATCTTTTATCTCGCCAGTCAGATGGAACTTTAGCTGAGATTTGCTATTTAAAAAAATGGGTTAATGCCTTTTTATAAGGAAAGATGACAATGGAAAAGGTTGGCCCTATCAGAGTGAGGGATACCCAATTTAGCCACGCCTACATTCTTATCAGTGTGAAGAAATGTAACTTATACCTAGAAGGAGTGATTACCAAGTCCCAAACCTGGTTATGTATTTCATTGACAAAAGGTCAGATAGCGGTCAAAAAACCCTTCTAAAAGGAAGTCCTATCATATTCTTAAGGAAACCACAAGTTTGTAGGACCTATTTGTATATGCTTGTTGTAAATAAATATATTTTGGTTCCTTTTTTATTGCCTTAGGCTTATCACCTTGGAAAGTGTTTTTCATATATTTTGTTATTACATTCCTCCCTGAATAATTCACCAATTTTGAGGCTGCCCTGCCTAGGAAAATGAAGAGTTGAATAGGTCACTTTGGTCTCTACATAGCATTTCAACCATCTACTTAGTAGGTATCGGCTGCATCCGCACCTTTTCAGCTTCCATTATTCTTTTTATAAAAGGAAGCAATTCCTACCGATCCAAACCTAGCCACATCTTTCTTCTCAAAACAACTTTCTTTGCCTTAAGGAGACCTTAATAGGGCTCTTCCCAAAATCGTGCAGCATAGTTTGTAATTCTCGTATGGCCAACCATGTTTATAATTCCTTTAACCCGGAATACCTAGCATGGTGATTAGTTTGGTTACTAGAGTGGGATATGTTCGGGCCTAAGTTGATGATAATGGATGATGGATCCCCCATTCATCCCTCCTCTTATCCTTCTAGGAAGTTGGACCTATTCTTCTATCCTGTTGGTTGAGGAGGCACTTTGGCTCCTGGATGCCCTCATCAAGTTCTGATCTAACTTGATTAGGAGGGTCAGGGTAAATCCTACTCTGGGGAGCATCCTCTGGGACCTGGCCACATACCCTTCTACAGGAGGCTTCAAACCTTGGAGCAGCTATCATAAATAAAACCCGTCGTCTATCAAGCCATTCTTTGAAACTAGAATATCATCATGTCCACCTTCTCTTCTCTTTTTATGTTATATGTATTTTTCACACATTTCGTTCATTTTTCTTTTTTACCTTGTAATCTCGATTCCTACTCAAGGATCCCAGTGTAATAAGAAAAAGAAGATTTTAGATGTTTGTCTTGCTTCTCCCAGGAGTCTTGCCTCATTTCTTATTTTTATTTTTATTTCCTCTTTCCCTTTTATTTTTTTAATAATACTGTTGTTTTTGTGAAAACATATCTCCTGTACTACGCTACAAAATGTTACCATGTTTTATCCCTAGGCCCTTGATCACTCATTAGCATAAGGGTTTGTCATTCTTTTTAAAAAAACAATGTTCGCCAATCTTTTGGTTGGGCTCTGGATGGTTGTGTCGACCATTGGGCTTATGATGACATAGTTGGCTACTGGTCATTCTTATTTTCACAAGCCTTTTGGGTCGTTGGCTCTCCTGTTCGACCATAGGCATCTCAGGCATTTTAGAACCTCGAAAAAACAATGAGGGATCCCTTTGATTTAAAATTTATTGAGCGTTTAGGTTTGTACATCTCCTAGATAGTTTACTACGTACCTTTGGTGTATGAACTAGTCCATATCTACCCAGAGGAGAAAACTTTAGGGGATGGTTGAAAAATACTCATAATAATTAATTTACATTAAGCATCATGTTCGGGCACTTTCAAGATGAGCATGTGGCAACATGGTACTGGGTTTCCCCATGATTAGATGATCAGCCCATGTGTTATCCGTAAATATTATTTTTGGAGAGGTCCTATGGGGACGCTTACGCCCATGGAAGTGAGTCCTAATTGCTCATATCGGGATATTCAAATCCCTCGCTCCATGGATTCTGAAGTCGTAATATTGTTCCTCTTTTAGGATCACCTTTAGGCTATCCTTCTCAGGGCCCTTTGAAAAGAAAAAAATTATGAACCCAAGGGCCCTCACTATTGATGGATAGTTTGCGATCCACCCCATATATCTATTTCAATACCGGGAGGGTATTCAAATAATAAGCACAAATAGACACTAGTTTTTTCATTCATTATTCTGTTATAGGACATCATAAACACAATAGTCATAGTGCCTACTGCGGCTATACCAACTATTAACATGGTTGGTGAAAAATTCACCTAGGATAAAAAGCTATGCGATGGAAGAGAGTGTAACTTGTTTTTCCAGGCCTTCTTAGCTTATGTTCTTCTTCCTGAAGCAGCCATGCATTCTTATTCTTGCATCTTCGTTTCAGTCTACAAAACCAAAAAATTGTTAAACTAAAAAAATTAAGGAAAGAAAAGATCCTATCCTCATAGATCCTTAACTACTGGCTTGTCTTCTCGACCTCGGTAAGCCAAACTTATCGTACTTCCTTTCCTTGGTTTAGAGGCTTTCCAAGCTTTTTCTGGTACGGTTCTGACATCACAATTTTCTACACTTGATGTGCTTCTCTACTCTGATGGATGCATAGGACCATCAAGAGACCCTGAGGCACTTTTAATGAGGGTTTTTGCATGCGACCTAGTTCCAAACCGCTTATTCCTTATTTGAACGGATCACATCCCTGGGTGAAGTGGCAACTTGGTGGATTTAGAATGGTATACCATAGGCCTAAGTTCACCGTTTTTCTCCTCCTATCCAGGGGCCTTCGTGAAGCTTATGGCCACTATGTTAAATGAGTCTATAGAGTCATCTAGCGGGAATGAGAACTACTCCAACGCCTTTCCTAATAGGGTCCCCCTTAACTCCCTTACCATGGTCATTTCTGCCTCCCCTAGGGTCAGTCTGGTCCTATTCATCATTGTTGTGAATTTGATTATGTGCTTCCAAGGATCCTTCCTTTCATCTTACTTGGAGACTTTTGTCATTTTGAAACCATCCTGTATGGGATTCTTCAGAATGGGGGGCATGTATAGTGTAGTGTTGCATACAACAACGCACGTAAGTGTAAATGGTCAAACTAGTAGTAAATTGACTCTTCGTGAGAGCCGAGTTGTCGTACCCAAAGGACTTGAGGTTAGTTATTCACCAATTCTAAGTACATTTTTCAATTTAACAAGTGTGGGTTTGTAATAGGGTTATAGTTTTGTAATTATAAGCTAAACAACAAAAATAATAACGGTATGAAATTTGGATTGTAAGCCATATAAGGAGAGATTCCAGGGTTAAGACATACTACACATTCATGCATAACTATAGTTTATAGCCAATGTTGGTGTTTATCGTGATTATTGACTTACGAGGTTGATAGTACAACTCGGGGATGGTCACCCTCTTAGTCTTCTACCCATATTAGTCTCACAACTATATCGTTGAGTAGGGATTTGAGTCTCTAATTCGGATGGACTAAGTTATCTTCCTATTTTGTTAACCAAGTGAGGCATTTAGGTATATCCCAATCTTAACCGCAAATAATCCTTTAACAAATAGAACCTAATCAATTAAAGACATGATCCATACTCCCTACATTTTTTGTATTGTACCATCACTCCTATGTCCAATTCATTTTGGGACTTGAATTTGTCTTAAAGTTCATGACTCTGTAGAATAGTAAAGCAAGAATGAAAGAACAATCACTTTACGTAATAAACATACTAACCAACTGCAACCATAATTAAGCAATCATGTTGTAGCAGAGGCGAATCAAGGATTTAAAGTTTGTGGGTTCCTTGAGCAAAATAAAATATCAAAATATAATGGCTTATAGGATTAGAATCCACAACCAAGGGGCCTACAAAGCTTTAGCAAGCTCTTTCTCTACCACTAGACCAATGACACACTTCATTTATGGGTTCCCAACTTATAATTCTTATATATTTACTAAATTTTTCAATATAAATAAAAGATCCACATAAAAGTTACTAGGTTTCTGGGAACCCTCATCTAACACCCTAGATCTGCCTTTGGGTTGTAGCCTCAACCTTAGAAATAGGTGTTTATCCACTCATAATCTTACAAATAATCACCATATATGAGTTCATAAAATTAAACTTCAAGAAAGAAAATTACAAGAAGAAAAAACCCTACTTTGAGCTCCTTGAGGTCTTCTTTTCCTCCCCAAATCGTGTACGCTTCAAAGATATTTATAATTTCGGGTATGTAATCTTTATATAGCCCATAAATTCATCTATAATATTCCCCAAACGAAATAGGTACACTTACCACTTTGCCCCTAACTTAAACCAAGTAGAAAACCTAGTTTTAGTTGATTTTAGAGAGTGTGTGTTAATTTCGTGTTGTGGACTGCTCTGGCGTGTTCCACCCTTCTTTGTCACATATTTAAAGTTTATATAACCTAAAAGTCTTCCAAAATAGGTTCCATGGGGATTAAGTACAAGTACCACATGTTTCTAACTCAAATTAGGACTTTAAGTCTACTTTCGCTGACTTCTATAAGGTGAGTGATACGGATCCTAGAGCAGAACCAAGACAGTGGCAAATGTCAAGTTGTTATGAAGTGCATCACTGAAAGCATAAGCTTGGAGGCACAATGTGTATCCCATTCCATGGGATAAAGGGTGTGGTATAGAGGGTGGTGTAACTACGCATAATTTTGTTTGGCTTCGTGTAATACCCCGCATTATACTTATCTTAGTTCAGCTCCTAGTTGTATGCATAAGAGGCTTAAAGCCTGAAAATTTAGCTAAGTTTTGGGGACTTAGTCTTATTTTTGGCCACTTAACTTCAAGGATTTTTAAACTGGTCTTTCCGGCTCTGAGACGTAGGTTTTTGAGTTAATTCATGTTCAGGGGTTTAAAGAGCATGTCTCGGAAAATTTTTATATTTTTTAGATGAGGATTGGGTCGTGTTAAGATTTCAATTCCAGAACCTCACCACGATAGTGGCGCGTCTCGGTGGGTATAACAATGGAGCCTTCACCACATTGCGGTAAGCCTTTAATCTTTGTTCCAGTTGCAAATTTAAATGTCTGAGGGGCAATCTTGTCTTTTTCCCTCAATCCAATTTAGAAAAACACAAATTAAAATGTCGGTTAGAGCATTATATGCCCTTTTCCCTAATTATCCTCTCAAAGAAACCCTAATCATTCCCCAAGTTCATCAAATTTAATTACCTCCTCTTCAAGCAAACCAAGAAATCAAGTTCCCAAATCCAAGAACCTTTAAGGAAGCTTAAAAATTTGTGTTTTGCTTTCAAGATTTAAGGTTTTAGGTATGTGTGATGTTCATCCATGGGCCCTATTCACCCATGGAGTCCAAGAATCCATTTTTATGTTTTAAATGATGAATTTTACAAGTTTATGATGAATTATTTCCATGAAGCTCTTATGAATTTTGATATATGTGTTGAGTTTACAAGTGTTTTGATGGAATGATCCTTCATACTATAAATGATAAAAATATTATATTAAATCCCTAACTCATAGTTTTAGTATTCTAATTATGTTATTATCACATGATTTACCCATTCCCATGCTTAAGTTCATGACTCTCCTGTGTTTGATGAAATGTCTAAGTATTGGATTTTGAACAATAATTTCCTACAATGATTTTTAAAGCTTTATATGTCATCATTGTTATTTCCATTCAGTTTTGGTGGGTTATGAACACCCGATACTTAGCTGTTTACACAATTTTAGTATCTTCAGAATGATTTCAGATATACCATGAGCATTATCCTTCAGTCAGTTATTACGATCAGTTATTTGTTTAGTTAAACTTAGTTCAGTCAGTAATCAGTGTCATTCAGTTAGGAGTAGGATTTAGCACCAAGCAAACCTAGGGATGGGGGATCACCCGCCAGTTAGGACTGGGTCCTTAGAATTAGTCCCTAAGTTCCAAAACTATAAAGCCAACGTAGAATTATGAGATGTCACCCACCATTTTAGGACTGAAATTCTCTGAGATATCACCCGCCAATTTAGGACAGACATTCTCTTAGGGGTCACCCATCAGTTTAGGACTAGTTTAGTGGGTCCAGACAACCATGTGTTAGTGCCCGTAGGACGGTACTAATACCCTTCCAACTGGGGTATAGGTTGGACCCCGATTAGCTCAGATTAGGACATGTCGGTTAGATGATACCTCCTACAGTCTCAGTTCAGTATTCAGTATAGAGTTTAGTTTAGGTTTGCTTGACCAAAGCATACAACTTATCGTAATTCAATTATCAGATTTCAGTGTTTCAGTTTATAGATTATCTTAGAAATAATATATGCTTGGTCATGCATTCTCGGATTCTATAGTTTTTATGTGTTTTGCTCAACTATTTCATGCATGCATACTCAGTTATTTCATGCTATTCAGTCAGTCATTAGTTCATACATAGTTAACCCTTGCATTACAGCCTAACCTAATCTCATATACCAGTACATTCAAAGTAATGACCGCATATTTTTTTTATGCTATGATGTCTTATATCATAGGTTCAGATGCTCAGTTTCCTGACCGTGCTTAGATAAGTTCAGTGTTACAGCAGCAGCAGCAGTGGTGAGTCCTCATCCTTCGAGGACAAGTTTATCTTTTATTTAGTTATTTCAGCATCTCTTTATTACAGTTAGTTGGAGTTAGTTGGGGGGATTTCCCATAAACTCCCCAGTCAGTTAGTTAAAGGATTTTCAAACATTCAGACAGTCAGTTAGTTTATCAGACTTATCAATTGGATTTCAGTATTTTTTGCAGATGTTTTAATCTTGCGAACTCAGTTGTATTTTCAGTATTTAAAACTTTATGACATTATTAGTTGTTTCTGCATGTCTTTATTTATCAGTTTACTCAGTGCTCACAGTAGGTACCAGCTCATGGGTTAGCTTGTAGTCACTTATGACTGTAAGCACCATTGTCGGGGTAGCCTCAGGTCGTGACACTTCGTCTCTTAGTTCACATCAAGCTTGCTCATATTCCATCATCACTTGTAGCTCATGTGCAACTTCCTTTATCACCTATAGCAGCTCTAGTAAACTCCTAAAATATCTTATCACAAGTATTATATTATAAAATACACAAAGTACATAAAAATCATACAAGAACAAGTATTGCTTAGCCCAATTGAACTAGTTATCTCGTTTAATCTTTCCTTGCCCATTGTGACTCTTATATTAATTCATTTAAACTATAAACCACCTAAACATGAGTATTGGCAAACAATTACACAAATATCACTGATTATTCACATAAACAACACTAAGTCATCCAAACTAAGCTAAATATATATAGCTAATGACACTTAGGTGTATAAATACGCCTAAGATCACGAGCCATCTTGTGACTAGGAATGACCACCATCTCGATGATTAGGAGCCTTAGAGTAAGCCTTATTTAAGAAAAAATAATGAAGTACTACCACTTTACCGTTTGTCTTAGTTCATTGATCATGGCTCTGACCGAGCCTTCACTTTCAAGATCAAGGCTATTTGGTCTGTTCCCCCCCTTCTCTCATGAGTTCATGAAGAATGATGGACCAATCTGGTATAAAACTCGACAAATCCGTTGTACTATCCATGAGTTCTTTAATTGTATCAACAAAAACTTTTTTTCCCTATAAAGAGAAGTGCAGATAAAGACTGGCGAGTGGTGATGAATTAGAAAACCCACATAATTTCTCTGGTCTTATGGTAGAGGCCAAACCATTGAGTCTTTTTGATATAGTTGGATTTGTTTGCACTATAAGAAAACCAGCCTAGAAGGAAGAGAAACCTGGACCCAGAATGTCCAAATCTTGTCACAATTGGTCTTTAAGGACGGGAAAAATCCGGTTGTGTCCCATCCTAACAAGATCTGCCGCAAAATGTCATTAGCGACAAGTCTAATAAGTCGCTCCTTAAAATCCCCTTGAGACGACAAAAAACTGATCATAATTATCTTTTAACGACAATATATCTTGTCCCAATCAACTAACTACCTGGTCGTACTTATCCTTTTGCGATGATATATCTCGGCCCAAATAGACTAACTACCTAGTCATAATTATCATTTAGGAACGGTATATCTTATCTCAAATAGACTAACTACCTCATCGTAATTATCTTTTTGTGACGGTATTTCTCATCCCAAATAAACTAACTACTTGGTCATAATTATCTTTTAGCGATGGTATATCTTGTCTCAAATAGACTAACTACATCATCATAATTATCTTTTCACGGTGGTATTTCTCATCCCAAATAGATTAACTACCTAGTCATAATTATCCTTTAGCGACAAGCAAAATTCGTTTTCTAGATCAACTTTAAGTATGAGCAACATCTTGGTCCTAGATCAACCTCTAAAGGAGAGACACATTCTAGTCCTAGATCAACCTTTAAAGACGAGCAACATCTCATCCTAGAGAAATATTTAAAGACGAGCAATATTTCTAGTCTCTAATTAACCACAATAATATCACATAATAATAAATTTCATCAAATAAATATCAAATTGCTATCGAGAATCTCGATACAAAAACATGTTATAATTAGAGACCAAAAAACATAGTTAACATCCCATGATATTAGTTTCAATATTTGTTTCACAAAAAACAAAGTTACCATCCCGATCGAGATAGAGTATGATATCAAATTTTCATAAAATTTGAATACATAGCAATAAAATAATCAAGTAACTCCTATTTCTACTATTTAAGTCATCGACTTTCAGTTCAAATTGTCATCTTCCATCACAAGGTCAAAAAATAATCAAGTCCTCGACTTTCAGTTCCTACTATTTCACCTTAATCAAGTAACTCCTGCAACAGTAAAGCAGAAATTTAGAACATCACTTAAGGAGAAAAATAATCTGTGAGATCGGTTCAGCTATTCATAAATTATAAGTAAAGATGATGGTACCATTTATATAACAACAACTAAAGTAAACATATTTGAAGTACAAGTGAATAATGTTTATTAGGATTTTAACTGCTTGAGACACCAATAATGGTTAGTTGGTGTAAACAATACAATCTAATGGTTCATAACAGGAGTTCTACAATAATAATCAAACATCCTAACCCTACCTCATATGCTCGATATAAATCAAGTATCAAATTCAATTTTTAAACACTCAAGTGCATAGAAAGATCTACGAACCATTTAATAGAGACGACGTAACAAGTATCACCCAATATGTACATCATATATTCACACTAAGAATAATCAAATACTTCAGCAGTTAACAAGAGTGCGAGTTCAAGAATATACACAAAGCTTAGTCCTATAACACATAACAGTCCAACCAAAGCTTGAAGAGTTCAAATCTTAACCCAGACAATTGTTTAAAGTTCCTCAACAACTTTTTTTAGCTCGTACAATAATATATATACACCTTAGATAACCAATCAAGTACTTATTTAACATCCAGTAATTTATAGTGTTGATATGAAACAACAACATCATCAAAGGTGAGTGCAATTTACATTAAATCCCAAATCTATAATTTGGATAGCCTGTTTGCCTCTTGTTGCAACTTGGTTTTGAATAGCTAATTAACAGTTAAACTGGACTTTATGTCCTTCATAAAAGTCATCAGATTATTTGTAGAAGTCCCGAATAATGCCATAAAAAGGAGTGAATATATTTTACATGCCTTAAATATGAATTTAATTACTTCTATAAGAATTCTATATTAATTTTTTACATTGTTGATTCATGTCCTTAGTAGTATACACTACCTATATAACATAAACAGTATGCTTGGAGCAATTCATAGGCATGAAGGGTGTCTAGTCGTCTTCTATTTTTGCTTCAGGTAGCTCTTTCACTAGAGTCCCTAATGGAATAATGAACTTACCTGTTGAACCTTGGTTAGTCCACACAATATCACAGTCACCATTTCTATAGAAACATCTTTTTCTTTTAGAAAACACACTCCAATTTGATGAGATACCATCAAACTCAAAGCAGAGACCTTAAATTACAAGAGTATACATATAGAGTAGCAATGTAGACAACTTTTCTTATTCACTATATCTATTTTTCGATGCCATTAAGTTCCCTCCTAAAAAAAATTTCAACAGATTAGTACATTAATCTGTATATATTTTTCTAGAATTAGAGATATGTTGATTACTTTAGTTTTTGAAGTGGCTGGTCTTGTGGATGTTATGGGTTTTGAGGTTGCTTAAACCACTCCTACCATCCTAATTGACTGTCCCACTCCTACTCCCTATTTATTAGGAATACAACTTCTGGTCCAACTCCTTCCATGCCACGACAACTTTTACATTCCACCTCTAGCATCAGATTCCAGCAATAGCTAACAAGACTCAAAAAAATAATGCTACTTTGAGACAACTGTTCCTCGATATTCATAAATGAATTTACGATATGATTTACAATATTTTGAAGCCTATACTCACTCAAAATAGTTTTTGAATACATAATTGACTTTTGTCCAGGGAATGAAGGAGATAGTGTTGTTGCAGAGCTACTAGCTGATACAATTAAGGTTAAGAAGGACATCAAGATGTTTTAATAAGATTTGAGTGTGTTTGACACTCTTATTCCACCACATTAAGGAGTGTTTGGTTGTTTGTAGCCTATTGATGAGTTGCTTACAGAGAGTGCATAATAGGTGTCTGAGGGCAATAATGTGGAGATCTTAAGGGTGAATGATGTTGATTTTAAGGTTGTTGATGTGACACTGATACTAAATGAGACACAAAATTTTTAGATATCCATCAGTTATCTATGGATGATCAAGTTTTCTACAGTTAATGCATACAAAATTTCTCAAACCAATACAATAAAGATATAAAGAGGAGTGAGAATGTATATGGTTACTAACTTTGATAGTATAAATAATTAATCATTCAGTTGAAATGGGCGATGTTGTAGCCCTGACTTGTTGTTGTTAAGCAGTGAAGAATTCTTTCATTTTCGTTATTTCTTTCATTTTATCTTCTAAGGTAGACAGGCAATCATTCAAGGATTTATTTTTCTCATTCAAGTATTTTTTTTACTCTTGATTAGAACGTAGCGTGGACAATAATTCAGTCTTGGAGGAAGTGCCACCTTTTAAGTCTTTCACCCTACTCCACCTCCAAAGCATATTACATGGCTACGATTTTGAGGTCCACAACACTTTTCAACAATATCTATGCTTACTAAAGATGGCCTGCAATCACCATTTGTTCTATTTAAGCCTACAAAATATATAAAGACATTTTCTATCAATATTGCATATAATTTAATGCAATTAATATGCTTATTCAATTTACCAAACACACATGTTTTTTAATTGTTTCAGGTTCAACAAGCTTGTTATCTTTGTTTCGAGACTCATAAAAAGTAGTTGCCATATCTGGTGGATTGTCATCTTTCCCTCCCCCTTTTACATCAAACACTACAAAAAAGTGTATTTTGCGAAGATTTTACTGTAGGGGTCGGTATTAATCTCCACAAATATATCAAATTGCAGGGATTTATACACCCCCTGTTATTTTAACTACAATTGTAGTGGTTAAAACCCCCACTATAATTAAAAATAAACTACGAATATTTTTGGGGCGGTTGAAACCCCCACTATACTTAAAAAAACCACAAAGTCAGTGAATAAATCCACGAATTCGTATTTTCTCAAAAGCGCCTCTTTTCTCAAAATCCTTTTTACCAAAAGCAACCTCTTTCTCTCTAAATACTTTTTCTCAAAAGGGCAAACAACCTCACGCTATAACCTCAAAAACCCTCTTTCTCTCAAAAGCCTAGACTGCTCCATCACAACTGACCCGAACCGACCTCACTCCGGCGGTAGCTATTCTCCGATGACACCAGCATTCAGTGGCACGGCTCGACCTCTCTCCGGCAATTGTATTTCTCCGGCGGTAGCTATTCTTCGACGATTGTATTGCTTCGGGATTGTATTTCTCTGGGAAACTGATTTTTGGTATATGTTCCTAAAACCTTTCTTAATTTCCTATATATAGACTATTTCTATTTCAATTTCTTATTTAAGGTCTTTACTATTTAAAAGAAACATTAGTCTCCAATGGGTTCTTTTTACTATAATATTTTTCGTGGTTGAAGAAATTTATGTCTTGTAGAGGTCATAATGAACATTTTTTGGTTTGATGAGTGGAATATTTGTTAGAGCCTCTTCAATTAAAATGCTGCTCTATTAGCATCAGTATAGGTTGTTTGTACTTTTTTTTCCTTTTTGAGATATGAGTTGTTTCGGGTGAATGCTATTTGTTGTATTTCATATTTGGTTCAATAAATATCATTCTTAATCTTTGCATTGTGTTTCTAATTCTTACGTATTTTTTGTTTCATGAATTGGGAATATTAACTTTGAATTTTGGGAACGTAACTAATTATTTTTTTTTGCATCTTGTTTCTAATTTTTATGTATTTTCTATTTCATGATTTGGGAATATTAACTTTGAAATTTTGGGAATGTAACTCTAATTATTTTTCTAAGATGAAGAGCAGATTATCGCTATTCTAAAAGATAAAGGTATATCTTTAATTGAAGTTGCAAGGATTTGTTGGGGCGGTAAGTTTTTGATCTTTATAGTTTTAGGGTTTTAAACCTTGGTCATACTAGGATCTTGATTTTGAATTTTTAGCAACAAAGGTGCTTATTGAGCTAGCTAAGTCTGACAACAATCTAGCTACTAATATCGAGTTTTTAACAGTAAAGGTGCTTATTGAAATTGCTAAGTCTTACAACAATCAAACTGATGTGCTATTGTACCCAACATTAATCAAGGTTGTTGATTTTAAAGGATTGACCATTATAGTTATTTATGTTGAGCTGATCACAAAATTCAACTAATTGGGTGGACAACATCCTGTAGGTTATTGTGTTATTTCTAGATTACTAATCTCACTTATCATGAATTGTTAGTTGTAGTTATATTTTAAGTGATCTAATTATATAAAAAATATTCTATTCGACTAGTGTATAAAAATTAAACTCATAAAACAAACTATAGTACTTTGGTAAGTAGGAGACTTTTCAGTTGTCCAATTGATAAAACGATCTTAGAAATCGAAAATAAAAAGTGATATTTCTTTATCTATTTTTCTTTATATAAATTCTTCAACTTCATCATCAAAATCATCATGATGAAACAATATTATTTCTTTATTGCAGAAGGTTGTAGTTCTTTGTCTCTAGTGCAATCTCTATATGAACATTTCATATTTAGTTTTGAAATAACATACTTTAGCTCTTTGATAATCTGACTTTACTTTGTCATTTGCACTCTTATTTATGTTGCAGATTAGTTCTTAACATATTTAGATGGATAAATCTTGGATTGGAAAACCCAGAAACACATTTGAATATAGGCGTGGTTTGACTAAATTTCTGGACTTTGCATTTATGAGTGCAGTTGTAAGAGATAAAATTAAATGTATGTGTCCTCTGTGCTATTTTACAAAGTGGCAAACTAGAGATATTGTGCATGCCCATTTGATCTGCAAGCAATTTTCTCAGAATTGTACATGGAGAAATTAATGTGTTGAATAATTCTCCTAATATAGAGGCTACTCATGATATACTGCCTCCTAACAATCTCGTAGAATTATTGATTAATGAAGCATTTCAGGGCTTAAGTCATGAGGGGATGGATGCAGGCCCTTCACAAGTAGCGGGAGAAGTAGGAATGTCAAATGACATGCCTGCTTCGAATAACACAGACTTTCTTAAGTTGCTTAGAGATGGAAGTCAAGAATTATATGACGGGTGTAAGTACTCTAAGTTAGAATTTTTGTTGAAATTGTATCATAGTAAGTGTTTGGGTGGATTAAGTGACCAGGGAATGGCAATGATCCTAGATCTACTGAGAGATGCATTTGTTTTTGCAAAGCTCCCTAGTTCTTTTTATGATGCTAAGAAAACCATTAAGAAATTGTGTCTTGATTATATAAAGGTAGATGCATACCCAAATAGTTACATTTTATATTGGGGAGATTATACTAATAAGGAAAGATGCAAACATTGTCACACTTCTAGATAGAAACCTACAAAAAAGAATGATAAAGATCATGCACCTGGAACAAGTAAGAAGCAAAAAAAGAAATCTGCAAAAATTTTGCATTACTTCCCATTAAAACCAAGGTTGCAAAGATTGTTCATGTGCTCCAAGATTGTTGAGCACATGAGATAGCATGGCGAAGATGTTAAAAATGATGTAATTTTGAGGCATCCTACAGATGGTAAGGCATGGAAAAGATTCGATACAACTTTTCCTGAATTTGCTTTTAATTTTTAAAATGTTCGATTAGTCCTAGTTATGATGGTTTTAATCCATTTGGGATGATGAGTACATCTTATAGAATTTGGCCTGTAATTTTGGTTCCATATAACCTTCCCCCTTGGATGTGTATGAAGCAGCCAAATTTTGTTCTCTCAATGATAATTCCATCTCCGCATACAATCGGTAATAACATAGATGTATATCTTCAACCTCTTATAATTCAATCTAAAGTGGGGTACAAGGAGGCTAAAGTTGTGGGATAAGACCTTTGACCCACTTCTAAGCCGATCTAAACTTATGACTAATGTTCCTAAAGAAATTTTAGAGGATCAATGGACTTTTTATGTTGATTATCGTTTGGACAACAAAATGCAGGTATCTTCTTAAATCCTTCATTTGAAAACGAACTTATTATTTGTATATTGAATTTAAATATTTATTTTCTAGAAAATGTGCAAGAAAAATGTTAAAAATCGGAAGAAACAAACTATTCCACACATTGGTGGCTCCAAGTCTAACGCGAGAAGAAGAGCTTAAATGGTGAAATATAATTGTTCACTATATTTTAGTTTAGTTTATTAACGCGAGAAGAAGAGTTGACATGGTTAATATTGTTTGTAGATGGTTGATACTGGACATAATCCTGGATGAGCAGAACTTTATCTTGCTACTAATAAGAAAGAAGATAGATCATATGTTAATAAAGTGGCAAAGGAAATTTATGTAAGTACTCTGTTGAGCAATTTTTATCGTTTTAACATTGTGTTGTTGAATCTAAAGTCTAGTGAAGCCGTGTGGGGCTATTTCGATTCACCAACATTGTTGTCTTGTTATTCATCTCATTTTCTTGTTCAAAACACAAACTCAAAGTCTAGTGAAGCCGTGTGAGGCCTATTTCGATTCACTAGCAACTTGTTGTTCATCTTCTTATTCTTGTGTTCAACTTACTATTCTACTAAGTACTAATGTCGAAACTCAAAGATAGTAAGAGAATCTTGTTACATTTAATCTAAGTACTAGTTACTTAAGTTTTCAGATAGGGCCAAACCTGCAGTTCTAATGGGTTATACCACTACTTAGAAAGGATAATTATTAATGGCCCTGACCATTAACAAGCTATGTGAAACCAGGGATGTTGTTTTCCAAGAGCACATGTTTCCATTTGCAGATAAAACTACTGATAAGTCCACTGCAGACTATTTTAAACAATAAACAAATATAGCTAATCATACAGAGAAGGTACTTATGCAAATGATACTTTCTCGGACCATATAGATGTGGATCCTGAAGTAATTGATGCAAAATTGATAGATTTTCACTTCCACTTTAATTGTGTATTCCTTATTACCAACTTATATTAACGAGGACGAGAGAAAATATGATGCTTCTTTATGGGCACGATACAAATTAGGCACAACTGGTAATATGACATTTCAACATTAGTGACATACATATTACACCAACCATCTCTTAGGAACAAAATCATATCTACACAGATAGAGGTAATAAATACAAAATGGAGTCTATTACCACAGGCTATACATTATTGAATCTAATCAATTTTCTCTATTAGGTCAGCATGATAAACAATCAATGCTTGTTCAGACTTAAAGATTTTTATTCAAAATCTTTATTACCACAAATTATAAATAACCAAACCAACAATTTCCATTGGAATATTGTTGTCGACCAGACACTTCTGAAAGTTGCTACTTTCGACCAAAACAAAATACATCAAAGTCTACAAATGACTATGTTCTTATGAAACGACGTGACTATTGAAGAAAATTACTAGCCATCTCGGGTCTAATTTAATTTTTCACCATTCTATATCTTTGCAGATATCATAGAAACCATTATGAGTACTCCACTAGTAGTCAGCAATACTGCCATCGTAGTTTCTTGTCATTCGATTTTTGTTACTAGCTGTCGTTCCTTATACCTAATAATCATGTTATTTTTTTGTGGTTCTATTTTTCTATTATTTGTTGTTGTTGTTAGTGGTCTTTATATTGTCTGTTGTCTATTGTCTCGTACTTTTCTTTCATGATTTCAACTTGATTTTGTCGATCTGTGGAATGTATCTTGCTATCAAATCAAACATATTGTAAACTGCTATCAGGACTAAAGCATACCTGAAACAAGAAAATCTTTATTTACTTACATACTTCATGTAGAAAATCTAGTTGTATATTAATCAAGTTCTAGCTAACTGACTTTACTTTATTTAAAAATAGGTATTATTATCTATAAGTAAATTGTGGGATTTTTGAAAAAGATAGTAAGATACAAAAATAATTTTCGGAGTGATCTAGAAGTACTTCAGGAAAGGAAACAGGTGATCTTGAAGTACTTCTGAAAGGGAAATAACTTTTTTAAAGTTATTGGATGGATAAGAATTGTTGATGTAGGGGGGTGAAGAAATCTAAAGAACTAACATCTCAAACCGTTCTTATTCAGAGGATATTACTTGTGCAACGGCAGAAGTTATTATATGGCAGTATAATAAATATCTTTCTAGTTTTAAAGTTGCAGCATCTATCTCCTGTTTATTTTTTCTATCTTCTTTTATTGTTCGCTGCTAAATGAAGTTATACTATGGTTTTTGTGTTGTACAATATTTTAGAAAAAAATTGAACTCGCAGTAAGTCAAAGCACCATGGATGAGTCAGAAGTTTCTCCCAATGATGTTGTTGGTAAGGTGCTAGGAAAAGAACATTCTAGAAGGGTGAGGTGCTTGGGATTAGGAGTTGTTCCTAGTAGATCCTTTAAACAAATACATCCTCATTTTAGCGGTATGAGTTCTTCAAGTAGTAACAGTTCATGTCCATCCAACTGCCAAGAAAATTACACTCAAATGTTAGATGCTCATAAGAATAGCGAAGAGAACTACAAAGAACTGGTGAATTCTCACAATCTAATGATGAACGCTTTCAAGGCATATATAATAATGAATGAAGGAACGATACCTGAACAGTTTGCAGAATTTTTCACTCCTTCTACGGTAAATAATTTTGATTTGAGGAAAATTAAGTTAATGGATTGTTATAAAATATTTAGTATTCAAAAACCTTACTGTTTTTATTTTGACTTTTATAGCCAAGTGATGTCTCTAGCGGACTTCTTTTCGATGTGAATGAAAGATCTGGTGATAATTATTCTAGTGATAATCATTGAAATTTATAATCGTATTAGTAATTATGACAATATTATCGAATTTTTGTTGGAGAAGTATTTTGTGTTTAAATTAGTTTTTAAGATAAATAACAATATTTTGTGGTACGTTTTTATGATCTAATGTAATATAATTTTTGTTGTTATTATGATTTTTTTTGGTCCAACGGTGAATGATATATACTAAATCTATTAAATAAAATAATTTAAATATTGATCATGAACAGTGTAATCTTTCTTTTTGAAAATATCAAGTGAATTGTGGGGGTTTTGACCCCTTCAATTTTTAAAATATACGGTGGAGGTTTTAACCACCTCTATATATTCTAAAGTATTAGTTGAGAGATAATTTTATTTTACATATTTCGTGGGTTGAAACCGCCGTTAACAGATTGCGATGGTAAATGATAAACCGCCGTAAATTGATTACTACGCTCTTAATTGCGAGGGTTTTGAAAACCGCCGTGCAATCACATTGTGAGGGTTTCCGACCTCCACAATATGTAAATATAACCCCTGCAAAGCCTTCAATTTTTCGTAGTGAAAGACAAACATGTCAGATAACACCTCATAAATATTTTTTTAGGAAAATAACATATGACAATACCTAGTCATAAATAATATCTTGAATAGGCTTGCTATCCATGTTATGAAGCATCGTCAACTTAGCTCGTTTTGTTGCATTCCTATTACTTCTCACCTATATTTGTAAAATAATAATATAACATTTAATAATCCAAGAATTCAAGCAGCTCGACTTTTGTATATAGGTACATACTGATTGAGTTGTTTTTTGTAACAAAAACCAACAACTTGTCAGTGTTAATTGCAGTAGTCACATTAGTCCAGGAAGTAAGTAGATAACCCCAAATGTAACTTGTAACAACTAAAAGAAAAATGATTGTATTACTAGTTGCAACAACATACCTGAAAAGTTTTGGAAGAAAAATGTTCCCTTACCAATCATTCCCATTCTTTCTTGTCTACTCTATTTGTCTTATTCTTTAGAACATGTTGAAGTGACTTATTCTTCACATGTTTTACATATAAGTATACTCTCCATTTGTTTCATAACTCATTCATCCATTTCAAAATATGTTCACGATGATCACCCAATTCAACACCCTCAAATTTATCCTACAATATTTAAAAATGGGTTAATTTAATGCATTGCAAGTACGATCGAACATTTTACCAAGAAAGGTCGAGAACATGAGCAACATAGTGACCTCAGATTTTTAAAAAATAAGAAGAATTTCTATAGTAAAAAAAACTGAATCAGATATAGATATGTTAATTACCTCAACAGTTGCCCACATGCGATTCAATTTTTCTTGGATAATATCACTCCATGATGATACTCCCCGCGGACATATATTACGATCCCAAATAATTTTTCCCAAATACCTCAAAAATAGTATGTCAGATTTTCTAACCGTTCGATTATTGTAAAAGGTTAATTTAGGCTTTTCTCCAATTTCAAGTGCAACAACTTCTTTGCACTTATTGCTACCTCAAACTCTTTTTACCTTTCCAGGATTAGATGAACATACAGTTGTACAATTTGACCAAAACTACAACAATCAAATTTAGTTCCACAAATTAATAACATATGAATTCAAAATATGCCTTTTTCAGCATTTTGAGAGTGTTGCGTGGCTTAATCAATAGATGGAGGCAATGAAATATTGGCTTACATATCTTCTTTATCAAGAACCAAGGGATCTTTATCCATTCTTCACATTACTTGACTAGAAGTCATGGTAGAACTTGAACTTGTGATTTTAGGTGGAGTTTGCACATGTTGGTTAGCATTGAGGGTGCTCTTACTTAAAGATTCCACTCTTTTTTAGAAACCCCTAAAGAGGAGCTCAAAGATCTAGGTCTTTGCTCTAGTCCCTTTCCTATAGCACCTAAAACCGACAAAATTATCATAAAAATTCATCAAATACATATAATAGATTTGGAAAAACAAAACATATTCGAAAAAAAACTTATTTTAAATTCATGGGTGTATTTCTTAACTTGATTAGTCGATGTATGATATTGAATATTATTTTTCACGTACTCTTTCTCAATAGGCATGTAATTTTTAATGGTTTCCATTCCTTGACTAGCAGACATGGTGAAGTATTGAAGCCCTTGTCCTTGACCCGTCCCTATAGAACCTAGAAAAACAAATCACATTCTATACTTTAGCATTTAAAAATATATAAATATACAGTACCTAACTTTATCACATGTGTGATCGTTGAGGATATCTTTAGTTCACAACCTAGAATATGAATAGCACCCTAATT
The DNA here is from genome assembly GCA_030864225.1 of Capsicum baccatum var. pendulum. Taxonomy (NCBI): domain Eukaryota; kingdom Viridiplantae; phylum Streptophyta; class Magnoliopsida; order Solanales; family Solanaceae; genus Capsicum; species Capsicum baccatum. The sequence goes on from CM061561.1 coordinate 53,575,821, forward strand.
TCATTCAGTATATAAAATAACTTATTGCTTTTAAATCTTGGAGGTATTGCTTAACAATATTACTAGATTGAGAAAATAAACTATTAGTTGGCATATTCTCTTTCCCAGCTAAAGATCTAAGATCTCGTCCTCATCCTTTTCCTATAGCACCAGGAGCGACAAATGTATACATGATAGGACTCTTCACAGTTGATCCGACCTCATTTTCAATCTTTAATTGTTTTATCTTGAACATGTAAAATAACCAAAAATAAAAAAAAATGTGAAAATGTAGTAATACAGAAAATCATCATGTCATAAGAATGTCTAACAATATAATTATTATTGTCAATAACCAAAACATTACCTTGTTAGTTCTTTTTCATTTTTTTTGTGACGGACTTCCTAACTCTACAATATCATCATTCATTTTTCCAATATCTTATAGGAATCATGAGGTTGAGTCTTTCTAACTACTTGCCAACCTTTGTGGAATTATCATTAACATAAAATACCGGATATGCTTGATCCGCTAAAACAAATGGCTTATTTGTTTTCAAAAATCTACCCAGATTATCACTCACTAAGTCATACTCATCTTTTTTTACTCTCTTTATTTCATCATACACATTAAACCAATTACATCAAAATAAGATCACTCTTCTATCCGGTACAAATTGCAATTCAATAACCTCTGTTAAAACTCCATATGAAATCTAAATCCATTAATAATAAAATTATTATAATGTGTTGAATATTTGGTAGGACCACGTAAAAGTTGTAACGCCCGAGTCTGTACCCCGAAGGCTACACGGTGCTCGTAATCTCGAAGGACCACAAGCTAACTCATGACTGGTACCTGCTCCAGTAACTGAATAATAATAATACTAAAATATGTGAAAATTTAGCGAAAAACATGCCATAAGATTCAATACTGTAAATAATATTAGCTATGGTATAACAATACCAAAAAAATTGAACATCAATACTGAAAACTGATCAACTGTCTGAAAGTACTTTAGTCTGAAAAGCCTCTAAACTGTCAGACTACTGAAAATAAACTGAAATACTAAAATAAATAATCACATCCTCAAACTATGAGGACTCATCACTAACTTTGTATTTTGAGAATCAAAACTGCTAAGGGAGCTCGAGAGCCCGTGCGTCTGAACCTATGATATAAGACATCATAGCGCAAAAAAGGTATGCTTCAGTACTTTGAATGTACTGGTATGCTCAGTGAAGTAGGTTGAAATGAATGAGTTCATATGCATGAACAATACTAACTGAATATCATGAGTATGACTAAATGAGAGTACATGCATGAATATGGAAACCGTACTGACATCATAATAACACTGAATACTGAATCTGAACACTGATTAACTGATATCTGAGTGTACTAATACTGAATTACTGGTAACTGAATGATTATGTCTGATAAACCTGAATTTGTGGGACTAAACTGAGTTCCATACTGAGACTGAATTTGAAACTGAGATTGTGGGAAGTAATTATCTAGCCAACATGTCCCTTCTCAAACTAATTTAGGGTCCACCCTGTAACCCCAGTTGGAATGGTGTCAATACCGTGGAATGAGTAAGGACAAGTGTTGAGTCACCCTCATCTGGTAGGTACTCTAAATGAGAATGTTGGTACCCTCAACTGATAGGTAGATCACCTCATCAACCCTCAACTGGCAGGTTGATGTCTCAACCTATGCTGGCCACATAATTCTAGAATACAAGGATTGCTTCTAAAGATTTCACCCTCTACTGGCAGGTGAGTCCCCATCCTTGGGTTCACTCGGTACTGAATCTTACTCCCAACTGGATAGACACTGGACTGAATTCTAAATGGTACTAGGCTAGACTAAACTGTTACTGATCGTACTATATATCTCTTTTATCCCGCTCTACCAATAGATATTCCATAAATTACGGTACATCTTAGTAGCCTCTGGATGTATAGAGTAGCACTCACCATGCGCTTCTGTAAGGATTTGCTGCCTCAAGTCATCTACGTCTGGCACACATAGTCGACCTTCACAACTTAAAACACCATCTTCCCTTTGGGAGAAAACCTCTACCTTCTGATCTCTGATTGATTCTTTCAAATTGACCAGACTGAGATCCCTACCCTGTTTTTCCTTCATATCGGAAACTAGGGATGATTCTGAACTACTCTGCACCCATACACTACCTTCTGTTGAATTGACTAAGTGGACACCTAGTCTGGCTAGCTGATGAACTTTCTGAGCTAATATCTTCTTACTGTTCTCGACATAAGCAATACTAACCATAGACATTCTACTGAGAGAGTCAGGCACGACATTAGCCTTGCTCGGATGATACAAAACACTCATGTCGTAGTCTTTCAACAACTCTAACCACCTTCTCTTATGAAGGTTTAGATTTTTTGAGAGAATACATACTACAGGATCTTATGGTCAGTGAACATATCCACGTGTACACCATACAAATAGTGTCTCCAAATCTTTAAGGCAAACACTACAGTTGCTAACTCAAGATCATGGGTAGGATAATTCTTCTCATGGGGCTTAAGCTGTCTAGAGGCATAGGCTATGACCTTACCTCTCTACATCAGAACACACCCCAAGCTAACTCTGAAGGCATCACAATAAACAACAAAGTCGTCTGAACCATCTTGTAGGGTCAAAATTGAAGTTGTAATGAGTCGAGTCTTCAACTCCTGAAAACTCTTTTTACAAGAATCTGACCACTGGAATTTAACTTTCTTCTGAGTCAGTCTGGACATGGGGGATGCAATAGATGAAAATCCCTCAACAAACTTTCGGTAATAGCCGGTCAAGCCTAAGAAACTCCTAATATCTCAAGGAGATATGGGTCTGGGCTAGTTTCTTATTGCTTCAGTCTTTTGGAGATCAACCCTAATGTCATCACTGAAAACTATATGGTTGAGGAAAGCTACTGTCCTTAGGCAAAATTTACACTTACTGAATTTGGCAAATAACTAATGATTTCTGAGAGTCTGTAATACTATTCTGAGATGGTCTGCGTGGTTATTTTCATTACAGTAGTAGACAAGAATGTCATCTATGAAGACTATGAAGAACATGTCTAAGTACTACTTGAACACACGGTTCATCAAGTCCATGAAAAATGTTGGGGCATTGGTAAGACCAAAGGACATGACTAAGAATTTAAAGTGACCATACCGAGCTCTAAAAGCTATTTTCAGGATGTCACACTCCCTGACTCTGAGCTGATGATAGCCTAATCTGAGGTCTATCTTAGAAAAGTAACTGGCACCCTGAAATTGGTTAGACAAGTCATTAATTCTGGGAAGCGGATACTTGTTCTTGACCGTGACTTTATTTAACTAACGGTAGTCAATACACATTCTGAGGGAACCATCTTTATTACACACGAATAAAATGAGGGTGCCCCACGAGGATACACTCGGTCTGATGAATCCCTTATCTAGGAGATCCTTTAATTGTTCTTTTAATTCTCTGAGTTCTGCAAGTGCCATTCTGTATGGCGGGATAGATATGGGTTGAGTATTTGGAAGAAGGTCTATTCCAAAGTCAATTTCCCTTTCGGGAGGAATCTCGAGAAGATCTTTGTGAAATACATCTGGGAATTCACATGCTACTGACACTGATTCAAGAGTAGGGTCACTGAACTAGAGTCCTGAACTTGAACTAGATGGTAGACACATCCCTTAGATATTATTTTCCTTGCCCGAATGTAAGAAATAAGCTGACCCCTTAGTGCTGAAGTACTACCCCTCCACTCTAGGATGGGTTCATTCAGAAACTGGAACTGGATAATTCTATTTATGAAGTCAACAAGCATAACAGGAATGAAGTCAATCCATGTCGAGAATGACATCAAAATCAGTCATTCTGAGATACCATAATCGGATTATTCCTTTATACCCATCGGGCTATGATAGATTTACCCACTGGGGTAGAGACTGAGAAAGGCTTTGCTAGGATTTTGGGACTGACTCCGAAATTGACAGTTATATAAGAAGTAACAAAGGACAAGGAATCTTATGGATCTAGCAAAGCTCAAATATGAAAATGATAAACTTATAACGTACCAGTGACCATATCAGGAGAACTCTCCTGATCCTGTTAGGACTGAAGAGCATAGAGTCTGTTTGGGCGTTGCCTACTGGTGGCACTAAAAGCGTCACCCTGCTGATTCGGGCGATTGGAGTGACCTGGGGGACGGTTATACTGACCCTGAGAACTTGACTAGGGACAATCTCAAACTATGTGTCCTGGCTTGCCACACCCAAAAAACACATCACTACCTGCTCTATTGATACCCTAGTGGTTTCTGCCACACTTATGACAAAGGGGATTGGTTCGGGAACTGCTAACACTTCCGTTTTTTCTGACCGCCACAAATAATTTGCGACAGTTTTTATTTACAGATTGTGGAGGTTTTAAACCTCCGCTATTTGTATTTAAAAAAAATTAATGTTACAAGTTGCGGTGGTTTTAAACCTCCGCTATTTGTATTTTGAAAAAAATAAAACAAATTTAATGCTACAAGCTGCAGCGATTTATAACCTCCGCTATTGTTTTTATTAAAAAAATAAAATAATGAGGCCAATCAATTTCAATTACTAATTATAGATTATAATTTTAGCTCAAATTTAATTGTACCTTTAGAGATAACCTACAATCCAATATTTGTTCAATTGATATATGATTAACACAACATGAATAATTAAATACTGTAATTGAAAAACATGTCAAAAATACGTTAAACATTAAACTTCAAAATTAAATATTCAACATTAACATCTTCAAACTTCAATTTTTCAACATTAAGTAGTATCTTCAAAATCAAATTTAAACATTAAGTACATCCAAGACAAAATTGAATATCCAAGACAATTTGCAATGAAATCAATGACCGTCATTAGGATCAAAATCATCACGTGGTCTCCTTGCATCCATGGGTGCAATGGGTCCACTGGCCGCATCAATTGGCCACATAAAAATGCAAAGTATAAAAATCAATCAGATGAACTTTTGGTCCTTATTATAAAATATTTATATTTGTGTACAACTAAAAACAACTAAAAATATCATGATAAATTTAGAGTGAGGTTAATAAGGGCAACTGATAAACATAATGATGTCTTCTTTTATTTCTTAAACTCATGTCCAGTCAAACGGTGCCATATAAATGGGATGGAGATAGTGTTATGGAACATTCAATCATTTAAAGCATGCAGTTTATGAAACATTCAATCATTTAAAGCCTGCAGTTTATGTAGAGTGAGGTTGATTAGGAAAAATAATTTTGCATCAAAGAATAGTAATTATCAGTCGTTGCTATTCACAACATTCTACTTTGGTGCATTCTATTTTGGTGCCTTTTTGTAGCATTCTACTTTGGTGCATTCTGTTTTTCTTTTCACAGTGATTCACGGCAAAGGCAGCTCTTCACTTATTATAATTTTATGAACATTCTGATACCCAATACTAAAAAAAAGAAGAAAGCTATGAAATTAATAAGGAAAGCGGTCATAACCTAAGATTTGTAACTTGTTGGCGCTATGATCATGGAAAAACATCCTGTTAGTTTCTGTTAGTTCATTAATAAGCTTAACAGTAAAAACAAGTTGATGTTGATATTTACTGGAAGTATAAATCTAATTGCAAGCTCAAACACAAAAGAATATTTCAAATTTAAAGATGGATGAGTAGACAGAGATCAAACACCGAAATAAAAAAAAAGTAAAAAGAACTGTACTTACTATTGTGGGAGAAACCATTGAAGGAGAATCAAAGAGCCCCACAAATTATTCTGGTATCGTTTCTTCTTTCATTATCATATATGCCTTCAAAGTACTCAATATTTGATTGTGAGAATTCATCATTTGATTGTAGTTTTCTCGACATTGGAACGAACAAGAAACTCCACTACTTGATGCACTTGTACCACCAAAATGAGGTCTAACTTGTTGAAAAACTCTACTAGGAACAACTCCTAATCCCAAACATCTCACCATTCCAAAGTGTTCTTGCCCTAGAACCTTACCAACGGCATCATTTGGCAAAACTTGAGACTCATCTGTGGTGCTTTGGCTCAAAGCTGACTCAATTTTTTCCTACATATAGAAAATTTGTTGTCAAAATAAATTAATACTAGAAATTCATTGGACATACTATGGTTGATTCCTCAATAAAAGTCTATGGCACATAAGTAAAACTCACACATATTTCTTTTGTCGCTTCATTAACATATACTCCATCTTCATTCATATGAGTAGCAATGTAAATTTTTGCTCGTCCAGGCCACTGTCCAGTATCGGCCATCTATAAATTAAAAAATATAATCAAAATAATATACTATTTAGGAATATTACATTCGAGGTTAATTCACTCACCATTTCAGCCCTTCTTGTAGCATTGACTTTTGAGCCACCAGTGTGAGGAATTGACTGTTTCTTTTTATTTTCACGGTTCCTTTGATGCATTTTCTTATAAAAATATATTTTAACATCAATTATAAAAAAAATAATTATACAACTATAAAGAAATACATTTACATAAATACCTGTGTTGATTCTTTAAAATTGTATTTAATAAAAGAAATCCATTGATCGGGTGGGATCCCGTCTGGCACCTTATCCATAATTTGAGGTTTAATTTTAAGTGGATCATTAACTTCATTCCACATGTTAAGCTTATTTGCATTCCAATTTTTTCCAATAGATAAAGAAATATATCATCGAGCAACTGTTTCGGCTGCATCAAAGAAGAATTTGGGCTTCAAAATGAAAAAATAGTTGTCAGTCTTAAAAAATAATAAACAGTGGTATAGTCGTCAAAATTTAGAGCTTATACCTTTATAATAAGATCGAAGACACGACTGAAGAATGTCACAGGTAAATTCATCTATTTTTCAAAGTTGATTAGAAATAAAGAGCAATCACACGCTAAAATTTCACAAAAGCCCGAAAAAAGGTTGCGTGCTTCACCAAATGGTTCATCATAAATATCAAACTTAACCATGATACATTCTTCAGCTGTTAAATTCAACACTTCCTTAGCTTTTACTTTGATTTTCTTGACATTATTTCTTGAATCTGTAATAAGAAAAGAGATAAGTTGAAGCTATGAGAGACATTACATTGGATTTGAAAGGTATGTTGAATATGTATTGATAGTCTACAGTATTTACCTATTGCGTCTACGACCCAATGTAAATTTGATTCACATCTAGGATGTTTTTTGGGTGCATCCTGACCTGTTGGAGATGCTTGTGACGAGTCCTCATTTGTTGGATCCGAATGTGATGTAGAATGAATTGATCGAGATGACTGTGAAGAATCCTGATTTGCCAGACCCTGATGTGATGTAGAGTGAACTGATCGAGATGGTTGTGATTCAGGCCAAACTGTCGGACCCAGATGTGGCGTGTCCTGATCCATAGGAGTTGGATGGGATGCTGAGTAAACTGGTCAAGATGGTTGAGGTGCATGCAGAATTAGCGGAGGGAGATTTGTTGGAAGACATGATAATTCAGTACCTTGTGATGTAGATATCAGCAAATCTGATTTTTGCTTTTCTGCATACGCTTAAACCTTGGCATATCTGTAAAATTTTGGCAAATATCCATATTTGAGTTACAATTACAAAACAGCTTTAGCATCAGAAGGCATTGTTTTTTAGATAAATAAACATATACCTTTACAGTACTATAATTTTTAGTCACCTCTTGGGTTCTTTGTTTCAAGAAAAGTTAATTGGTGAATTTTAGGTGGGTTCAGAGGCCTCACTAGGCAGAACCAGACTTCAACAAATCATTTGTACCATTGAATCCAAGTGGTTATGCTATCTTTCAAGCTACAAGTTATCCTAGCCGTTTATCAGGCTTGAAGTATCAACAAACTTAGCATTGTGAAACAACAAGTTAACTTTTTAACCTCCACCAGTTTTCCAGGTTTAAGACACTCTACGAACTTTGAGTTTTAACTTCTATACGTCGCTATGAAGTTACTGTCCCTGCAACATCCTTCCAATAGTTTCTGTTGATACCCGATTACATTACATAAAATAGAAAGTGTTCACGTAAGTTTGATGGAGAAATGAAAAAATTGGTTAAAAGGTTCAGCAAGACCATCTGTAGAGCTTGAACCATAAAGAATACTATAAGGTGGACACACCTTTACAGTTAGTGCAGGACTCACTGTCTTGACAATGCAATTTCGGATTAGTTCTACTATGTAACCATCCACATTTTGAATTCAAACAACCAAGAACTCGTGAAGAAAGATGATAATTTAGGAATAAATGTAGCAATAGAGGTAATGAAAGCACTGAACTGAATGTTCTTAATCGACAACAAGCGAGAATGAAGTGGCAGAAAGAATAGGTCAATCAACAAGAGATGAGTTATTCTAGTGGACAAAATGATCAACTGATGAATTATTTTCATCAATCAACTGAAGCTCAACAGTTTCATGGTCTGATCAATGTAAATGATCAGAGTTTTAATGAGCTTGTGACTCAGGCAATTAAGACAGACCCTTGTTTGGAGAATAATTGGGGTGATTTTTCAAGAGGTTGCAGAACAATTGAAAGAATGCATAGAGTAAGGAGATTCCAAACTAACAACAGAGAAACATATCAATAAAAGAAGCACAAATAAAAGTGAGCACAAGTAATAGTTTACTCCAGTGAACAACTTAACCAGCAAGTTAATTCATATGTTTGGCAGGTAAGAAGAGAAAATATCTGTGAGCAAATGAGATTTCTGCACGATTTGGTACCACGATATAACAAAATCACAGGGAAAGCAGGAATGCTAGATGAAATAATCAACTATGTCCAGTCTCTCCAAAGACAAGTAGAGGTAAAAAAAATAAGAAACAATTGTCTGGGCTAGCTTTCGCGCATGTCAATTTAGCAGACTGCGACAGAGAAAACTAGATAATAAAGTAACAGTCCACAACTATTTTGTAGAAGACAAGACTAATCAAAATTTTCATTACATCATCATATATAGTTACAAATTTGTTATTTTTCCTCTCCACAATATCTTTCATGTCGAATAAAATCAAGTATGGCTTGCACCTATAAATGTTTGTATAAAGTGACCATTAAATATTTGTATAAAGACAGATAGGAAGAAATGATCGAAAGCCTTCAAGCACACAACCTTTCCAGTAGAAGCAGAAAATGAAGGAACAAAATAAGTAAGACAAACAAAGTACCTTAATTGAACTTATGTTCCACTATAGCAAACAACCACTCTTATCCACTCAAAGTTCTAAACCCCACACCTCAAAACTAATAATTTACAAGAACAGAGCATTAAGAACAAGAGAAGTCAAAGAAATAAAGTACCTTAATGCAACTTCTGCTCCACAGAGACAATTAACTAGCACGACGAACACAAGTCCAAATCTTCTTTGACCTACAGACAAGGATATGACTACCATTACAACACATCTTTTATTTTTCATCGGGTGAAATTGAACCTCAGAATTAAACTCTTTGATAGGACTGCAGACAATCAGGAATTACAAGATCAAACACAAACGCTTTTACAACCAGCATCTACCACAGAGAGGGATAACTTAAAGATGAGAGGTAATTTAACACATCTCCTCCTTTAAGTCTGTTTGAACATGAAAAAGAACTAAATATAGTTACAAGTCAATTCATTACAATGCTAGCTACAAGCTATAACTATGAAAACAAATAAACCAAATCATTGATGACTGGGATAGAATAAAACTCAATATAGTTATGACTTTCTAAGACAAAAGATGGTAAGTTTTGGGAAAAAACACTAATCAAGCGATAAGAAAACAGTGCTAAAGGAAAGTAAAAAATAATGATATATCTATTCAGTCATATGCTCCTCTATTGCAATTTGGACATTCTCGTAATCAACATCAAAAAATTGTCCGAACTCTTGTTGTTGGTATGGCTCATTCTCGTATATTTCCTCTTCATCAATCTCTCCCATATCAAACAAAATTCTTGGTTTTAGATGTACATCAACACACCATTCTTTATCATTTTCATCATCAACATAGTAGACCATATTATCTTGTGATGCTTCAATATACGAATCATCATCCATACGATCACTGGTATGAATCAATTTGGAAAAGTTGACACAATTAAACTTCCAAGCATCTATTTTGTACCCTCTATTTTGAGTAGTGTCAGCCCACTGACATTTGAAAAGAACAACCCTAAATTTTCCATAATAATTAAGCTCAACAATGTCTTCCAATTTTCCATAATATGGCAGGTCTGCTTGTGTTGTATGTCTATCTTCACTAGATGCAACACAAGAAGTGTTAGAGACAAGAAAAACTCCACTATTTTGAGTTTTTAATCCTTGTTCTCTAGATAAAGTTTGAAATTTGAATCCACTAATGTTATAAGTGTTGAATCTTCTTGCATCTCGGGTTGGACCTTGTGCTAAGAACTTCATCTCATCAGAGATAGTATTTGCTATATCCGAATTCATAATCTAAATATATAAAACATTTATATTAGAAATTTTAAATTGATAAAAAAAACATACGAAAATAAATATTTTAATGGCATTCACTCACTCTCTTAGGAAACCAATCAGGAAACTCTTTACTAACTCTTCTCTCTACCTCTGTTGCTGAAAGTCTACGGCCTCTTGTACTTCTTTTGATGTAATCTCTAAATTCACTATAAAGGCACCATAATTAGAAATTTTAATCAAATTACTCAAAACATATCTTATAAATCAAATCAATGTAAATTTTTTACTCAATAAATGGCTTCACGGCCGCACAATTAAGTAACACATATCGATGAGCTTGTGTTTTCTCCAAATGAGTCAGTGGTTCTGTTATGAAGCCTCTAACATGCTTACCTTGTTAAGGGAACATACTTGACTTTTCATAAGCCTCATTTCGACTTGGTTCATCATTTAAACATTTAGGTCGATTTAACCTTGACTCAATTTCCTCAAAATAACAAGAATAAAGAGCAAGAGCTTCTCCAACTATGTAACTTTTCGCTATGGAACCTTCTGGTTGTGATTTGTTCCCTTCAAGGGACTTGAAATGTCCCAACAATCTATATCCAAAACATTAATATGTAAGAAGAAGTATTTACACTGAAGTATTATTATAAAATCAACTAAAATTATTTTGAATAAGGAATATTTTACCTTTCAACAAAATACATCCAGCGATAATGTACCGGGGCACCTTTTTTTACCTCATCAACTAGATGAACAGTTAGATGAATCATTACAGTAAAAAATGAAGGAGAAAACAAAATCTCTAAATGGCAAAGAGTTTCCACAATTAGATTTTGTAGCTTGTCAAAGTCTGCAAGACTTAAACTTTTCAAACAAAGCTGCCTAAGAAGGGAAGAAAACTCAACCAAAGTTGCAACAACCTGTCTTGGAAGCACATTGCGAATTACAATAGGTAACAGCTGTTACATAAGAATGTGACAATCATGGCTTTTTAATCCAAAAATTCTTTTTTGATCCAAATCAATACGACGAGATATATTACTTGAATAACCATCCGACACTGAGATATTCTTTAAAGTCTTGAGGAAGGACACTTTCTTGTTCTTTGCAAATACAAATGCGGCAAGTTTACACTCATCATTCTCATCGACCCAAAGATCATGCCTTATGCCCATATCTTGTAGATCTTTTCAGGCCTTAACATGATCCTTTGACTTTTCTTTATCATTTAATCAAGTGAATATAACATTGTCAAAAATATTCTGTTCAATATGCATCGGATCTATATTATGGGGAAACGAGTTAAAATCCCAATATGGAAGATCAAAGAATATGTTTTTCTTCTTCCATTATTGAGTTGCATCTTCCCCAACATTCTTTTTCCTTTTTCTTTTCCACAACTCTGATTGTCTTCCAAACGTGACACTGATATCTTTCACCTGCTGAAAAATTTCTGACCCAGATAACTTCTTTGGAGGGGTCCTCTCTTCTACATTTCCATCAAAATAATGTCTCATCAGTCTAAATTTATGATTTCTTGACAAAAATTGATGGTGGCCAATAAAACACCACTTTATACTATGAAGAAGTCGACAAGGTTCTGAATCAAAATTACAAGAAGGACATGCAAGACCAGTATGGGTGTTCCAACCAGATAAGATATCAAGTCCGGGAAAATCGCTAACTGTCCACACAAGAGTTGCTCGCATTTTGAACACTTTATTCTTTAATGAATCAAAAGTATCTACACCTTCACTCCACAACTCACTCAACTCCTTAATAAGTGGTTATAGATATACATCTATGTTATTCCCTACTGTACGTGGACCTGGAATGATCATTGAGAGGATAAAATTCGATTACTTCATACACAACCGAGGAGGAAGATTGTATGGAAACAAAATCACCGGCCAAATGCTATAGTTAGTACTCATTGTTCCAAAAGGATTGAAACCATCAGTAGCTAGTCCTAATCAAACATTTCAAGGATAAGAACCAAATTCAGGATAATTTGTATCAAACCTTTTCCATGCTTCACCATCTCGAGGGTGCCTTAAGATCCCATCTTTGTTATCATCCTCTGCATGCCATCTCATATGCTCTGAAATTTTTGTGCACATAAACAATCTTTGTAATCTTGGTTTTAATGGAAAGTAGCGCAAAACTTTGGCAGGCTTCTTTTGCTTCTTTTTTTGTTTCTTACTTGTACTAGGAGCATGATCAAGATCGCTATCCTTCTCGAGCTTCCATCTAGAAGTGTTACAATGCTTACATGATTCTGTATTAATATCATCTTCCCAGTACAACATGCAATTATTTAGGCAAACATCTATCTTGATATAATCAAGACACAACTTGTTAATGGTTTTCTTAGCCTCATAAAAAGATAAAGGGATCTTTGTAAATTTAAATGCATCCCTGAGTAGATCTAGCATCATAGTCATTCCCTTATCACTTAACCCAGACAAGCACTGTATGTGATAAAGCTTTAATAAAAATTCCAACTTTGAGTACTTGGATCCTTCATACAAATCTTCACTTCCCTCTTTAAGCAATTCAAAATAATCTTTGTTATTTGAATCAGACAAATCAAAGTTTCTTCTTCTCCCGCTACTTGTGATGGACCTGTATCAACACCCTCATGCCTTAAACCCCCAATGCTTCATTAATCAATAATTCAATAAGATTTACAAAAGGTGGCGCATCTTGAATGACCTCTATGTTTTCGGAATTAGGCAAAACATTTAATTCCCTATGCATAACCCAAGTGACGTAATGTTCAGGGAAATCCTTGTTCATCAAATGGTGAAACACCACATTTCTTGTTTACCACTTTTTTAAAACCACATAAAGGACATGGACACTGTATTTTATCTCCTATAGCTCCATTGGTAAATGTAAAATGTAGAAACTGATTCAAACCAAGCAAATACTCTGGTGTGTTTCTTGGCATTCCAATCCAAGATCTATCCATTGAAGAATTTGATGAATATGTTAAATATCACCTATAAGATTTCATCAAGAATAAAAGTGAACGTAATAGGATATAAATAAATTACTAAACCCTAACAGAGAACATACATAACAACATACCTTATGAAAAATCACTCTATCAGATAATTGTGATGTCCGGGTCAACTTTCGCACAACTTGACTAACTTGACATACATGAAAAAAGCAAGTGTGCTACTACTCAATAGCATAACCAAAAACTCATGGGTTAAATTTACAAGTAGGAAATAGGACAGTCATGCAACACCAAGTAAAAGGAACTCATTCAAGAACTTGTGCAACAATAAGTTTTAAATCTTAACGCAGACAGTGGAAAACTGATCTTCAATTATAACTAACTGGGTCTAAGTGAAGAAGAGTAAGCAAAGTGTATAAAAGAAGGAACTCAGCATCACTAAAAAAATAGCTAAATAATAAACTTAGCATCATTATAAAAAGAATAGCAAGAAAGCTATTTCATACAGCAAGACTCCATTACTCCAGTTCATCGAGTTTTATCTCCAATTACTCACCTGTTCAAAGAGTCTTAACATTGACCATGCCTTTTTGCCATTTATCCTTTCCGACCAAAATCAATCTGTGTGCGTTTCTTCGTGCTTCTCGCTTGAACACCCTTTAAAAGTAATGAAAAAATTAGAAATATGAGCTTTAAAGTGAAACAACAAAGACATAACAAAAATGCAAGCAACTACATCAACAAACAACTACTGAATCATACAACAGAAAACAGATACCTAAATCTTACAACAGAGAAATCAAAAACAGAAACTGAGTATTCCCCAACAAAGAAAGCAGAAACAAATACCATTAGACCTAAATCTTACAATAGAAAACATATAGATGAGACAAACAAGCTAGAAAATGTTTGTTCCTGCAACATATAGATGAAATTGCTTCATCGGAAGCTAGATTTATACAAAATTCTCCAATTTTTATGAATAACATTCAATTTCTCCTATAGATTTTTCCAAATTCTGCAACCCCAACCAAACCCCTTCAAATATGACATCGAGTTTCCCAATTTCAGTAACCAATTTCTTGCAATTCCCCAATTTTTATGAAAAACATTCAATATGATTATTCATTAACTGACATAATTATGGAAATGAACAAAGCTTTGTAGAAAAAGAATAGTAAATACCTTTCTAGTTGATTTTCCCACTCATTTACTTACAACTCCATTAATTTACTTTGATGACTACTTATGGTTTCAAGTAAATGGGTCGACTGAGAGGGAAATGGGTCGAGTTAGAGGGAAATGGAGGTTGACTGAGTGAGAGCTTCAATTTGAGAGGGAAACAACCTAGAAAATAACTGTTCTAGAGCTATTTGATAAAGTGAACATTTGGTAAAGTGATTGAGAGGGAAAATAAAAGGTTTACCGTTATATTTTTTTTATTATAGAGGGGGTTTAAAACCCTTGCAAATTTATATATGTTTTATCCAGTATATGTGCTATTTTAGCGGGGGGTTAAAACCCCCACAATTAATAGCAGGGGTTTAAAACCTCCACAATTTTACAAATTTTAGTGGCAATTTTTTAACCCCGCATTTCCTATAATTTTACGGAGGTTAAGTTAACCCCCACAAAAAAACCTCAGCAATTTGATGCGTTTTTTGTAGTTCCTCCTCTATCTGCTGAGCATGGATCATGAGCCTGGATATGTCCATCTCCTTAATAAGCATTGTGGTCCTACACTCCTTAACAACACTACTAGACGCCCCTAACACAAACTTACTCATTCGAGATCTATTGTCTACCACCACATGAGGAGCATATCAAGCTAATTGAGTAAACTTGAGAGAATACTCTTTCACTATCATATTGCCCTGCTTTATATTGATAAATTCCAGAACCTTCGCTTCCCTTAACTCTAATGGGAAGAACCTATCCAGAAAAGTAGTGGCAAACTCTTTCCACTCTATGGACCCAGCATCTATGACTCTTTCTGCTTTCCACTGTTTAAACCATGAGTGTGCCACATCCTGCAACTGATATACGGCTAACTCAGCACTCTCAACAGCAATCACCCCCATAATATCAGTAACTTTTTGCACCTGATCAAGAAATTCCTGAGAGTCTTTATATGACATAGACCTGATAAACGATGGAGGATTCCTTCGAGTGAAGTCCCGAATCCTGACAGCGGAAGTATTGGCCACTAGGTTGGCCGGAACAGTAGCTGGTCATTCATTCTGGGTTGCCACAGAATGAGCTAGGGTGGTGAATTCCGCTCTGAACTTAGTGTGGGAGACGTGTTCATCTAATGGATCTTGATGGATGGGCTGGGGTTCTGGATAGTCTCTTGTTCCTCTTCTCTTAGTCCTTTTTGGAGGCATATTTATATAAATAAAAGGGAAAATATTAGACTGAGAGTTTAACTGGAGCTCATGCTCACTTGCACGACATGAATACTAAAAGAAGGGTGACTTTTCCTAAAACATCTCGTAGTCTCTTGTTCATATGCATGGCGTGCAACACACATATGCACAAGACTCTACTAGATGTGGCTTTCAGACTTTCTAGGACTCTGTTGAACCTTAGGCTTTGATATCAAGTTTGTAACGCCCCAAGTCTGTACCCTGGACGCTACACGGTGCTCTTAATCCCAAAGGACCACAAGCTAACCCATGACTGGTGCCTGCTATAATAACTGAATAACAATAATACTAAAATATGTAAAAATTTGGCAGAAAACATGCCATAAGATTTAATACTATAAATAATAATGGCTATGGTATCACAATACCAAAAACAACTGAACATCAATACTAGAAAAGTGATCAATTGTCTGAAAATACTCTAGTCTAAAAAGCCTCTAAACAATCTAAACTGTGGAGTTGATGGGACAAGTCCCCAACTAACTTCGACTACTGAAAATAAATTAAAATGTTGAAATAAATAATCTCATCCTCAAACTATGAGGACTCACCACTAATTCTGTATGTTGAGATCGGAACTGCTAAGGGTGCTCAGGAGCTCGTACGTCTAAACCTATGATATAAGACATCATAGCACAAAAGAAAGGTATGCGTAAGTACTTTGAATGTATTAGTATGCTCGGTAAGGTAGGATGAAATGCATGGGCTCATATGCATGAACAATAATAACTGAATATCATGAGTATGACTGAATGAGAGTACATGCATGAATATGGAAACCGTACTGAGATCGTAATAACACTGAATATTGAATCTAAACACTGATTAACTGATATTTTGAGTGTACTGATACTGAATCACTGGTAACTGAATGACTATGTCTGATATTTCTAAATCTACGGAACTAAACTAAGTTTCATACTGAGACTGAATTTGAAACTAAGACTGTGGGAAGTAATCATCTAACTGATATGCCCTTTCTCTAACTGATTTGGGGTCCAACCTGTAACCCCAGCTGGAAAGGTGTCAATACCGTGCCATGGGTAAGGACAAGTATTGAGTCACCCTCATCTGGCAGGTACTCTGAATGAGAACGGTGGTACCCT
Source organism: Capsicum baccatum var. pendulum (assembly GCA_030864225.1). Taxonomy (NCBI): domain Eukaryota; kingdom Viridiplantae; phylum Streptophyta; class Magnoliopsida; order Solanales; family Solanaceae; genus Capsicum; species Capsicum baccatum. Next base: position 53,592,802 of record CM061561.1, read on the forward strand.
CAACTAATAGGTAGATTATCTCATCAACCCTCAACAGGCAAGTTTATGTCTCAACCTATGCTGGCTACATAATTCTGGAACGCAAGGACTACTTCTAAGGATTTCCCCCTCCACTGAGAGGTGAGTCCCCATCCTTGGGTTCACTCGGTGCTAAATCCTACTCCCAACTAGATAGACATTGGATTGAATTCTAAATGGTACTATGCTAGACTGAATTATTAGTGATCGTACTATATAACTGAAATGAACCGATTTTACAGAACTGAGCTGGACTGATTTTGAGTTCACTGACTTTTTCTAAGTTCTGTAACTGACTGAATTCTACTGATCAAGACATGACTGATTCTACTCTGTGACTGACCATGGCTCTAGACAAGCACCTAAATTATCAGGTATTAAATACCCCAAAGACTCGATAGTATAATCTTAAAAGACATGACATAATCTTGAGACATGATAACTAACTACTTAGTCATCATTCATTTATTTGGGCATTCAAGCAAACACTTGCATATATGCTAACATGATATCATGTTTTCATTATTCAACTCACATGGATAATTCATCAAACACTTGTAGGGTACAATATATGCACATAATACTAAAACAATATGTAGGCATCATGATTCAATTTCAATTACACAGTTCCAAGAGTTTCAATATGAATTCACATGATAAAGCACACATATCAATTAACTCTACATGAATCTTGTAATAAATCATGAATACACTTTAATTCAAATTATGTAAATCATGAAATCACTCTACATGAGCTTTTAAAGAGTTTTTTGGACTCCAAAGGTGGAAGGAACCCGTAGATGTACACTTCACATACCTTAGTTGGTGAATTCTGTAAAATTAATGGTGGAATCTTTAGCCTTGAATTTGAATTTAATTCACCTAGGGTTTTTGTTCTTAAGCAACTTGTGAAAGAATGAATATAACTTGCTCAAAGATAGATAAATGTCATGTTATGTGGGTTGAAGGACATGGGAAAAAGACTTAATTAACCCTGCGGACGCGGCTTTTTAATGACTATAAACTGAACCATTGACGCGCAGGCCAATGCGTCATGTCATTGCCATCGACACAATAGCTAATGTGCTGCATCAAGTTCATTTCGATTCACTAGAATTGGACGCTGGGAGCTTGGAAAAATATTTATCAACGTGATAGTCAACGGAATGCGTCAAGATCACGTTGATTCACTGGTTTAGGATCCCAAAGGTGCTTCAAACGAAGTCCCAAAAATCCAAAACTTATCCGGGAACACCTATTGACATTCTTGATCATGAATTACATCAAACAACAACATTTAATGAACGTAAAGGTCGCGAAATAAGATTGCCAACTTTCGAAGGCTAAAATAACACTAAGTCTGAATACTTAGCTAGAATTTTCTAAGTCTGGGACCCCTTAACAAGCTTAAAGGACTGAATTAAGCTAAGAATTTTGCGGGGTCTGACAAAAGTTAAAGCAGATATCTTTCATGATCCAATTATCATCTCCTTTATGCAATTGTGTGACCTATCAATAAGGTTGCACTAAATACTTTAGAATGAGTAATACAATATTAAAATATTAAATTTGATGGTTATATATTACTTACCTTATCGTTTACCATTTAATAAATTGTCGATTCCATTCTGCATCAGTCAAGTGTCGAATAATATCCTTATGAATTTGTGAAAATTCTCTACAAAATTAAAGTAAATCATAAATCTCATAGAGAGAAAAAATTACCCTAAAGGAAATAATAAAAATGATACTATATGAGTGCTTTTCATACTTGAGATACAGTAAGACTTCATCACAATTCTTCAATATGTATATATGTGCTTGTTCTAATTCATCGGCCTGAATCTCACCCGAATCTTTAGCTCCCAAAGTTTTTCCAGGTTGATAAAATATAGAAAAACCTTCATCATATTCTTTTAAAACCCCATCATAATTTCGTTTAGGTCGATTGAATTTTATGTCAATTCTATGCAAATACCTTAAACACAAGTTCATACACTCATTTGCAATGAAGCTCTCTGCAATAAAACCTTCTGGACATGCCCTATTACCAATGAGATATTTCAAAAAATACAACTATCGTTCCACAGGATACATCCACCTATAATGAATAGGCCTGACAATCTTAGCTTCAGTAGCTAAATGAATAGGCAAGTGCACCATGACATCAAAAAATAAAGGAGGAAAGATCTTTTCTAACTTTCAAAGTGTTAGGGGAATTTCAACTTCAGTATTTTCTAAATCATGAATTCTCAACCCCTTGGATCCAAGCACACTAAAAAAATGAGATAACTCAATAAGTTGTTCACACACTTCTTTGGACAACATATCACAAAGTTCAAGAGGAAGTAGATGGTTTAGAAGAACATGACAACCATGATTTTTCAACCCAGAAATTTTGTGATCTTTTAAGTTCACACATTGAGAAATAGTAGATGAGAAACCATCAGGCACTTTCATATTCTTTAAGAAAAGAAAAAAAAAATTCTTATCTTAAGGAGGCAATGTGTAGCCTAAAGTTGGAACTTCAATTTTCTCCCCCTTTTTTATGAGGTGCAAATCCGGTCTAATGCTCATCTCTTGCAAGTCTAATTGAGTGTTAATTTTATCCTTGGTCTTTCCTTTGACATTCATGAATGTCCCCATACAACTTTCAAATATATTTTTCTTTTCAATATGCATAACATCCAAATTACCTCGTAATAAGAGATACTCCTAATATAGAAGTTTAAAAATGATACTTTTATTGTTCCAATTATCCTTTCGAACTTTATGAGATATCTTCTTCCTTTTCTTTGGATCTCTTGATAATTGTTGCCCTTCAAGATCTTGTACTTGATTAAGTATCTCAATGCCAAAAAAAATTAGTGGTGGACTTTTCTCTTCTGTACTATCAAAGGACTGTTTCTCATATCTCCATTTGTGATTAAGAGGAAGGTAACGTCGATGACCCATAAAACACTACTTCTTAGTGTTAGCCAATCGAATTGAGGAAGTGTCTTTGTTGCGATATGGACATGTCAATTTTCCTTTGGTACTCCATTCAGATAAATTTTTGTATGCTGGAAAGTCATTGATGGCCCATAACAAAGATGCATGCCACATAAAATTCTATTTAGTTGATGCATCATAGGTATCAACACCTATTTTCCATAACTCATTCAATTTCTCTATCAAAGGCTGAAGATATATATCAATTACATCTCTTGGGCCATTTGGATCAGGAATAAGCATTGATAAAATAAAATTTTCTTATTTCATACACAATCAAGGCGGTAAAATATAAGGAATAAGAACCACAGGCCAAATGCTATGTGAGGTTTTTGAATTTTGAAATGGATGAAATCCATCACTAGCAAGTCCAAGTCTAACATTGTGGGGCTTGGCCGCAAATGAAGGATAATGTTCCTCAAGTGACTTCCATTCCATTGAATCAGCTAGGTGCCTCATTATCTCATCATCAACTCTTTTATCCGTATGCCATGTCATTATAGTAGATGTCTTTGAAGACATAAACAACCTCTGAAGTCTAGGCTTTAAGGGAAAATAATGTAAACTCTTCTGCTATATTTTTTCATTTTTTGTTTCTTATTTCTCCGCTATAGGAATTATTTTCCATCTAGATGCAGCACAAACTTTGCAAGAATCGAGTAAGTTATCTTCCTTCCAGTATAACATGCAATCATTAGTGCAATCATCTATCTTATTTTAATAAAGTCCGAGTTCTTGAATTATTTTCTTTGACTCATAATATGAGTTTGGCAAATCGGTACCATCAGAGAACAACTCCTCTTTCAATATTTTCAATAACATTAAAATTGATGCATTACTCCAGTGACCCATACTTTTAATGTGAAGTAATTTAATCAAAGATGAAAGATTTGAAACTTTTGAATTGTGAAGTAATTTAATCAAAGATGAAAGCTTTGACACTTTTGAATTTTGGTACAGTGGCTGCTCGAAATCCTTCAATAGTTTGTAAAACTTTTTTGCTTTAAGATTTGGCTCCTCCTCGAATAAATCATCACAATCAGTATGTGTAGGTCCACCATCAAGATTAGGATACATTTTCTCAATAATTCTTCAATTTCATCTTCACTCTCACATTCTTCCACTTCATCATCATATTTATCTTCAGACTTGGATTCAGATAACGGTTTACCCAAGCGTTCCCCATAGTGAAATCAGAAGGTATAATTTTGAACTATTCCATGTACTTTTAAATTCATCCTAATTATTTTATGAGTTTCTAAAGTAGTATTGCAAGATTTTTTACATGGACATCGTATTTCATGTTCTTCTCCTGTTTTTTCAAAAGAATAATTCAAAAAAAAATTCACTTTTTTAATAGATTTCATTGGACCAATCATTAATAAGTTGCATCCATTGCTTACTAGGTGCCATAACCTTGTAAAATAAAAAAATTATTAAATTGAGAAAAAATAAAGAATAAAAAAAATTATACTAAGACGCATAGACACACAGGCACATTATTTTATTGTAGGATTAAAATCTCATGGTATTAAACTATAGATAAGTAAAATGTACCAAAAAAAAAAAATAAAAGAGTTAAAAAGAAAAAGTAATTCTCTTTTGAACGGACTAAGAAGGGAAGTAATACAACTAAATTGAAACGGAGGGAATAGTTTAAATTAAGCTAAAATAAGATGATCACTAAGTTAATCTAAAATTATAACTTCTTTATCAGTCATTAATGATTCTTGTAAAGAGGTCTGTCAGTGAGATGATTGCAAACTTTCTGAGTGGAAGTTCTAAAAATAAACAAGCAGAACAAACAGATAAGGACAAAGAAGATAAGCAAAACAAGCAGTTCTGAAAATACTATAGTTTTCACTGAGATAAGGTCCTGGTGGAGTTGGTCATGCACAAGTAAATGGTACCATTAAACGAGCAGATTCCAAGAAGGAAAGAGCATCCTGGATTTTTTTGTTCAGAAGATATATGACACTGGAGAGGAGGCTTTTCAAGTTAATAAATAAGGACTATGAAGATACCAAACAACATGAGATTGATCTACCTATTCAGAAACTATAGCACGAGTTAGGCATCTTCCTGACCTTGAACTGAGGGTAATTCTGCAGCTCTTATTAGTCGGGAAGACCAATTGAAGAGTAAATGACTACAGAACCAACCATGCCATAAAGGATTCATGTGTAGTAAATACATTTTACTAAGTTAAGGCGTATATCCAGTCACTAGCAAAGTTTCAAGTGTTTAACTTGCAAATTGTGCTTGGTTTAAAGGGTTATCTAGGTATTTGACCATAAATGTATTATACCGTTTAACCATCAAAATCTGTCAACTAGGAAAAGAACAAAATGTATTACTGATAAAAACAATACACCACAGCCAGTAGCACAAAGAAGTATAGCAAAAATCTGATACAAGTTAGCACGAGGCCAACTAGCACACTATTCACCGAAAAGAGAATTTACATGAGTTATTTTCTCAAGAAAGATTTTAAGTCAAAAATATTATAATTTACATGAATTTAAAACTATCTGTGAAATAAACATGAGAATGAAACAGCAAAACATCTGTAACCTAGCTGAAGCATGTATGTGAGTGCAATGTCAAACACATAAACTCAATGGTCAAACGACACTGCAACTTTTACAAGTGAAGGAACACTCCCTAAAAATCTTAACAGCCACTAACTAGCGGAGTCAAAATGTTAGGGATTTTTTCCTTCTACAGTAACCATTAACAGTACGAGTGCAAAATATCACACTTTGTGACTTCTTTTATTGATTCTTTGTTGCTTAGTTAGTCCAAACGAGCTAGACAAAGATACAAATATCCCATAGCTCAATTAAAATATCTAATGTTTGAAATAACATACAAATCTCAGGTACACATGATCAATAGATTTTGATTAGATAGAAATATGTAGCTAAAATTTTCTTGCCTTTCTTTTGCACTAGGAGATGGGCGGAAAGGAGAGGGGGTAGGAAAAAATTTAAATTAAATGGGTTATTTTGAAATATTAAAAATATTGTTTTGTAATACATTGGCACCATCAGATGTTCAAAAAAAAGACTACAACACCAAGCATGCCATAAAGGATTCATGTGTTTAGTAAATACATTCTACTAATTTAAGGTATGTATCCAAATACTAGCAAAGTTTAAAGTGTTTAACTTGCAAATTATGCTTAGTTTAAAGGGTTATCTATGTATTTGATTGTAAATGTATTATACCGTTTAACCATCAAAATCAATCTACTAGGAAAAGAACAAAGTGTATTCCTGATAAAAAGAACAAACCACTGCCACTAGCACAAAGAAGTACATCAATAATCTGATTCAAGTTAGCACGAGGTCAACAAGCACATTATACACCGAAAAGAGAATTTACAGGAGTTATTTTTTCAAGAAATATTTTAAGTCAAAAATAGGCCAACTGCAACTACTAAACTTGAGTTCATGATGGAAGAAGTAGATGTTAGTGCAGGGAAGAGAGTATATAGAAAATGATCAACAATAGTTGAAACTTTAATATGAGAGCAACCAAGAGTGAAACTTAACTGTCAATGGAGTGGGTGCAAACCTTGGAGATAATGACCTTTTTGGCGCCTTTATGTTTTACTAATTAAATTGTCAAAATAAATTTTTTATTAAAATTGTAAGATTCCTACTCAAGTCTCAAATTATCAATAGGGACTAGTTAATAACTTTTTTTAGGATCATATTTTATTCCTTCGCAATAAAATATACAATTAGGGATCGGAATATAATCTCGTCCCGATAAATATAGTTTTAAAGATGGAATTATTAACTCGTCCCTAAATGTTGGTCTTAAATAGACCTTTTTATTGTAGTGTTGTGAGTTAAGAGCACTCCTTATGATCTTAGTTTTGGATTAGTAGTAAATGCTTGAAAAGAAATAAATAATGTAAACAAAAGATTAAATTAATCAAACAGAAAGCTCAAAAATAAATCTTATAGCGTAGCTGGACGTTTATTCCTATTAATCGAGGGTCGATAGTGACTGAGATTGATGGATTACAGCCAAAGATAACCTAGAAAAACTAAGTAAGAAGCTAATTCTTAAGGACCAATCTAAGATATTCTATTGCTCAAGGGTTAAGGATGAGTAAAAGCCAAATGCTCTATAATGAGGAAGGGGTGTTATTTACATGGTATGGAGGATGTCATTCGACACCTGTCTTGAGACCGTTGAAGAGAAACCAACCCCCAAGCATGGGTTCTTTTGAGGGCAGCTGGAGCTCCTGTAATCCCGGAGACATTATTTTTTTCATTTGTCTATTAGTATGTAATTATTATCTCGGGCTAGTCTCGCACACTTCACCCTTACCCTGTTGTAAGCTTCAGTTACATTGAGATCATTCTCAAGATGGTGGCGTCATGCGCTGCTTTTTCCGCGCCTGGCCCTACATGGCCCAGTTGGTTCAAAATACCCTACGCTAATTTTTACCTAATACATTTTTCCTTTTGAAATTTAGGTTTTTCAAGTGACGGAGAGTGATGTGTGGTGATCAGTGGCGGATCTACGTACAATTCAGGGGATTTATTCGAATCCCATTTTTAAAAAAATTATACTATTTTTACAGATCAAAAATATTTTTATATATATAGTAGATATTGAACATCCTTCAACTAGTCCGTATATTTACTTTTGAACTCCTCAGTGAAAATTTTGATTCCGCTAGTGATGGAAATAGTAACGCGGCTTAGGGATGGTTGAGATGGTGGTAGAGCGGTGAAGATGGTGGTTAGGTTAGTAATGATGGTAGCAGTGCCTCACCGTAGTACCTAACTAGTTCTGGCTCTATAGGTGACGGGTATCATTGTGGCTCCGGCGATGGTGAAGCATAAACTGACTAGTAACAAAGAAAGAACTGAGAATTTCAGTACTAGCTAGCCAGTAAAACTTGAAACATGTGTATAACCATTTTATGAAATTTGTCTAGTGGAGGATAGGGACCCTCATAAACATAATGGTAACTCATTGTGTGAGCGTGGTGCTTTGCTGGTAACTAAAAGTTTTTCGTCAGCGGAGATGGTATTACTGGTGTTGGCAGCGACGGCTTAGGGATGATAAATTGTTGAGAGATTTGGTCTATGTTGTGAAGAAGAAGTAAAAAAATAAAGAAAGAAAAAGAAAACTAAAAGTACATAATTTTATGAAAAGAAATATTAAAAATAAAACTTTAATATTTGTTTTGGCCCTCACTCTCTCAAAGAGAGTAAATTATACTTCCTCCGTCTCATTTGATGTGTCGTCATTTGATCGGATACGAAATTTTAAAAAAAAAAAAGACTTGATAATATTTACCAAATTATCCTTTATAAAAAAAATGTGCTACTAGCTTTTTTTAATTAAGTGATCCCAATAAAGATAAAAGTGTAATTGTGTTTTTAAATATTTATCAAATAAGGAAACATGACATTCTTTTTGGGACGAACTAAAAAGAAAATGATAACACATAAAATGAGACAGAGGGAGCAGGGTTGTCAACGGATCGGAATCGGAGCCGCCGGACCGGTTTGACTAGATCCGGAACGGTACCGGAACCTCATTACCGTTTTATAGCGCCGGAACCGGAGTTACCGAAATACCGGAATACCGAAAAATTCTCCTTATTCGGATCGGTCCGCTAGCTATCGATGTGGAACCGGAACGGACAGGAGCGATACCTGAACATTACCAGAATAGCGCCTACAGTACCAATTTTTGTTTTTAAATTTTTTTGTTTTTAAGTTTTAATTTAAATTATAACTTAATGGGATTAATATATAAGTTTTATATATATATATATATATATATATATATATATATATATATATATATATATATATATATATATATATAAATATGTTTAACTTATATAGTTTATATAATTTATTAACTTTTTTATAATAAGTTTAAGCTTTAATTATTTTAAAAGGTTTTAAATTTTAACTTAAAAAATATATGTTAAGTTAATATAATATTTTTAATAAGTTTAAGAAGTTAAAAAATTTCCTAACTTTATAAACTTAAATACTTAATATAATATTTTTTTCCATAATTGCAACAAACAAAAGAGAAATTTTAAAACAAAATTAGGTGAATAGCCATTATATTTATTCAAATTTCGTACGTTGTAAATTTATTACAAATATATTAAATGTAAATCTAATCTACGCAGCCACCTTCTAGGAAGGGTTATGTGTGAATTAGATCTCTATTGTAGAATCTTATTAATATCTAAATTGTCTATAATTTTTTCGACGTAACTTTTCTAATTCTTCGGCGGATAAATCCTCCGGAATTGGTCTATTTCCTTGTTCCTTCATTGCTTCCATTCCATCATCACTATTTTCCTAAAAAAAATTCATTTATTTTGTCTATAATATGGGGCGGTAATTTGGGGAGCCCAAAATTTTTTCATTCGGCATTGATCCAATCTCTAAATAATACCAAAATCTTCAAACTATCCCTTGCTAACGAATACCGATGATATCCTATTATAAATCTTCCTGCGCTGAAAGCTTGCTCCGAAGCAATCCTTGAAAGTTTTGGAAATTGTCTGATCCGGGTCTTCCACCACGATAAAAGTTGTTGTTTTTCAGTTTCATCTCTAATATTTTTCCGGTCCTGCGAAAGATACGAATCAAAATCATTACTCCTACAACATTGAAGACCAAGTTCTTCGCCCATCTCGTCATCTAAATCATCATATCTACGTCTAGAAGTAGGAGGTTCAATCGGCCCAATATTTTGTTCCATAACTTGATACAAGTTATATAAACTCCTAGCTGTAGATACTATGCTAGCACAACAAGTTTCAACTGATGGCTTTTCATGAAGTTCAATTTCTAAATTGTTGTATAATTTTCTAACCAACATCACTTTATCATGTTCTTTATAAAATGGGTTTAATAAATTAGTTGTTAAAAGAATTTTTAGAATAGGAAAATAATATTTTTAAAATTTTTCAATCATAGCTTCAAGTGCCTTTCTGTTAGGACATATTTTTTTATATTCAACAAGTACTTTAGAAATAGCACTAATAGTTACTAAAACAGAAGAAATAATTGGAGTATATTGAGCAGATACTGTGTTCGTAGCTTGATAAAAAGTTTACAAAGTTCTTCTACTTCAATCCAATCATCTTCATCTAGCATTAAATTAACATCCTTATTATAAGAATTATAAACTAATTGTATAGGTTTACGATATATAACAGCAACTTCAAACATTTGAAACAAAGAATTCCATCTAGTAGGAATTTCTTTTCGAACTTTTCTATATGGAAGGCCACATTGTTGACATTTACGTTTAAAATCATCCATTACAGCCTTTTTTATTTTTAAACATTGAACTACAAGCAATTCGCACTTTAAGACAACCATTTCCAAACAAATCAATACCATCATGTACTACCAAATTTAAAATATGTGCAGAATATCTAACATAAAAATGATCTTCATACACTAAACATAATCTAGTTTTTAACTCGTCAATAGCTTTCAAATTATTAGAAGCATTATATAATGTGCATGCCATAGGTTTACCAATAATTCTAAAATATTTCATGGTCTCCGCTATTGTAATAGCTATATACATACCGGTTTTAGACTCATCAACATATTTATAAGCAATAATTCTTTTTTGCATGTTCCAATCGTGATCAATCCAATAAGCCGTGAGAGTAAAATAATCATTACCGACAACACTAGTACCCATATTAGAATTAACAGATATTCTACCATCAAATTTATCAAATGAACAACGAAGAAAATGACAATGTTCAGCTTGAAATTTAAAAATATCATTTTTAATTGTATTTCGTGAAAATCTTTAAAAGAGAGATTATATACTCGTTGAATATAATGAATAAAATTGGGATGCGAAGGAAAACTAAAAGGCAAACCCACAACAGCAACCATTTTCGCTAGTTCTTCTCTATCTACATCTTCACTATATGTCGATGATGAACTTGCTTCAGTTGGGTTAAACATGTCAAAACGCGTTTGAACCATATTACCTCCTACAGATTCATGTACAAATGTTGTACCATCTTTTTTTGCCTTAGCCTCATTTTTTAGACGAATAAATTCTTTATTACATCTCATTAAATGCGAAGTTAGCAATCCCGTCCTGCCATTTTTTCCCCCAGTCAAATATTTAAAAACATTTTCTTGCATTTATTGCAAGTAGCAGTACTTTTTACCCTATTATGCTCCATAAATTTCCAAACTAATACTACTAAAACAAGGGAAAAAACCAACCACAGAAAACCTTCTAGAAGCTGTGGTCGGATTTTATTTTTTTAATTTTTTTTAATTAAAAAAAGTAACCACAAGTGGAAGATTTTTTATTTTAAAATATAAAATTAATTATTAAAATAATTTTAATAATTATTATTATTTATTTAGCAAATAAAAATTTTAAAAAAATAATAAAACCGACCACTTTAAAAAAATTTAATTAAAAAATATTTAAAAAACCTGACCACTTGTAGTAGGTTTTTAAAATTCTTTTTTAATTTATTTTTAAATAAACCGACCACAAGTGGTCGGTTTTTTTTATTTAAAATACTTGTAAAAACCTTCCACTAGTGGTTGGTTTTTGAAATAAGAATATTAAAAATTAAATAATTAAAAAATGAATTAAAAAATAAATAATTTTTAGTAACACCTAATTATATATATAATCAAAACCTAATACATTAAGCTAATCAAATATAATTAATCGATCACTAATCTAAGTATGTATTAGAAACACATCGCATTATATTATTGGAACATATACTTGTATACATGTGATGTATATAGTACGTATTTTGAACTTGATATAGTCGATAGTGTGTATATGTGTGTGTGTGTACATGTGTATATATAATATATAGATATTATATAGCGACGGTATATTAATGACATAAGATAAATCAACCGATAATTTATTTGAGTATTTGTGAAATACAATGGGATGGTAAAGTTGGGTATGTGATGTATATAGTACGTATATGAAATACGTCGCATTATATTATTGGATAAGATACTCGTGTACGTATGTGATGTATATTGTACGTATTGATATTGTCAGTAATATATATATATATATATATATATATATATATATATATATATATATATATATTAATGACATAAGATAAACCAACCAATAATTCAACTGAGTTTCTGTGAAATACGTTGAATATTATTATGGGGTATCTAAGTCGGGTATGTGATGTTTGTAGTACATCTTCGAATGTTAATAGCCAATTGAATATATTTATATATATGTATATCGATCTCGTGTCGTGATGAAATAGATATACTATTTTGTGTCAATATAATGTAGACAGACACAAATTAACGTAACAGAAATAATCGATAATTTTTTTGATTAACACGTTGTTTTACGAGCGAGGTATATATATATATATATATCAATGAATTTTGAAAATTCGGATAAATTTTTGGTTAATTAACTTTTAACTATGATATTATACACACACACACACACACACACAGACACACACACACACACACACACACACACACATATATATATATATATTTAAATATATATATATATATACATACTTGTGGTCTTACGTCGTGCTACGCACGGCCCATTATTGATCCTTAAAAATTCTACGTCATGTAATTTTATCATTGAATTAAAACCTTTACTCATTTGGTTGATAAATTATAAGTTAGACATATATTATTATATTTAGATTGATGAAATTTGTATAACAATATTTTTATAAGTTATTCAAACTTATGTGTCATTGATAATCAATTATATTTTTCAAATAATTTTAGTTTTTAATTATAATAATTTATAATATTTTTTTATTGTACTAACTATAAGGGACATACTAAAATTATCTTAATAAAGTGTTGTGAAATTTTTTTTTAAAGTGATCCCATTTAAGTTTCAAGTTAACGAAAAACATCAAAAAAGAATTTATTTTTGTAAAATTTTAATTAACTTAATTAATTGATTAATATTTTTTAAATGTCTATTTCAATATTTTTATTAAATATTTTAAATTTTTTAATACGTAACTGATTTATATTAATTAATTAGGGATAATATAGTAAAATCGCGATTGAAGTGGGCAGGAAATAAATATTTAATTTTCTTTGTGATCATTTTTGTAAAATTTTAATTTACTTAATTAATGAATTAATTGATTAATATTTTTTCTAATTAATTTATAAAAAAATTTATATTTTAACTAATTAGAATTTTTTTTTTAATATTTTATGAAAACCGACCACATGTGGTTGGTTTTTCAAAATTTTCAAAAAAACGACTACTTGTGGTAGCTTTTTTGAAAATAAGTGGTCGGTTTTCATAAAATATTAAAAAATGATTAATTAAAGCCCAACCCGACCCGACCCACTTAAATATATTAAATCCCCAAATCAGAAACAACCCCCCCTTAGTTTCAAATCGCGATTTCAACCGAAAAATTCTTCAAATCAAACCGGTCTACCGTGTGCCACCATGTGGCACCGTGTGCCGCGGTTCTCCGCCGCCCCTAAATCCTGTAAGTTCCAAAAACTTCCTTTAGTTACTAATTTAAAACACTAAAATCCCTTTTAAGGTTCCAAGTGACTAAAACCAAGAACCCCGGTTCAGTTGATAACTATGTTTGAATTATGTGTTATCACGAAAAATACTGAAGTTCAGTTGGAGAAATACATAATAGTAGCGCCATGGATAAGGTAGGGTCCTTGGACTCTCCATGAAGTGTACTCACTGGGAGAAAAACATAAGGAGAGAGTTTTAACAGTAAGTGACCATGATCATGAATTTTGAAAGAAGATTAGAAGGATATTAAAAATACAAGCATCTCTTGAAGTGAGGAAGAGTCACTTTGACCAAATCAGCATTATTGAGTATTCTAACTTATGTTGTGTCTTTATTTATGATTTTTACATGACTAGGAATATTTTTGGGGCCAGACAACTGGAAATAAAATAGTTGCATCTTGTTAAAATTGAAATAGGATACTAAAGTGACTATAAAATTGAAATGGAAAGTAGTCGGAACTACCTTATTTTCCTACCACATTCCGTCTATAAAATCTCAATGTTGTCACTAAAATCTCAATGTTGTCAATAAAAATACGAGTAAATAAGGATGACAAGACATTTGTTATTTTGCGTAATGATCAAGATTTTTTAATTCTACATGCCTAGTGTGTAGCTTGAAATTTGATGTTACCGTTTGACAGAATCTGAATTCAGGAAAAGGATTACTTTGCTATTTTTCCGGTGATCGCTTGTCGCTTTGACTTTAATTTAGGTCAAGCAAAGGTAAGTTGACTTCTCTCTAATTTGTTATAATAAAGTGTTATTTTTTTTTTCATATTGAAGTCTAGTGAAGCCGTGTGTGGCCTTGTTCGATTCACTAGCATTGTTGTTATCTTCTTTTTATTGTTCATATTGAAGTCGAGTGAAGTCGTGTGTGACCTTGTTCGATTCACTAGCATTGTTGTTATCTCCTTTTTATTGTTCATATTGAAGTCTAGTGAAGCCGTGTGTGGCCTTATGCGATTCACTAGCATTGTTGTTGATTGTTTGTTGAATGTGCTTTCTTAGGTGACTTAGTTGTGTGAAAGTGGTTAAGTATATGATTTGTTAGGTAACTTAGTCACTTGAAAATGGTTAAGTGTTGGAACCTTAAAAGGGATTTTAGTGTTTTGAATATGGTTTGTTAGGCGACTTAGTCACTTCAAAATGGTTAAGTATAGGGATTTTGAAGGTGAATTTTATTTTTTGAATGTGAGTTGGTAAGTGACATAGTCAGTAGAAAATGGTTAAGTATAGGGATTTTCAAAGTGATTTTTGTGTTTTGAATGTGAGTTGTTAAGTGACTTAGTCACTTGAAAATGGTCAAGTGTTGGAACCTTAAAGGGGATTTTAGTGTTTTTAATATGGTTTGTTAGGTGACTTAGTCACTTCAAAATGGTTAAGTATAGGGATTTTCAAGGTGATTTTTGTGTTTTGAATGAGAGTTGGTAAGTTACTTAGTCGGTAGAAAATTGTTAAGTATAGGGATTTTCAAGATGATTTTTGTGTTTTGAACATAAGTTGTTAAGTGACTTAGTCACTTGAAAATGGTTAAGTATTGGAACCTTAAAGGGGATTTTAGTGTTTTTAATATGGTTTGTTAGGTGACTTAGTCACTTCAAAATAGTTAAGTATAGGGATTTTGAAGGTGATTTTTGTGTTTGAAATGTGAGTTGGTAAGTTACTTCGTCACTTGAAAATGGTTAAGTATAGAAACTTTATAGGTGATTTTTGGGTTTTGAATATGGTTTGTTAGGTGGCTTAGTCACTTGAAAATGGTTAAGTATAGGGACTTTGTAGGTGATTTTTGTATTTTGAATATGGTTTGTTAGGTGACTTACTCACTTTGAAAATGGTTAAGTAAAGAGACTTTAAAGGTGATTTTTGTGTTATGAATATGGTTTGTTAGGTAATTATTCACTTGAAATGGTTAAGTATAGGGAATTTAAAGGTGATTTTATGTTATGAATATGGTTTGTAAGGTGAATTATTCACCTGAAAAAGGTTAAGTATAGGGACTTTAAAGATGATTTTAGTGTTTTGGTGGAGCGGAGGTTGAGGAAGATAGTGCCTATTTGGGAGAATCAATTTGGATTTATGTATGGTCGATCGACGACTGAGGCAATTCACCTTGTGCAGAGGATGGTAGAATGATATAGAGAGAGGAAGAGGGATCTGCACTTGGTGTTTATCGACTTGGAAAAGGCGCATGACAAGGTTCCTAGAGAGGTTTTGTGGAGATGCTTGGAGGCGAGAGGGATACTAGTAGCGTACATCCGTTCTATTAAGGACATGTATGAGGAGGTGAAGACTCAGGTAAGGACGGTGGGAGGGGATTCCGGGCACTTTTCGGTCTTGACAGGGCTACACCAGGGATCGAATCTTAGCCCGTTCCTATTTGCCTTAGTGATGGATGTGTTGACGCGAAATATACAAGGGGAGGTTCCTTGGTGTATGCTCTTTGTGGATGATGTAGTTTTGATTGTTGAGCTGCGCCGAGGTGTTTATGATAAGTTGGAGGTTTGGAGACAGACCTTGGAATCTAAAGGATTCAGGTTGAGTAGGACCAAGATAGAGTACTTAGAGTGCAAGTTTAGCGACTTGAGGCAAGAGGACAATGTGGTGGTGCAGTTTGAGTCCCAGACAGTTTGTAGGAGGGATAGTTTTAAGTATCTTGGGTCTATGATCCAGGGGAATAGAGAGATTGATGAGGATGTTTCCCATCGTATTGGGGTAGGTTGGATGAAATGGAGGCTTGCCTCGGGAATTTTATGCGATAAAAAAGTGTCTCTTAAGTTTAAAGGTAAATTCTATAGAGCTGCGATCCGGTCGGCCATGTTATATGGGGCGGAGTGTTGGCCTGTTAAAAGTTGAAGGTTGCGAAAATGAGAATGTTGTGTTGGATGTGTAGATTTACGAAGGCGGACATGGTCAGTAATGAGACTATTCGGGAGAAGGTGGGAGTGGTTTTGGTGGAGGATAAGTTACGAGAAGTGAGGTTGAGATGGTTTGACCACGTGATGATAAGGGGCACGGATGCCCCAGTCCGTAGATGTGAAAGGTTGGCCTCTGAGGGTTTCAAGCAGGGTAGGGGTAGACCAAAAATGTACTGGCGAGGAGTGATTAGACGAGACATAGAACAGTTACCGCTTACTGATGACATGACCCTAGATAGGAAGGTTTGGAGGAAGAGTATTAAACTAGAAGGCTAAGGTGGGTGGTCGAGTCGTAGTCCGTAGTTAGGAGGTTTAAGGATAGCTTGGTTGGGAGTTCCAATTATGGGGGAGGGGGTCCTTGGTTTGTTAATTATACTATTTTTTTTCTTTTTTGTGAATGTTAGTTCTTTTGTTACTTTAGCATATTGCTTGCCTTTTGGTTAATTATACTTTATTTTTGTGGATGTTGGTTCCTTGTTCTTTATCATGTTTTGGTCTACGATCTTTTGTCTTGAGCCGAGGATCTATAGAAAACAACCTCTCTACTCCTTCGGGGGTAGTGGTATGGACTGCGTACATTTTACCCTCCCTAGACCCCACTATGTGGTAATATAATGGGTTTGTTGTTGTTGTTGTTATTGAATGTGAGTTGGTGAGTGACTAAGTCACTAGAAAATGGTTTAGTATAGAGATTTCGAATGAAAATTTTTGTGTTTTGAATGTGAGTTGGTAAGTGACTAAGTCACTAGAAAATGGTTAAGTATAGGGATTTTGAAGGTGATTTTTATGTTTTGAATTTGAGTAGGTAGGTTACCTAATCACTTCAAAATGGTTAAGTATAGGAACTTTATAGGTGATTTTTGTGTTTTGAATATGGTTTGTTAGGTGAATTAATCACTTTGAAAATGGTTAAGTAAAGGGACTTTAAAAGTGATTTTTGTGTTATGAATATCGATTGTAAGGTGAATTAATCACTTGAAAATGGTTAAGTATAGAAATTTTGAAGGTGATTTTTGTATTTCGAATGTGAGTTGGTAAGTGACTAAGTCACAACCAAATGGTTAAGTATAGGGATTTTGAAGGTGATTTTTGTGTTTTGAATTTGAGTTGGTAAGTCAATTAGTCAATTGAAAATGGTTAAATATAGGAACTTTATAGGTGATTTTTGTGTTTTGAATATGGTTTGTTAGGTGAATTATTCAATTTGAAAATGGTTAAGTAAAGGGACTTTAAAGATGATTTTTGTGTTTTGAATATGGTTTGTTAGGTGAATTATTCACTTGAAAATGGGTAGGTATAGGGGCTTTAAAGGTGATTTTTGTGTTTTGAATGTGAGTTGGCAAGTGACTGAGTCACCAGAAAATGGTTAACTATAGGGATTTTGCAAGTGATTTTTGTGTTTTGAATTTGAGTAGGTAAGTTACTTAGTTACATGAAAATGGTTAAGTATAGGAACTTTATAGGTGATTTTTGTGTTTTGAATATGGTTTGTTAGGTGAATTATTCACTTTGAAAATGGTTAAGTAAAGGGACTTTAAAGGTGATTTTTGTGTTATTAATATGGTTTATTAGGTGATTTATTCACTTGAAAATGGTTAAATATAGAGACTTTAATGGTGATTTTTGTGTTTTGAATGTGAGTTGGTAAGTGACTAAGTCACTAGAAAATAGTTAAGTATAGGGATATTGAAGGTGATTTTTGTGTTTTGAATGTGAGTTGATAAGTGACTAAGTCACTAAAAATTGGTTAAGTATAAGGATTTTGAAGGTGAATTTTGTGTTTTGAATTTGAGTTGGTAAGTAACTTAGTCACTAGAAAATGGTTAAGTATAGAAAGTTTATAGGTGATTTTTGTGTTTTGAATATGAGTTGGTAAGTGACTTATTCACTTGAAAATGATTAAGTATAGGGACTTTAAAGGTGACTTTTGTGTTATGAATATGGTTTGTTAGGTGAATTATTCACTTGAAAATAGTTAAGTATAGGAACATTAAAGGTGATTTTTGTGTTTTGAATGTGAGTTGGTAAGTGACTGATCACTAGAAAAGGATTATGTATAGGGATTTCGAAGGTGATTTTTGTGTTCTGAATTTGAGTAGGTAAGTTACCTAATTACCTCAAAATGGTTATGTATAGGAACTTTATAGGTGATTTTTGTGTTTTGAATATGTATTGTTCGCTGAATTATTCACTTTGAAAATGGTTAAGTAAAGGGACTTTAAAAGTGATTTTTGTGTTATGAATATGGTTTGTTAGGTGAATTATTCAGTTGAAAATGGTTAAGTATAGGGAGTTTAAAGGTGATTTTTCTGTTTTGAATGTGAGTTGGCAAGTGACTGAGTCACTAGAAAATGGTTAAATATAGGGATTTTGAAGGTGATTTTTGTGTTTTGAATTTGAGTAGGTAAGTTACCTAATCACTTAAAAATGGTTAAGTATAGGAACTTTATAGGTGATTTTTGTGTTTTGAATATGATTTGTTAGGTGAATTAATCACTTTGAAAATGGTTAAGTATAAGAACTTTATAGGTGATTTTTGTGTTATTAATATGGTTTGTTAGGTGATTTATTCACTTGAAAATGGTTAAATATAGAGACTTTAAAGGTGATTTTGTGTTTTTAATGTGAGTTGGTAAGTGACTAAGTCACTAGAAAATGGTTAAGTATAGAGATTTTGACGATGATTTTTGTGTTTTGAATGTGAGTTGGTTAGTGGCTAAGTCACTACAAAATGGTTAAGTATAGGGATTTTGAAGGTGATTTTAGTGTTTTGAATTTGAGTTGGTAATTGACTTAGTCACTAGAAAATAGTTAAGTATAGGAACTTTATAGGTGATTTTTGTGTTTTGAATGTGAGTTGGTAAGTAACTTACTCGCTTGAAAATGATTAATTATTGGGACTTTAAAGGTGACTTTTGTGTTATGAATATGGTTTGTTAGGTGAATTATTCACTTGAAAATGGTTAAGTATAGGAACTTAAAAGATGATTTTTGTGTTTTGAATGTGAGTTGGTAAGTGACTGAGTCACCAGAAAAGGATTATGTATAGGGATTTTGAAGGTGATTTTTGTGTTTTGAATTTGAGTACGTAAGTTACCTAATCACTTCAAAATGGTAAAGTATAGGAACTTTATAGGTGATTTTTGAGTTTTGAATATGGTTTGTTAGGTGAATTATTCACTTTGAAAATAGTTAAGTAAAGGGACTTTAAAAGTGATTTGTCTGTTATGAATATGATTCGTTAGGTGAATTATTCACTTTGAAAATGATTAGGTAAAGTGACTTTAAAGGTGATTTTTGTGTTATTAATATGGTTTGTTAGGTGATTTATTCATTTGAAAATGGTTAAATATAGGAACTTTAAAGGTGATTTTTGTATTTTGAATGTGAGTTGGTTAGTGACTAAGTCACTAGAAAATGGTTAAGTATAGGGATTTTGAATGTGATTTTTGTGTTTTGAATGTGAGTTGGTAAGTGACTAAGTCACTATAAAATGGTTAAGTATAGAGATTTTGAAGGTGATTTTTGTGTTTTGAATCTAAGTTGGTAAGTGACATAGTCAATAGAAAATGGTTAAGTATAGGAACTTAAAAGATGATTTTTGTGTTTTGAATGTCAGTTGATAAGTGACTTATTTACTTGAAAATGATTAAGTATAGGAACTTTAAAGGTGACTTTTGTGTTATGAATATGGTTTGTTAGGTGAATTATTCACTTGGAAATGGTTAAGTATAGGGACTTTAAAGGTGATTTTTGTGTTTTGAATGTGAGTTGGTAAGTGACTAAGTCACTAGAAAATGGTAAACTATAGGGATTTTGAAGGTGATTTTTGTGTTTTGAATTTGAGTTGGTAAGTTACCTAGTCACTTCAAAATGGTTAAGTATAGGAACTTTTAGGTGATTTTTGTGTTATTAATATAGTTTGTTAAGTGAATTATTCACTTTTAAAATGGTTAACAAAAGGGTCTTAAAGGTAATTTTTGTGTTTTGAATATAGTTTGTTAGGTGAATTATTCACTTGAAAATAGTTAAGTATAGGAACTTTAAAGGTGATTTATGTGTTTTGAATGTAAGTTGGTAAGTTGGTAAGTTACTAAGTCACTAGAAAATGGTTAAGTTTAGGAATTTTGAAGGTGATTTTTGTGTTTTGAATGTGAGTTGGTAACTGACTAAGTCACTACAAAATGGTTAAGTGTAGGATTTTGAAGGTGATTTTTGTGTTTTGAATTTGAGTTGGTAAGTGACTTAGTCACTAGAAAATGGTTAAGTATATAAACTTTATAGTTGATTTTTGTGTTTTGCATGTGAGTTGGTAAGTGACTTATTCACTTGAAAATGATTAAGTATCGGGACTTTAAAGGTGACTTTTGTGTTATGAATATGGTTTGTTAGGTGAATTATTCACTTGAAAATGGTTAATTATAGGGACTTTAAATGTGATTTTTGTGTTTTGAATGTGAGTTGGTAAGTGACTAAGTGACTAGAAAATGGTAAACTATAGGGATTTTGAAGGTGATTTTTCTGTTTTGAATTTGAGTTGGTAAGTTACCTAGTCACTTCAAAATGGTTAAGTATAGGAACTTCATAGGTGATTTTTGTGTTATGAATATGATTTGTTAGGTGAATTATTCACTTTGAAAATGGTTAACTAAAGGGTCTTGAAGGTAATTTTTGTGTTATGAATATGGTTTGTTAGGTGAATTATTCAGTTGAAAATAGTTAAGTATAGGAATTTTAAAGGTGATTTATGTGTTTTGAATGTGAGTTGGTAAGTGACTAAGTCACTAGAAAATGGTTAAGTATAGAAATTTTGAAGGTGATTTTTGTGTTTTGAATGTTAGTTGGTAAGTGACTAAGTCACTACCAAATGGTTAAGTATAGGGATTTTGAAGGTGATTTTTGTGTTTTAAATTTGAGTTGGTAAATGACTTAGTCACTAGAAAATGGTTAAGTATAGGAACTTTATAGTTGATTTTTGTGTTTTGACTATGATTTGTTAGGTGAATTATTCACTTTGAAAATGGTTAAGTAAAGGAACTTTAAAGGTGATTTTTGTGTTATTAATATGGTTTGTTGGGTGATTTATTCACTTGAAAATGGTTAAATATAGGAAATTTAAATGTGAATTATTCACTTGAAAACGGTTAAGTATAGGAAGTTTAAAGGTGATTTTTCTGTTTTGAATGTGAGTTGGCAAGTGATTGAGTCACTAGAAAATGGTTAAGTATAGGGATTTTGAAGGTGATTTTTGTGTTTTGAATTTGAGTAGGTAGGTTACCTAATCACTTCAAAATGGTTAAGTATAGGAACTTTATAAGTGATTTTTGTGTTTTGAATATAGTTTGTTAGGTGAATTAATCACTTTGAAAATGGTTAAGTAAAGGGACTTTAAAAGTGATTTTTGTGTTATGAATATCGATTTTAAGGTGAATTAATCACTTGAAAATGGTTAAGTATAGAAATTTTGAAGGTGATTTTTGTATTTTGAATGTGAGTTGGTAAGTGACTAAGTCACTACCAAATGGTTAAGTATAGGGATTTTGAAGGTGATTTTTGTGTTTTGAATTTGAGTTGGTAAATGACTTAGTCACTAGAAAATGGTTAAGTATAGGAACTTTATAGGTGATTTTTGTGTTATTAATATGGTTTGTTAGGTGATTTATTCACTTGAAAATGGTTAAATATAGGGAATTTAAAGGTGATTTTTATGTTTGGAATGTGATTTGGTAAGTGACTAAGTCACTAGAAAATCGTTAAGTATAGGGATTTTGAATGTGATTTTTGTGTTTTGAATGTTAGTTGGTAAGTGACTAAGTCACTACAAAATGGTTAAGTATAGGGATTTTGAAGGTGATTTTTGTGATTTGAATTTGAGTTGGTGAGTGACCTAGTCAATAGAAAATGGTTAAGCATAGGAACTTTATAGTTGATTTTTATGTTTTGAATGTGAGTTGATAAGTGACTTATTCACCTGAAAATGATTTAGTATAGGAACTTTAAAGGTGACTTTTGTGTTATGAATATGGTTTGTTAGATGAATTATTCACTTGAAAATGGTTAAGTATAGGGAATTTAAAGGTGAATTATTCACTTTAAAAATGGTTAAGTAAAGGAACTTTAAAGGTGATTTTTGTGTTATGAATATGGTTTGTTAGGTGAATTATTCACTTGAAAATGGTTAAGTATACGGAATTTAAAGGTGAATTATTCACTTTGAAAATAATTAAGTAAAGGAACTTTAAAGGTGATTTTTGTGTTATTAATATGGTTTGTTAGGTGATTTATTCATTTGAAAAAGGTTTAATATAGGGATTTTAAAGGTGATTTTTGTATTTTGAATGTGAGTTGGTTAGTGACTAAGTCACTAGAAAATGGTTAAGTATAGGGATTTTGAATGTGATTTTTGTGTTTTGAATGTGAGTTGGTAAGTGACTAAGTCACTATAAAATGGTTAAGTATAGAGATTTTGAAGGTGATTTTTGTGTTTTGAATTTGAGTTGGTAAGTGACTTAGTCAATAGAAAATGGTTAAGTATAGGAACTTAAAAGATGATTTTTGTGTTTTGAATGTGAGTTGATAAGTGACTTATTCACTTGAAAATGATTAAGTATAGGGACTTTAAAGGTGACTTTTGTGTTATGAATATGGTTTGTTAGGTGAATTATTCACTTGAAAATGGTTAAGTATAGGGACTTTAAATGTGATTTTTGTGTTTTGAATGTGAGTTGGTAAGTGACTAAGTCACTAGAAAATGGTAAACTATAGGGATTTTGAAGGTAATTTTTGTGTTTTGAATTTGAGTTGGTTAGTTACCTAGTCACTTCAAAATGGTTAAGTATAGGAACTTTATAGGTGATTTTTATGTTATGAATATGGTTTGTTTGGTGAATTATTCACTTTGAAAATGGTTAACTAAAGGGTCTTAAAGGTGATTTTTGTGTTATGAATATGGTTTGTTAGGTGAATTAATCACTTGAAAATAGTTAAGTATAGGAACTTTAAAGGTGATTTATGTGTTTTGAATGTGAGTTCGTAAGTCACTAAGTCACTAGAAAATGGTTAAGTATGGGGATTTTGAAGGTGATTTTTGTGTTTTGAATGTGAATTGGTAAGTGACTAAGTCACTACCAAATGGTTAAGTATAGGGATTTTGAAGGTGATTTTTGTGTTTTAAATTTGAGTTGGTAAGTGACTTAGTCACTAGAAAATGGTTAAGTATAGGAACATTATAGGTAATTTTTGTGTTTAGAATGTCAATTGGTAAGTGACTTATTCACTTGATAATGATTAAGTATAGAGACTTTGATGAATGATTGAAGACGATGATTGACGTGCTTACAAAATGTGTTCGAGGCAATGTGAAGTACTTCACAACAACTTTAAAATGCATGAATTATAAAATTTCGTAAATATCTTTGAAATATGAGGACGAATTAAAGGTATGGATACTTTGATAAATACTCAACTACTCAACTGAAGTTAGTTCTCTTAGTCAAAATTAAGATATCGGATGTTGGCTCATCCCTCTAAGGTTACAATGTGACAAAACTAAGGTAGAACAGAAAGCTAAAAATGTAAAAATACAGATATGGATAAAATAATAATAATAGAAAAAATCTATAATTATGAACTAATATTAAAAGATATGTTTTTAGGAATGTCATTTTTAGATAAATTATACCCATATATAATAACTAAATCAGATTGGTGGTTTACAACACCATGTAAACAAAAAGTAAGGGCAAAAAGAGCTATTAATAAAATAAGAAAGAAAACTAATTGGATAGAAGGAGTGAAAAAATTACACAAAAGTTAAAAAATATAAAAAATACAGAAGACACAGTAGAACTAGTTGTATTTTCGATAAATAAAAAAGAAATAACTATATTTTCAATAGATAAGGTAGAAATAATAAAGAAAAAATTAAGACAATTATATAGTGAAGATTCATTAAAAGGATGGAAAAAAACATAAAACTATTATAGAAATTGAATTAATAGATAAAAATAGCATAATAACTTAAAAACCATTAACATATAATTTTGACGATTTAAAAAAATTTAAAATGCATATAGATGAATTATTAGAAAAACAGTATATACAAAAAAGCAATAGTAAACACCATAGTTCAGCATTTATAGTAAATAAATATAGTGAACAAAAAAAAAGTAAAAAATAAAATGGTTATTGATTATAGAAACCTAAATGCAAAAATTATGATATATAATTATCCAATACCAAATAAGATACTAAAAATAAGACAAATACAAGGATATAATTATTTTAGTAAATTTGATTGTAAATAAGGATTTTACCACTTAAAGTTAGATAAAAATTCTAAGGAATTAACCGCATTTACGGTACCACAAGGATTTTATGAATGGAACGTATTACCATTTGACTATAAAAATGCACCGAGTAGATACCAATATTTTATGGATAGTTATTTTAAACAATTACCTAATTGTATAGTATACATAGTTGATATACTACTATATACAAAAACTAAAGAAGAACATTTAAAATTATTAGAACAATTTACAGATATAATAGAAAAATCGAAAATAAGTTTAAGTGAAAAGAAAGCCGAAATTATGAAAAACCAGATAGAGTTTTTAGGAATACAAATAGATAAAAGTGGAGTAAAAATGCAACAACATATAGATACAAAAAAAAAATTACAATCATTTTTAGGATTAGTAAACCAAGTAAGAAAATATATACCAAAATTAGCAGAAAACCTAAAGCCTTTACAGAAAAATTAAAAAAGGATATAGAATATAATTATAATGAAGAAGATAAAAAATAAGTTCAGAAAATAAAAATACTTTGTAAAGAGTTACCAAAATTACAATTCTCAGACGAAAATAAAAATTTTATATATATAGTAGAAGTAGATGCTAGTAAATATAGTTATAGAGGAGTACTTAAATATAGATATGAAGAAGATAAATTAGAACATCATTGTAGATACTACTCAGGTACGTTTAATGAAACAGAAATAAAATGGGAAATAAATTGAAAAGAATTATGTTCATTATATAAATGTTTATTAGCATTTGAGTCATATATTGTATACAACAAATTTATTGTACGAACAGATAATACACAGGTACGTTGGTGGTTAACAAAGAAAATACAAAATTCAGTTACAATGAAAGAGATTCGGAGACTAGTATTAAATATATTAAATTTTACATTTACAATTGAAGTAATTAGTACTAAAAAAAATGTTATTGCAGATTACATATCAAGACAAAGTTATACAGACTGATATAATAGAAGATGATGCTTTAGAAAAAATACTCAAAACTCTAACTACGCTTTCAATGAAAGTAACAATATGAGTAATGAAATAGAAAAGCTAAAGACTAATAAAGTTAAACTGAAGTCTAAAGCTATGAATCAGCTAACTCAGCAATGTATAGAGCTATGTCAATCGAAAGACAATAAAATTCCAGAGCAATTTTAAAAACATGTGAATTATAAAATTTCGTAAATAACACTGAAATATGAAGACAAATTACAGGTATGAATACTTTGATAAATACCCAATTACACACTAACAAATTTTGCTCACATTAATTTCAGAATTACAGTACTAATATGACACTTTGTATTTTTTTGGAGTTCAATAAGATTTTTGTTATTTATAAAAAAAATATAATATCAAATACAATATCAATATATATACAATAATTTAATTAATCTAAAGATAAATTAACAAAACACCTAAAATCCTTCAAACTAAAAGCTTCTTGCTTTTACAACTAAACAATTATAAATTAGATATTTAATCACATATTACAATATAAATCACTCAAAACATATGTACCATTTCCAATCAACGATAGATAACTTTCCTTCACTTCAAACGTGAATTTTTCTAATTACTATCGAAGTTATAGTTCTTTATTATATGTAAGTTAAAGTTGAACAAATTATAGTTAGACTTGCGATCTTATACTAGTCAAAATTGAATCTAAAATACCATATTATTAAGTACGACTATATGTAAAAATTCAAAATTTTCAAAATGATAATGTACAAACACTTGATGTGGTGATGGTACAATATTGAATTTTTTTGGTTCGGTAATAGGTTTTAAAAATAGTATATTATTATATCAAAGTAGTTTGGTATGAATTGGTATTTTTTTTATGATAAATCGATAACTATAGTTTGTTTGACTTCAACTTATACATATCCATATAATAGAAAATTAATAAATTCAAATACCTTACACATGTAGAAATACTCACTTCATTAATTAATTACACAAAAAGAATACCTTAATCAAAAGATAATAGTTAAAGTTTGAATGTCTAAATAATTAATTTTATAGTAATATTATGTTGATATTTACTAGTGTCTAAATAATATTATAATATATATATATATATATATATATATATATATATATATATATATATATATATAAATTGGTTATATAATTATATATTTTGATGCGATATTTGATATTTTAATATTTTTTCATAAGTATCTAATACCGTATCAAATAAAAGAAAATTGAAATTTTTTACTTTTTTTTTTTTTTTACTTTATTTGAAAATTGGTGCTTGCCCATGAAAAACTCAAATACAACTTCAAAAATTTCATATTTTTAGGAAAAGTAAATTAGAGCCCCTAATATTGTTGCAAAAATTATAGCCCACCGCAATTCAACTCCAATTTCAAAATATTCAAATGAAGTGAAAAATATTTATAATAATATTACTTTAAAATTTAATTTGTGAAATTATGTGACAATTTATTTTGAGATAGTATCTTTTAGAACAAATTTGATGGTATGTTTGAAGTATATCAGTGAAGTTGATCCATTTTACTAGTTCTTATAATTTGAGCTTATAGATCATATTTAAAAAATATATTTAAATTCTAGATATTTTTGTTAAAATATGAACAATCATAATTTCAACTTATGAAAATTTTAAATATAATAAACTTTTTTTCTATTTTCATGGCTCAAGGCGATATTAAAAATTTTAATTTTAATATCTATGTTTTATTTTTTTATTTTTTATTCGATATTTGATATTGTATTAAAGTCTAATTAAATTTAAATTCACGTCAACAAGTTTAATATGAAAAATAAATAATGTTTTTTATAAAGATGATTTTATATTATGAGAACTCGAATTCGAAACCTGTAACTACCATGTTCACTCCACGTGAATACCTTAGGACGAAGTAACAGATTGAAGCAGAAGAAACTTGATTCAATTTTTTCATTATGAAATAGAAGAAAAGAAGGAAGGGTTAAAATTTTCAAATAAAAGGCTCTGTACCTCACTAAATTCCAAGTCTACAACCCAACTTTATAATATAAGGTCCCATCTTTGATCTATTCAGAACCAACTCAGCCATCCAAACCACCTTTTTGTTATATTTTTTCAGACTCATCCATGACCCTCCCTTCCTCTCTGTCTGTCAGTCACTATGGACCCCCTAATTTTGCAGTATTTCACTCCATCCACGTTCAAATGTGACAAATAAAAATAAATAAATAAAATATTTTTTTAATATATGTGATATAATTTATATTTTGTGAGTTAAATAATTTAAATTTAATTATAAATTTAGATATAAAATCTTTAAGATTTTTGAAATTAAATTTATATATATAAATTACTTATATAATATACAATAAATAATAATTTAAAATATAAAAAAAATATGATCACAAAAAAGTTTATTTGTTTAAAATCTAAAAAGTGCCACATAAATTAGATTGAAAAAAGTATCTCTTTTTATATTTAGTAAATCTTTTAATTGTAATATTTACATGGGATTATATATATATATATATTAATTTAAGATTATAAGAAATAAATATTTTTCTTTATTTGTTAAATTTTGTATTCAATTAAATAAGACACTTAAAAGACTATAAAAATTAAATATTTTTCCTTATTTATTCAGTTTGATATTTAATTAAACAAGACACCAATTGGGATTAGTCGTTTCCATGGTAGTATCTCAATTTTTTCTCTCTAGTCTTATTAGTCATTGCCAGCCAAAACTCTTCTCAAAACAAAAAAGCTTCCACCTTTTCAGAACCCTTTTGCCTCTTTCTTTCTTTAATCCTCTGACCCAAAAAAAAAAAACTTTCCCCTTTTCTTTTAACATAACCAATAAACTTCTCTTTATAAGTTAAAGCAACTCAAGAAAATAGTAGTCCAACTCAAGAAAAAAATATTTCTCCAAGATTTCTAATTCTAATTCCCATTTTTCTTGAGCCATATTATTTTTTACAACAAGGATGAGGGAGATGTGGACAACATTAGCATCAATGATGGGGATTTGGGCATTTAGTCAGAGTCTTCTACAAGCATTATTCCCACCGGAGGTTCGTTTCGCCACTCTCAAAATCATTCATCGCATCTGTAATTGGTTCTCCGCTTATTGCTACTACGACATCACTGAAATCGACGGTGTCAATACCAATGAGCTATACAACGCTGTTCAGCTCTACTTGAGTAGTTCTGCGTGTGTAGCTGGTAATCGTTTGAGTCTTACACGGGGATTGAATTCGAGCAGCATCACTTTTGGTCTGTCGAATAATGATTCTCTCATTGATAGATATGATGGTGTTACAGTTCATTGGGAACATGTGGTGACCCCAAGGAATTCTCAGACGTTCTCTTGGCGTCCACTTCCTGAGGAGAAGAGGGGGTTTCTTCTACGTGCTAAGAAGAAAGATAAATCAGTTGTGCTAGGAGCCTATCTTGACTATGTCATGGATAAAGCTAATGAGATTCGTAGGAAGAATCAAGATCGATTGTTGTACACGAATTCACGTGGAGGTTCACTTGATTCAAGAGGACATCCGTGGGAATCTGTACCATTTAAGCATCCAAGTACCTTTGAGACACTTGCTATGGATCCTCAGAAAAAGTCTGAAATCATGGCAGATTTATTGGATTTTGCGAATGGAGAATCTTTTTATCAGAGAACTGGGAGGGCATGGAAAAGAGGGTATCTTCTTTATGGTCCACCGGGAACAGGAAAATCGAGTATGATTGCTGCAATGGCTAATTTTCTTGGTTATGATATATATGATCTTGAATTAACAGAAGTGCATACTAATTCAGAGTTGAGAAAGTTGTTGATGAAGACGAGTTCCAAGTCCATTATAGTCATTGAGGATATTGATTGTTCTATCAATTTGACTAACAGGAAAAATAATCCTAGTAACAAGGATAGTAACAACTACAGTGTTTCACCTCCGGGGAGTAACGGTTCGAGTGGTGAGGATGCTGGGAATAATAATAATAATAATAATACTATAACTCTATCCGGTTTGTTAAATTTTACTGATGGGTTGTGGTCGTGTTGTGGGAGTGAGAGGATATTCGTTTTCACAACTAATCACATTGAGAAGCTTGATCCAGCTTTATTGAGGAGTGGACGAATGGACATGCACATTCACATGAGCTACTCGTCCTTCGCAGCACTCAAGATTCTCTTGAAGAATTACTTGGGGTACGACGACGAGGATGTGGAGAAGCAGATGTTAGAGCAATTGGAGCAAGTGATTGAGCGCGCTGAGATGACACCAGCTGATATAAGTGAGGTGTTAATCAAAAACAGGAGGAACAAAGACAAGGCAATTTGGGAATTGCTAGAAGCATTGAAGACAAAGGCTGACAGTAATAATAATGCAGTAAAATCAAGAGGAAATATGACTGTGGAAGATGAAGAGCAAGAGAAAAGGGCATTATTAGTAGAGAGTCCTAAAGAAGGTGTTGATGATCAATTGAAAGAAAAATGTGACGAGGAAAAAGGAGGTCATGATGCCAATGATGATGAGAAGGTACTTTAGTATAAGGTTTTTAAAAAAAAAAAATGAAAATTTTGATTCTTTAAATCTTTTGTGGAGAGGAGGAGGAGACAAGGAATTTTGCTGTTTGAAGAGTACATAATTTACTATTTCATGACAGGGAAATTTTTAGGGACTTGGGGTTGGGGGAAAAGGCCAAATGAAATGACTGTAAGACAATGGCATTGTTCTATACAGTAGTAGTACTATTATTCTATCTTATTTATTGCTTTTGATATACTAGTGCTAGTAGTAGTAGTTTAAATCTTAATTTGGAACCTGCAAAAATAATGGAACCAAAACGAAGTATGATTTGTTGAGTTACATGGGGAGTGTTTGGTTATGTTAGTTCATATTTGTCCCTATGAAAATGGTTACCATTTAGCATTAGGAGTTTCATATTTGGTCCACATGCAGCTGGTTGCTTTCTTGACTAATAGAATTAAGTAATAATGCCCTCAACGGTGTGGTTCAGTAATCAAGGAAGTGATTTAGAATCATGAGTTTTCATGTTTGAATTCCAATGGCGATTAAAAAGCGCTAGATGATTTTTGTCAATCTGTTCTTAAGCCTTGATGAATAGAATTATTTGATATCTTGTGAAATTAATCGAGATGCATACAATCTAATATGGACACTAGGGTCATTTGAAGGAAAATAGTACTAAGTAATAATGTGATAATGATCCTTGTGTGTGCATATGTTTGGATGGCATATAATTTTAAAATTTTGTTAGCTGGCTCGGATTTGTAAACCCCTTGAAGCACATGGGGCTCATGTAACTTGTGATTGGGGAATTTTGGGAACTTAAGTTGCCAAACCTTTTACTATAATTTTCATGTCAATCATTCTGAAAAGGACTAGTTTCTTTTGGAGTTTGTCAATGAAAATTACTCCCGTCCATCCAAAACAGTGGTTACAATACAAGGTTTAAGGTGTGTTCTGTATGAAAGGAAAATATTTTCGTAAAAAAATACTCCAAGTGATTTTTTCTGATAGGTTTTCGGATATAAATTGAGTGATATTTGAAAAGAAGTAGTATTTGTAAGTTGAAGTCGAGATTGGAAAATGATATTTGAAAGTTGAAGTTGTGTTTAAAGATGTATTTCGTTTGAGAAAAAAAATGAAATTTTGTGTGGAAAAAGTTCCGCTCAGAAACTGTATGAGAAAATTAACCAATAAATCATTTTAATATGAAACCCAACATTATTTTGAAGAATACTTTTTGAGTAACAGGAAAAAAAAAATTATACTTTTTTTTTTTGAATATTTGGTAAGTAGGTGGAAAATATTATTTCAGAAATATTTATATTTCATGTAGGCAAATTCTATGGGATGACGGTAAGGTTGTGGGAGTGGTGATGGTTGGAGGTGATGGGGCGGGGAAACTTATTTTCCTAAAAATAATATTTTCTCAAAATTTGACTAATCAAACATGATAATATTAGAAAATAGCATGTAGATTGTTTTTCTTCGTACCAAACACATCTTTAATTTATCTAATCTTTTAAATTTTCTAAATGATTAACATATTTAGGAATTATATATAATAATATAATAATTTATCTATAATAGAAAAACTGTTAAACATGCATTAAGGTAGAAAGGTTAAGAGATCGGCGTGCATTCATGCTAGTAGGTAAGAGTGTTGTCCTTATTAGTATCGTAGTATTGTGCTCGTAGTTTATTGTTCTTGAATTCTTGTTGATATATATTGTTTTAAGTAAATCGTTTGTAGTAGTATTTTTATGTTACTATCGGTGGTTGTGTTACTTCTTATTGTATTTTGCAGCCTTTTACATCTCTTTTCTGGACTGTGTTTTGTTTTGAGCCTGAGGGTCTATAGAAACAATCTCTCTACTTTATCCAGGAGGTAATGGTACAGACTGCGTATACTCTATTCTTTTTAGATCCGTGAGAATATACTAGATATATTATTATTATTATTGTGTGGTATAATCGTACTTGAAATGTGTACTCCTTCAATCATATTAATAGCATGTTTAGGCCTGATTCTCAAAAATAAAAGTGTTTTTTTGTTTTAACAAAAATGCTTATGTTAAAAGGTTAGAGTGTTTGGTCAAGTTTTTTTAAATAAGTGTTTCGAATAGAAGCAAAAGTAATTTTCAGAAATTAGAAAGAAAAAAAAATCTATAAGCACTTCGAGAATATTGACAAAGCACAAAGGACTTTAATAGTAAAAGTCGCGAATTTAAGATTTAGATTTTGTGGGTTCTCTATATTAACAAAAATAAAAACAAATAGTAGCTAAGAAAATTTTCAAGATTAATCAAATATAACTCACTACTTTAGAAGCTTTACATTTCTTTTTCTAAAAGCATTTTTAACAACAACAAAAAAACTTTTCAAACCAAGTAAATTTGAAAGTTTTTTGAGCTATAAATATCATTTGTTTTTCGTTGAGAAGTTACAAATATGTATTTTACTAAGCAGAAAGATATCATCTGATTAACAAGCCAGTTTCATGTTTTTTTTCGATACTCCCTCCATTCAATTTACATGATACGAAAAAGTATTAGAAATTATAATTTCTTCTTTTTAATGTTAAGATGATATCATTCAATTTATATGGTACAAAAAAATATTATAAATTGCAGTTTCTTTTCTTTTAATGTTAAGATGATATATTTTAGGTTGTTGATCAAAATATACATAATTTAAGTTTCAAAATACAAAAATCAATAACACGAATGGAAATCAGAATCTAGAAGTGTATCTTTTGATTTCACTGCATTAAATGGTTTTTCTCTCTACTTCTCCGGATGTAGTGGTATAGACTGCATATATTTTACCCTCCTCAGACCCCATTATATGAGAATACACTGGATTTGTTGTTGTTGTAAATGATTTTTCTAGTTCAATAATTGACCAATCTTTCGCCTAAACAAAAAAGATTTGAGCATTCAATTTATTAAAATAGAATTAAGATACCACTATTGTAATTAAGGTAAAAATCTTGTTGAACTTATTAAATTGCTGCCTATGGATTGTGTTTTAAGTGAAAATAATGGTATTCACCTTCAAAATATATTACTCCCTCAGTCTTATTTTTACATGGCCATCGGACCCTCTTACTAAAATAGTTTTTTTCAATTTACTTCTTTAATTTATGAATTTAAGAAAAGTTTGTCATATTCGTCCAATATTATCTGTACCATTGTATGACTACATAAAGTGTATAATATTCAAATTCATATTTTCAAAGCTTAATTTAGCAAAATAAATCTCTAATAAATATTTTTTTAAGAAGAGTGTCAAGTGTATAAAGGTTAAATAAAATGAATAACTATCATTAAATATTTATATTTTTAAAGTATAATTAATAAGCCTAATTTAGTAAAATAAACCTCGAATAATTTTTTTTTTCAAGGAAAGTATAAAGTCAATAAACGTCAAATAAAATGAAATGGAGTAGTATTGTTTACAAAACCACGTCTTAATAAATTTGGTACATACTTTGTTTGGGACTAAAAATAAAAACTGATCTCATACCTAACCAATGTCCAACGGTAATCTTTTTCAAAAAAATTTTGTCATTTTGAAGTTGAGAGTTTTCTATTAATATTTTTGTTCAATTTATGTTTTTGTTTTACTCTTCTTTTTTTTTTTTTTTTTTCTGTTTAGGTTTAGATATTTTTGAAATTCAATATCTTGTGTTACATTTTACAAAACGAAATATTAACGTTTGTTTGGAGTGGCTAATTAAAAGGGGATGACAAGCATCATTGAAACTTCTTTTCGGTACTGAAATTGATAATAAACAGCTAATGTGCTTGATTAAAAAATGTTGGTAAGATTTTCTTTTATCTTAAAATGATTGAAATATTCTTAAATCTATTTATAGAAAAATAATTTAGAAGTATTATTATAAAAATAAACGAATAGCGTAAGTAGAATAGGAAGATAATAATAATAATAATAATAATAATAATAATAATAATAATAATAATAATAATAATAATAATAATAATAATAATAATAATAATAGGAAGAGAAAAATATCATGAATAATTATAAAATATTTGGTCAAATCATAAAATACTTATAAGCTACAAAATTATAAGCCAGAGGAACAAAACTCAAGATTTTCGATTAATTTTAATCAATGAAGCACTTCATGGGGTGTTACCATGCAACACAAATGTGTCTTCATTGTTTAACTTAATACAAATTTAAGTATCTATTTATAAACACTTAAAAATAAAGATATAGATATAACTTGAGGCTGAGTTCACAAACATATTTATATATTTTTATATTATAACAATTATAGAGCCTTAATTGTAACTTTTATAGCAATAGTTTCATAGTTACGAAAAATAGCAAATTGTATTTTGTATTTAAGTAAATTGTTGCTATACAAATACATATACAACAGTATTTACTGCCTCTGTTTTACTCAAATTAGTTAAATTAAATAAGGAATAATTATCCCATCTAATTAAATTTCCATAAATTACTCCTATTTAAATTAGTAGATTCTTTTTCCAAATCAAACTCAAATATGAAGATTATTATTTTCATGATCTTCAAAATTTCAAAATATCATTCTCTTATATCGCTAACTATTTTTTCTTGTTAGTTTTTTCATATTTTTTTTTATCTTTTTTTATATTTTAATTTCTTTTTCTTTTCCATTTTTTTCTTTCCACTTTATTTTCTCTCTTCTACTTCTCTTCTTTTTTTCCCTTTTCATTTTTATTTCTTTATTTATTTATTCGTTTTCTTTTTTTTTTCTTTTCTCATATTTTTTTTTCGTTTTCTTCTTCTTCTTCTTTTTTATTTTTTTTGCTTTTGTTTTTACACTTCTATTTCTAGTTTCTGTTTCTCTTTCTTCTTCTTTTTTTCTTTTTTCACTTCTTTTTTTTTGAATTTTTATTTTTCATTTTTTTTACTCTTCTATCTCTATCTTTTATTTTTAAAAGACAAATATCTATATCATATATACATATTCAAAAAATATACAAAATAAATAGACATACTAATCTGCATATGTATTTACGGTAAAATACATATATATCTGCATATATATTTACAGAAATACATATTTGACTCACATGTATATATAAACATATAGGACACAAAATCTCTATAATAAAAATGACAATTGTATACATATTCATATAGGTAATAAAAAAATACATGATACATATCTTAGACAGTAAAAGAAAAAAAAATAAGGACATATGTTACCCTCTAAAATGACATAGTATGTACAGTTCAAAGACAAATTCAACACCGTATAAAATACATATAGCTCTGCATATGTATTTACAAAATACATACTTGATCCATATGTATATTCTATTTTATATGAATCACCTTTGTATTTCGCAAATACATATATGAAGATATATAGTATAGTTATGTTTGTTACTGTTTAATATGAATATGATATGTATTTCGTAAATACATATGTATGTTTTGTACTATAAATACATATCCAAATTTGTATGGCTATGTATTTTGTATGATTTTTGAATATGTGTATGTGATATATATATTTGTATTTTCAAAATAAAAGTTAGAGATAGAAGAGTAAAAAAATGGAAAAAAAAATATAAAAAGAAAAAAACGAAAAAAGAGAAGTGAAAAAAAAAAGAAGAAAGAGAAAGAGAAGTGTAAAAATAAAAGGAAAAAAGAAACAAAATAAAATGGAAAAAATAAGAAGAAAACGAAAATAGAAAAAGAAAAAAAAAGATATTAGAAAGAAAAAAAAAGAAAAACAAGAGAAATTGAAGAAAGAAAATAAAGTGGAAAGAAAAAAATGCAAAAGAAAAAGAAATCAAAATAAAAAAAAATAAAATAATAAAAATATAAGATGAAAAAAAAATTAAAAAGAAAAAAAAGGTAGAGATATAAGAGAGTGAAAGACAGCAATGATGTTTTATTTTGAAATCTTGAAGATCATGGAGATAATTACCTTCAAATATGAAAGCGAAAAAAAAATGAAAAGAGGAAAAAAAAAGAAGAGAAATAGAAGAGAGAAAATAAAGTGAAAATAAAAAATAAAAATAAAATAAAATAAAAAAATAATAAAAAAAATAAGATGAAAAAAAGGGGTAAAAGATATGACTATATTTGGGAGTGAAAATAGGAAAATATAAAGTAGTGAGAGTAAAACATGTATTTGCTTAGTTAATGAGTAAAATAATGCTACTCTTGCTATAAACTATAATTTTGCAAAAATATTGATATTTATTGTAATTATAGTGTTAAGTATGCTACTTTCTATAATTTTTTCTATGATTAATTTGTCTTTTAATAGTACCAAACCTTTACTTTATTTTTAGTAGAATATTACTATTACTACTATTATTTCTATTTCTATTCTATTTTATTTCTATTCTATTTATTTATTATTATTATATTATTATTATTTTTTTTTTACTACTATATATAAGTGAAGGTTGGGGTGACTACCAAGGGTATTTCGATAATTTTAGTCACTCCAACATTCACTTATATATATTAGTAAATAAAATGGTTACACATGCATATGATTTTTTTCCTTATATTTATTAGTTTGTCTTCATTTTTATGGTAATATTGCTTTTATATATATATATATATATATATATATATATATTTATTAGTTTTGTCCTTGTGTATTATTTTAATAATATTTTTATTTAGAATAAACGGGGAGTATATCTCAAGGATATCGAATAACTAAACGAGCATATATAGCATGATTTAGTAATGTTTGTTGAATTATCAAATAATCAATGAAATCTATTTTTTCAAACAAGGTTCATAGAAATGTAATTTGAATATACGTAGAGATCTTTATATATAATAAAATTATTTGTTTACGTCTAAAGTTTCTGTAATGAAAAGAAAATAATAAAACTTAAATAAAGGCTATTTGAATTTAAAGATCAAAACCTCTTTGTATATATTTAAAATACAAGAGTAAATAATTATTATTTAATATTGCCTTTTTTTATTGAAAGCACACATACTTTTAGTACCTAGAATTCTGTAAAATTGATGTCTCGAGCATATAAGTGATATGAAAGGTGTGGATGCACATAAAAAATATTTGTTTCAGTGATTTATTTGATTTATAAAATTAATTTTTGTATGCATAATAGAAAAATCTATCTTCTATTGAATTAAATTATAAGAAGAAAAATCCTCTTACTATTTTAAAAAAAAATCACCGCGCAAAGCGCGGATAAATTTTCTAGTTTTATGAATACCACACGTTGCTTCAATAACGTATTCCAATAATTCCAATCATTTAACAATAGTGACAGAGATGAAACTTTCGGCAGTAAAGTTCATCATCTAATATATATTAGGAATAGTCCATGTTAGCATGAGTCCAATGTGAAAAATATTTTTACATTAATTATTGTGATTTCTAATTTTTTTTCTAAAATAATACATATTATATTCGTTGTCTCAGTTTATGTGGTATTGATATAATTTTAAGAGTTAATTTTGTTATAAAATAAGAAAGAATAAAGAAAAAGAGTAGAGAGAATAGAGAAAGTAATTCTTATTTCTCTTGAGGGATGATTTATAATGAAGGAAGCCATTCTATTTATAGAGGAAATTTGCTCCTAGTTTCACACTAAAAGAAAGATACATCAAATCCTATTAGACATCAAATAAATCTTGATAGATCTTGATAGACATTCACTATAATTGATATATATCATAACACTCCCCCTTGAATTTCTAACAATACGCATATAGACTGCCTCATTAAAACCTTACAAGAAAAATCCAGTAGTACAAAACCTCATAAGGGAAAAAGAGTACAGCGTATATTAGTTCCCCCTAACAAGAACATCCTTGAACCTTTGTATCCCGATCTTGTGCACCATCTTCTTGAAAGTTGCAGTTGGAAGAGACTTGGTGAATAAATCATCCACATTGTCACTTGACGAATCAGTTGTACGTTAATATCACCATTCTTTTGGAGCTCATGTGTATAGAAGAGTTTTGGTGAAATGTGTTTCGTTCTATCTCCTTTTATGAATCCTCTCTTAAGTTGTGCTATGCATGCTGCATTATCTTCATATAAAATCGTGGGTACTTTATCACATTTCAAGTCACATTTTTCTCAAATGAGATGTATTATGGACCTCAACCACACACACTTTCGGCTTGCTTCAAGAATAGCTATAATCTCAGCGTGATTTGATGAAGTGGTTACGATAGACTGCTTTGTTGATCTCCAAGATATGACAGTACCCCCACATATGAACACATAGCCTGTTTGAGACCAAGCTTTATACAGGTCAGATAAGTACCCAGCATCAGCATAACCAACAAGATTGGAACTACAATCTTTAGAATAAAATAAGCCCATATCGGTAGTCCTTTTTAGATACCGTAATGTGTTTGATCCCATTCCAATGTCTTATAATAGGATCAGAACTATACCTTGTTAAGAAATTAATTGAAAAGGCTATATCAGGCCTTGTAGCATTTCCAAGATACATTAGTGCACCAGTTGCACTAAGATATGGTATTTCAGGACCAAGAAATTCCTAATTCTTTTCTTGAGGTCAGAATAGATCTTTATTCACATCAAGTGATCAAACAACCATCGGAGTACTTAATGGATGTGCTTTATCCATATAGAATCATTTCAACACCTTTTCTGTGTAGACAGATTGATGGACAAAGATACCGTTTGTCAAATGCTTAATTTGCAAACCAAGGCATAACTTTATATTTTCGAAATCTTTCATCTCAAATTCTTTCTTTAGGTAATCAATTGTCTTTTAAAGCTCTATTGGCGTTCCAATAAGGTTTATGTCATCGACATAGACAACAAGTATAATAAACTCCGACGTTGTTTTCTTTATGAAAACACATAGGCAAATTTCATCATTCATATAACCTTCCTTAGATAAATATCCACTAAGATGGTTATACCACATGCGTCCAGATTGTTTCAAACCATACAATGATCTTTGTAATATAATGAAATATATTTTTTGAGGCTTTGAACTATATGCTTTCGGCATTTTAAATCCTTCGAGAATTTTCATGTATATCTCATTATCAAGTGATCCATATAGATAGGTTGTTACCACATCCATCAAATGCATTTCAAGTCTCTCATGGAAAGTGAAACTAATAAGATAACGCAATGTTATTGCGTCCATAACTGATGAATATGTCTCGTCATAATCAACACCAGGCTGTTGTGAAAATCCTTGTGCAACAAGGCGTGCTTTATACCTTTGTATTTTATTTTTTTCGCACAAATACCCATTTATAGCCAACAGTCTTAACACCATTAGGTGTTTGAGTTATAGGTCTAAAAATTTCACGTTTGGCAAATAAATTTAATTAAGATTGAATTGCTTCTTGCCATTTTGGCCAGTCATTTCTTTATCGACATTCTGTGACACATCGAGGTTCAAGATCCTCACTATCTTGCATGATTTTCATTGCAACATTATATGCAAAAACATAATCCACTACTATTTCAGATCGATCCAAATTAGTTTCAACATCACTTGAATTTATGGATAGTTCCTCATTTTCTTAAGTCTCAGGCTCATTAATTCCTTCAGGAATATTAACATTTCTCAAATCTTAAACTTCCATATGAGAATCTTTCGTAGTGTCATCTTGACCATTTATTTTTCTTTTTCTAGGATTTCGATCCTTAGAAGCTAACGGTCTGCCACACTTCAAGCGTGTTTTAGATTCATTAGATATAACACTAGTGGATGATCCTTTAGGGACATCAATTTAAATTGGGATATTCTCTGCAGGAATATGTGATTTAGTGATCCTTTTCAAATCTGTAAATATGTCCGGCATTTTATTTGTAAATTTTTACAGATGAATAATCTTTTGTACTTCTTGCTCACAAATATAAGCACTCGGATCAAGATGAGATAGTGATGAATTTTTTCATAAAATTTCTCTTTTGATGTCACTATCTTCTCCTCCTAATTTTGGGAAAACCATCTCATCAAACCGACAATCTGTAAATCGAGCAGTGAACATATCTCCCATTAGTGGTTCAAGATAGCGAATAATAGAGGGTGATTCAAACCCAACATAAATTCCTAATCTTCTTTGGGGGCCCATCTTGGTGCAGTTTGGTGGTGTTATAGGCACATAAACACCACACCCAAAAATTCTCAAATGAGATATATTAGACTATTGACCCAAAACCAATTGCAACGAAGAAAATTTATGATAATTTATCAGTCTAAGACGCACAAGTGTTGTAGCATGCAAAATTGCATGACCCCCAATAGAAGTGGGCAACTTAGTTTTCATAAGCAATGGTCTTGATATCAACTGCAGACGTTTAATTAATGACACAGCAAAGCTATTTTGAGTGTGAACATGGGGTACAGGATGTTCCACTCTTATCCTAACCGATAAGCAATAGCCATTAAATGCTTGGGATCAAGGCGAATAGACTTAATTTGATTATCGAGAAACTGTGCTCGTAATTGTATTATTTGTGCCAATAATTTTGCAAATGTCAAGTTGCGAGATAACAAAAGGCACGCATGAGACCATATAGAAGAAGTATCTATTAGGATCACAAAGTATCTAAACGACCCACTAGGTGGGTGAATGGATCCACAAATATCCCCATGTATAAGTTTCAAGAACACGGGGGACTCAATCCCAACTTTTGTTGGCGATGGCCTCACAATCAGCTTTCCTTGATAACAAGCATTGCATGAAAACTCACCATTCGAAAGAACCTTTAAGTTCTTTAATGGATGCCCATTTGAATTTTCTATGATTCATCTCATCATTGTAGATCCAGGATGTCCCAGGCGATCATGCCAAAGTACGACAGTATTGGAATTAGTAAAATTCTAGTTTATGATAGAATGTGCCTCAATTGCACAAATATTTGTCCAATACAGGCCAGAAGATAAAGAAGGAAACTTTTCAATAATATATGTCTGCCCAGAGACATTCTAGGTGATACCATGATATTCAAGATTCATCTCATCAATTATCTTGATATGATAACCATTTTCACGGATATCTTTAAAACTCATCAAGTTTCTCCGAGACTTAGGAGAAAATATAGCATTATTTATGATGAGTTTAGTTCCTTTGGGCAAGATTATAATGACTTTTCTGAAGCCTTCAATCAAATTAGCACTACCAAAAATTGTAGTAACATTAATCTTTCTCATGTTTAGATGAGAGAAATATTTCTTGTCTTTGAATATCGTATGTGTAGCGCGAGAATCAATCAAACAAATATATTCTTGAAAATTATCCATATCTTCAAATAAAATGGCATACACCAAATAAAATATATATTAAATTTTTGTATAAAGTAAAAACTTATACTATAAGGGATTGTTAATCACACTTTACTAGAAAGAAAAAATATGTTCAATTAGTACGTGATTAACTTAGTTTAGCATTTTATTTTTCAATAATTATAAACAATTAGTACGTGTTAATATTGTCACTCTTATAATACTGTTAATTAAGGTATTACATTACAGCTGCTTAACTCTAAAAAGCATAATCTTAGTATGTTTACTTGAAAAGTAATATTCCTGTGAATACTCATTTCGTTACAGCTTTTTTTTCTTTTAAATGTTATTTTTCACATACATGATCTATAGTATGAGATGATCTTAATACTTTATAACAACGAGACCCTCAATGACGTGAATATTATCTGGGTGATAAGATTTAAAATATTATAACAGAGATTATATTAAGAAGTCTTTCATCATCGAAATAAAATAAAATTCAATTCAATTATCTAATGAACTGCGACAATACAAAAGCAATCAATACTATTTAAAAACTAGTACTCATGCAAACAACTACTTTTACATGATTTTTATTCACTAACAACCAAAAAAAAATTCATTCATTCTTCCATGTTTACGGAACCATCACCAATCAACTGATCACAGGGGTGGATCTATTAAGGCCGGTGGGGGTGGCACGCCACCCGCAAACTTCGACGGAAACTCTATATATATAGCTATATAGAGAGAGAGATATAGTTAAATATTAAACATGGCATCCAGAATAACAGAGTGTTGTCTAGTGCAGTTAACAAAGTGTTGCACTTGTAGACCCAAGGTCGCGTGTTCGAACCTATCCAACAACAATTGTTTTTTAAAAATTATTTTGGCAGCAAACCAACAGGTGTAATAATTCTCAATTAAACAAGGCACATCCGCACAAAGCCACACTATTACCAATTTTGTATAAAAGTAATCTTATTTTTTGATCCTTTTTTTTAATTTAATTATTTAAAAGGTACTTATCTTTCATTAAAATTAAAACAAAAACCCTATTTCCAAAGGAAAGGACCAAATCAAAACATCTATGTTCTTGAGCTTTGTTGCTGCTGGTTGCTCTTTCTCTCTGCACTCTTGCTTGTTGCTTGCTCTTTTTGTAAGTTATTTTGAAAAATTATTTTGTTTCTCTTTCTTGAACCTAGAAATCCAAATTTGAAATTATCTTGATTTAGGAGAAAGCATTCTAATTTTGTGAATTGAGATGGAAATTTTTTTCAAGAAGGTTAATTATTCTCAATCTAGCTCTAGTAATGTCAATGTCAATCATTCTTGTCTTATAATTGACCTCGATTTAGGTTCACTTAAAGCCAATCCGGGAGAAAGATGTCACGCCCCAAAATCCCATCAGGCTGGACTGGCACCCGAAGCCGAGAAGGCCCGGGAGAACCCGTTCAAATACCTGTACTTTTACTTACATGTCACCAAAAATTTGGACAGCACTTCGTTACATATAGAAGGATCTAATTACCTGTATCAGCACAACACGCACAAATATATATATATATATATATATATAATACTTGGCCATCGGGGCCACCACATATACAAATATAACATCACTATATAAACTTCCATGACTTTACTCTTCCTTATATCTACAAAGCCTCTAGGATATACATGACATAACTAGGGTTGGGACAAACCCCCGCCCACACATGACTCCTGTACAATAACAAAACATAAGGAACCGC
This sequence comes from Capsicum baccatum var. pendulum, assembly GCA_030864225.1. Classification (NCBI taxonomy): domain Eukaryota; kingdom Viridiplantae; phylum Streptophyta; class Magnoliopsida; order Solanales; family Solanaceae; genus Capsicum; species Capsicum baccatum. Next base: position 53,636,170 of record CM061561.1, read on the forward strand.
CTTGGAAAGCTCCGAAGCAAACTGGAGCTCACCAACAATAGCTGTATGACCTGGCTCCTACTTGTACGGTGTATGAGCTGAGGTACCTGTGCCTGCAGCATAAAATGCAGGTCCCCATGGGGGACGTCAGTACGAAATATGTACTGAGTATGTAAAGCTGTAGATAATCACATATGATATAGGAGCTCAATAGAAATCAGAAACAAGTGAATAAAGCGTAATAGGTGTGGACCACACTTACTAAAACTTGTGACAACCTGTACATTGCATTTATTCAAACACTTTACCTTCGTTCTTATCATCTTTGTAATCATTACTGTACTGTACTGTGACCATTAGGCTGCCTCCAGTACATATCAACTGGGATCGACCCATGCTAGGCTTATGCCCCTGGGATACCACCCATAAACACATAAATAGGGATCGATCCATGCTAGGCTTATGCCCCTGGGATACCACCCATAAACACATAAATAGGGATCGACCCATGTTAGGCTTATGCCCCTGGGATACCACCCGATAAGAGAGAACTTCCATCACTTAGTTCAATTAATCTTTGAGATTGTTATTTCGGTCGCCACCACATTTTTGATACTTTGAAACAATGATACATCAATAGAAACCAAGTAATATACCTTCTATACAATAACGATGTAATAAAGACTCATTGGTACATCAACAATGTGTTTCAGAATCATCAATATCACAACAATGAAATAGGAGCCTTTTGGTATATCAACGAAACATTTTGACACTTTATAGAATGGAAACAACTTCGTTGGTAATATAGAACAATACATGTTTTTGGACAACCTCGGAATCTTACTTGACGGAACATTGGTGTTTTCATGCCAAAGAACATTGTTAAAGTATGCTTTACATACCTCGTTGTAGATTCGGATACCAATTCAACACAACTTCCCGCCTTTACAAATCACTTATCTACAATGAAATGTTTGGCATCTAGTATTAGCAACCCAACACCACAATTCTCTTCCATAATTCCATACAACCAATATTTGCAAAACATTCCAAAAACCAACTTGAACAATAGGTTTATGTGTGTATATATATATATATAATCATCATTTGAATACCACATCATCAATACCAAATCCCTTCACAATTCAACATAATCCAACCATGCACAAGAATAATCCAACATCATTTCCCAATCATCTTTCAACAACAATCAAATAACATACTTCTTATGCTCACATGCATATATATATATATATACATATCCATATAAATAACACCAACATAATTTACATCCTTACCATAAAATGGCCCTTTTGATTTCGAAGTCCTGTTGGCATAAATAAGGGGTGCTTCTCGAAGCCCTCGAGACGGTGAACACAACTACGGAATCAATTTGGACTTTCTACGGTTGAATCACAAGATAATTGGAGTTGAAATTAGGCTAGGGTTTCTTATTTTCAATAATTTGGATGATAATGATGGATATGAGGCTAAGTATATGTATATAATGACCAATTTTCGTCCATGAGGTGATGGAAAATGACCGTATTGCCCTTAAAATTTTAAGTAAATCCGAATCTGTCCATGGTGGACTGTTTTGATAGGCTAAAGTAAATCAAGTATAACTCCTTACTTAGATGTTGGATTTGGATGAAACCAATTGCATTGGAAAGAAGACTTAAAGATATTTCTTTTGATAGGTCGTAGCTCTCCCAGTTCATTATATTAAGGGAGTTATGATCGTTCAAAGTTGACCCAAAAAACTGGCAGACCTCAGTAGTTTGTGTGCAGGAAATTTTCCTGCACATTTACTATTCACCACATCCTGGCCACCGTTTTATAGTTTCGAACGTGCTCTATTATATCCGAAACTTATCCGTTTTTGGAAATCTTTATATCGTTGGAAAGCGTATTCAATAACTTTCGTATGGAACCATCGACGGGCAAATTCCAGTATAAATAAAGTCGATTTCTATACACATATAATCAAACTATACACTTGAAACCATCTCAAAATAATCAATACTCATACTTAAACTCATATATACCTAACTTAGGATCAATACATATACTCAAACACATATAACCATGGCTAATGCACGTAATTAAGTACGGGGTGTTACAAAAGAAGACCTATTTCTGATTATGATCCTCGAATACAAAATGAAGTAAGGAAATATTATATTGAAAAGGGGCCTTGCCAACCTATCTTGAAACCATATCCTTCAAGTGAAATAGGAGGTAGAATGCGTCAATTTGCTTCAAGTTGGTTTAAAGGTTCACATTCGACTTGGTTGGAGTATAGTGTGGAGAAGATGCCGCATATTGTCTTTGTTGTTATTTATTCAAAAATGAATTTGTTCATGAAACTACGGGTGATTTTTATGCATCGAAGGGTTTTAGGGGTTGGAATAAGGCTCTTGAAAGATTTTGTTTGCATGTCGGTAAAGTTAATAGTATTCACCACAAATGTTACAATAAGATGCTAGGTTTATCAAATCGTCGTCAATCAATTCAAGTTGTTCTTGACAAACATTCTGAAAAGTCAAAAAGTGAGTACCGAATGCGTTTGGAAGCTTCAATTAACGTAGCAAGACTTCTTTTGTATTATGAATTGCCTTTTCGAGGTCATGATGAAAGTGAATCTTCAAGTAATCAAGGCTACTTTTTAGGATTTTTGCGGTGGCATGGAGACAACCATCCGGATGTGGGAAAATTGATATTAGAAAAAGCTCCACAAAATGATACTTTGACTTGTCCTATGATCCAAAAGGATATTGTCAATGCTTGTGCTAAACAAACATTGAAAGTTATAATTACGGACTTGAATGGAGATTATTTTGGTATATTAGTTGATGAATCCAAAGACATCTCACACAAAGAACAAATGACTCTTGTTTTGAGATATGTTGATAAAAAGGATGAAGTAATGGAATGATTTATCGGTCTTGTCCATGTTAGTGATACATCGACTTGTTCATTGAAGAAAGAAATTTATTCTTTGCTTTTCGATCATTCACTAAGTCCATCCAAAATACATGGGCAAGGTTATGATGGAGCTAGTAATATGAAGGGAGAGATAAATGGTCTCAAAACTTTAATTATGAAAGATAGTCCTTCGACGTACTATATTCATTGTTTTGCACATCAATTGCAACTAACACTTGTAGCTATTGCTAAAAAACATGTGGAAGTTAAAGACTTTTTTGATCATGTTACTAATGTGTTGAATGTTGTTGGAGAATCTTTTAAACGTCGAGATTTACTTCGTCATCACCAAGCCAAAAATTTGAAGCAATTACTTGAGTACGGTAAAGCTCATACCGAACAAGGATTAAATCAAGAGCGTGGGCTTCAAAGATCGGGTGATACTCGTTGGGGATCACATTTCAAATATTAGATAACTTTCTTGTTATTTTTTCATCCATTGTTCATGTGCTTGGAGTGATTGAAATTGAAGGTTCTACTTCAAGTGATAGAAATCAAGCAGAATATCTTTTGAAAAAGGTTAGAACATTTAAATTTATTTTTATGCTTCACTTGATATTGAAAGTGTTGGCCATGTCAAATGAGTTGAGCAAGATTTTACAAAAAAGAAATCAAGATATTGTTAATGCCGTGGAGTTTCTTAACGTCTCAAAGAAAAGATTGCAAGACATGAGAGAGAATGGGTGGGAATCTTTGTTGAATGATGTTTCTTTATTTTGTGATTCACATGATATCTTGATTCCCAAATTAGATGAGCCTTATTTTCCCAGAAAGTCAAAGCGTAAGTGTTTAGATATTTGTTATTCGCACCACTTGCGTGTTGAAATCTTTTGTACGGTCATTGATGTGTAACTTCAAGAGCTTAATGAGCGTTTTAATGTAGTGAGTAGTGATTTGCTTCTTGGGATGGGTAGCTTGAATCCTGTCAATTCTTTTTCTAACTTTGACAAAGGTAGAATCATGACTTTAGCAAAGTGTTATCCAAATGAGTTTGATGATGGAAAGCTTCGAGATTTGAGTTACCAACTTGATACCTTCATAATTCATATGCGAGGTAATTCTAAGTTCTCCAACTTGCAAGGAATTCGTGATTTGACAAAGGCATTAGTTGAGGCAAATCTTGTGGAGACTTATTCACTTGTTTATTTACTTGTGAAGTTGATTTTGATTTTACCCGTCGCTACGGCAACTGTTGAAAGAGCATTCTCTTTCATGAAGCACATAAAAAATAAAGTGTGAAATAGTATTAGTGATCAATATTTAAATGATTGTTTAGTATGTTGCATAGAGCTTGATGTATTTACAAATGTAAGTAATGATGTCATCGTTGATCGTTTTCAGAATATGAAAACTCGTCGTGGGCAATTGTAATGAATTATGGATATTATTATATTAGTAATATTATTAAAAGTTTTAAGTTTGGTCATTTTATTATTGTTCTTTTATTATTGATTGATTTGTTAATTATCCTATAGATCGAAAAGATGAATAATCCGATTGAATTACTTGGCACCCGATGAGTTTGGATCCTGGATCCGCCTCTAAGTGATCAATCTTTCCTTCAGGGTTCTCAAAGAAGTTTGCTACATCGAAGCTTGTGATGTTAACATTATTTTCACAGAGAAAGTTAGCCTCGGGATTTCTCTCTTTCATATTTAGTGATGCTTGATAAAGATCAACCAAGTTCTTGAGAGCACGACAATCACGTGAATAATGTCCTTTTCCACCACATCAAAAATAAGTAATTGCTTCATGTTTCTCATTCTTTTTTTTGTTCGATGAATGATTAACACCCAGAACAGGGTTTCTTTCTTGGTCATCACGACCATGTCCACGACCAGGGCTGCGACCTGTTTTATGCCTAGCATGATGAGCATGCACATCATTCACCTCAGGGAATGGTGCAGATCCAGTAAATCAATTCTCATGATTTTTCAACAACAAATTATTATTTTGTTCAGTCACGAGAAGATGAGAACTCAGTTCAGTATACTTCCTGAAACCTTTTTCTCGATATTGTTGTTGTAAGAGCACATTCGAGGCATGAAAAGTGGAGAGCGTCTTTTCCATCATATCATTATCATTGACCGTCTCTCCACATAGTTTCAATTGAGAAGAAATACTGAACATGGCAGAATTGTATTCATGAACAGACTTATAGTCTTGAAATCTTAGATGCATCCACTCATATCGTGCTTTCGGGAGGATGACCATCTTTAAGTGGTCAAACCTTTCTTTTAGGCTATTCCACAATACGAGTGGATCCTTAGTAGTAAGGTACTCAATTTTCATAACTTCGTCAAGATGATGACGCAAGAAAAATCATAGCCTTAGTACGATTTTGACTAGATGTTGTATTTTCATTCTTTATGGCGTCTCCAAGACTCATAGCATCCAGGTGGATTTCAGCATCCAACACCCATGAAATATAGTTCTTACCCGAACTTTGAAAGGCAACGAACTCACACTTCATAAGATTGTTAGCCATATGGAAAAGGAAAGAAATAAAAAAATAATACCTTAGCCTTAACCTTTAAATTTGAGACGCTAGAGTTTCGTGCTTCGTAAGATTGTTAGCCATAAAAAAAATACCTTAGCCTTAGCCTTCAAATTTGAGACGGTAGAGTCTCGTGCTGATAACGTGTTATAAAACAAGAAAGAATAAAGAAGAAGAGTAGAGAGAATAGGGAGTAATTCTTATTTCTCTTGAGGGGTAATTTACAATGAAGGAAGTCCTTCTATTTATAAGGAAAATTTGCTCCTAGTTTCACACTAAAAGAAAGATACATCAAATCTTGATAGACATCAAATACATCTTGATAGATCTTGATAGGCATTCACTATAATTGATATATATATCATAACAGATTTACCTTTTTACATATTTTTAAAATATTTTAAATTTTTAATTATTGTGATTTATAGTACTTTTTCTTCTGTCTCAATTTAAGTGGCAGTAATAAAATTTTGAGAGTCAACTAAATTTTTTACATTTATAAAATTATTTTAAGTTGTTAATTATTATGATTTATAATACTTTTACATAATTTTCAAATATATAACAGATTAAAAATATATATAAAAAGAAAAAAGAAAATAGCTAAGCAGGCAACACAAGCAAATATGTCGTTCTTCTATCTGCTATCATCTTAATCACAAGTGTCATTTTAAGTGGCACAATGCTTAGATGACCATAATAATTAATTAGGGGTAATATAGTAAAATCACGATTGAAGGAGCGAAGCAAACATGTCCTAAACGATTTACAACAACTAATTAAAAGTGACGGAGCAAAGTTACTATAAAAAAAAAATTGTGAAAAAAATTAAGCCGGCCTCATATAAGACGTCAAGTTAATTTAAAACATTGGGAGTTAATTTATCATTTTACTTCTATTTACCTTTATTATTAAATATTTTTTTAAATACTTAGATGACTTTTAATAATTAATTAGGGGTGACATTTAATAAAATTACGGTTGAAGCAGGTGAAGCACATGTCATAAATGTCTATTTTTTAATGAAATATTATTAACTTTTTAATATATAAATAACTTATAATAATTAATTAAGAATAATAGGGTAAAATCACGATTGAAGCAGCTGACAAGTATATCGAAATCGCTGCTTCTATAATATAGGAATATATACATAGTTATTAGTTTTTGATATTTTATATGCAGTGTGGTGATAGACTTCGACTTCATCTCTATTATATCTATCTACATAGTTGTTTTCTGATATTTTATATATAGTGTGGTGTCTAAACTCTGAACTCCATTTGGTCCTCTAGCTCCGTATTTGGTAGAAGTAATAACGTGGGATTTTGACTCATAGTTTCGCAAAATAATAGATTATAATCCTATTTTCTTTTCATAATTTTAAATGTGATTAATTTCCTTAAATGTTCTTTTATTACAGTTTTTATTATAGTAATTCTTTTCGTGTACCTAACTCCATATTTGCCACTGAGTTAATCCTCCTCGGGAAAAAGCACATAATTTCAGGTCAAAATAATGCGGTCTGATTTGGAGTATGATTAAAGAAATTTAACTATGTGAAGAATAATTGGATGATGACAGTAGTCAGTAGGATTTAAAACTTGGTAGGGGCCTAATGGATGCCCACTTTAGTTTAATTATTTTAATCTATGTTGTTTTTTAGTATTTGAACTTTTGTGCCACATGTTGAAGTGAGTTTTGGACTTTTTTCTATAATAAGTTATGTAGGCAAATATGATTTCGTTTTCATGCATATCTACAAACAAAAAAAAAAATAATGACTTGAATTATGACTAAAACTGTATCCATGTTGTTGTCTACTTGTGCCAATTAGGGATAAGTTCAATCATCTTTTGGTTTACCAAATTGCTCTGTCAAGTCGGAGTCACCTAACAATAACTAGCAGTATATACTCTCTCCATTGCAAAACAAAAAACAAAAAAAAAAGCACTTAGTTTCTTTTTTCATTCATTTAAAAAGAAATGATTCCTTCTTCTTTTTAACAATACTTTGATTTCAGTTTTTATTTAAAGATATCAAATTAAAGAATATTTTAATATATTTTACATAACTTTAATTTAATATTAGAACCCAGTTATTTAAAAAATACAGCAGTAGCATATATGTTTGAATTTATATTTGAATTTACATTGAATTGAATTAATTATGAGAAGACCATTTAAAAACAGAGAAGCTTTTAGAAAAATTAAAGAATCTTTAATTAGTAATTATTCAAAATATATAAGTCTAAATAAAACAAAAGAAAACCCACAAAGATTAGCCTACCTAATTACCTTAATATCTAGTATTGAAGCAAAATTAATAATCCATTTAAAATCTAGAAGAATGAGACACATACCACCTAATTATGATAAAATCAGATTTAGATATCCACCAAAATATTATAAATATGGTTTAAATGAATAAAGTACAAAAATACAAAGAACTAAAACAAATTATTTCTGAAAAACGTAAAGAATTAAAAATAAGAATAGAAAGACTACATTATAATATATTTGCTGGAGTTAGTGAAAACTCAATAAATACACAAAAAGATGAAATATCAAAATTAGAATCACAAATAGATAGTTTGGAATATATATATCAACATGAACTATTCACAATAAAATGAACAAAGAAGAATTTATAATATATGAAAATCACGAAGGATTAAAAATAAAAATAGTATTTTCTAATCTAAGAAGAAGATATAAGAAAATAGGTGAACATTTATATTTAATGTTAGAAAAAGAAGAATTAAAATTAGAAGATAAATTGACAGCTATGGTAAGAATAGAAAGAGAAAATGAAGAAATAGATAGGAAAAAGGAAATAGAAAAAATAAAACAACAAACTACAGAAGAAATACGAAAAATAGAAGAAACAAAAAATAGTAAGATTGCTGAATTAGAAAAAGAACTACAAATGTTAAAAGATTTGTATGAAGAAAGACAAAAAGAAAAGGAAGAAAAAGATAAAGAACAAAAATTACAAAACGAGATAAATCAATTTAAAGAAAAATTAGAAATAAATAATAAAGAAATAAAAAACAAGGAATTAGAAATAAATAATATAGATGTTGAAGAGACAGATAATTATGATTCAGAAGATAGTGAAACATATACAGAAATACTAACAAATACAAAAAATTTAGAAATCAATGAAAAACAAGAAGTAATTAATGAAGAAAACTTAGAAAATATCAACACAGAAATAAATACTCTTGATAAAAAAGAAGATGAAAATATAATACCTAGAACATCAGAAATAAGAAAACCTACATATTATAAGAATAAGTTTAAAAGATATAATCTAAAGAATGAATAGGACAAGCGGACACCAAAACAAATAGTTAATAAAAATTATAACTTTTTAGACTTAGACTGTGTAATAGATACAGAAAAAATAATACAATTATGGATAGGATATATGACAAAACAATTATTAGATAATAATATAAATATAACAGATGCACCAGAATATATAGAAAGAACATTAATAGGAACAGTGAAATTATGGTTTTCAAATTTAACTGAAAATAGCAAGAAGGTATTAAGAACTAACAAACCTACAGAAGGAACATCATCAACAACAACTAAACTAACACCTATAGAATTATTAAAAAAATATGAAACAACTATAAAAGATGAATTTGGTAGTATGACAACAATAGAAGAAGAACAAAATGAAGAAAAAGATACAAATAGGAATTTAATGTTAAAATTAGCAATATGTAATATGTGTTATATAGATGAATATACTTGCGCATTTTAAGAATATTATTATAAAGGAGCATATAATATAGAAGAAAGTAAAGAAATAAGAAAATTACATTTTAATAAATTACCCGAACCATTTAGTTCAAAAATAATAAAGAGTTGGGAAGAAGCAAAAATAGTAGATACTCTAGGAGCAAGAATAAAATTTTTACAACAATGGTATAGAAACTTATGCGAAAAATATAGAGAAGAATTAAAAATGGAAAAAACATTGATAAACAATTTAGCATGTTGCAAAAATAAAATAGCACCCCAATTCGGATGTGAAGAAAGATATTATAAGAAAAGAAAAAGACATAAGAAATATAAGAAATATAAAAAGTTAAAATATAAATACAAGAAACCAAGAAAAAGATATTATGTAAAAAATTATAAATACAAAAGACCATATAGAAAAAAGAAATCTATAAAAGAATGTACTTGTTATAATTGTGGAAAATTAGGGCATTTAGCTAGAGATTGTAAATTACCTAAAAATCCAAAAAAAATAAACAAATATCAGAAATAAAAATAGAAAATACAGAATATATGCAGATAGATTATATAGATTATTAATTAGAAAGTGAGGATAGTATATATGAAATTTCAGAAAATGAAACAGATAATGAAATAGATAGTGAAATTGATGAATCAAATGACTGAAGAAAATATAAAAATAATAACAAAGGAAGAATATTTAAATGATGAAGGAACAGACCAAAAATAATATTTGACAGTAACATATTTGATGAAATAAAAGGAAAAGAATTAGACTTAAGTGTAGAAAAAATATTTAAAATACCAACAATAAGAAATCTATTTACTAAGAAAAAAGAAGAATATTATGTAGTATGCCAAAAGGAACATGTAATAGACTGTAGATATGCAAAAGGTAAAGCTAGTATACCACTAGTAACAAAAAGAATAATTAATAAAGAGATAAATGATATAAAAAGTAGAGACCCAATAAAATATGTACACCTTGGAGGTACAGAGATATTAATAAAAGCATGTTTTAGAGAAGGAATAGATACACCAATAGAATTATATTTAGCAGATGATAAAATTATAAAATCTGTAGAAAAAAGCATAATAACTGCCATAAAAGGAAATTTAATATACCAAAAATTTAAATTTATAATAAATGCAAATTATTCAGTAGCGGTAACAGATAAAAATATAGATAAATCATTAGTATTATATTGGAAAATATCAGGAATAGAATTAACCCCAGGAAGTAAAATATTTACAGCAAGATGCAAAAATTTATATGTATTAACAACAAAACATAAAATAACAGGAAAAAATAAGCTTAACAAAATACGAATAGAAAGTCCATTCGAACAAATTGTAAAAACAATAGATTATAATGATTATAGCTATAGAGACATAGATATAGAAAAAAATGTAGAAATAATAAAGGATAGAATAAGTACAACGAAAAGAATAGCTGATGAAAAACCAGAATCATCAAGCTCATAAAAAAGAACAAGTTATGAAATAAATTCAACAAATAATTTAAACCAATATTACATAGCAGGAAAGGTAAATGAAAAAGAATATTTAATACTCTTAAATACAGGACAAGAAGAAAATTATATAGCAAAATATCTAGCAAAAAATGAAGAAATAAAAACTGATAATGATATATGCCCAGATCTACCAAGAAGTTTAATAAATAGTAAAAATATAGCAGAAAAAATAATAATAATAGGAATTAGAAAAATAAAAATAGAATTTGAAGTAAAGGAAGAAATGCAGAAAGCAGACATAATATTAGGAATAAAATGGCTAGAACAAGTAAAACCATATAGTATAGAACATACACAATTAACCTTAACATATACCAGAGAGAAATTATTCTTAAGAAGAGCCTTAACATAAAATAAAAATATATGTATTAATGAAGATAGTAGTAGAAGGATATTACAGTAGATATTACACGCCTATGATAGATACATGAGCAGAAGCTAATTTATGTAGATATAATTGCTTACCAGAAAGCAAATGGGATAAATTAAAAACACCAATAATAGTTAAAGGATTTAATAATGAAGGAAACTTAATTACTTATAAAGCTAGGAATGTAAAAATACAAGTATGGGACAAGATATTAACAATAGAAGAAATTTATAATTATGAACTAACATCAAAAGATATACTTTTAGGAATGTTGTTTTTAGATAAATTATACCTACATATAATAACTAAAACAGATTGGTGGTTTACAACACCATGTAAACAGAAAGTAAGAGCAAAAAGAGTTAATAATAAAATAAGAAAGAAAACTGATTGGATAAAAGGAAGTGAAAAAATTACACAAAAGTTAAAAAGAATATAAAAAAATACTGAAGATACAATAGAATTAGTCGTATTTTCGATAAATAAAACAGAAATAACTATATTTTCAATAAATAAGATAGAAATAATTAAGAAAAAATTAGAACAATTATATAGTGAAGATCTATTAAAAGGATGGGAAAAACATAAAACTACTATAAAAATTGAATTAATAGATAAAAATAGCATAATAACCCAGAAACCATTAACATATAATTTTAATGATTTAAAAGAATTTAAAATGCATATAGATGAATTATTAGAAAAACAATATATACAAAAAAGTAATAGTAAACATAATAGTCCAGCATTTATAGTAAATAAACATAGTGAACAAAAAAGAGGAAAAAGTAGAATGGTTATTGACTATAGAAATTTAAATGCAAAGACTATGACATATAATTATCCAATATCAAATAAGATATTAAAAATAATACAAATACAGGGATAAAATTATTTTAGTAAATTTGATTGTAAATCAGGATTTTACCATTTAAAGTTAGAAGAAAAATCTAAAGAATTAACTGCATTTACGGTACCACAAGGATTTTATGAATGGAACGTATTACCATTTGGATATAAAAATGCACCAGGTAGATATCAACATTTTATGGATAGTTATTTTAAACAATTATCTAATTGTATAGTATACATAGATGATATATTATTATATACAAAAACTAAAGAGGAACATTTAAAATTATTAGGACAATTTACAGATATAATAGAAAAATCGGGAATAAGTCTAAGTGAAAAGAAAACTGAAATTATGAAAAATTAGATAGAATTTTTAGGAGTACAAATAGATAAGAGTGGAGTAAAAATGCAACAACATATAATACAAAAAATAATAAATTCGAAAGAAGAATTAGATACAAAAAAGAAATTACAATCATTTTAGGATTAGTAAACCAAGTAAGGGAGTATATTCCAAAATTACAAGAAACTTTAAAACCACTACAGAAAAAATTAAAAAAGGATGTAGAATATAACTATAATGAAGAAGATAAAAAACGAGTTCAAAAAATAAAATTACTTTGTAAAGAATTACCAAAACTACAATTTCCAGATGAAAATAGAAAATTTATATATATAGTAGAAGCAGATGCTAGTGAATGTAGTTATGGAAGAGTACTTAAATACCGATATGAAGCAGAAAAATTAGAACACCATTGTAGATACTACTCAGGTACGTTCAATGAAACAGAAATAAAATGGGAAATAAATAGGAAAGAATTATGTTCATTATATAAATGTCTATTAGCATTTGAGCCATCTATTGTATATAACAAGTTTATTGTACGAACAGATAATACACAGGTACGCTGGTGGTTAACAAAGAAAATACAAAATTCAGTTACAACAAAAGAAATTCGGAGACTAGTCTTGAATATATTAAATTTCACATTTATAATTGAAGTAATTAGTACTAACAAAAATGTTATTGCAGATTACATATCAAGACAAAGCTACACAGACTGATATAATAGAAGAGGATACTCTAGAAAAAATACTCAACACCCTAACTACGCTTTCAATGAAAGTGGACAGTATGGGTAATGAAATAGAAAAACTAAAGACTAATGAAGTTAAACTGAAGTCTATAGCTACAAATAAGCTAACTCAACAGTGTGCAGAGCTATGTCAATCGGAAGACATTAAAGTTCCAGAGCTAGAAGAAGACGATGAGACACTCCATAAAACCCATAACATTTATCAATCTACTTCTGCAGGTACAAGCAAAGGAGTTAGGAAAATCACAAATATGAACCTAAACAAGCTATTTGATAAACCATATACACCAAATACATCAAAAGATCCCATGTTTATACCCCCACAAATTACCACACACCGATATAGTCTAAACCAAGACAAAAAGACTTACAACTACACAGCCTAGACATATATAGAAAATATCTACAATGTACAAACCTTTTTAAATACCAACTCCAGAGCTATAAACATCCAAGAACCAGATACAAACTATATAACCCAGAGATTGACCGGATATAATAAGCTAATTGCTTTACCTAAAACCAAACCAAGTCTAGTTAAAACTTGCTATGAATATGGACTACTCAGTACTGTATATACCTCTGACGGAAATGAGATATCCACTATACCGGAAATATATGAAGCATTTATCATTTTTAAAAGAATAACCAAAGGTACCCTATTTTTTATAAAAATTTACACGGCACCAACAGAGATATTATATGATGAAGTTAAAATCCATACAAGTTGTAAAGATAGGAATGACACGAGACATGATTATACCACAAGATATTATTCCACAACCAGAAATACCAGAATTGAGATACCAAAATTTTATGCGAATAAGAGAATTATCGGACTATCTACAATTTTGCAAGAGCTAGCGAATACATACTGCAATCAAAATCCCATATAGAGTTATTATTCAAGAAATCATGTACTAATATATTCAAATTCAAAGAAATTACGAGAAACAGATATGGAAACTATTAGGCAATGGATTATGACGTTACTCAAACCAGAGACAGAACCTATCGCCAAAGCTATCAGAGAAAAATTTATTTTAGAAGAACTATTAACCAGATATTGCAAGACAATTGGACATAAATATCCAGATCATAAATGTTCAAAATATAATGAAGGAGATAATGATATCCCAGAAGTTCAGCTAGAATAGAAGAAAAATCAACCAAGGAGATAAGAACGCCAGCTGGAAGATACAAGATAAGAAGCAATAATGGAGATATGGAAAAGCAGCAGATACGACAACGAGAAGATATCAACGGAGTAATAATAGAAGACAAGCTATTAAATTCATTTTACGTAAAGTTTTTGTATAGACTAGATTTTTAGACTTTTTGCCTTTTTAGACTTTTTAGGCTTTTTAGACTTTTTAGGCTTTTTGACTATTGTTTTAGGCATTAATAATTCTTGTCTCATTAGGAGACTTTTTTGTAGACTAATTTTAGAAACGTGAAAGAAATGTGCATACTCTTGTAAAGATTCATTCAGTCTATAAATAAGAGGAACTGAAGGCATTGCAAAGCAAGCCTTCATGTGTTGAAGCAAAAACTCTCCCCTGTTCACAAAAAATATTTTGCTTAGTTTTTAAAAAACAGATTTATTTCAATGGAAAAAGCTATGGAGGAACAAACCTTAGAAATATCAAACCTACCCAAACATGTATATTTATTTATGATTATGAATAACTAAATTCATAATTTCCAACAATCATGGTATGATAAAATAAATTCATGTTAGTTACTTTATAGTAGAATTATTCGAAGAATAATATGTTAAGAAGTTTATTAGCAAAGTGGAAACGGAGAAAAATCCCTAAGAACTATGCCATCCTAAAGGTGAAACCAATGAGGCAAGAAGCCATGGTGGGGAGTAACCAGAGTAGAGGCGTTGTTTAAGGGAAAAATATCCAAATTACCATGCTAATAGTGACCGAAGAACATGTTATTTAAGAATAATCTAGTATATAGTAATCTAAGATGACCATATTTTGTTATGTACATGATTGAAGGGAATATTTTAAAAATAGTAATTTTATGAAAATGAATAATTATTTATCTGATGTAATGGTAGATAAATTTAAAATACTTATTTTGTATGCACTTAAGGATATAAAAGTAGTAGATATAAGAAAAATCATATTAGAAAAAGCATTTGGTAAATATTATATGACTAGAGTAAATTACATACCATACCTACCTAACTACTCTTACAAATACTTACCATGATAAATTACATAGAATTTTTGAAAAAAGATATGAGAAACATACAGATAATAGAAAAACAGATGAAAGTAAATTTAGACAAATACATAGAAACTAAAGATATAAAATATATAGAATTTCTTAATGAAAATATGCAAGAACTACTAAGGCTAAAACAAACAACTACAAAATATTATAATAAAATATTTAGTCAATTTTAAATGATAGATAATCTTAAAGTCTTAATCTTATATATACTTAGAGATATAGAAATTATAGATATTAAGAAAATAATATTAGAAAAAGTATTAGACTATGAAATTGAAACTATAAATTGGATAGCACAGTTATACCTAGATAATTACCCAGAAGGATATTATTCAGATTAAGAGATGTTAGAATATATTAGAAAAACTAGAGAAAATCAAGATAATCTAAATAAAGAAATTAATTATAGAAACCGAATTAGAAAAATAATGGAGAATCTAAAAGAAAAATTAATATGGATAGAAGAAACCTTAGAAAATTTAGAAAAAAGTACATGTGATAGTTTATATAATTTAAAAAACTCGCTACGAGAAGAACAACACAAGATAATAAACAACATTGAAAATCTAGAATTAGATATACATTACAGTACAATTAGGATAAATTATTATACAGAAATCTGTAACTCTGCAATTACTACAGGATAAAATAATAAACAACACAAATTAATGAATACATCTTACGAAAAAAATAAATCATTAAAAGATATTCATACAAAATTTAAGAAATATCCACGCACAAAGAAAAATAAATTCATTATACATATAATAATAGATCTATTTCACAAGTTAGTTATCCGCATAGATCCGCACCCCCCTACTAATTAAACGTAATCTTTATTCTTTTAAACTTCATGCTATAACTCAAAATAAATCATTCTTTTTTAAACGAAAAAACTATATATTATGATAATCTTAGAGAAATTTTGGTATATCCAGGGAAAGTTTATTGACAAGAGGGAATCATTTCTGGATCGTGACAGTTTATTACTATTAGCAACGACTTGTGAATTTTTCGGAACAAGTTTTTACGAGATCTTTACATACCAAAATTTTAAGTTTTGGTTCCTACAAGTTGTCTTTAATTATGAAATATAGTGATAAATTGTGTACATACAAACTATATCAACATTTTATTTTTAAATATAGTAAAATATATTATATTCAATCGCAAACAAAATATGTTGTAGATCACAAATGAAATATATTGTATTCATGCTTATAACAACTAGTGAAGAGGGGCGAGGGCCCAAGCACTATATGTACTTTTTATTAATGTGAAATTATTTTTGAAATAATTATATGGAGCAATTATTCCTTTTCTAATAGCACCAATGTTAAAAGAATCTTTTTGGACTTTCATCTTTTATGTGGGACTAATTTCTTTAGATCAGATCAAGTACAAAATGTCAATCAGTGTTCTAGAAAATTTTAGATTATAAATTATAAAGTTAGTACTTGAGATTCGAGCTTTATTTTATTTGTGTTGTTTGTTAGTGTCAAGTATGCGAGTTGAATTGAATTTGAATGAATTAAAATAATATAATAATAAATGACGAGTTCTTAATTCGTTCAAAAGTTATTTTAGATTAAAATAATTAAAAATGTGAGTAATCATCCAAATGCGCTTAACTTTTAAGTTCTAATTGCTTTATTTGATCTTTATAATTTCTCGTTACTTATTATTTTTTTAACATATCAAATAAAGAAAATATCTTTTCAAAAATATTTTATGTTTTTACCAAAACTACCGTTATTACGGGGTGATCTTTAATTTCTCCCCTCAAATTGATGATTTTTATTTTTTGCCCAGATGATCATTTAATTAAAAAATGTAGTACGAATTACCTTCAATTATGATTTAATTTCACTAAACAAACCTTTTAAAGAATGTTTTCTCTAGGGCATAAGTTCCATGGCATCTAATTCGTAAAGCAAACATTTACCCTTAGTATTAAAAAAGAACATACAAAGCCCTAATATTAAAAAGGAAATACAAGACAAAAAGAATTCTTTAGGTACAGATTATACCCTATAAAGCATAAGTTGAGCTTTAGAATATTACTTCCTCCAATTGTTGAATTTTGGCACACAAGTTAAGGGAAAAATATTAAAGACATAAATTTAACACAACTTTTCATTTTTACCCCAAAAAAGAAAAAGCTGACCTTGTAATCCTTTTCAAAAGTTAATTGGTTGTCAAATTATAAGGGTAAATTTGAAAAAAGATTCAATGATTCACTTATTTTGAAACACCAATAAATATCCCAACAATTCACTTATTCCGAAACGGAGGGAGTATGTCTTAAGAAGTTCAAGCACTAAATTTATATTTTATAGGGCATAATACCTTAGGAAATTCATATAAAGGCCTAACTTGTGTCTTGGATCATAAGTCCAGTAATATAAGTGTCTTAACACATAAAGTTGTAAAGCTGAATTTATGTCTTGTAATGTATAATTTGTGTCTTAAGACATAAGTCACTAGTATGAATTTCTTATTTAATGTCAAAAAAGAAAAATCTTAGGCATAACTTTTGGATTGGGGCATAATTATATGTCCTTATGTCCAATGCATAAATTTAGTGTATAACTATACCAGAACGTATATTTCAGTGCACATGTTATATCTTGAAAGATACAAATTCAATTTTAGAACTTTATACTTGAATATATTCATGCTGTAGAACTTATGACTTATAGGGCATTAACTTGTGCCTAGTTAACTTTTTTCCCCTTAAACATAACTTATGTCATGTAAGTCATAAGTTTATTGGATGAACTTGTTAAGGTATAATGTTCTAAAATTAAACTTATGTTTGATAAGGTAGAACGCGTGTCTAGCAAATCTTTTTTGTGTTGCGATTTTTTTAATATGAGGGGTATTTTATCCATATTTTTATCACTTAAAGCGTTGAAGGACAACTATTAAAGACCACAAATTTGAAGAAAATTTTTTAAAATGACCACAAAATAGAGGCATTCCTGTGAATGAGCCAAAATATTTTGATAAGATTTTCATGGTTTAATTTGTGCCACATATCAATCGAATTTTTGATGGATTGAGTTAACAAATAAGTGAGTTAATAATCTCAACCCAAACTTAAACAATTTGAACAAATTGTATTTTCATAAGCTAATTTTACTATTAGTAGCAATTTATGCATGTTAATGTGAATTTGTCGTTGTATTTTGGGATTTTCTTTGTTGCATGTCTTGACATGAACAATTTTTTTTCACTAATTGCTCCTATTTTGTAGCCATCTTTAATTTTTGTCTCTTAAATTGATGGTATTTAATTCTGCTCCTGTTTCTCATTTAAATCTAAAATTGTGTGTTATAATATGGTTTACTATGACTTGATTTTGCAAGGCAAAGATTTAGATAACTTTTGTCTTGTCCATAATAAGTTGTGTAGTAATCATTTCTCAAGACGTAAGTTATTTGTTCAATAAAAGTTTAGAGACCTTTTGCCTTGTGCAACAAAACTTTTGTAGAAATGGTAATGCTTCTTAAGACGTAACTTTGTGAGTTATGAAAATGAATTTATGCTTCTATGAGCATAAATTTTGTAAGAATTAAGTTATATCCTATAAGATAAAAGTTGTTGGTTATGAGTTTCTTAAGGCATAATATTTTGAAACTGAACATATGCCTTACAATTTCTTTTTTTTTTTTTTTTTGTGCCAAGATTATTTACGATAACTTTGTATTACTTAAAGTGTTGAAAGGTAAAAATTAAAACCAACCCAAAATAGAGGTATTCGTTTGAATGACCCTGATACGAAATTATGAATTACCTCCTTATTTTGCACAAAAGTGAATTTTCTTTAGGTATAACCTGTTTGATTTAAAGTAAACAAAATGGTGATGTCTACTTGAAATTAAGATTTAAATGCAATTTCAAGTTATACCCCCCCCCCCCCCCCCCCCCCCCCCTAAAAAAAAAAAAAAACTCGTGCCAGAGCCAGTCCCTAGTAGCTGATTTTTACTGATACTGAATTGAAATGAGTCAAGATATTAGGAAAACGATGGGATAAACTAGAGAGATTGACAACAATCAGACAATTATTTATTGTCACTGAAATAGACCAATTTTAATTTCTAACGGAATTCTAGTTCATAAAGAGGAATTAGAAGGGCTAGGAGCCTAGGACTCTACAAATACAGAGACAGGTACAATGCTTGTCAAGCTAGCATAGAACAACATACCTAAAATAATCCTACATTTGAAGTTGGAAGGTGGATTGTACACTGATTTTATCCCTTACCTTTGTTGTCTGACAGACACTCTCAAGAAAATCGTTTTTCAGAATAGGTTCGAAAGAAATGCAAGAGTCAGAAGCTTTGATGAAAATATTGAAGAAAAGAATAGTTATAATAGAATTGGAGAATTAGATATACTAGCATAATAATAATACTGGTAAGGAAACGGATAGGTAATCCAGACTAAAACCTTGCTCGACCGCTGGATGTCATGTTAGCATCATTCTTGCAATTTTCATATAGAGAATATAGTGATTGAAATGCATAAAGCCCACAACAGACATGCCTTTGGATTGGAAGTGTTAATAATTGTATGAATTATAGCAATATCTACAGAGATAAAGAAGATGATTGGCACACCCAACAAAACCACTAACAATATGTCTAGTGTAGTCCCACATGATAAAACACAACCCATGTGAAAAAAGATAAGAGCATGAACATGTTCTCTAGTTTAGCCTGCATATTATCAATCCCTTATAACTTGGACATCAAAAACTACTTCTCTGAAATATGATATCTAATTGCAACAAATTACACTACGCGGATTCGCGGAAGGGAATTAGCTGTGTTATAACAGACACATGAATGGTCATGTGAGATTTTGTGGTGCGTAAATCAGTGCAAGAGAACATACTGTTCCTCCGCCATTACTTGAGGCTGTTCCCAACATCAATTACAAAGCGATATTTGACGTCCTTCTTTATTAACCTTTCGAGTGCTTCATTGGCATACTGAATGGGGACTATCTCAATTTCTGGATAAATTTTGTGGGCAGCACAGAAATCCAGCATTTCTTGTGTCTGTTTTGTTCCACCAGTTACACTCCCAGCAATGGTCTTCATACCTGCAAGAGGAGAGCCATTTTAGCTGAGTACAACATATAGAACACAAACTTGCTTCAAATTGTAAGCAGAAACAGAAAATAATACCGAGGATTAAGTTTCCTGGAATAAATTTCACTTCACTTGGGAAGCCAACCAGAACAAGAGTGCCAGCAGTCTTTAACAGCGACAAGTGTGTATCAAATGGAATGTCTCCAGAAGCAGTGTTAATAATGAAGTCAAACGACTTACTCAGCGCCTGTAACAATGTAAATATTCAATCACAGCAACAGCAGGTTGTAGCATTTTCTGTGATATACAGACCACAAGTGTATGACTGACATCCTACCGTCATCTGCTGTTCATCAGATGAGATTACAAACTTGTCTGCTCCAAGAAGCTTTAACGCCTCGTCTCTCTTAGATATACTTGTACTGAATACTGTTACATTCAATCCAAAAGCCTTTCCAAACTTCACTGCTAAGTGACCTAGACCACCTAATCCAACCACACCTAGAGATTTTCCAGGTTGGTTCATGTTATGTCTTATCATCGGAGTATAAACAGTAATTCCAGCACATAGTAAAGGTGCTGCAGATGCAAGCGGGTAATTTTCAGGTATTCTAAAGCAGTACCTGAACATATAAGAAACATATATCAGTATACTATATACTGATTCTTTAAGACCATTTGGTCCACCTAGAGTATAGATCAGGGAACGTTGGGATTGAGAGTTGGATAAATTAACCTTTCATTGACAACAATGTAACTGGAGTATCCCCCTTTAGTAACTGTACCATCCGTGTCTATACCATCAAAAGTGTATATTGATCCTTTTGAACAATGAACCTCTAATCCATCATTACAATATTCGCATTCCCTGCATGAATTAACATATGTTCCAACTCCAACATGGTCGCCAACTTTGAAGTGCTTAACATCGGTGCCGACCTCTCTCACAGTTCCCGTAATTTCATGTCTGATAGTCGAGAAAAATTTAGTAAGGCAATGTAAAATATAAAGACAATAACTACTCGATGCCAATCTATGTGGAAGTTTCACAGTATAAGTAAATGAGAATATTTTCAAATCAAGCTTCGTACCCTGGCACTAGAGGATATTTTGAAGTTCCAAGTTTGTTCCTGGTCCAGACAACATCAGCGAAACATATTCCACAAAATTCAATGACTAGCAGAACATCATCACTGCCAACTGCCCTGTGGTAAGTAAAATAAAATTTTAGCAAAAGATAACTAGCTGCAACTTAAAATAACTTGAAAAGTAGAATCAAATCAATAGTTGCGTTCAACCATTTAAAGTTAGTCAAAAGTGGAGAAATAGATCATGCCCTTGCCAGATGACGAAAACATAACCAGAAGAAAAGGAAATGAAGCATCACAAAAGGCTATTCAACCCTTGAACGCAGTAAATGTACCTCCGGTTGAATTCATAAGGTGAAAGAACTCCAGATGGATCTCTCGCTGCCCAACCAAGACAATTCTCATTCGCGCTTGCAGAAGTCATTACAACTATTCTGCATTAAGAATGCAATACATAAGTGAGAATAATCAAATAGCAGAGAAGACTAGCATTGTGTATTTGCGAAGTTCGCTATTCCTTTACCACAATTTTTTTAACTTTATAGCTTTGCTGATAAAATTGGACGTCGTTATAGCTATTCTAGGACCAATTGGTTCCCTCACACGCTGTGTGGTATTTGTTTCCAAGCCCAACTAATCCAGTTTCGCGCTAGAAACTACCCACATTATATTGGGGTAAAACGTCACCACCAAAGGCGCAAATCAGTATTTAGTAGTCAATTTCACCAACTTTCAGACCTAAAACTTAACACTTAGGTTTCGAAAGATATACAATTTACAAAGAGAATAGAACAGAATATAAAACCATGAGCTATATTTGTAATATCTAGGCAAAATTAATTTGTTTGACTCTAAACCAACCACAGGAAATCATTGTGCTACAATAATTATTACTTTGGAAATGAAATTTAGAGGTGAATATGAGTCGCCTTCTCAGTATTTTTCATGGAACTAAAAATAGTACACTGTATTTTGTGTGCGTTCTAAATGCAAAAAGTTTCATACATAGTCAACCTCTTCAACATGTCAAAATATTCCATTTAGATACTCAAACAAAGTTTTGTCCTAATTGAACACCTCAACTCCTAATAAACTGTTCCAGTTAGATACTTTTGATTCAACTTTTGAAAAAAAGATTGAGCTTATTTTCATTCGTCTATTAGATATTTAAGTTAACCACATAAAATATGTCTATGTGGTTAGCTTAACTACCTAATGAAAATTCACGCCAAAAAAGAAGTTCAAAATTTTGAATTAAAAGTGTCCAATTGAAATATTTTATTACGAATTGAGATGTTCAATTGAAACACGAGTTAGTTCAAGTGTCTCTGGATGGAAATTTTTAAGCCTTATAAAAATCGTTCTAATTGACTTATCAAACTTTAAAGCATAAAAGATAAATACAACAATAACATCAACATAAATACAGGGAGTACAACAATATTCAAAAATTTGAGATATAGAACAGATCCTTTAACTTATTCGTCAATTTTCTAATACAATATAAAGAGAAAATACAGATCTTAATCATCAAAACTGAAAGGACTATGATAAATCGGGAGGAGCAGACATACACAGAGTCGCATTCAAATTCATCTTTGCATATCAAAATTCATAATGAGAAACCATCAAAGATTATGGTAAAATGACTCTTCTGACGTTAACTAGATGTGTCGGTTTGAGTGCCAAAGTATATAATAAAACTTCCTAACACAAATCCAAATTAGTGGGCCATTATGTGTATCGAACATACTGAAAAGATGATAATGAAAAGAGAGTAGACCTGTAGGAGGATGCAGAGGGAAGAGGATAGAGCTAATCAACAACTCCTTAGTAAAAAGTGTTACTGCAAATGAAAAAGGAAAAAGTTACTCATCATCATATGGTAGGGTTATTTGAGGAGGATTTTTGGGATTTTTGTACTAATATTGTTGGGATTTTTTTTTTTTTTGTAATATTGAAAAGTATTTATATATTCTCTCCGTTTCAAATTATGTGTTATCATTTTTGTCCGTCTCAAAATAAATGTCGTCTTTTCTTATTAGGCAACTTTTAAAAGATACAATTACTGTTTTATCTTTATTGATCTCACTTAATTAAAAAAAATATATTTGATATATTTTTTTATAAAGAATAATTTGGCAAACTTTATCAAGTCTTTTTTTTTTTCTTAAACTTCGTACTCGATCAAATGATAACACATAAAATAAAACGGAGGGAGTAATTTTTAGATTTTATTATTGTCTAGTGTGGGCCTCCTGCTATTTACTCTGTTACTTTGATTGGCGGATCTCACATATTCACACAGTCTCAGCAAAAAAAAAAGGGAACTGATGCAATGTAGGGTTATTTATAGCATGGCCAAACTTATTTTTCATAAAAAGTGTGTGTTTTTTAAAGAAAATGCTCTTTCTAAAAGTGTATGCTTTTTCATAACAAGTGTTTTGATCAAGTTTTTAGATGAAAATAAGTTTTTTTATCGCACAGCAGAAACAATTTTTCATAAGTTAGAAAATTAGTTTCTCCCCAAAAACATTTTATAAAAAAATACTTTTGAGAAAAAAAATTGGCAAACACTAATTGTTGCTCTTTTTTTTTTATTTGTTTAAACACATACTAATTCTCAACAAAAGTACTTTTTTTGAAAGTATTTCTCAAAATAAATTGATTTTTTAAAAGTTTGGCCAACAGGCTATTAAAAAAATGTATATAGACAATATTAGCTTGGTTATTGCCAACCATAACAATATTCTTTGGATTGCATTAATTTTTTAACAATTTTTTTAAATAGTTTATTATTATATGTGAAACGCATACCTAAAAAAAATAATCAGCTAATAATAGGATAACAATCACCCTCTAAAATCTCTCAAAAAAAATATATTATTTCTAATTTACTCATTCATAATAACATGCAATTAGCCTTTCTTCTTTTCATCGAGTGTGTACTTCTTCCTTCAAAATTTAGGAATAAAATTGAGTGAAATGCAATATTACTAACATAAAACATATTTACCCGACTAATCATGATTGCATGTATAAAAGCAAAGTAAATGAAGGTTTTTCTAGTATATATGCACATTAGCAACTTCACTGCAATAGTTCTATCATGTTGATCTTTAAATTTGTAGCATTTTTTTTTGCGTGTGTATGGAATGTGTATGTAAACTTGTGTTCTTGCTATTTAGTTAGTCCAATGCATAAATTGTAAACTTGTGTTCTTGCTATTTAGTTAGTGTAATGCATAAATTCTAGTGTATGTACCATTTGCATGTACTAGTAAAACAATTGAAATATTGGTCTTCAAGAATGTGTTTCCTTCATTCCTTGATTTGATGACTTGCACTAGTGTAATTGATATTTAGATTGATTAGTGTATGATATGCACAAATTTTGGACTTTTATGAATGAGAATAGAATCAAATGTAGGATTTGTAGACATGATACTTACACAGTATAATCTGGGAGAGGAATTTCAACACAAATTTTGATGAAAGGAGATCTATAAATAAAAAAAGTTAGTATAAATTGAAATCATAAAATTCAGTAAAAATTGTACTTGATTTATATATTCTTAGGAAAAAGGAAAGATGGAGAGAATTATGAAAAGGAGTAGAGTGAGAGAGAAGTAAAAAGAGTAAATACAAAGAGGAATCGAGAGACGGAGAGGAGTAAAAAAAATAGGAGAGAAAACGTCCTCCATCATCCCAAACTTCAAGGGGTGCATCAATGGTGCCCTTGAGGGAAAATCTCATTTTTGGCATTCTAACCCTAGATTAGTGAAATGTAATTAAAAATTAAATTTTATAAATATGAAAAAGTACATACCTAATCTGTAATATTTAATCTTTGGAAAAGGATCAAAAATATCCTTAATCTATCAAAAAGGGTTCATAAATATCCTCAATCCATCTATGGATCTAAAAATACCCTTAAAGTTTATTTTTGGGGCCAAACATACCTGATGAACTCAGGTCAACTTTAACACTTTTAACATCCCACGTGGCAATTTATTATTGATCACGCATCTTAAAATTTTAGGTGGCATGCTTTTTCTGATAATTTACGAAGAGAACATAATGGGTGAGGAAACGTCCAGTTGGTGCAAGATTTCCTATAATTGAAAGTTTTGTTGAAGATGCTGATAACTTTTTTTTCATTATTTGTAGTAAAGAACCGTTGTTGAAGGAAGAAAATTAAGAGAAATACAAAAATTAGAAAGTATATCAGGGACGATCCATTCTTTCTAAGTATACCAGGGACGATCCATTCCTTTTCTTTTTGGCAAGAAGTATTGTGGAAAGTAATATAAAATTAAATGTATATTTGGAAATAATTATTACTATGAAACATTACTGATTTTTAATTTAGAGAAACTTCACCGCACTAATTAAAGGAGATAAGCTATGTGTTCTGCAAATTTAAATTTATGGAACGGAGGCCATTCAGTAAAACCAGTTCTCA
This sequence comes from Capsicum baccatum var. pendulum, assembly GCA_030864225.1. Classification (NCBI taxonomy): domain Eukaryota; kingdom Viridiplantae; phylum Streptophyta; class Magnoliopsida; order Solanales; family Solanaceae; genus Capsicum; species Capsicum baccatum. The sequence goes on from CM061561.1 coordinate 53,662,158, forward strand.
GTTTGCTAGAAAACTTGACCTGCATGCATTCATCCCTCAGCTTGCCAGAAAACTTGACCTGCGTTCATCCCTTAGCTTGCCAGAAAACTTGATCTGCGTTCAGCCGTTTTAAGATGTGTGTATTTTTTTTAACTTAAAAAAACATGTTTAACTTTTCATAGCAGAAGAATTCATTTCAGCATACAAGAGAAGACACCATAGTGAAATAGGAAAATAGCAGTGAATATATCATAAATGCAGCAATTAAAAACATCCAAAGAAAAATACAATCCAACAAATAAAAGCCATTTATTTAGTATTCCTCGTGATCATCATCTTCGCCTTCGTCTAATTCAGCACCAACCTCCTCGTAGTTCTTTTCCAGAGCAGCCAGATCTTCACGTGCTTCACTGAACTCACCTTCCTCCATACCCTCACTAACATATACAGCCCGTTGCACCTTGGCAAGATCACCTCCAGGAACAACAATTGGTGGCTGATAGTTGATATTACACTTGAATCCAGTAGGGCACCAGTCAACAAATTGGATGGTGCGCTTAGTCTTGATGGTAGCCACAACAGCATTCACACTGTTTTAAGATGTGTGACCAATAATAAAATGCCACGTGGGATGTTAAAAGTGTTAAAGTTGACCTGAGTTCATCCGTTAGTTTGAGGGGTATGTTTAGCCCTAAAAATAAATATTAAGGGTATTTTTTAACACATAGGTGGATGGAGGGTATGAACCTTTTTTGATAGATTAAGGGTATTTTTGGCCCTTTTCCGTTTAATCTTAAAGTGTGTCTTGTTTAATTTTTCCTTACGAAAAAGGAGGATATTTTGGCGTCGAAATCCTTTTTAGATATAGAATATACTAGTTTACATACCCGTGCGATGCACGGATAATAATAACGTATTATTTATAGTAGTTTCACATTTAAATATCTCTTTCGAGCAACTTAATATATATATATATATATACACACACACACACACACACATATCCCCCACTCACCCACAATTTCCCACCCCCACCTCCCACCTCCATCTCTACACCTTCCACCCCTACCTCCAACTCCATCTCCACACCTTCCACCCCTACCTCCAATTCCATCTCCACACCTTCCACCCATTACCTCCAATTCCATCTCCACACCATAACCCCCACCCCTAATTTAAAAAAAATAAAAAATTATACCCTCGAAGCTAGAAAAAAAAAGAGCAAAATCTGGAAAAGAACCCCCCCCCCCCCTCCCACACACTTCCACCTCATCCATCACTCTCCCATCCCTAATCAAATTTATATGAGTAAAAATAATTATGTAATTGCAAAAGATTTATGTTTTATATTTTACAACTTAGAATTTCAAATTATCAATAATAATATTAATTTTTATTTCATTGTCTTCATTTTTTTATTTAAAATTTATAACTAGTAATATGTATATCATCTAATTACTTCATTATAAAAATTAAAAAATAAATAAGCTTTGTTATGCTAAAATAGATAAAATATAGATTAAAAGAAGACTCTACAATAATCTAATATGTTATAAATGGTTATAATTTAAACCTCAAGTTAAATACTTTCACATCTATCAAACTATAATTTTATCTCATATTCTATTTTATTTTTATTTTTACTCAGATTAAAAGAAATTATTAACCAATCCTAAGAATCAAACGGATTTGAGAAAATACATCAAAAACCCCTTGAACTTGTCGCCAAAATTTACTTTAGACCCTAAACTAATTGGGCAATTATTTACCTTCTTAACAACTTTCAAGTGAATTAAATTCAACCCTTACGGCTGACGTGGCAAAAAAAAACGTGTGAGTTTTGTTTTTTCCTGAAAAAAGCGCCCACTTTATATATATATATATATATATATATATATATATATATATATATATATATAACAAGAAAATTGAAAAAAAAAGCACCCCAAACGCAGCTTTCTTCTTCGCAACACCTCCCCTCCCCCCACCCCACCTCCACCCCCACCCCCAATACCCCGTTTCTTCATCTTTTTCGCACCCCCACCCCATTTCTTCGTCTTCTTCATAAACCCGCTCGTATTCTTCATCCAATTCTTTTACTAAACTTATTTTGTTGTTGTTCTTCACAATTTCTAATTCTTCACTTAATTTTAATTACTTCAATGCTACTCAACTACTTATTGCCCATTCTTGAATCTCCTATTGTTCAAAACTTCCGCAAATTGTAATCAAACTCAATTTCTGCAAATTTCCTCAATTAACCAGCAACACCCATTTTACTAAATCCCTTATTTCTTCCCTCTTCGCTGTTATTTCTTCATTTGAAGCTTCATATCTTCATTTACAAATAGCTCATGTTCCATTTGACAAAAATGCAATTGAATTGGCTACGGTCAAAATTGAAATTTTTGGTTCAAGAGCATCCGAGCAAGCTTAAAGTTTTGAAGACTATGGTAAATCAGTTTTTATTGAAAATTGAAGAAAATTCTTGTGCTTATCGAAAAATCATCAAATTTGATGAATTCAATTTCGTATAATCGGGTGAATGATGGGTTGGTGAATTCGTTTGTTGTTGATTGAGAAATTGATGTCGTTGTTAAAGAAAGGTCCATCCTAGAGCATTTGCTACAGTGTTTGGTTTAGTTTTCAGGCTCCGACAATGTTTGACCTATTAGTTATTTCTTCTCTATATCAATTATCGTTCAAGAGAAAGAAAATCAAAATGAATTTGTAAATGTGCTGGTGTGATTGTTGTTTTTGTGGAGTGGGTGAAGAGTGAGAATCTTGTGTTAATGGTGAAATTTGGTATGTTGTTGCAGTGGGAGAAGTGATGGACTGATGTGGTATAGGTAGGGGGGTTGTGAAGAAGAAAGTGATTTTTTTTTATTTTTATTATTTTTATTTTATATATATGTGGCAACATTTTTTAAATAAATATTTACGTGGTAGTGACATGGCGATGACATGGCAGTGACGTAGGCGCGTGTGTAGTGCACCTCCCTTTGTGAGAGTGGTAATATATCTTTAGGGGGTATTTAATTCACTTGAAAGTTATTAACGGGGTATATAATTGCCCGATTAGTTTAAGGTAGTAAGTTTTGGCGACAAGTTGAGGGGTGATTTGATGTATTTACTCAAAGGATTTCCACAATGCATGTAATATTCTTGAATATTAATTTTACTTAAAAACGTAAAATCACAAATTTATTATACGAAAAATAATTGTAATGTGTAACTGTGCACATAATATTTAATTATATTATAAGCTACAATATTAAAAATTTATGGTGATTTAATATTTTGTTTTTTCAATCAAAGCATTACCAACACGAGAACCTATCATTTATAAACATTTGAGTTGGTCCTTGTGTTTTAGTTGTCACGATTTTTTTATTTTGACTTTATCGATTAAATATTTTAATAAATATGTAACATTATCTATAAGATTACCTTTTTCTTACGATCAAAACATTCTCATCTCAAATTCCAATAAAATAAGTAAGCTATCACAACTTAAATTTTATCTACTTTATAAAATTGATTAAATCTAATTTGCATGTTTAGATGAAACAAAGTCATCAATGATATACCTTTTTTAGAAATAATTAGAGAATAATTATATGACATTGACTTAAATTGTGTACATATGTTAAACAATTTACTGAATATTTGAAAATAATAAATCCAAGCCTAATAGATTGAATTGTTGGTGTGGAATTTCAAACTTGAACCCATAATATTTAAATTTTAAATTTACTATCAGATCTCGAACATCATATTAAATAGTTAATTCATCACAAAAAAATAAAAACACATAAATTAATATGAGCATTTACTTTTTAAAAATAAATTATATAAAAGTAATAACAAAAGTTAGCATTTAAAAAGTGTCAACTTAACTTCTCAACTAAAGGTGGTTTTATTTTTCATTTACGTAAATGAATTTATTTTTATCACAAATCAACGAATAGAAAAATGTTACTTCCTTGTATTCAAGTTTGGATATATTGAAAATAAATTAATCTGTAGTAGCTCCATCAGTCATCTACACATAAAAAATAAAAATATTAAATTTCTAAAAAATAAAAAATATGAAGAATGCAATAAATAAATTTATGAATAAAATTAACGATCAATAACAAAGAAGAAGAAGAAGAAGAAGAAGAAGAAGAAGAAGAAGAAGAAGAAGAAGGAAGCTTAATATTATATGTCATTGTAGGAGTATATATAGAGATGTGAAGAAGTTAGAAATCTATTTCAATCCAACATTCATTTGAATTCAAATTTCATAAAAAGATCAGTATATTAATTTGGATAAATATAAATACAAAAATAAATGTAAAAAGGACCAAAAACTTTTAGTTGCTAATAAGATTGAGAATATGCTATAAAAAAAGTAACCTAGTAGGCATAAAATAATTTATTTTCAATTCAAATTTTATATTACTAATTTTTAATTGGGGGAAGGGGGTGTTTAAGGAATTAATAATGATGATATTGTTACTGGTGGCCCTATTACTACTTCTACGCCAATGCTAATTTTTTCTTTTATTACTATTATTATTATTATTATTATTATTATTATTATTATTATTATTATTATTATTATTATTATTATTATTTTACTATCTCTACCAACACCATGCATGTACTACTATTATTACTTTTACTATTATTTGTGTATAGTTTATTATATGAAATGATTTGAATCCTAATTCAAATTTCAAATTTCAATAATATTTCAAATTGATTAAGGTGATTTCTAATTTTCAAATATTTAGAAGTTTTCTTTTTTTGTTCAATTATAATCTTATATTTAAAATTATAGTAGGCTAAAAATCTTAATTTCTATTGCTAATTTTATTAAATATTAAATCATATGTATTTAAATATATTTGATGTAGCATTTAAATTTTAAAAGAGATAAGTCTGAAATAGTAAATGTCTATTAGAACTCTTCAAAATATGAATTTCTACTTTTAAGATAATGATTTTTTCTTAAAAGAAAGGATAATGTATTTCAAATTCAAATATTTAATCTTTCAATTCAAAAATTTGATTACAATGTTATAATTTGATAATATACCGTGTATTACTGCTGCTACTACTATTATTATATATTTATTTTTTAAAAATTATTATTATTATTATTATTACTACTACTATACTACGTACTTGTGGGCGATGCAATTTTATTAAATTTAAGTCCGTACAAAATTCAAATTATATTAAATTCAAAATATGTTAGTCCCAAATAAATATTGCGGATTAATATAATTGGATTAATTATTTAAATTCAAACATATATGGGTTTAATTAAAGTCCAATTTTTATTAGGCTAGTTCATTGATTTGGGCTACAAAATGAGGAACCCACTTTGCTAAGCCCAAGATATTGTCATATTCTAGAGGCTCAAATAAGCGTCACGTGTCAAAAAAGTGGCATGCCAAGTCAAGTGAAGGAGCCAATAGGACCATGCCACATGTCAAAATGATGCAGTAGGCCCGTGAAATAAAAGCCCATAAAAAGGCGCCACATCACTTAAATCTGATTGGTCAAAGGAAGTTCATATTCATCATGACCCTTCCTTTCCAACAACTATAAATAGGGGTTTCATAATTTAGAAAAGAGACCCCAGAACTCTAACAAGTAGCAAGAGAAAGCTTGTAGATCAAATGCTACAATTTCTCTAAAAAGCTTAAGCATTCAAATCAAGTTCATCAAGATTCAAGATCAAGACCGCAATATTCAAGAACAAGTTCAGAATCCCTTGAATTCAAGCACAAGTCAAGATCAAGTCCCTCAAAGCATTCAAATCAAGTTCAAATTCAAGATCAAGCTTTAAGCCCTTGAATTTATATTTGAAAAGGCGAATCAGAGGATTCATAGAGATTGTAACACTCACATATTGAAATTAATAAATTAATTGTTGCAGTATATTTTCTTATCTCGATTATTTATTTTTTAGTCTCAAAATTTTACTATCCAACAAATTTTGGCACGCCCAGTGGGACGATCTCTACCTCTCATCTCAACTTTTCCAACTGCAAATTTCAACAACATTGAAATGACTTCCAAGAAGGTCAACTCTCAATCAACTACTTCTAAGGCTGCTGATTCAAAGTTTTCTACTGAATTAGAAAGCATCCTTGGTGTTACTTTCGGAAGCTTAGGAGTTGTCACGAGGAGCAAGGGAGGCTTGCTAGGACAACAAACACTTCCAGTGTTATCCATGCCAACTCCAATTCTTGGATCTTCAACCCCAAAAGGAACGAAGTCCAATATAAGTACTTCAGAAGAAGGAAGCAGTGTGGCAGAATCGCTTAAGAAGACTCTAGCTCTACTTGAGCATTCCGGTTCTAAATACTCTGGCCCAAAGAGTGATGACCGTTCAAGCAACTCATCATCTACGACCACACTGCATAAGTTGAGCACTTCAAAGATCAACTTGTGTGATAATTTGTGCTACTCTCCAATATCTTCAGTGATTATATAAGCAATGGTGACTGATGCCTTGTCTTTGGAAGAGCAACTTGTGAATCTGACAAAGGCAATTGAGAGCCTGACCAAATATATTTAGAATCAAGATGCTCGAATTGATAAGATAGTGGATAGGGTGGAAGGCCTGATAAACGGAGACGGGGAGTCTAGACATGCACCAAGAAAATCTCTAGAGGTTCATGAGACAGAAAATCCTATGAAACAAACACCATCGACTAAAGAGGTGCAAGTTTCTTTTAAGGGAATAATCCCGATTGGACAATTAAGGAAATTCATTGAAGGGACCCTCAAAGAAAAATATGATGTTGTCACCAAATCTTTCCTTGGGTATGCCAAGCCCTACACTGCAAGGATAGATAGCCTCAAAATGTCTGTCGGCTATCAACCCCCCAAATTTCAACAATTTGAGGGCAAAGGGAACCCAAAACAGCATGTCGTACATTTTTTTGAGACATGTAACAATGCTGGAACTTATGGTGACTATCTTATCAAATTCATTCCCTAAAGGGAAACACCTTTGACTGGTATACGGACCTTGAGCCTAATTCCATTGATAGTTAGGAGCAATTGGAGCACGAGTTCCTAAATCACTTTTATAGAACAAGGCGTACAGTGAGCATGGTAGAGCTCACAAATACTTGGCAAAGAAGGGACGATCCAATTATCGACTCCATCAATTGATGGAGAAATACAGACCTAAACTGCAAAAATAGGCTCAGCGAAGCTTCCGCAATAGAGATGTCCATCCAAGGAATGCACTAGGAGATTCTCTACATCTTGCAAGGCATTAAGCCTAACTCCTTTGAATAGCTAGCTACCTATTCTCACGATATGGAGTTGAGCATGTCTTCTGCTGGAAAGGGATCAGCGCCTATCCATGACCCTCGAAAGGTAAAGGATAAGCAGGAACCCAAAAGATGGGGCAAGTTTGTCCCTAAAAATGACAACAAGGAGTCCATGAATATTGATGTATCTCCTGTGAAGGTAACCACAAAGGTGAGCAAGAAGCAAAGTGTGAAGACGACTTCTGGAGCACGTCTGAATCAGAAAACTTTAAAGGAGATGCAAGAAAAGAAATATCCCTTCCTTGATTATGATGTTGCTGAGATTTTCGATGAACTCCTTGAGCATAAGATCATTGAACTCCCAGAGATAAAGCGTCCCAATGAGGCTGGAAGGACCAATGACCCTAACTACTGCAAATATCATAGGCTCGTAACTCATCCTCTGGAAAAGTGTTTTGTCTTTAAAGATAAAGTCATGCAACTGGCAAAAGAGAAGAAGATCTTCTTCGACAATGAGACGACCAGTTCTTATCAAATCTCTATAACTTTTGGCTCACTCGACCCAGTCCAAATATGTATTAAAGAGCATAATGAGAAGATATTAGAGCATGATAGGTCTTCAGTTGATGAAGGTGATGATAAAGGTTGGACTCTGGTGACCAGGTATAGACACAAGAAGATGAATCTGCAAAAGGAGTCATCCAAGCAACCAACCAGAAAGAGAATGGTAAAGAAACCAAGGAAACAGAAGTTGGTTGAACTTCCAAATAAGACGAGGGTGATGGAGCTTTACCACCAGAAACCTCAGTGTCCGGTGACTTTAGAGAAATTCTTACCGAGTTGGTTCTGTGTAAAGACTGCCCAAGTCAACCTTAAGGCATCTTGTTTTAATGTTGTCAAAGAGGGGGCAAAGGGTGAAAATATACCCATAGAAGTTCCTTTATCCTCTGAATCGCTTGCTGAACCTCTTAGCTAAGAGGCACATGTTATGTGATACAAAAATCACATTCACAAATAATGATCTTCTGCTTGGTGAGGCCCTACATAGCCATCCCTTATATATTATGGGTCAAATTCTAGGAAAGAAGGTTAATAGAATCTTGCCATCTTACCTATCCGCACGATGAAGGAACTTGGCATTACTACTGATGAACTGGACGAGAGTCGTACAATGGTCCAAGGCTTCAGCCAAGGGGGCCAGAGGGCCATGGGATCTATCAAGTTGGGGATTCATATGGATGATTTTCAATCAAATGCATTGATGCATGTGATCGATTCCAAACTTCATACAATATATTGATGGGTAAGACTTGGGTGCACGGGAACAAATTATCTCGTCCTCCTACTATCAATGCTTGAAGTACCTCGAAGGTAGAGTGGAAAGAAAGATAGTAGTTGATGATAAGCCATTCATTGAAGTTGAGTCACATTTTGCCAATGCAAAATTCTACTTAAAGAATTATGTTGTGAATAAGAAAAGGGTTGAAGATGTCACCAAGACCAAGTGTTATGATCTTGCATCTAAGAAAGTCGCAGTGACTATGAAAAAAGTCATCACCAAGAATGCCTTCTTCACTTCGAATAAAGAAAGCGTCGCACCTACAAAAAATAAGGCAACTCCTATCCTTCGCTTTGTACCGAAGGTAAAGAAAAAAAAAGATCACCCATTTGATGCCCAAGATAATGTGCTAAAGGGAATAACTTTACCTATTAGGAAGATTGACACAATAAATCCATTCTCAAGGCTACTTGTAGAAGTTTTGGCTCAAAATCCGCCCCAAGATATGATACTCCCTACAAAGCGTACAAAAGAGGGCTTTGATCCAAATGCATACAAATTGTTTGTAAAGGCTGGATATAATCCTAATGAGCCATAAAGGTTGGGTAAACTTCCATTGAAAGGTACAACCAGGCAGGCACGTGAAGGCCTAGGATACACTCATCCATCTCCAATTCACATCTCTATAAGAAGGGCAGTCAGTAATTACATCACCGTGGAAGAAGAATCCACTGCTGCTAATAAAAGACCCTCTGTATTTGATCGACTTAGAGAATCAACCGCAAGAACTTCTGTGTTCAAAAGGTTGGGCCCTCTAAATAAGAAGAAAAATAACAAGCGTCGGAGAAGTCATCAAAGTACAATAGTGCACTCTTCGCCTAAGATCCAGAAGAATTTCCAAAGTTTGATTCCTTCTAGAATCAGGCGACAAATAGAATTGGTAGTTTCATGCAATGAGGTGCTAAAAATAAGGGCTTATATTGTGGTTTATACCAAGCAACGCGAAGAAGATGAAGAGAGTGTTGGCTCTTCATATCATGTTATGACCCAGAATGAGAAAGATGTCTCATCTCAAATAAAGGTTGATGAAGAGATAGAAGATAACTTCTGGTGTTATCATATATCCATCAACAACGATGATCCTCAAGAGGAGAAAGATTCTGGAGATGCTCTATTGTAACTTGAAGAAGGAGTAAAGGCCACAATAGATCCTTTGAAGGAAGTTAATCTTGGAACCGATGAAGACCCAAGACCAACTTACCTGAGTGTGTTTCTCGAAGTAGAGAAAAAAATTATTAGATGGATATACTCAAAGAATATATGGATGTCTTCGCCTGTAGCTATAAGGAAATGTCTAGCTTAGATCCAAAAGTAGTGGTCCATCAGTTGGCAGTCAAGAATGGTGCCCGTCCTGTTAAGCAAGCCCAAAGACGCTTTAGGCCGTAGTTAGTTCCTTTGATTGAAAATGAAGTTAACAAACTCATTGAAGCTGGCTTTATATCCCACATGGATTTCAAGTATTGTTCCAGTACGGAAGAAAAATGGCCAAATTTAAATTTGTGTCGACTTTCGAGATCTCAACAATGCTTGCCCTAAGGATGACTTTTCAATCCTCATACCAGCGTTGATGATAGATGCCACCACTGGTTATGAGGCAATGTCCTTTATGGATGGCTCATTCGGCTACAATCAAATCCATATGGCGTTAAAGGATGAAGAACTCACTGCATTTCATATGCCCAAAGGTATTTATTTCTACAAGGTGATGCCTTTTGGTTTGAAGAACGTTGGTGCCACTTATCAAAGGGCTATGCAAAACATCTTTGACGGCCTACTCCATAAAAATATTGAATGTTAGGTGGATGATCTAGTGGTGAATTCAAGAAAGAGAGACGACACTTAAAAGACCTAAGAATGATATTCGAGTTACTTCGAAGATATCAACTTAGGATGAATCCATTGAAGTTTGCCTTTGGAGTTGCTTCTGGAAAGTTTCTTGGCTTCATTGTGCAACACCGAGGAATTAAAATTGATCAAGCCAAGGTCGATGCAATTTTGAAGATGCCCGAGCCTTGAAATATTCATGATTTAAAAAGCCTTCAAGGAAGGCTAGCATATTTAAGGAGGTTCATATCAAACTTGACTAAAAAATATCAACCATTTAATCGTCTCTTGAAGAAGGACAATACCTTCGAATGGGACCAAGCTTGTAGTAATGCCTTTGAGTGTATCAAATCACACTTAATGAAGCCACCAGTTCTTGCGGCACCCATACTTGGGAAACCATTGATACTCTACATTGCGGCACAAGAGGGGTCAGTTGGAGCACTACTGGCTCAAGAAAATAGTGAAGGCAAAGAAAAATCTCTTTGCTATTTGAGCAGAATAATGATGCCGAATGAGCTAAACTATTCTCCAATTGAAAAGTTATGTTTGGCATTGGCCTTCTCAATCTAAAAAATGAAACACTACTTTAAAGCTCATGTTGTTCGTTTTGTGTTTAGGGCAAATCCCATCAAGTTTGTAATATCGAAACCAGTCCTTAGTGACCAACTTGCAAGATGGTACCTTCAATTTCAACAGTTTAAGATTGTGTATGTGCCCCAAAAGGCTGTAAAGGGACAAACATTGGCTGACCACCCAATACCTGATGATTGACAACTGAGCGATGAACTTCCTGATGAAGATGCAATGGTTATTGAAGCCATACCCCTATGGAAGATGTACTTCGATGGTGCCGTACATCGAGATGGAGCTAATGCTGGTGTGGTGTTCGTCACTCCACAAGAAGAGGTCATCCCATACTCTTTTACCCTAACAAATCATTGCTCTAATAATGTTGTTGAATATTAAGCTTTAATACTTGGACTTGAGATAGAAGTTGATACGAAACAACTGCAATTACAAATCTTTGGTGACTCTCAGTTGGTGATCAAGCAGCTTTTGGGAAGCTATAAAGTTAGAAAGCCTGAGCTACGACCATATCATGATTATGCACAGAAGTTGATGGGGTGGCTTCGAGAAGTAACCCTCCAAAATGTGTCAAGGAGAGAAAATAAGCAAGTTGATGCCCTAGATTCTTTGGCCTCAACTCTGACTCTTCTAAATCAGACGTAAGTCACTATCCGCTAAGAATGGGTAGTACCGCCAGCAACAGAAGATGAAAAAAATAAAGTTGAATACCTTGTTGCCATATCTGAAGCTGAAAAAGATGATTGGCAATAACTTATCATTGATTACTTATGTTATGGGATACTTCCAGAGGACCCAAGGAGAAGGACATACATTCGTCGTCGTGCACTTGGCTTCTTTTACTATAAGAACACACTGTACAGAATATCATTTGAAGGAGTACTCTTATGGTGTCTGGGAGAGGAGAAGCAATTCAAGCTTTACAAGAAGCATACTCGAGAGTGTGTGGATCACATCAATCTTGATCGAAGCTTCATTTTTACATTAAAAGGATATGATACTATTGGCCAACGATGGTGAAATATTGCTTGGACTATGCTAGAAGATGCAAAGCTTTTCAATTCCATGCAAATTTCATTCATCAACCTCTTAAAGTACAACACCCAGCTATAGAATCTTGGTCGTTCAATGCTTGGGGATTGGATATTGTTTGTCCACTACCAAAATCTTCTGGTAGACACTTATACATCTTGGCCGCGATAGATTACTTCTCAAAGTGGGCCGAAGTTGTTGCTCTTAAGGAAGCAAAGAAAGAAAATATTGCAAACTTCATTCGAGTGAATATCATCTACCGCTTTGGAATCCCTTAATATATAATAACTGAAAATGGCAAGTCGTTTGATAACAAACTAATGAATAAGATTTGTGATCTCTCTGGCGTCAAGAAGCCCAAGTCTTCTATGTACCATGTTGCCGCCAATGGTCTAGCTGATTTATGGGCGTATAGGACAACTTATCGTACGCCAATGCAAGTAACCCCATACTCACTTGCTTTTGGAGTTGAAGCAATCCTGTCACTTGAGCGTCAAATACCTTATTTGAGATTGGCTATTCAATAATAGCTCACCGATGAAGAAAATACTAAGTTGCGTCTTGTGGAGTTAGAAGTTCTTAATGAGAAAAAGCTGGAGGCTCAACAAAATCTTGAATGTTATCAAGCCCGGATATCTCGTTCTTTCAATAAAAGGGTTTGCTTAAGGTATTTCTAAGTTGGAGATCAAGTCCTTACAGTAAGAAAGCCCATTATAACTTCTCGTAAGTCTGGCGGCAAATTTACCCCAAAGTAGGATGGACCATATGTCATATAAGAGGTATATTCAAATGGTACTTACAAGCTTGTCGATGTAGATGGAGTGAAAATTGGTCCTATCAACGACAAGTTCTTGAAGAAGTACTATCCTTGAAGGAAGATGACACTCCTTAAGGCACGAGTATAAACTGAATGTACACTCCTTAAGGCACAAGTATAAACCGCATGTACACTCCTTAAGGCACGAGTATAAACTGCATGTCCACTCCTGGCCCACAAGAGTATAAACTGTGTATGGCTAAAAAAATAGTTCTCTTGGTTGAAAACCTTCAAAGAGGTGGCCTAGGCAAAAGTTAGGACACAAAAAAATACACCAGAACTACGTTGTGACTTGATCCTCTCTATTGAGGTACGTAGGCACTTGGAATTTCATTCTGAGTTCAGTTACATGAGTGTCAAAAAAAATACATATCCCTGCTTGATCCGTTGCATAAAAGTTAAGTCTGCATACATCGTAATTAAGTTTTGGAATTATGTCAAATACTTGTGGCTCAATGGGGGCAATCCATCAAAATAAAAGAAAGCTCTTTCAATAGGATTTGGAATACCCAAAGCCTACAGTTAAGACATATATCTACCATACATGCAATTATCAATTATGAAGTCAAAAGCTTTAATTCTTAAGGATTTTAAATTGAAGTTGCAAGTCCAACTCAGTTGTGAGAAAAAAATGTGAAGCCAATGAGCAACAAGTTTGGGAGAGAAAACTAGAGTTTAATACAACAACATCAATGCGTCAAAATAAGCAAGCAATTCTTGGAGTTGAGATTCAAAAGAAATATTAAAATAAGTGTGCAATATAAAGAAAAAGAGCTTCTATTATAATTATTAGATCCGACTACTCAATAAAAAAGGTAAAAGAAAGCAACAATAAGGTTTGAAGAAAGACATCTCCGAAGGCTAATCTAAGTATAGCTTATAATTGACTAAATTTTGTAAAGAATCCTCTAAGACTTGCTTCTTCTTCTCCATGACATTTGAGGCTTTTACCGTTACAAGGGAGACATCGTAACAAAGGGAAAACTCTTCTTCAACAACTGAGACTTTGGATTCCATCTCTGCAGCTTCTTGCTTGGTAGCATCTCAACGAGCTTTCAACTTCTTCACCTTCTTTCTTGCCTTCTCAAGATATTTGTAGGTGGCAGAAACTTTCTCAGATTTCTCATCCCTTTCTCTCAATACAAGCTCAAAATGCTCTTTGGCTTTCAAATATGGCTCTGACTCTTTAATTATTATGGTTTTATCAACAAGGGCAGATCATGCTTGGTTGTAGGAAGTCGCTAGCCCAAAGAAAGACCCAAATAATTCCTGCAAAGGGGAAATATCTGCCCCCATCCCACTCATGTCATTGAGTATAACTTTGACATCATCTTGGATAGAAGAATCACGATTCAGAGTAAGTGCTGCAAGTTTGGTGTGGATACTAGCCCAAGACTTCATGATAAATTCCTTTTTAAGATCTGACATGACCTTCTTTCCATCAAAAATAGACATGGTTACCGCTGGTTGTCGGGGAAAGTTTGACTCTACATTTGCTTGGACTTTACCACAAGGGTTAAAAGTAACCTCTTTGGATGACAAAGGTAACTCTCTCAAGTTTGGACCTACTATAGACTCATTACTATCTTGTGGCTTACTTTCGTCAAGATCTTCCAAAACTTGGACATTGTCTAGCTGCACAAACAAAGAAAAAAATGAACATCACATGAGGGGTATATAAAGGCGATTTATATACTATAAAATAGGAGAGAGGTAAGTTGTTACCTTCTCAATGACTGGCAGAGTCTTTGAGGAACTAGATAGAATCTCCACATGGGAGTTAGAATTACCTTGCTTTGCCAAGGATGGTTTTACCTTCTTCCAACAATGATCTCCATGACTACTATCAGTCTCGTCTTGAGATGGTCGTTTATTAAAAGCCTGTTGAGTCAGGACAAGAAACTCATCTTTCTGAGTTTCTACATGAGAAGGTCCCTTAAATTTATATGGAGTAACCACCTTAGATTTCAAAATGGGAGGCTTAACCACAATTGGGACCTCCTTACCATGTTCTTGAGGAGTATTGATAATAGGACCTACAACATTCACCAAGGATTGCAAGTTAGCTTCAAGAAAGTTCCCATGAACTTTGTCCCACCAATTTTTATACGCAGTAGAGAAGTGCTTTCGCGTATTAGGTGTGGCCATAGGAAAAGTTGCCTTTTCCATGGATCCACGCAACACACAAATGAAATAAAATCTGAGTATTTCATCAAGTGATGCACTGCGAATATCATTTGCTAAGCTACCAGGGAGGCTTTGATAAAATCCAAACTGACGACTAAATCTATGCGGGCTATATGGCTCAAGAATGAATGAGTCTTCATACCTAAAAGAAAGAAAGTTAAAACGAAGGCTCATGAAGTAACTTATCTCTGAATTAGCTTTTTTATCATTATCCATAAAATAATGAATATTGTACTTATTCGTCATGGTTGAAGTCCAAGAAATATTATCTCCTTGATAGATATGCTTTTTGGCATGCTTTTCTTAAAAATATCTTGCAGCACCTTCTCCAGAATATGCTACCATTAATGGAATGAATAGCCCATTAGGTAGAGAAAAATGTGTCTTGAAATAGTAAGCAATCCAACCATACACATAATGGATTGGAAAGGATACTTTGATGTGCTCAAGTTATGAACCTTTGAAGTTGCAAACCTTTGGTAATCATGTTTAAACCATTATAATGCTTGACAAGACAGGAACGGCAAGACTAAAAGTTTGCTTATTGGATATCATAGCTGTAATTCTAAAAGTTCCTGGATGAATAAAAGCTCCATACTTAGAAGAAAACACAAAGGTGCATAACCAATATGATAAAAATGCTGCCAAATATGTATCAACACTATGTCCATACCCTACTCCAAGTTTAGAAAATATCGCATCATCTACGCTTAACCACTTTGCTGCATTCGGAATAGTCCCAGTTGGGTTATGTGTTGACTTCAAGCGAACAGATTTTTTCTCCTTCCTCACTGGAGCTGCCTCATATCTCAAGACTCTTTTACACCAAAACTTTATCCACTTGCTTAGAGTAACTCTTGGATTATGAAACTCTCCTTCTTGAAGATGCTGAAAGGCTAAAAATAAGAATTCACAGGTACGAGGGATGAATCTCTCATTCTTTTCATCAACATCGGTGAGCTCTTTAAATTCAGGCACTACTTCTTCATAAGAAAGACCTCCGATGGGTAGGCCCCCAATATCATGTAATCCCAAAGGGATATAGAGATCTCTCCAATCGATGTCAATAATGTATTTGTCCTTGGGCACCATGCTTCTAGAAAGGCTTGCAATATGTTTGAACTTCGATCATAGGTAAATAAAGAAGCATAAACAACATCATATACTTTCGCTGCCTTCAGAGTTTGTTTACTTCTAGCCAAAATATCCTCATCCCATTCCCAATATCCTTGAACATGACAAAATTCACTATCTATCTCCATGTCACTTCTCCAACGTATATCTATCTGGAGCATTTAATGCCACAGGCAAGGAAGGATACTCGCAATATTCAACTGACGTTGGTTCGAAGCCTGAAGAGTCCATACTTTAATGGGTCGATTAGAACCAAGGTCATGTTCGAAAGTCTAGTTCGACATATGAAGAGAATTCTCCAAGGGCGGCCATGGATCTGCACACCTACTGACCAATGGAGTATAAGTCAATAACTTGGATAAAATTGTACCATCATCAGCCTGAATAAGAAGATACTTGTTGTTGGAGGATGGAGAGGTATAGTCCTTAAAGTGAACCATTGCTGCAGTCTGCATAAAAAAGGGAGGTTTAGTTAAAAACAAGTTGACGTTGAATAAAATACGTGTACAAACGGTTGCAGACAGAAAGTTCCTCTATATTGTGGCTTTATTCAAAGAAAAAATGGAAATTTCCATCATCTTGAAGTCAAATTGGTCGGTCTAAGAGTGTACGGAGATGAAGTTAAACTCTCGCATTCTAAGCCGATAGTTGCAAAGCCACCATTTTGAAGTCAAATTGGTTGGTCTTAGAGTGTACGGAGGCAAAGTTAAACTCTTGCACCCTTTAGACGATTGTTGCAAAGCCACCATTTTGAAGCCAAATTGGTCGGTCTTAGAGTGTACGGAGGCAAAGTTAAACTCTCGCACCCTAAGTCGATTGTTGTAAAGTCACTATCTTGAAGTCAAATTGGTCGGTCTTGGAGTGTACGGAGGTGAAGTTAAACTCTCGCACCTTAAATCGATTGTTGCAAAGACACCATCTCAGAGCCAAATTGGTCTTAGAGTGTACAGAGGAAAAGTTAAACTCTCACACCTAAGCTGATTATTGCAAAGCCACCATCTTAAAGTCAAATTGGTCGATCTTAGAGTGTACGAAGGCAAAGTTAAACTCTCGCACCCTAAGCCGATTGTTTCAAAGTCACCATCTTGAAGTCAAATTGGTCGGTCTTAGAGTGTACAGAGGTGAAGTTAAACTCTCGCGCCCTAAGTCGATTGTTGCAAAGACACCATCTCGGATCCAAATTGGGTCTTAGAGTGTACAGAGGTGAAGTTAAACTCTCGCTCCTAAGCCGATTGTTGCAAAGCCACCATCTCGGAGCCAAATTGGTCGGTCTTAGAGTGTACAGAGGTGAAGTTAAACTCTCGCTCCTAAGCCGATTGTTGCAAAGCCACCATCTCGGAGCCAAATTGGTCGATATTATAGTGTATGGAGGTGAAGTTAAACTCTCGCACCCTAAGCCGATTGTTGCAAAGCCAGCATCTTGAATTCAAATTGGTCGGTCTTAGAGTGTACAGAGGCGAAGTTAAACTCTCACACCCTAAACTGATTGTTATATATTACTATTTCTTTCAACCCTAACAAGAAAAAGGAAAAGAACAACAAAAAAAAGCAGAATAAAGAAAAGAATATAAAATGAAAGGAAAAGAAGAAATACCTGACACCTTGCCGCTTGAAAACTGAAGCCAAAGCTACTGAAAGAATAACCCAAATATGTGGAGAAACAATGATGAATATGCGAGTATTTATAGGCCCAAGAACGTAGGGTTCTCCTATGTGGGTTTGGACGAATAAGGCGGTAGCTGTATCCTGGTTGGAATAGGAGAAATTTGCAGTGGCATTCTAAAACCTCAAACTAAAAGGTTGAGGCGGCAATGGGATTTCTATTAGTATAATAAAAGGAGAACATGAGACTTCAGCATTTAAGGCTAGAGAAAAAAAAAAGGAAAGTTTTTTTTCTTTTTTAAGGTTGTCACGTGAAAAAAAAAATACAAATGTGAGGGATCAAATGTGTTCAGCCCTTTCTTTGTCACCTAAATAAAATAAAATAAAAGAAAATCTTTTATTCAAAGTCAAAATGTACCATCATTTGGTATGATATTGACCCGTGGATGTTATTATTATTATTTTACTTCAAGACTAGTCTCGGCAAGTCTTAAAGTAGGGGGCATTTATGGGTGATGCAATTTTATTAAATTTAAGTCCGTACAAAATTTGGATTATATTAAATTCAAATTATGTTAGTCTCAAATAAATATTGCGGTTTAATATAATTGAATTAATTATTTAAGTCCAAAAATATATGGGTTTAATTAAAGTCCAATTTTTATTGGGCTAATCCATTGATTTGGGATACAAAATGAGGAGCCCACTTTGCTAAGCCCAAGCTATTGTCATATTCTAGAGGCTCAAATAAGCACCACATGTCAATAAACATGACATGCCAAGTCAAGTTAAGGAGCCAATAGGATCATGCCACATGTCAAAATGATGCAGCAGACCCATGAAATAAAAGCCCATAAAAAGTGGTAACATCACTTAAAACTGATTGGTCAAAGGAAGTTAATATTCATCATGACTCTTCCTTTCCTACAACTATAAATAGGGGTCTGATGATAGGCGAATTTACACGCCTATATCAATATATTTTGCCCATATTTGTGCCATGTCTTGAGAACAAATTATATATTTCATGCACTTTTAGTCCTTTTTCCTGTAAATGAGCTAACGAACATGATTAGTAAAGTTTCAGGTATAAATGATGCAAAATTCAGCATTTTATGGCTTACTTGACGCAAAAGAAAGCTCACGAAGAAAGGAAAGGGAGTGTACACGCCTAAGGACCAAAACTGCTGCATGGAAAATCTGTCCCGGGCTAAAACAGCATTTCTGAAGACTTTGGGGACTTACAGACACATAGCTGGATTTGGACAATGATACATTAACCTAGTACAATTGGGGTATGTATTTCATTAGTTTATTTGGATTATGATAATGTTACATTAACCTAGTACATTTGGGTTAAGTATTCCATTAGCCTAGTAGGATTTGGTTATTTGTTTCATTAGCATAGTAGGAGTAGGATATGGGTATTATAAATACCCTATCATGCTAGAGATTTTGATACATTCCTCCCTTAGTGGAGAGATTCATTCCTCCCTTAGTGGAGAAAACAATCTTCTATTCAACAATTAATCTTCTTCCATCCCTCTCTTCTTCCACCACAACAATTCTACAACTCTTCTAATCTTTCCATTAATCTTATTTTCTTCTATTCTTAAAATCCGCAACAAGAGAATCGTTACTTTTTCTAAGGAATTCACGCCTCACGCCTACCACTTGTGCTACACGAAAATCATCAATCTTGTGGTATAATAACAACAATGCAAATTGTGATTTCCTTCGCATTCATGGGTAACTAAACTTCTCTGTTGGGGTTATGGAAGCCAACTGAGATACTATCTATTGTTGTGAGTTTGTGAGTTCGTGACACGTATACTGCTTATATCATTATTCTCTTCATCTTAATCTACATTCTTTGTGGTTGCAAACGCAAGAATACGCTAGTATAACATTTAACTTGGTCGAAAGAAATGTTATTTGTCTGGAAAAGAGATAGTGTCAAGGTAGTAGGACACCCTTTCCTACTAAAAAGCTAGTGTCGTAACTGGACTAACCTCTTGGAGAATTCGTACCATTAGACACGCTTTAAGCTCAAAAGAGTTAAAGTGAAATAGTCCTTGTTGAGGTCGAAAGACGCTTGGATTTACCATCGAATACAATTCTCTATAAGCAGTTGCATGTCAAAACTCTACACACTCATAGCCAATAGAGACGTATAACTCAGAAGGTGGACATAACCCCAACGCTTCAATTCTCATTGTTTACAACTTACATAACAATCTTTCTCTTTTTACTTTGGTATTTTCAGCTTTTACTTTATTGTTTTGGTTACACATTACAATCCCCCCTTCTTACGAGACTTGCACCAAAAGTTTAGTAATTTTGCTTACTTGTTGGCCAAGCTATTCCCTGTGGGATCGACACCCAACCCAGGTTGGGTTCTATATTTGCTAACGACCGCTTTACACTCCTAAGAGAGCTGTAGATTGAGCGTTATCAAAAATTGGCGCCGTTGCCGGGGAATACGAGTGTCAATTAAGTTTGTGATAATTACTAGACCCTTTGGTCAAAGATTCTCGTACTTTTATTTTTAGTTGTTGTTTTTGTTTTATTCAGGTTTGTTCAGTGCATCAATGGATGCACAACGTGAAATTGAAAGGATGGCTGCTCAAGTGCATCAACAGAATATTGATAATCCAGGTCGGGCAACAAATCCAGATGATGAGGACCTGGGCGATGAGGAGCTACTAAACCCACGGCATACTGCTGAGATGGCGACACCCATGCAGAGAAGAGATCGTCAAGCTAGGTTTAGGCCTGAACGCCGAGCCATGCAAATACCGTTCGATGATGATGATGATGATCTGGACGAAGCTGGTGCCACAGGAGCCATTATTCTTCCACCATTAGCGCCCGGAGCCAAGTTCAACATCAATAGCACCATGATTCAGCTTTTGCAACTCAAGGGATTATTTGGTGGACTAGCAGGCGATGATCCGAATATGCATCTGATCAACTTTATTTCTACATGCAAGTCATTCGACAATCCTAGCGTTGGACAGAATGCAATTCGACTACGCTTATTTCCATTGTCTCTGTCTGGGGAGGCAACTCTATGGTTGAATGGGCTGACTCCTAATTCTATTACTAATTAGAGGCAATTGAAAGACGTTTTCCTAGAAAGATTCTTTCCGCCATCCAAAAGAGCACAGTTGAGAGATGAGATCACCAATTTTCGATAGCTTCCAACTGAAGCCCTCCACGAAACATGGGAGAGGTTCAAGACGAAGCTTAAGCAGTGCCCAAATCACCATATGACCAATGTCTACTTGATGGAGATATTATTCAGAGCTTTGAATTCGGTGACTAAGCCAATGGTTGATAATGCGGCTGGAGGATCATTCATGGACCTCACCTTTGGTCAAGCAAGCAATATGCTAGATCGTATGACGAAACAAAGTAGAGCTTGGCATACCAGGGATTCTGAGGTAGCAAGCCCCACTTTATCTATTGGCATGACTGCAGACCAAAGAAGAAGAGAAGAAGAACGTGATCAAGATATGGCGCATTTGAAAACACAAATGGATCTTCTTACAAAGCATTTATTATCTGGGAAGACCGAAAAAGTGAAAGCTATTGCGTTAAAAGGAAGAGACGAATCTGATTCGGAAGATGAGGCCAACTACTTGAACAATCAGGGGGGTTTCCGCGGGAATGCCCAAGGAAACCAAGGTCGGAACTATTATGATAAATCTGGAAACAAGGACCAAGGTAGTTGGAAGAAAAACAATTAAAAGAGTGGTTTGTACGTTCCCCCTGGTAGACGTGATACCACCACATCTAATTCTGGAAGTATGGAAGACATGATGGCTAAGTTATTGAAAGGAGTGGAAGCAACGAGCGCAGGAGTTACGGAGGTGATTAATGATTTGTCCTCCATGAAGCAATTAGTTGATTCACATTCCACTTGTATCAAGCAAATAGAGCAGCAATTGAGCCAACTTTCAGCAACACTCAATCAAAGAAAGGCCGGCACTTTACCTAGCGACACTGTGCAAAATCCAAGGAACGATGAATCATGCATGGCTATCACTACTCGAAGTGGTAAGGTGCTGGAAATTTCAGCAAAAGGCAAGCAAGTGGTTGACGAAGTTGCGGACATGGATGACAACACAAAAGGAGAAGATGCCGCAGCACCCACTCCTGACGTCAAGGACTCCACATCCAGCACTGTGCAACTTGAAAAAGTGGAAAAACGGAAGCAAGAGGAGAAGAAAACCGTGGAGAGAACACTTCCATACCCACCACCACCTTTTCCCCAAAGATTAAAGAAGGTGGCGGGTGATACAAAGTTCAGCAAATTCATGAATATGTTAAAGCAGCTGACCATTAATGTTTCATTGATGGAGGCACTTGAACAAATGCCTGGATATGCAAAATTTATGAAGGACCTGTTGACAAAGAAGCGGGCATCAAGTTATGAGGTAGCGGATAATGTGCATCATTGTAGTGCAATTGCTACCCGATCGATAGTTCAGAAGAAGGCCGACCCCGGATCTTTCACTATTCCTTGCACCATAGGATCTTTGAATTTTGCCAAAGCATTGTGCGATCTAGGTGCTAGCATAAATTTGATGCCACTATCCATCTACAAGAAGTTGGGGCTAGCAGATCCGACACCAACCAATATGAGGCTCGTGATGGCTGATAGGTCGGTAAAAAGACCTGTGGGTATCTTGAATGATGTGTTGGTGAAGGTTTCTTCATTCATCTTTCCTGCAGACTTCGTTATTCTGGATTGTAAGGAGGATTCTGAAGTTCCCATAATCCTGGGACGTCCTTTCCTTGCAACCGGAAGTGTGCTTATTGACATGAAAGATAATGAGCTCTTATTTCGAATTAATGACGAAGTAGTACGGTTTGATATATGCAAAGCCATGAAGCAGCCCAGCGACATGAATGAGTTATCTGTAGCTTATGTTCATCAAGAGGATATGAAAGCATTATCTATAGAGAAACAGCCTACTGTTGAGCCATTGTCTGTTGCGCCACTGAATGTTGAGCATGAGGATAATGAAGATTATGAAGAACTTATGGGTGATCTAACAGAAATAGAGTCTTATACTCCTAAGCAACCGGATTGTGATCTCAAGAATCAACCAACAGCGAAGACTCCCATTGACGAGCCACCAATGCTAGAATCGCAAGAGCTCCCCGATTATCTAAGGTATGTGTTCTTGGAAAGTAGAAATATACTTCCAGAGAGTGCAGATGATTTAAGTGAACAGCACGTAGAGGCTCTCATCTCTGCTCTGAAGAGATACAAGAGAGCTATGGGGTGGACTATTGATGATATAATTGGTGACTCTCCGGAGAAACATATGAGCCAGCTCGAAAAAGATCGCATGCCCACAGGTAAGCCTCATTGTCGTCTAAATCCTTTCAGAAAATGATCCACCATTTACCTCGATGAAGTCTGAGTAGTCGAGGTAACTATGTCGTGCCACGACAATAAATAAGGCGCTAGATGGGAGGCAACCCATCGTTTATCATTTTTCATTTATTGTTCATCGTTTTGTCTTTCTTTCGTTCTAGTACTTGTTTTGTTTTTGATAAATGAAAATCCAAAAATAAGAGTCGTGCCATGACCAAAACTAAGGCGCTTGGTGGGAGGCAACCCATCATACTAATTGTATTCATTGGTTTTGAGCAAATATAGGTGCGAGAAGTATTCAACGAGGACATTGGTTTCACATGACGATTTGGACGCATTGTATGGTAAAGTTGATAAGTTAGGAATAGTGATGCATAAGGCTATGGATTGAGCATCTCTCATGCCCAAATAGGCATCGAGGAAGGCTAGGCCTTGGAAAAACTAGGCCACGAACGATGCACAACCTATCCTATAGCCTAAGGTCTCGGAATCTGGTGTGCTATACACTATGCGCCGCCTATTCCTAAGTGTGCTTTTGACTATGCGTCGCCTATGCTATGGCATTTGGTCTCAGTATCTCATATGCCATAGACTATGCGGCGCATATGTCTACAAATGCCATAGACTATGCGGCGCATATGTCCCATTATGCTATAGACAATGCGCCGCATATGTCATGTCTATGCCAAGCATTATGCGCCGCATATGTTGGATTTTTGTCTCCAAAACCGATTGTAAATGGGTCATAACCCGACCCATTCTCTTCCTATATAAAGGGGACTTAGTTTTACAACACAACCACACTAAAAATTGACCTAAGGGCGCCGCATATACATCCAAATCCCCTCAAAATTTTCTTCTTTTGCTCTTCCAATTCACAAAACCATCCCCACAAGCTTCAAGCAAGTAAGTGCTCTCTTATTCTTCATTTATTTCTCGTAAGTACTACGTTGTTATGTCTAGTATGAATTGCTAAATCGTATAAGATTGTTGGTGATGTTTATGTGTTTGGATAGTTGATACAAAATCATGTGAGTGAACATATACGTAGGAAAATCTTGACTTGTTTCCGACTTGAATTTGGTTTCAATAGCATTGTTATGATATTTACGGAATTACTATGGCTATGAACATTGCTTAAGATTGTTGTTTGGATACTTACATGTTAGACTATCCCGGCCATCGGGATAAGACTTATAGTGCCTACCGGCATAAGAGGTTGTGATTGTTGTAAGAATAACTATTCCATGTGGTAACCCCTATGTAGTAGTGTTGTTATATCTACCATGAAAGTAGTCCAATGGTTGAAAGTAAGTGATGCATCGCTGATTTTCTTGTCGGAATACAATCCTAAAACGTATGTCGACGAAATCTGAGTACTCGACCACTTTCACTTCACTGATTTGTGTTAACAAAACTAAGTGTGGGGTAGTACCCCTAATGCTTGTTTATAGATTGTATCGATTGAGATTGTGCTGCCACTAACACTATTTCTAGTCTCAGGTACAATGGCACCTAAAGCAAGGCAAGGCAAGGAGAAGGCTACCACTTCCCAAAAGGGCAAAAAGAGAGGTCGCAAGGACCAAGGAGAATCATCCTCAGCACAACTACCCCGCAGAATGTTTGGAATAAAATGGGTTCTTGAGGAGGAAGCCAAAGAATGGTACAAGAACAACAAAGAACGAAAATATATTCACGTCGACTTGATCAACAAGGAAACCTTAGCAAAGAAGGAGCCGCGTATGTTGGCAAAAATAATGGCATTGAAGCTGGATTTCATCTTCCGCGACATGGGAGAATGCAACCTTGATTTAATAAGAGAGTTTTATGCCAACTGGTCGCCGAACACAACAGGCAATGAAGTCAAAATTTGGGGCCAAGTGTTACAGCTCACCGCGGATTGGATCAACTCTTTTCTTGGCTTACCTTCGGTCGACACAGCACCATTCAAAGAGCTGTACAGCAGGCCTCCTTATAAAGTAATACGACACACACTTTGTGGAAGCAGATCGATGGCAAGGTGGGGCAGACATAAAGAAACCGGCCGACACAACACCTTCCCCTATGCTCCACTAAATAGGGAAGCAAGAATCTGGATGCGCATTGTCAACTCATGCCTTATTCCTGGGACTCAATACACCAAGATATCAAGAGATAGAGTGTGTTTGGTCTATGCTTTGATGACGAATGTCCCTATCAAATTTGGGGCAATAATTCGATCTACCATGAGGAAGGCCAGACTCCACAAAAGGTCCCACTTCACATTTGGAAATTTGTTGACAGCAATCTTGCGGAAGGAGGATATCGAAGAGGAACCAGCTGAACACAAACTCCCACATAACCCAAAGAAGGTTGACCTCACCAAAGTCAAAGATGCTGAAACAACTCATGGTGTCAACCTTACTACTGCGGAGAGACATGCTAGTGATGAGAGTTTCTTCCATCATCTCTATGGCATGACACGATTCACTATGATGAGTGGTGGACGTGTTCCAACTGCTGAAGAGCTCCAACAGCTGGACCACGACTACCCAATGAACATGCATGCACGGGAGATGTGTGGAGTGGGCGTATACGTTGAGGAACCTCTAGATGATGATGTGCCGACTGATGACGATCGACGCTTGCCTGATTCTGACGAGGAGGAGAAATCTGACGACGACTCTTATGATGATTCAGACGAAGGGGGTATGACCCCCGACATTGAGGAAGAGTCCGACTAACCAGGTTCTTCGTATTTATTTTCCACTGAGGGCAGTGTCCCGTTTAAGTGTGGGGTGGCGGTATCGCATGCTATACTTCTCTGTTTGCACCTATGTTTGTTTGTTTACTTTGTTTATTTGAGTTTTACTTTGTTTATTTGAGTTCGTTTTTTTTTGTTTTTTTAAGTTTTTTTAGGAGTAAATTTTTTCTAGCTTCGCATGAAATTATTTTGACAGGCAGCATGAGATTATAACAAGAGTATGTGTTACAATTGTGACTATTGAGACGTTTAGACTCTAGTTGTGACTCATTATGTGATATTTTGTGGTTCAATTCCTTCACTTGTTGGGTCGAGAGTCTATATTACTTCCAATCAAGTCGACCATGTGCCTTGTGTGTGTGAGATAATAGTATATTCTATGTTTGTGGCTGATGCTAGAACTTGCCTGGTATGTATGCAAAGCGAAAATAAGGAGTGTAAGTTGAAGATATGATTTAGGCATTTCTTTGGCAACCTATATTTGTTTACCTTCAGTTTTACCTACCCATGGACATCATCCTAGTTAAACCCTTTTGAGCCTTTAGCCTATTTCTTTGACAACCTTGTATGCAAGCCTAATCCATTTTTTTTCAAGACCGTAATTTGATCCAAATTCCTAAGTGCTTTAAAGTGAAAAAGTCATGTGACAACATAAGAGGAAATTGGGTAAGTATGATGCTTTAAATTGTAATGGTGCTTGAATGTGTTATGGAAAAAAAGAAAAGTGCTAGTATAAGAGGTATGTTGTGAAAAGAAAAAGGAAAAGAAAGCTGAAAAGTGAGTTATGCTTAAAATTGAAAAACAAAAGAGGAGAACAAGGGTGGTAGAACAAAAGAAAGAAGAAAGGTTGAAAGAAAAAAATGTCAATGATACAATGTGATGTATTAAAGTGCTTAGGAACTTAGTCACTATTTCTGGCCAAAATAGTCCTACCCGTCCCTTAGCCTACATTACAACCATCAAAAGACCTACTTGATCCTAATCTTAACATTCTGACATTTAGTGGAGTAGTACACTAAGGACAAGCCTATGGTCATCAGTTGCTACATATGAATTCTTTGTGAGAGTGAGAGCAAGGATATGTTGATACCCATGTTTGAAAAATATGATATATTTGTGAGTGATTATGGGTACTATATTGTGAGACACACATGGTTGATGAGTTTTGGATAGTTGTATATGATTCTACGCACCTTAACGTTTGCATGCGAGTTGATCACCATCACGAGTCTATGCTAGAGGTTAAATTGTTTCTACTTATAATCGAAAAGCTACTCTTTGTTGATAATTGTTGTGCTTGTCTTGATAAATGTTTTGTGTTGTTGTTGTAAAAACCCTAAGTTGATGTTTAGAAGGACATGATATGTTGTTCGAGGACGAACAAAGCTTCAAGTGTGGGGTGTTGATGATAGCCGAATTTACACGCCTATATCAATATATTTTGCCCATATTTGTGCCATGTTTTGAGAACAAATTATATATTTCATGCACTTTTAGTCCTTTTTCCTGTAAATGAGCTAACGAACATGATTAGTAAAGTTTCAGGTATAAATGATGCAAAATTCAGCATTTTATGGCTTACTTGACGCAAAAGAAAGCTCACGAAGAAAGGAAAGGGAGTGTACACGCCTAAGGACCAAAACTGCTGCATGGAAAATCTGTCCCGGGCTAAAACAGCATTTCTGAAGACTTTGGGGACTTACAGACACATAGCTGGATTTGGACAATGATACATTAACCTAGTACAATTGGGGTATGTATTTCATTAGTTTATTTGGATTATGATAATGTTACATTAACCTAGTAGGATTTGGTTATTTGTTTCATTAGCATAGTAGGAGTAGGATATGGGTATTATAAATACCCTATCATGCTAGAGATTTTGATACATTCCTCCCTTAGTGGAGAGATTCATTCCTCCCTTAGTGGAGAGAACAATCTTCTATTCAACAATTAATCTTCTTTCATCCCTCTCTTCTTCCACCACAACAATTCTACAACTCTTCTAATCTTTCCATTAATCTTATTTTCTTCTATTCTTAAAATCCGCAACAAGAGAATCGTTACTTTTTCTAAGGAATTCACGCCTCACGCCTACCACTTGTGCTACACGAAAATCATCAATCTTGTGGTATAATAACAACAATGCAAATTGTGATTTCCTTCGCATTCATGGGTAACTAAACTTCTCTGTTGGGGTTATGGAAGCCAACTGAGATACTATCTATTGCTGTGATTTTGTGAGTTCGTGACACGTATACTGCTTATATCATTATTCTCTTCATCTTAATCTACATTCTTTGTGGTTGCAAACGCAAGAATACGCCAGTATAACATTTAACTTGTTCGAAAGAAAGGTTATTTGTCTGGAAAAGAGATAGTGTCAAGGTAGTAGGACACCCTTTCCTACTAAAAAGCTAGTGCCGTAACTGGACTAACCTCTTGGAGAATTCGTACCATTAGACACGCTTTAAGCTCGAAAGAGTTAAAGTGAAATAGTCCTTGTTGAGGTCGAAAGACGCTTGGATTTACCATCGAATACAATTCTCTATAAGCAGTTGCATGTCAAAACTCTACACACTCATAGCCAATAGAGACGTATAACTCAGAAGGTGGACATAACCCCAACGCTTCAATTCTCATTGTTTACAACTTACATAACAATCTTTCTCTTTTTACTTTGGTATTTTCAGCTTTTACTTTATTGTTTTGGTTACACATTACAATCCCCCCTTCTTACGAGACTTGCACCAAAAGTTTAGTAATTTTGCTTACTTGTTGGCCAAGCTATTCCCTGTGGGATCGACACCAAACCCAGGTTGGGTTCTATATTTGCTAACGACCGCTTTACACTCCTAAGAGAGCTGTAGATTGAGCGTTATCAGGGTCTCATAATTCAGAAAAGAGACTCCATAACTCTAACAAGTAGAAAGAGAAAGCTCATAGATCAAACACTACAAGTTCTCTAAAAAGCTCAAGCATTCAAATCAAGTTCATCAAGATTCAAGATCAAGATCGTAATATTCAAGAACAAGCTCAGAAGCCCTTGAATTCTAGCACAAGTCAAGATCAAGTCCCTCAAAGCATTCAAATCAAGTTCAAATTCAAGATCAAGCTGTAAGCCCTTGAATTTATATTTGAAAAGACGAATCAGAGGATTAATAGAGATTGTAACACTCACATATTGAAATCAATAAATTGATTGTTGCAGTATATTTTCTTGTTTCGATTATTTATTATTCGGTATCGAAAATTTTATTGTCCAACAGTGCTACTACCAGTACTACTTTTATTATTATTATAAACATCTTTATATTATTATATTTTATTTAACCTTTAAATAGATTATATTCAGATTTATTTTTTTATATTTAAATTTTAAAAGAGATAAGTTTATGAAAGAGTAAAAGTTTATTTAGAATTCTTCAATAATGAATTTCTATTTTGAAGCTAATGAAAAATCTTTTTTTTTAAAAAAGATTATAGGATAATGTATTTTCAAATTAAAATATTTAATGTCCTTTAATTCAAAAGTTTTATTACAATTACATTAATTTATGTCCTAAAAACTGCCACGTGGCTATTTTTATATGTTGTCGCTTGACATCTTGTCTTGTTTTAGTTTTGCTTTTGTATATATATAGATTAGGGTGAAAATCATTTTCAACTTTACTCTAAACATCGAACTCCTCTCTCAAATTTGAACAATAATCAAACTCCCCCTTTATCCTAATAAAATTTTTAAAATACCTATTATATCCTTTCTTTATCAACTTTTTTTTCCTTTTTTAAAAATCATGATATTTTTGTTTTTTAAAAATTCATGTAACTAGGGGTGGGCATAAAATACCAAAAAATAAATTATCGTACCGAACCAAAAAATTTGGTAATTGGTATTTGGTAATTTGGTATTTGGGATGGTATTTGGGAGTAAAATTTTAAAATTACGGTATTTGGGTTTGGGATTGGTAAAAAATATTACTACCGCTTGGTATTTGGTATTTTCTGAATATCCAATAATAGTTAAGTGACCCATAGGCCACATACCTAGTCCACACTCCAAAGGCCACATACTTGTGTGAATATTGCCCAAGTAAACTTTGAACTATTAAACATAGACATAAAGTAGACTCTCAACTTTACACAGCAGACTTCCTTGCAACCAACATATGACAACTTTTGAAGAAAATATCATGCTAAGAATGAAAATCAGGGCGTGGAAGGGAACAACAGAAAAGAAGTCTTCATGACATGATACATAACACCATTGCTGGCTGCACTTACCCAACTCTAATATTCCTAACATAGGTCGTAATATGGCTTTAACCAAGGGGACTTGGTCAAGTCTTCTTAATCCTTGTGTTCACATGTCAACAGCAGATGGAAATTATCAAAAAACTCAGCACTTGGCAGACAACATAACATATATTGCTCTCCATCATATTTATAAGAAGTAATATTATGGCTTTGCATTACATTTACATCCAGTTCGTTACATTCAGTTCATGTTACATCCAGTTTGATGTAAATCCTATTCGTGTTATATCCAGTTCTCTCTTTCTTGGGGCTGGATCAAACTACAATAACATAGTTTTTAAGGTGTTTCATTAATTGAGCCACACATATTAACATGTAATAAGACCAAACAAAATTGATTTTTTATAGTGTAAAACTGTGTATTCAGAGGTGTAAAACTACCAAACAAAATTGAATTTTTCTCAAAACGTCGGCTGGAAATCACCACTATTATCACCAAATAGGATCACTATAAGCATGCCAACTTTAACATGATAATACCGAATTCCGTACCAAACCAAAATTTAATTTATCGATTACCGAATTACTGAACCGAAGTTTAATGGTATGGTATTTGGTATCTACTTTAATTTACCGATTATCGAATTACCGAACCCAAATTATAAAAATACCGAACCGAATACCAAACGCCCACCCCTACATGTAACAATTTTTTCATAAAAACATAAACATTATCTTTTGGATGAAAAAGCTGAGAAATACAATAAGTATATAAGCTAATGATTTTATAATAAAGTAAATTATCATAATAAAAAAATAATTTATTAATAGTATCAAAACTTTAATATTTATTTATACAAGTGAAATAACAGGTAATAATAACTATAAAAATATATTTTGATTGAAAAAATACAACATAATAAACTAAATTAAAATCAAAATTTATTTACTTATATAGACAATAGATAAATTACTTGATTCTCATTTTAAAAATGGTTGTGTTTAATTACTTGTCCAATTTATGAAATCAAGAGAATTTTTGTAATATTTTTTAATATTTTTTAATTTTAAATAATTGCATAAAGTAGTAGTAGTAGTCAAATTTAAAGTTTCAATGCATTATTAATAAGGTCGAGTTAGTAAAATACGCTCTAATTAAATTTTTTCTAAGGAGTGTGTCATATCAATAAGGGACAAGTAACATAAAACGCATGGAGTAAGAAAGTAGGGAAATAAAAACATATGTGCACATACATGTACATACATATACACACGCTTAATGCATATAATATTGAAATAACAGTCGTAAAAATAATATTAAATTTTGTGAAAAATTTATAAAAGTATTATTCTACTTGTAATGTTAATGAACTTAAATAAAAAGTTATAAATATGTTGGTTAAAATAATAAATTATATATAATATAAAAAGGTATAATACATAAATATATTTATTATAATAAGGGAAAAATGGACATTACATACGATAAAAGAGAAAGTTTGATTGTTGTTCAAAGTTGAGGAGTGAGTTTGATTTTTAAAGAAAAGTTGGGGATGAAAATAATTTTCACCCAATGTATTATTGCCTATATTTCTATATTTTGAAAGAGAATTTTTTTGGCAAATCCTTGTATTTCTAGCACAAAACTTATACATAATAATATAGCCTCTAACAAAAGTCTCAAAGTTTAAAATTCTAAAAATAGATTATTCGTCAATTGTATGAGTTAGTTACCCTTTATTTCAATTTATTTGTCTTACTTTCTTTTTAAGATAGTTTAAAAAAAAAGTTTGTTTCTCGCCTTTTTGACAATTCTTGAATTTCAAATTTCACATGGCATATTTGATGTATTACTAGTTTCACCGCACGTGATTTGCAGGCATGACCGTAACGACCTACAAATTTGATGAAATATGTGAAATTTGTGATTTTGTGTGATTTGACTATTTTAACCCTCCCTGTAGTTGCATTATGGTATTTCTGGGGTGTAGAGTGATCGACATGATTTTTGATGCATTTTGGTATAATTTATACAATATTGTGGTTTTTTATGGCTTCTAGAGCCTTATTTTGGATTTATGTGGATATCTTTTGATTTGTGCGACGGATAGCAGAATGAAATGCACCAGCAGCTCCGGAATATCGATTTTAGGCTAGGTAGACCTTTGATTTGGGTTTCGGTGCACCCGAGCTCATTTCGACCCATTGATCGAAAAGTTAAGAAATTAGAAATATGGGTGTGGGACCAACATTTGGTCGAAACGACCTCGGATGGAAAATTCGACTTTGCCATCAGATCCAGAATGTTGATTTTAGAGTGTTAGCATATTTGATATGATTTTAGGACTTTTAAATCTCATTTCGTCCCTCTATTTGAAAAATTATAATTTCGAGTTTCGGGGGTCAAATTTGTGAAAATGATGTTTTTTTGAAACTCTGATATCGTCATCGCGTCCGGACGTCGAATTTAGTATGATTGCATAGTTCGTTTGCATGTATCGGACTCCAAATGAATTTTGGACACCCCGTCGAAGTCTGATCGACCCAAAAAAATACTATTATTGCAAAAAATCTGCTATTTTACAGCAGATTTTCACTCTTTTTGACCCATTTTGCTCATTTTTATCTTGCCTCTTGGTAGTCCCTAAAATAATGTGGGAGCTTAAAATTAAAGTTTGTGAGAGCTTGGGAAGCTAGATTAACACTTATTTCTTGGTTTTATTATGGATTTAAGGTAAGAATTTATCCTTTTCTTAGTAATTTTTTGATTAATTTTTCAAAATCCCAAAAATTTTAGGGCTTGATTTTAAACCCCAATTTCATTTCTTTTCACTTAAAAAATATTTTACCTTATAATTACTAGTTTTAATCTATTTAATCCTTAAAACAACTCTGATTCTTATTTTAAATCCAAATTTTAAAGATTTTTACCCGGTAAAGCTTAAAAATGGTGTTTCTTCAATTTGAACCTCCTTTTTTACGCGATTTAACTTGAATTTTCAGATGTATATTTCTAAAAATATGAGAAATGTATATTTGAAGTAAAGTTCTGATTTTTCCCTTCTTTCTTGAAAACCCATTCCGGGGGTTCATTTTGACCCCGAACCAAAAGTAGTCAATATGGTTGTCGTTGATTTTTTTTTGACTCATGGATTTCATATTTGATGTTTTTAGTGGAGTTCAATATTGTTTATGAAAAGTAAGGCCGTGGGTTCGAAGTGTGCGGATCGATTTTGGCTTTTAAGGTAGGTTATGACTTAACTCTTTCAGACTGTGTTGGGTAGTAAATGAAGATACAAAATGCATGTTAAGGGTGGGAAATAATCATGAAAAATGGCTATATATGTGTTGTGCCCATGTGGGGGCCTGTGTGTGGTGTAATTTATCGAAATTAAGTTATTATGTGATATGTGTGACTATGTGGGGTCCTATGTGATATTAATAACCTTGAATACATGTGAATAACGGTATTGTGTTGTTAAGATGCTTAATATGGTACTATTGGTGTATTGTGATTATATTCATACTTTATTTGGCATATGAGACATGTGGAAATTCATGGATGGAAATGAAATAATGAGTAAATATTGGCTCACATTGTTGTGGAAATATATCATTGTAGTTGATTGTGAAAATACTCATTGTGATTGGTTGTGAGCATTACATCCTCATATCATACTTATTCATGAAACATTGGTACCACCGTGGCAACATCTGAGAAATACTGGCAACACCTTTTTAAAACTCTCCTGGAGGGATGTGTCGGAGAGAAGATATTGTAACACCTTATAAAACCCTTTTTGAGGAATGTGCCAAAAAGGAGATATGAGATATATGGATTGTATATGGGTTAACGAACCCCCTACGGGTCATACGTTGGGAGGCTTGCCTCCGTAGCTGTATACGGGGATTGTTCGACGATCCCGGAGGTTGTACGAAGACCTCGTGCATCATCGTCGTCATCATCATCACATACATTGCACTTATATTATTGTGTTATATTGTGTTGTATTGCCATATTAACTTGTCATCTATGTATTATCGTATCTTCTGTTACTTGTATTTGATGATCTTGTATATGCATGTTCCCCCTTATTCTTCTTATATGTGATAGAATACGTACTTTTGTTCTATCTTGGTGTGATGTTGCAATATATGTGAGATATATTAGAACTGTTAGTGCAAGCGGTGTGGGCTACCGTTGTGAGACATTTTCTGATTGCAGGTGACGTGCCCTTAGAGTATATTTTGTATGCCTTATTTACTACTTTGCTTAGCCGGCCTATGATACTTACTGAGTACAAGTAGACCATACTTATCCTACTGCACCCTTTCGGTGTAGGTCCTAGCTCGAGTGCGCCTCAACTTGCTTGACTCGAGCGATTGTTGGAGCTTCCAATGTAGCGGTTGGACATTCATGCATTCGAAGTTCACCTCTATCTTTCTATAGTAGTTATGTCTTTATTAGTATTTGGAGACAAATATTATTCCTTTGTGGTTATTTTTATAAAGTATCTGACTTCTGGATTGTATTAGTAGTTCTTACACTATTGACAGCTGGTTTTGAGAATGATTGGTATTTTGGATAAGTTCTTTCCGCATTGTTATGATTACTTATTCGTTCTAAAATCCTTACTGTTGACGCCCAATTTTGGCTCGACCTTTCTCCTTTAATTACTTTTCCGATGCTCCTTGGCCCTAAATAATTTTTGAAAATTAAATAAGAAATAAGATTCGTATTTTATTTCTATTTGTATAAAAAGAATAAAAAATGATAATAAAGGGAATCAACTTTTTTTATTATCATGTTATAAATTATTTTATTAAATATTATTAAATATTTTAACATCAAAATCGCACACATAAGGTAAAATATCTTTTCATGATCACATTAATATTCTTTCTAATCTTTTATTTTAGGGCGATATTGTGACCATATGTATATGTATATTCTTGTTACATAAAATATATATTTTATAAGATGTACATATACTTTCTCATATTCTTGTTTTTATATATTAAATTTTTATTTTTACACACGCATGTATATGCATATATTTTTGTTAATAATAAATCGCAAAAAGATATTAAATTGGATGTTTTAAAAAATTATGTTGTAATTTATATACGTTAAACTAAAAATATTTTTTAGGATATCAGAAAGCATCAATAAATTTAATTTCAGCAGAAAAAGAACATTCGGGCTAACAATCATCCGATTTCATTTTTATTTCACCCGAACCCAACTCTTATTTTATGAATTTCAACCAAGTGCCCAAAAACTAGCCTGAAACTCAGTATAATTTCTATGTCCGCTTTGTAATTTCACCTCAACAAATACAATTTAACCCGATTCGTCGATTTGCTTTAAATCTGAAGGATCCCAAAATTTTCAATCATTTTTATATATATGTAGACATATATAATTTATTTTTATTTATTTAACTATCTATTTATTTATATATTTATTTATTTTCTTTTCCTTTTCTCTTTAAATTAAAATTCAAACTATTCGATTAAATGACCAGACAGACAAAAAATAATCAATCTTAATCGACTTTTATATTATCTACATATATATAGAGAGAGAGAGATTTCTTTATTTATTTTGAACCATCTGATCAAGAGATCGGACAAATCAAATTAGTCAAACGATGCAATAAATGCACACCCTTTTATACAGCTTTTCACTCTTTTAAAAAATATTCTGCGTAAGTATCTCTTTCCAAAGAAAAGGCGTGTAGTAACCATCTCCATTTACCCCCAAAACACCAAAATCAAACCAAACCTCTATCTCTCCTCTATCTCTCTTCTTCTTCCTCCTTTCCACCCTCACCAAATGAGAATGGCTTAGCAGCCATAGCCACCGCAGCATAGCTGCTACACCTGCTCGAGAATCTTCCCCAAATCAGCCCCTCCAGCCCATAATTCCTTTCAAGGACAAAATATCAGTCCCAAATTCGTATAACAGCGAAAATAGGTTTCAAATCCGCCATTAAAGGTTTGTGATTCACCCAAATCGAGAGATGATTCGTCCCTTTCAAAGGTTTAAATCTAATTTTGTCATCTTTGTCCAACGTTAGCTTCCATTAAGCTATGGGTTTTGAATCCGGATTTTAAAATTCAAATTCGCATCTATAAATAGAAGGTCGGGCAGAGGTTGGAGTAAGCTGAATTTTGGAAGGAAAAACAGAAAGAAAAAAAAGAGCTCAGCCTTGGAGCAAAAACAGAGAGAAATCAAGCAAAAAGAGATTTTCAGGAAGGCAAGAATTTCTTGAGAAACTAAAGAAAAAGAAGCAAAAATTAAAAACAAAAGAAAATTCTTAGGTTGTGAGATCTATCGTTTCTTCTCCTCCTCATTTTTTTTAATTTCGGGGTGAAATTTTGAGTCCCTGTAGTCGAATTTGGTGGCCGAAAATATCTCCGACGTTATTGCTCTGGTTTTACTGCCCAAAACAAGGTAAGAACAAATCTTTTCATTCATTTTTTTATTCTTCCTTTTGGTTTGATAAGTGATTGTTGAACATGGGTTTCCCCTGCAAATTTTGGGTATGGTGTTGATAATCGTTTTCATCAACTAAGTTCGTATCTTGTTTTCTAGTTAGTTGAGATTTGGGATCGTTGAAAACCAAATATGGTAAAAGTTTCATGTTTCTCACGTCTTCCTGTTTGGATGCATGCATATACGTATATGTGTTATTCTTTGGTATTACTATTGGTAACCCAAAAAATGATCTTAAAAATCATATACCTGAATTGGGATTTGTTGTTCTGCATACTTGTTAAACTTTCTCTATCATCTGTTATGACTACTGGCTTATTTATTTGCCTTCATGTACAAAATAAAAAGAATAAAAATTAAAATTTAGAGGATCGGTGATTGGTTGTGTTCAAGATGGGAAGTTGTTGTTTCCTCAAGGCCTAGCGATTCTTAAATTTTTTGATTAAGAGCCCGTTTGGATAGGATTAAAAAAATTATTTTTTAGCTTAAGTGATTAAAAGCTTAAAATAAGTGCTTTTAAATTAAGCAGATAAGTGTTTGGATAGAAGTGCTGAAACTAAAAAAAATTGTTGACGTGTTTGGTAAACAAGTGTTGTCAATCACTTTTTTATTGTCAAAATGACTTAAATATCCTTAAAGTTGTTAACACATCATAACGTGAATTATTTATAATTTTTAACTCTAATACTTCAAAAATTATTTCTATTTAAATACACTTTCAACATAAAGTGATTATGTCAGGTCAATTTATAAATATAAGTTATCTTTTTATTTTTAAATATTAAAAAATAAAAATTTTAAGATATTTTTTATATAAATATAGTATTATATTGTAATATTGCAAACTTGTAAACAACATAAAATTTTTAGGAATGAAACAAACTATTAAAAAGAATCCATTTTAAAAATTTAAATAACATGCAGAGATTCTATATGAACGAATAGAGAAGAACTTACCACTCGATTTGACGATAAAATTTTTGAGTGTTTTCTTATGTAATGATGGATTCTCTGAAAATAAAGGAGAAAGATGAAGAGAAAACTGGAGGAAAAAAATGGAAAAAAGGCGTAGAAAGATAAAGAAAGAAAAATCAATAAGAGCTACAAAGTTTAGGGTATTATTGGAATTAGAAGAAAATATAAGGGATAAAAAGGTAAATATTTTGGTCAAACCTAAAAAATTTTAATCTAAAAAATAAAAAATTTGGGGTATCCAGCTTCTCAATTTTTGTTTTTTTTAATCCACTTTTAACTTTTTTAAGCTCTTTTTAATTTTACCAAACACCTAAAAAAGCTAAAAAAGTGATTAAAATCTAGTTTGACTAGATTTTAATCCTATCTAAAAACCTTCTAAGTGTTTAGTTGGCTATTTTAAAAGGGTTAATCAGCGGACCAAGGGCGGACCCATGTGTAATTTTGGGGTGCTTCGGCACCCATTAAATTCGATGTAGATTAGGTATAATTATATAAGAAACACAGAATAGATGGTATACTTTATTAAAAAGGACCCAGAAAACAAACATATGGTTGGGTGCAGTGGCTTGAGGTGTGACTCTCATGTTCAGTTTTTCAGGTTCGAATCCCTATAGCTACATACTATTTTTTATAAAAAAAAATTAAGCACGCACAACCTTGAATTTTTGGGTCCCCACTGCAGCGGACGTAGTAATTTCCATGTCCTTCTCGAAACAATGAATGAAATTTCAAAGCTAATTAAATAAGAAATTAAGTCATTCAAAAACTTGGATTTTTCAAAAAAGAGCTTATTCGTCAATTTACTCCGACAAGTTAAATAATTCTAATACTTTAATTTTTGACACTTGTTGGAGTTTTCCTCAGATTCCGAGGGCCTAAATATGAGGTATATATTCATATATGCACTACAATATGCAAGGTATTTCTAACCACTGTTTGTTATTATTATTTACACCTTAGTTTAAATTGTATATTTATATTTTACTATTAAGTCGATTCATTAATTTTTAATCATTATTTTAACATCTCGCAAATAAACAAACATTGTCATGTTTTATACACATTAGTCTATTTTAATCAAGAATTAGTGCGTCTTGACACCATATATATATTTTTAAAGGCATCTATATAAATTTACTCTTGAACATAAATTATTTTTATACTTTTAGACGTGAACAATAATATTCATAAGAAATAAATTTCACATGATCTTAAAATCTAATTATTTTACTTAGTTACTAACTCATCAACATGTGTTACTAGACTTTACATTTTCATAAAGATTAAAAGTCGTTGAATTTTATAGAATACCAAATGTTGAATTTTTTCGCTTTCTCATTTCATATTCTTTTAAATGCATTTATAATAAAGTACATCCTTCATATTGTGGTAGTGTATTCACATATACCTCGAACTTTCTTTTTCTAAAACAATAAAAGTTTTTATTATTATCGCTATTTTAGCAAATAGCGAAATAAATATTTTTCCCAAATATTTTTCTAAACTGAGTTTAAGGACTATCTTCGGATAGGCTCTGGGGGATGTCTAACACCTTCCCCTCGAGTAGCCAAAACTCTTACTCAGAATCTTAAAATATTTTCGAAAGATCAAAACAGAGTTTTACAAATAAAAATGGTTTTTCCTAATTTTCCTAAAGAGTTAGGTGATAACTCTAAAAAATAAACTTTCAATCCCAAGAGTCATTAAACGCCACCGTATGCCGTGTGCCTTTTTGATCGGTTCAAAATAGGGCACGATAGAATGGTGACTCTGTTGGGGATGATATGAACTTAGGTTTAGCCTTAACATGCTTAGTTTAGGATTTTTCGCGCTTTATTATGTTATTTACTTACCTGACTTTATATCAAGCTTTCTGTGAAGGGACGCAAGCCAAATTCGAACTTGCGTTCCTTATTTGTTTGTACAACACTACTTGTTATTGCTTTATCACTTACACTGCTCCTATCGAGTCTTGTTCGTACACAATTCACACACTGAACACGCGAGAAGTGTACTGTACTCCTCCGAACCTTCTTTGGATTCTTTAGTTTCAGAGTATGTGCAATTAAGTTAGTGCGCCTTCTCGCAGCTATTCAGTCCCACTCTCAAACATTTAGGAAAAAAATCTTACTCTAGAAATAGGTCATGTCGCAAAAACCTTAGGAGTGGTAGTCCAAGGTATCGTCGTCGCAATTACAAAACCACCCTTTTGTCAAAAGTTACAAAACTATCGACATATTTTGTGTGAAAATTTGTGTGAACGGTGTTGACACCTAATTTTTTTCCTCCACAACTACGTTTAATCTCGAGTTTCTTCGATTTTCAAATAAAATTACAACAATTATTTTTTCAAATAAATGCATTCTGAAATAGGTATTTGGGCTAATTTTGTCATTTAAGTGATAATTATATTTCTGTATTTGCATATACAAGATTGTATAAATGATGTCATTTAATTGAAAATTTTCATCAAAATTTGGACTTTAAATTAAGGATTATTTAGAAAATAAATTTAAATAATTAAGGCTTGATTTAAATATAATTTATTCTTACAAATAATCTATCTGGAGAAATACTTGTTTGGTTTTATTAAACCAAGAAACTCGGGATTGAGTGAGATATTTATTTGTATCGAATTTCGGCTAAT
This sequence comes from Capsicum baccatum var. pendulum, assembly GCA_030864225.1. NCBI lineage: Eukaryota > Viridiplantae > Streptophyta > Magnoliopsida > Solanales > Solanaceae > Capsicum > Capsicum baccatum. Next base: position 53,702,462 of record CM061561.1, read on the forward strand.
TTGGGCCAACCTATTAGATTTGGTCATAATTGAGATCAAAACGGCCTCAACTGCAATGCGATTGGCTAATTGATTTTTTCACTTTGGCTTAAATTTAAACGGATTTAGTTGATTCTTAATTCACTTGGGGTTATCTGTTAAATAACCCCAATTTTTAGCCTATTCTTTAATCACCGGACCAAATTAAAACAAGTTCAATTTCAGCCTAATTACAATTTACAACCTCTAAGCCTAAATCCTAACCTGCCCAGGTCCCCTACCAAATCACCAGACCAGCGCCACACCTCTACTAAACAAGCCCAACACATTGATTAACCCGGCCCCGTCACCATTTTCTCTTCCTCCTTAATCACCGTGAACAACATAACCCTCACCAACATATGCAAAACGCGATAATCAGCCCCAAGTCGAACCCGAATCAGTAACACCCAACACCGCGAGTAATTTTTCCACGCGAAACCCGACTTCAACCCGTTTTTCCCTCATCCTCTTCATCACGCGCTTCTCCACACATTTCTGGTATGAAAAAGGATGCGGGTGTTCTAGAAACAAGCCTAGGTGTCCCTCCCAACTGCTCAAATCCGCAAGTTTTGGGATAACTCGTACTAATTCGTACATAGGTGGAGGTTTTCCATTAGCTCTTAGAGATTATTCCTCTTCCTCTATTTTCTATTAGCTAGACTCGTGAGTGGCCAGGAAGATTGGTATGTTCGCTGATGAAATGGAAAGATGTAGAAGGATTCTATTTGGAATTTTTGAAATCCCCTGGAAAATCTCCAAATTATCCCCAATGTCGTCTATAAAAGGGACCCATGAGGTCGCTGTTTCGGGGTTGGAGAGGGAGGAGGGACTCTAGAGTTTGGAAATAATTCAGGAAATTAGGCTAAGAATTTTTTTTTTGGTGTTCGAAACAGGGGAAAAGCTCATTCAGTGAGCCGAAAAGAGGAATTGTTCTTTCTTCTTCCTTTTTGGGTTTCAAAGTCCTTATGTTCAAAATTTGAGGGGAAATTCGTCCACTTTTTCTATCTGAAAGTTGGTCGACCAACTGGGAATTCTCGAGTCAACAACATCATCCCTCGGTGGTAACAGTTCTACTAATAGCTCGAGTTCTCATTTTGTTGCCCCATAAGAGGTAAATCCTTCATTCCTTTAAAGTTTTGCTAGGATTGTTCTTCTTAGACATTTTTTTATGATTCTGTTTCAATTGGTGTGTTATTTGGGGTTGAGAAGTTGTTAGCTGTAGAGGTCGGTAATGGCCTTAGGTTCTGGGTGATAAAAACTGTGTAGCTTTTCCTTGTCGACCTAGAATAATTAAGCCTCTAGTGATCAATTGGTGGACTTTGTTGTCGTAGTCACGTTTAGGTTGCGTTGTTCTACTATGACTACTTTTATTTCAAGGAGTTGGTGTCGGTTCATGCAATAAATCATTGAAATCTTATTTTTTTAGATTTGTTCATATTACTTTCTGTTCGGATGTTGATTATAAAGCCCAAAACTCTTGTGGTTTTGCAAGGCTGTATCTTTCATGGTATTCATATATTAGTGTCGAGCCCATTGTTATGCTTCATCTATCATGGCCAGGCCTCATCCCTGAAAGTTGTTCGATTTGTTGTGATTAGACCCGTATTTATTCCTTACCCTTGTCGCAGTATACGCAGGAAGTTCCAAAAATTGTAGTCCTTATGGTTTATTAGCCTTGATTCATTTTGTTTTAACAGTGATTAAGCTCATTTAAGTTGGAGTAGTTGCAAATAGATCTTCTCCTCATTATTTTGAAATTTACATATATTGCCTGCGAACTGTTCGTCTTTCCTCTAGTTTGATGTCACATTATGTTGCCTGGGATCTGAAATTTCAGTTTTCACTACTTCTGAAAGTTTTCTTTATACATATCTTTTTTTTATTAGTATTTTTTTTAGTTATTATCATCGTTAGTCGTCATTTTTATTAAAATAGAAGAAGATGATTAGTGGTGCACTCTTTTTTTAAACAATGGTTTGTGGGTTAGGTAAATCAACTCTAGATAAGCAACCCTTCTTAGGATTATTATGGGGATCATTTTTCTAAGGAATATGTTCACGAATTACCATCCTTTCCCTTGTTGTAGCATGCATCTCCTGCCTAAATAATCTGAATTGACATTTTATCATCAATCTGCTCTATTTTTGGTCAATTTGACATGGCACTTTGGTTAGCCCACCAATTCATTTGTTTTCTTACTATAATTTACAAAGACTGTGATTAATCCTTATCCTTTTCTTTGGGTGCATGTGAAAATGGATTCGAAATATTGTGTTTTGAGTCCTACATGGATTCTTCCCATGCATATATCAATGATGGGCCAACATGGCCCCGCTTTTCGAGACAAGCCAAAAGCCCAGAGCTGGTTCAATAATGGATCAATGCCTGGAGTTGAAAGAAGAAGAAACGGGTTACAATCCCGTCTTCTAAGATGCAAAGGAGGCCTTAAAGTCACATCATCTTCATCGTTGCCTCTTTGTATTTATTTATGTCTTGGTTCATTTAGCTATTTCTTTATTCATTCATTGCGGCCCTAAAGCCAAAATTGTAAACTTAATACAGGTGTAGCGAAGGTCGAGCCAAGATTTCGAAGGAAAATAGCTTAGGACTGGTGAAATGGGCTGAAAGCCCAATTAGACTAGGACAGGTCTCATAGAATTGGGCTTAAAAGCCTAAATCGTTACTTCCCGCTTTTCCCCTTTTCCTTTCGTTTACTTGTCTACTTGTTTTCTTTGTGAACCTAGTTAAGTCCCTTAAAGTCTAGTCGCTAAAAGCTAGTTTCGCATAAGCGTCAAAATATTTCTAAAATCAAGTCCTTTTCAAAAAATCAATCTTTTTGAAGTTAGTCAAAAGACGATTTTCAAACAGTTCGGATAACCGCAAGTTAGCGGATGTTTTAGGTGCCTAACAGCTTCCTAAAACATTAATAGGAACCACTTACCCGAAATTCTCTAAACTTGAATGATTTTCCTATTTTGAATCGTTAAAGTGTTTTATAAAGGTTTCTTAATTCCTTTTCAAAATTAAGTGGCGACTCTTTCAAAAGTCAAAATTTCTCCGCAAAACAGAAATGGCGACTCTGCTGGGGATTTTTAACTAGGTTCTAACCAAATGTTTGATTTCGTCTTTTGATTAACTGTTTATGTGTTTATGTGTTTCAATTCTGTAGAATTTAAATATCGCATCTCATGGCATATTCCTACATTTTTTAAACTGTTTTGGGGTTTTGTGGGTATCCCGACCCCTATTGATCAATTCCAAAAATATGTTGGAAATACAAATAATTTATTAGCACGTTAGTCGTTTGATGGTTGTTTGTATTTCTAACTTAAGTTGTCCGCTTGAGAACCAGTGTTCAAACCCACTCTAGATACCAAGGATAGAGAGAAACCAAAACCCTATTTCAGGCATGAGCCTAGGACGACCCAATACCCGAGTGGGGTACTGGGCCCATTAGAAAATCTGCCCTGCGTATATTGACCTCGAGTCAATTATAGATAAACCATATTTATGTGTTGAATAAAATGTATGCCTATCTAATTCAATCCATTATCCTTTGGCGGTCGGGAAAAAACTTGATTTGCTTACTTTTGTAAGAAGAATTGAAGCAAGATAAGCAAGAAATTGATCGATTTGGGAGGTTGCATCTAAGGCACAGTTTGAACGTCAATGGATGTCACCAATAAAAGAAGTGGACGAAGCTAAGAAGGCGAAGGTTGATAGAAGAAGCACTCGGAAATTAGTATTTTCTATCCTCTGTGTGGGAACGTGTCTTCTTTCATGTTATTTCCCTTTCCCTAAAGATTGTATCCCTATTTTGTTATCGTTTGTAAGCATTTATACCATTTTCGTGTCTATATAAGTTGGAGGTTAATGGATTGACTTCGAGGAATCATATATTTTCTTCAAAAATTGTTAGGCCTGAACCCTTTGGCTCAAAAGGGTCACCCCGGCTAGGATACGCGTTATTATAACGTTTTTGTGTGATATAACTGTTTCATGTGCTTATGTGCGTATGTTTGAATCAAAGAAAAGTTTATCCACTATGTCCTATGGACGAACTTGGCTATGACTCAAACAACTCTATATGGTTATTTCATGTCAAATATTTTCCATTATTTATCATATACGAAAACTAACACATCTGCCTTTGAGTTGTTTTACTTTATAGATAATAGAAATTACTCCGTGTTGATAAACTGGCAAAACATCCCTACTTAACCCAATCGAAAGTGCAGAAAATCCCATCCTCTGACCATTATTCAAAAATTACGGGAAATGACGAAGAAAGCGCACTGACTATCCGGGATAATGTGATAGCGGAGCAGAATGAAATGATTATGGAACTTGCAAGAAAGTTAGAAATGCTTCAGGAGGAAGTAAATCGCACTCGAAATTTGGCTAACTTAGCCATCACTGTCAATGCCCCCGCTCCAGACGGACACAGGACTCTACTCCAAATTCCTTCCCTCAGCACCCCTATTCTCGGGGATCAGCCGAATAACGTATCGTCCGTCTCTGCTCCTCCATTCGTCCAAAATACCAATCATGAAAATAACCCAGATGCCTACCATCCGCAAAATCCATCTCTAACCCCACAAAATTTGTCTCCAAATACATTCCCAAATCTTTAAAACACATTTCCAAATCAACAAAATGCATTCCCAAATCCGCAAGATTCACTCCCAAACCCACAAAATATATCAAATCTACCATCGAATCCACCAAATTCATTTTCAAATCCTCAATATCCTTCTCATATTCCGCCAAACTACTCGCAAGGTCCACGAAACCTTCCCAATTCTCTACCAGATGGTTTTCCAAAGTCTGGTGAGGTGAAGAAGATTGCATCGTGGGAGGCCTTGCAAAACTGGACCTCCACTCCACTCATAACCCGTCACTCATCGCGGCAGATGAAAGGGCAATTACTGTTAGTTTTTAAAATCGGTGATGATCTAGAGGAGGCCCCGTTATCCACCCTTTTATGTCTCAAATTTTTGTTTCGTGTTTTACAACTTTCAAAAAGGCATGGGCCCATATTTGTGTGGGTCATAAGCCATAGTTTTTATTTATTTTCCAAAAGGCCTCCCTTTATTTAAGAAGTTACTTTTTAAATATGATTATCTAGCATGGTTTGTTTTGGTCGCAATAATTTAAAAAAACTGTCAATGTCATGTCACATCAAGGGTAAGGTGAATAAGGCGAAGGAAATAATGATGAACAGAAAAGGTGATGAGGAGCAGTTAGCAGTAGATACAGAGGAATGTGAAAATCAAAAGAAGCCCAACCTAGAGGACCCCTAATACTACCCGAGATGGATGGTCAAGAGTGGACCAAACCAATCGATTCTGATGTGATAAAGATATAACATGCTTGAAAGATGTTATAGTTTTTATTTCTGGGCCTATTGGTAATCGCCTTTATAATAGTATCAATTTTATGATGTGTAATCGCCTAGAATCCTTTCCCTCTATGTACGAACTATGTTTGACCTGAATTCCCAAGAAAAGGATACGTAGGCGGCCTATGTCAGCTTTGGTCAACCCCTTAGGATAATTTATCTTTCCTCATTGGTAAGAACCACGTTTGACCTGAATTCCCAAGAAAGAGATACGTAGGCGGTCTATGTCGGCTTCAGTCAACCCCTTAGGATAATTTATCTTTACTCTTAGGTACAAACTACGTTTGACCTGAATTCCCAAGAAAGAGATACGTAGGCGGTCTATGTCGGTTTCGGTCAACCCCTTAGAGAAATTTATCCTTTCCTTTTATGTATGAACTACGTGATGACCTGAATTCCCGAAAAAGGGATACGTAAGCGGCCTATATCGACTTTGGTCAACTCATTAATTTCTTTTGTATATCCCTAGCGTAGGCTTGAACTACGTTTGACCTAATTCCTGCTTCAACGGGATACATAGGCGCCCCAACGGCTTGGTCATATAACCCCAGGAAAGGAAAACTGGGGCAAACTTTTTGAGAAGGAATCTCGAAAATTCACAAGAGAAAATCGACATCCAACAAAAAGAATGAAGATCAGCAAAGACTTCAGATCCACTCAGATTGGTATCATCTCAAACAACTTTAAACTGGGGCAGAAATTTTGAGGAAGACCTCAAAATTTCCACCAAATGCTGAACATATTCCAAATTCCCCAGCACCAGAGGTTAAAGCTTTGGAAGCCACCAACTGTAACAAAGTCTGGGTAGACTCAATTTTTGGCTATGATAGAACTACTTGAAGAAACCCTCCAACAATGATCATGAGTTTTGGAAACCATCCGTCGAATATAGTCAAAACCACGAGGAAGACATTCGTTGAGCTAGTACATGACATGACTGGCAGAGATTTTCTAAAGTTTTACAGAAGTTTTCAAAATTATTTTCAAAAATTTAAGACTATTTTCCAAAAATCTTACGACTCACTTATTTAGTATTTGCCTAGACATCATTTGGGATGGAGTGTCAGGGTGAAAGTCCCGATATGGTGGAATGCCCAAGAGATGCAAAAAAGCAAATCAAGGATCGAAGGAGGTCAACACGGAGTAATTTCATTCAAACTAGTCATTTTTCTGTGGATGCAGGTTCAATATACAAAATGAGGGTCCCTTTCAAAAATTTTCGAGCAAAATGGGAGCCACAACAGAGCATTAATACCTAAGAACGGTATTTTAGGGTAGCCCTAAAAATAGGTTTAACGCCTATTTATTGAGGACCTTTTGATTTGTCTATCTCATTTCTCGAGATCGTAGGCAACAAACAAAAACTCTTTGTCTTCTTTACACATATCATATTTAGAAGTTTCCTAAAAATAGTCGCTACTAAAAGAGACTTTGTGTCTACTAATCGCCTACCTTGAGTTTAGGTACATGCAGAAAGCAGGACGCTGACAAATGAAATCAGGTAAAATTACACATCATAGCCGCAAGGCATTGCCTCAAGGGCTGTTGCATATCATCGCCATAATGGCTATTGCATATCATCGCCACAATGGCTATTGCATATCATCGCCACAATGGCTATTGCATATCATCGCCACAATGGATATTGCATATCATCACCACAATGGCTATTGCATATCATCGCCACAATGGCTATTGCATATCATCGCCACAAAGGCTATTGCATATCATTACTACAAGGTCTATTGCATATCATCGCCACAATGGCTATTGCATATCATCGTCACAATGGCTATTGCATATCATCGCCATAATAGCTATTGGTGGACTTTGTTATCGTAGTCACATTTAGGTTGTGTTGTTCTACCGTGACTACTTTTCTTTCAAGGATTTGGTGCCGGTTCATGCAATAAATCATTGAAATCTTATTTTTTTTAGATTGGTTCATATTACTTTCTGTTTGGGTGCTGATTATAAAGCCCAAAACTCTTGTGGTTTTGCAAGGTTGTATCTTCATGGTATTTATATATTAGTGTCAAGCCCATTGTTATGCTTCATCTATCATGGCCATGCCTCATCCCTGAAAGTTGTTCGATTTGTTGCGATTAAACCCGTATTTATTCCTTACCCTTGTCGCAGTGTACGCAGGAAATTCCAAAAATTATAGTCCTTGTGGTTTATTAGCCTCGATTCATTTTGTTTTAATAGTGATTAAGCTCATTTAAGTTGGAGTAGTTGCAAATAGATCGTCTCCTCATTATTTTGAAATTTACATATATTGCCTGCGAACTGTTCGTCTTTCCTCTAGTTTGACGTCACATTATGTTGCCTGGGATCTGAAATTTCAGTTTTCACTACTTCTGAAAGTTTTCTTTATATATATCTTTTTTTTATTAGTATTTTTGTTAGTTATTATCATCCTTAGTCGTCATTTTGTTAAAATAGAAGAAGATGATTAGTGGTGCACTCTTTTTTTAAACAATGGTTTGTGGGTCAGGTAAATCAACTCTAGATAAGCAACCCTTCTTAGGATTATTATGGGGATCATTTTTCTAAGGAATATGTTCACGAATTACCATTCGTTCCCTTGTTGTAGCATGCATCTCCTGCCTAAATAATCTGAATTGACATTTTATCATCAATCTGCTCTATTTTTGGTCAATTTGACATGGCACTTTGGTTAGCCCACCAATTCGTTTGTTTTCTTACTATAATTTACAAAGACTGTGATTAATCCTTATCCTTCTCTTTGGGTGCATGTGAAAATGGATTCAAAATATTGTGTTCTGAGTCCTATATGGATTCTTCCCATGCATATATCAATGATGGGCCAACATGGCCCAGCTTTTCGAGACAAGCCAAAAGCCCAGAGCTGGTTCAATAATGAATCAATGCCTAGAGTTGAAAGAAGAAGAAACGGGTTACAATCCCGTCTTCTAAGATGCAAAAGAGGCCTTAAAGTCACATCATCTTCATCGTTGCCTCTTTGTATTTATTTATGTCTTGGTTTATTTAGCTATTTCTTTATTCATTCATTGCGGCCCCGAAGCCAAAATTGTAAACTTAATACAAGTGTAGAGAAGGTCGAGCTAAGAGTTCAAAGGAAAATAGCTTAGGAAAGGTGCAATGGGCCGAAAGCCCAATTAGACTAGGACAGGTCTCATTGGTTTGGGCTTAAAAGCCTAAATCGTTACTTCCCCGCTTTTCCCCTTTTCCTTTCGTTTACTTGTCTACTTGTTTTCTTTGTGAACCTAGTTAAGTCCCTTAAAGTATAGTCGCTAAAATCTAGTTTCGCATAAGCGTCAAAATATTTCTAAAATCAAGTCCTTTTCAAAAAATCAATCTTTTTGAAGTTAGTCAAAAGACGATTTTCAAACAGTTCGGATAACCGCAAGTTAGCGGATGTTTTAGGTGCCTAACAGCTTCCTAAAACATTAATAGGAACCACTTACCCGGAATTCTCTAAACTTGAACAATTTTCCTATTTTGAATCGTTAGAGTGTTTTATAAAGGTTTCTTAATTCCTTTTCAAAATTAAGTGGTGACTCTTTCAAAAGTCAAAATTTCTCCGCAAAATAAACGGTCCAAACTAAAACACATAATGGATTTTGAGATAAACGACTTATCATATCCTTTACTCTTTCTTTCAAATAGATACCAACCAAGCCATACCAAACATCCAAATGATTTCCTCAATCTCCCAAAGCCTACAAAACTGGTGGCAAAACATTCGGGCCGTGCATGGAGCTGAAGACAGAGAGCAGCTGGGCTCTTTGGTGCCCCTTATGGATATTCAAGTCAATGAAGTACTCGTGAAGCTATTGGTTGAGTTTTGGGATTCGGCCACCGTGACATTTCAGTTTGCAGACTTCAAAATCACCCCAACCTTGGAAGACATCAGTAGCCTCACAGATCTACCTCTTGAAGAGAGAATCCTGCTATCCCCATCGTCCATGACCGATAATGGTTTTTTGCATACTTTAGGGTTGAGGGCAGATCGTGCACCAGGGAGCATCAGATATGGTTGGGTTAACCTGGGCTCCCTATTTCAGAGATTTGGATATCAAATAAGCTATGACCACTATCGAGAGGACTTCATGAGTCGCTTTAGGTTTAACACGGAGATCGCCCTAGATAGGTTCTCATTGGCCAACATACCGAAGAAGCCATCAGAATTATTTCAAGAGTACGCATGGCATTGGAGGACCGAGGCTGCTAGGATCCAGCCTCTACTGGACGAAAGTAAGCTCTCCAAGTATTTTATCCTAGCTTAAGAGGGTGTTTATTTTGACAAGATGATATCAATGATGGGCTAAAAGTTTGCGGAATTGATCAAAATGGGAGATTTCATAGAAGAAGACATCAAATTAGGGAAGATCCAATCTATGGTTGTACTACAAGCTACAAGTAAGGCCATAAAGACTGGTTTTGTTAATGGTAACAAGAAAAAAGGGACGATGTTTCAGCCGCAACACCATACTATCAACCTGGGAATTCTTCCTACTATTACCCTAAAACCCCCAAATTATTGCACATGTCCCAGTGTACAATACTCAACTGCATTACAATCCACCTCGAGCTCCAGCATACCAAAATTAATCAAGACCATACGCCTCTGTCCAAGCTCCAGCTCACCAAAATAGACCAGCTTATGCTCCAAGACCATGCCCAAATTTTGAAGCCAAAAATACCCACACCTACACACCAATTGCAGGACCTTTGGCCCAGTTATTTGAGAGATTGAGGGCAGCAGGTTTGTTGCATACAATTGAGGAAAAGGCCCTTGATCCGACCTCTCAAAACTTCCATGGTAGCAAGCGGTGCGCCTATCACTCAGGAGTCCAGGGGCATGAAATAGAAGACTGCTACAGCTTGAAGAATCAAATTGAGTCTCTGATAAGGAGGGGTATAATCAATGCACTACTTCAACTCTAAATGTGAACAATAACCCCTTGCCAAATCATAGAAATTAAGAAGTCAATATGATTACTCTAGAGGAGGAGTATGATTTGGAAGAAACCATTGTGCCCACATGGAATGCAGAAGAAATTGCCACTGCATCCCCATCACAACCGTTTATCACAGTTCAGTTGAGGGAGCCTATAATTGTTCAAACTTACCTGCCGAGAGTCGTAGTGACCACATTAGCCACTGAAAGGATCGATTATGAGACTAAAGTGGTCTCATGGGACTATCAAGCTGAAGCCAAGGGCAAAATGATAGACGTTATTGCGGCTCAAGGGATGACCAGGTTAGGAAGGTGTTATGCACCAGAGGAACCGAGTTGAGGAGCTCTTTGGAAAGATCATAACCCGAAGAAGAATATTACAGATGCTGAAGCTGCAGAATTTTGGAAAAAAATGCAACCCAAGGACTATTTGATTGAAGATCAGCTCAAGAATACACCGGCCCACATATCCGTCATATTCTTGCTTATGAGTTCTGAATCCCACAAGAATGCTTTGATGGAAGTGTTATGTGGGGTTAGCATACCAAAAGAGACCACTAGCGAGACTTTGGCTGCAACAATTGGGTGAGTGGTGGAGGCAAATAAGGTCTCTTTCCATGATGATGAGTTACCATCAGAAGGGGCTGCACATAATAAAGCACTCCATATTGCAGTCAAATATCATGATAAGATTGGGAACAGGGTCTTGATCGATGGTGGTTCGGGTTGCAATATTTGTCCTTTCTCCTCTCTAAGGTATTTGGGTGTGAATATAAAATATATAAGGGAGAGTCAGGTAAAGGTTAGAGCCTTTGACGGGTGGCAAAGGAGTGTCATAGGAGAAATTTACTTGACACTGCAGATAGGTCCAGTGGAATTTCCTATCATATTTCAGGTCATGGATATGTCATCTAGCTACAACCTGCTACTGGGAAGGCCATGGGTCCATATGGCAAGAGTTGTTCCTTCCACTCCTCATCAGTGCGTGAAGTTTGAGTGGGATTGCACAGAAATTACTATCATGGGGAGCTCAGCCATCCCATCTATTCTGTTAATTCAGTCCCAGTCACCGAGGAGTTAGATGGAGCGACTTTCCATATTCTGGAGATCATGCAAGATACAAGGATCAATGAGAAGGCAGAGCTAGTTGAAGTAAAAATGTCAAGTGTTGAAAAGATGGTTGCGTTAGAGATGTTGAAATATGGGTATCAGCCGAATACGGGGTTAGGACCAAGAGTCGATGGTATAGTTGAGCCAATTCAGCTGAAGCATCAAAGAGGTACTACAGTCTTGGATATGAGCCCATTTCTGGAGAAGCCTGTAGTGAAGGATTTGGAGTGACGGTATCAGTGCCATCCCAAGTCCCAGTTTCAGAGCAAACTGTTGATGAAGACATTATAGAGGGAATAGGAAACCTATTTGTGGCTGCAATTGAAGGAGAATCGGAGATGGATTTCAAGAAGCTCACCATCTGTGATGCCGAGCCTGGAGAAGTTTTGCAGAATTGGATCATCAACCCATCCCTATTCCGTCAAGAGTCTTGGTAGTGCGGGACTTTTTTTGCTTTTAAAAATTATTTTGTTTGCATGATCAATTGAGGCTCAAATCATGCTAAAGCTCTTTTTGCTACTTGCCTCTTGCCAAAGCCCAGTGCTTTATTAATAAAAATTTCTATTTTCAAAATTTATTTTCCTATTTTCAATATCTATTTTCTTTACTCACTTTTATAATTTTCAGCGCAAATCTTAATAAAAATCCTCGTTCCACGATTATGACATGTAACGAATTTGTTGAGCAAAATGCAAGCGATGAGCAAGATTATGAGGAGTACGATTAAAACATGATGCCCGAAAACCTATCAAAGAAGATCGAACAACTCAAAAGTCAGAAGAAGCCTAATATGGATGAAACTGAAGTCGTCAACGTGGGTAATAAAGAAACAGTAAAAGAAAAATGAGTCAATGTATTTGCTTGGTCCTACGGTGATATACCTGGTTTGAGCACCGATATCGTCTCGGATAGACTGCTGATTAACCCCGCATTTCCGCCTGTGAAACAGAAGACAAGAAAATTCAAACCCGACTTGAGTTTGAGAATTAAGGAGGAAGTGACCAAACAAATAGAAGCCAACGTTATGAGGGTTACAACTTATTCCACCTGGCTGGCCAACATCATATCAATACCAAAGAAGGATGGGAAGATAAGGATATTCGTAGATTATCAGGATCTCAACAAGGCTAGCCCAAAGGATGATTTTCCTCTCCCGAACATTCATATTCTCATTGATAATTGCACAAAACATGAGTTACAATCATTTGTTGATTGGTTTGCAGGATATCATCAAATCTTGATGGACGAGAATGATACAGAAAAGATAGCTTTCATCACTCCGTGGGGAGTGTACTGCTACAGAGTAATGCTATTTGGACTCAAGAATGCCAGTGCGATTTATACGAGGGTTATGACCACCCTTTTCCATGATATAATTCACAAAGACATCGAGGTGTATGTAGATGATGTTGTCATAAAATCTAAGAGGAGTTCGGACCATTTGGATGATTTACGAAAGTTCTTTGAAAGATTGTGAAAGTATGACCTAAAGTTGAATCCGACCAAATGCGCCTTTGGAGTTCCTGCAGGAAAATTAGTAGGATTCATTGTTAGTAGGAGAGGTATAGAATTGGATCCATCCAAGATAAAGACGATCCAAGACTTACCACCTCCCAAGACAAAAAAAGACGTAATGAGTTTCTTGGGAAGACTCAATTACATCAGTCGGTTCATAGCCTAGTCCACGATAATTTGTGAACCCATATTCAAGTTGATGAAGAAGGATGTCGCCACCAGATGGACTAAAGAATGTCAGAAGGCTTTCGACAAAATCATGGACTATTTGTCTAACCCACCAGTATTGGTTCCACCAGAGTTGGGAAAGTCGTTGTTGTTATATCTATCTATTATGGATAATGCATTTGGATATATGTTAGGGAAGCATGATGATACAGGGAGGAAAGAGCAAGTCATTTACTACCTGAGTAAGAAGTTCACACCATATGAAGCAAGGTATACATTGTTGGAACAGACTTGTTGCTCATTGACTTGGGTCGCGCAAAAGTTAAGGCACTACTTGTCTGCATATACCACGTACTTGATTTCAAGAATGGATCCACTCAAGTACATCTTTCAGAAGCCAATGCCTACTAGGAAATTGGTAAAATGAAAGATTTTGTTGAGTGAGTTTGACATTGTGTACGTGACACAAAAAGACGTCAAAGGACAAGCTTTGGCTGATCACCTCACAGAAAATCCAGTGGATCAAGACTACATGCCGGTCAATACCTACTTTCCAGATGAAGAGGTATTGTTTGCAGAAGAATACTTCTGAGAGATGTATGATAGGAGAAAATGCTCTTCGATAGAGCAACAAACTTCAAAGGGGTCAGAATTGGAGCAGTCCTAGTTTCATAAATAGGTCAACATTATTCGATCTCAGCAAAGATTAGGTTTCCTTGCACGAATAACATGGCAGAATATGAGGCTTGCATTCTCGGGCTTAGGATGGTCGTAGACATGGACATCAAAGAGCTATTGGTGGTAGGAGATTCAGATTTATTGATCCATCAGGTGCAAGGAGAATGGACCACCAAGAATGTCAAAATCCTTCCTTATGTACAATATGTTAAGGATTTGAGTAAAAGGTTTACGGAGATCAAATTCAAGAATTCCCCTCGAATTCAAAATGAGTTTGTCGATGCCTTGGCAACACTATCTTCAATGATTTAGCATACAGATAAGAATTACATCAATCCCATCAAGGTTGAGATACACGACTAACAAGCATATTTTTTTCATATAGATAAAGAGCCAGATAGAAAGCTGTGGTACTACGACATCAAGGGTTACTCGGAGCAAGAGAATATCCAGAAGGCGCTACTGGCAAACAGAAGAGGACTTTAAGAAGGATGGCCAATCACTTTTTTCTCAATGGGAAAATCCTATATAGGACTCCCGACCTAGGATTGCTACGATGCGTCGATGCCACGGAGACCACAATATTGTTAGAGAATATACATGTAGGAACTTGTGGACCCCACATGAACGGTTTCGTTCTTGCGAAGAAGATTTTGAGAGCTGGATACTTTTGGATGACCATGGAAAGGGATAACATCTGATACGTGCAGAAATGTCACCAATGTCAAGTTCATGGAGACTTTATATGAGTTCCGCCAAACGAACTCAATGTGACGGGTTCTCCTTGGTCGTTTGCTGCTTGGGGCATGGATGTTATTGGGCCCATAGAGCCTCTGGCGTCCAATGGACACCATTTTATCTTGGTCGCTATCGATTACTTCACAAGGTTGGTTGAAGCTTTAATACATAAGGTCGTAACCAAGAAGGTGGTAGCAAATTTTGTCCGCAACAACTTAGTCTGTCGGTTTGGAATTTCAGAATCAATAATAACAGATAATGGGGTCAATCTTAATAGCGACCTGATGAGAGAGATTTGCGAAAGGTTTAAAATGTCTCATCGAAATTCCACGGCATATCGACCACAAATGAATGGAGCGGTTGAAGCTGCAAACAAGAATATCAAGAGGATCTTAAGGAAGATAGTGGACGGTAATAGGGAATGGCATGGGAAGTTTCCATATGCTTACTTGGACATTGCACACAATCAGAAGTTCTACTAGGGAAACTCCCTATATGTTGGTCTATGGGTCGGAAGCAGTGATACCTGCAGAAGTTGAGATACCTTCATTAAAAATCATCCAGGAGGTTAGTCTAGATGATGCTGAATGGATTCGTAGCAGGATCGAGCAGTTGATGCTCATTGACGAGAAGAGATTAGATGCAGTCTGTCATGGTCAACTCTATCAAAATAAAATGATTAAGGTGTTCAATAAGAAAGTCAAGCCTCATCAATTCACACCGGAACAATTAGTGTTGAAGAAAATATTCTCTCACCAAGATGAAACCAAAGGGAAATTTGTGCCAAATTGGCAAGGTCCTTACATAGTCCACCGAGTACTCTCAGAAGGAGCGATAATTCTTGCAGAAATGGATGGCACAATAAGCACAAAACCGATCAATTCGGACGCCATCAAGAAGTACTACATTTGAAGACATTAGGACTAGTTGTTTTTTTGTACTTTTGCATTTTTCTCCGATGTAACAGAACTACGTATTTGCCTGACTTTCCACGGCGGGATACGTAGGCAGCCCACATAGGGTTCGGGTTTCCTTAGAAAAAACTAAAAACATCATCCTTTCATATACTCGGAACTACGCCCGACCTGACTTTCCACGGCGGGATACGTAGGCAATCCTTATCGAATTCAGTCTCTTCATATTTTACTTTTTCATTGTACTGAACTACGGCCTGACCTAATTCCACTTGGATACGTAGGCAGCCTGAGTCAGTTTTGGTCATTGCATTATTTTACTTTATCTTTTGTATTGAACTACGTCATTACCTGATTTCTATTTTTAGGATACGTAGGCAGCCTCAGTCAGGCTCGGTTGTTGCATTCCATATTTTTATTTTTCCTCTGTATTTGAACTACGTCATGACCTGATTCTACTTGGATACGTAGGCAGTTTGAGTCAGAATTGGTCGCTGCATTTCATTTTTAATTCTCCACCTCGAACTACGTGCAGACCTGATTCCTTTTTAAGGATACGTAGGTAACCTAAAAGGTTCGGTCTTACCTTTAGGAAAGTCCCCATTCGCTCGTAGTATAGCCCCAGAATATAAGCGATCCTACCGCCAGAGTCATCATAGCATTGACAAAGTCAGAGGAGTTTCACCCAAAGGATAAAGTTGCGAGAATCACAGCGATGAGCTGACGCTAACGGATTTCGAAACATGTCATAATCTAAAAACGATAAAGGATTACTATACATATACTTAATATATACATAATATATTTGCGAAAACATATATACATATATGTATTTTTCACTATACTTTTCAACTTTCCCACCTACTGAGACTCTAGACTTGGGAGTAACCGAGCAACCGAGGGAGTGTTGGAAAATTACGTAAACAAAGCCAGGATCCCCAAGTCACTGCAAATCAACATCCCCTCCCAACTAAGAATTTTTAGGATAATAGGAATTGGAGGACGACATCAAGTCAAGTTTCACCAGTCACATGGCAGCAACTTTACTAGTTATTTCTCCCAATAAATCCCGCAAATCGGATCCAACCACCTCACTGTGTCAAATAACTTCACCAATTGAAGAATCATCGTCTAACTGCGTCGAATAACTCCACCAATCAGAGAATGTCGTCTGACTTCAACAAAGCCAAGCTTTCACATTTCGAGGACTGTACATAAGCAAACAAAATCGAGTTCCACATTCTGAAGACTGTACATAAACAAGAAAAGCGATCCTCTACCATATCGGAGGATGCAAATGACCAATACGACTCTCCGTCATATCGGGAATTGTGCACCAGCAAGGGAGACGCCCCGCCACAAATCAGAGAATGTACATAAGCAAAGTAACACTCCGCTATATTGGAGAATCCCATTTCAGCAAGCAGATCACAGCCTGTCAATAAGAGGCCCACACTATAGCAAGCGCACAAGAAAGCCACTATCACAGCAACATCAAGTCCCAGCAGCTATACCATCATCTAGTTCAGATTGAAGGTCGCCTGCCCAATACAAGACAGTTTACTTGTGGGCAAATGTCCCACCGTTGGAGGCTTTACTTTTCAAACACTGCTCGCCAGTCAGATGGCGTTTTCTTCTCAACTGCTCAGCTGATGGAGGCTATTTACATTTCAGTCGACGGGGGCTATTTACATTTCAGCCGACGGAGGTTATTTATATTTTAGTCGACGGAGGCTATTTACATTTCGGCTGATGGAGGCTATTTACATTTTAGCCAATGGAGGCTATTTACATTTCAATTATTGCCCCGCCAGTCGGAGGCCTCCATAAACGGAGATAATACTAGTTTGAACATCTGAACTCTACTCTTTACATTACAATTTTAAACAATAGGTACTTTTCACCCTTTTACCTACCTTGCAGGAACATGTAATACGACGTGGAACTATCCTCTTAGCAGCAAACTGAGGCAAGCTAACGGAATGTCAAGCATCCCTAGCTACGTCAAGGATTCCGGCAAAGAAACTCAACTCAACTCGAGCATCCCTAGCTACGTCAAGGATTCCGACAAAGAAACTCAACTCAACTCGACTCAAGTTTCCATTTTTAGAATTTTTAGTATCATCACCCAGTGCCGTCCTAATCCGGCACTAGGGCAATTTTTGAAAATCGACACTCTCTTTTCCTCTCAAAATCTTCAGCAGATATTGCTATCCAACGTCTCTTCATCCCCAGTTATTCTAAAACAACCAATTTCGGGACTTGCACCTGTATCCTTTTCCATTCATGCTAAAATCTTTATTATCCTCCTCGAAGGAACCCAGTGTCGCTATAATTCTACACTGGGGCAAATTTTGATATTCATCAAACTTTGCTACAATTCGAACTACGAATGACCTGATTTCTCGTGAAACCTGAGATATGTAAGCAACTCAGAAACCCGAGCCCGGCCATAATCTTTCAAACATTTTGTTTTGCCCGAGAAAAAATTGATTACGTTAACGTGATTGTTCAAAGATTTTCACATAAATCTTCGGTCATTCAGGGGCAACTGTTGATACCCAATTTTGGCTCGACATTTCTCCTTTAATTACTTTTTCGATGCTCCTTGGGCTTAAATAATTTTTGAAAATTAAATAAGAAATAAGATTCGTATTTTATTTCTATTTCTATAAAAAAAGAATAAAAAATGACAAGAAAGGGAATCTATTTTTTTTATTATCATGTTATAAATTATTTTATTAAATATTTTAATATCAAAATTGCACACATAAAGTAAAATATCTTTTGACGATCACATTCATATTCTTTCTAATCTTTTATTTTAGGGCGATATTGTGACCATATGTATATGTACTAGATAGGTATGCCCGTGCGTCGCACGGGCCCAACGCGTATAGTAGAATAAAATGAAGATGTAACAGCAAGGGACTATCCCGTTTGATTAGATCAGTTGATGGAAATGATTCCAAATGTATGTTTTATACAATCATGGGACTAACATACTGGATGCTCGCATTTACATAGAAAGAAGTATTTATTACCCCCTGAACTTGTCGAGTTTTATTTATGGTACACCTGAACTTTGACTTGTCCTAAGTATCCCCCGAACTTATTGTTTTAATAAGTCGTGTTGCCCTTTTTTGCTGATATGACAAAATGTTTGTAGTCACACTCCACCACGCGCATGATGGAGTATTTTTTGGTTGAAATCAGCATTTTTCATGATTAAAAAACGAAAAAAATCCATTTTTCTTTAATTTTTTCAAAAAATTTAACTATCCCTCTCCCTGTTTATTCTCTCTCTTCCTCCATTACTTTATATCTTAAAAAAATTACATCCATTTATTAATTTTGTAAAACTCTAGTTTATTAATTAGTTTATGAAATAAAAATTTCATCCGTTTATTAATTTTACAAAAATTTCATTTATTAATCTAGAAAAAAATTTCATCAGTTTATTAGTCCAATCTAAAACTTCAGTTTCCATTCCTATGGAACTCTTTCAATTTTGTAATCTTAATTATACATATCATATGAGTTATTGTAACTAAAAAAAATGTACTGAATATTGAAGCAGATATTTTAAAAAAATAATAACAAAATAAATACTAAAGAAATTAAGACACATACTTAGAATAAAGAGAATGTAGTTATATTGATTATCGATTTTTAGTCCCCAACGATTTGATTTTCGATTTAACCGATAAATTCTTATAAAATAGAAAATAGAAAAAATTGTAACTAACATGAAACCGAATCTTAGTTGCAACCAATACATGTATATATATGAGGTGTAAAATAATAATTTAGCATAAACTTATTGGGTTATCAGTTTACCCAATAACCCAATAAAAAAAAATCGAAATCGAATCAATAACCCAATAAATTTTTTTATAAAATCATTAAAAAATCATTAGTCCTATAACAATATATCAATAACATATCGATTTGATTTTTGTGCGCCCCTAACTTAAATTGTAATTTCTTACCCCGTTAATTATAATAAGAAACGTATTTGTGCATGTGAGTTTCCTCAAAATCCTAATCGAAACACGAATAAAAAACTACTATGAAACACTAACCGAAAAAAAATAATTTCATATTTTTTAACACACCAAAAAATATAAATTTTTAGATAATAACTTACTTGATCGATTAAAATTCAACCTTTCACTATTTTGAAGTAGAGGAAAACTAAAAAATATAATTTTTTTAAAGAGAAATCGAATAATTAAGGGTAGAAGTGAGTTATTTTTTAATATAGGATAAATATAAGAGAAATATCGTATTTATCCACATGGACAGCCACATCAGCACTTTTTTCCACGTGTACGCGCGTGGTGTACACGCACCAGACAGTCAATAAAAAAAGGCCTTGCAATTTACTAAAACAACAAGTTCGGGAAGGTACTTAGGACAAATCAAAGTTCATGGTATAAAAGTTCAGGTATACCATGAATAAAACCCGACAAGTTCAGAACGGTAATGCATACTTCTCTCCATTTACATATAATAGTGATTGTTATCTATTTACATGGATAGAAATAATATTTATAAATTCTACAATAGGGGATGCAGTTGTTGTTGTGATCAATCTCTCGATCATTCACGATGAAACACCTGTTAAATTAGTTAAGAAGTTCAAAATGTGATGATCAAACAAATCTTTATTCAATGAAGACAAACACAATAGCTATTAGCAAAAAGTTCTAATAACCTAAGCTATTATGGTATCAGAATGAATATCCATTTGTAAAATTGAAACAATTACATTGTAGGTAGCATTCGTAACACTGTACGTATCTCTTTGTTTTAAAAATGTTAGAATAAATATTTACATACCTATTGGCAAAGTAGCTGGATTGTTGTGAAATATTAATACCATTGAGTCAGCTAGATGTTAACAAAGTCAAACCGCATATGATGAAAACCAAATGTCAAAGCCAAAAACAACAACCTGTGACAATCATCACTGTAAAAAATCAAGAATCAATAGACATTATTACATATGTTGCTTCACCATATGTACCACAAACAGAATCAGACAACACAGTACAACAACAACAATCACAAGCCAATAGTAAGAAACAACAAGCAGAGAAAAGCCATAGAAGAAAATGACCTTGGCAAAAAGAGAAGGAAAATACTGTTGATAAATGATGGTGATAGGGAACATGGTGGAAGATGCAGACTTATTGATTCATTACATAGTGAAACAAGGAACTTTTGTACTTAATCACTGGGACATTTCTTTCAAATTTAAACAAAAAAAAAAAAACAGTAAGCAAAATGCATGATAAAGCTAAACGTCCAAACTAGAACCAACTCAAGACTCCCAAGTTTTGAATTCAGACAAAACAGTATTAATGTATTAGTACAACAAACCTTAATAGAATCCAATTCAACTTGCCACAACAACCTTTTCGTACAAAGAAGGCAAATATAGACCCAATATCAGTGTTGTCAGTGTCTGCAGACATCAATTTGAAACCAAAGGCTCATTTAAAGGACAAGTAATTGCAAGCCAATAATTTTCCCGACCGCGATTCTTCCATGCAACAATTAGCTACTAGTGCGTCGTAGTCAATTTGATTCACAAAAACAAAGTGAACACTTCCATCTCCAAGGAACACTCAGCTCTTACAGATGTGAAACCAATAATATATGTTACACCTTTGTATTTGACGGAGAATATTTATCCATTTTGATGAGTTAGAGGGAACATTTGCAAAGGTGTGTAATTGACAATTTTGGTATGTGGGTGTGTTTTTATGCCTTCTTCCGTGGTTTTAACATAAAGGAATTGAGCGAATGATGTGGTTGCTGTGGTTGCTGAAGGTCTTACATTGAGTGAATGATGTAGCTGATGAAGTCAGATAAGTTGCTAGAAGAATTGCAAACTTTTCACTATTTCTTATCACTTAAATGTGAACTTCTTAGGGTGCCATAAAGGATGTCCATAAATAACGTATGTTAATCAGTCATACTAATGAACTTAGGGACCACCTAATTTGTTTTTTTGATTGATTTGTTGGGAGACACTCCATATACAAGTGGAGAATCTAAAGTTCTAAACAAAAATATGATCCTCTACGAATAGTACAAGGAACACGTTCATCCTAGCCTCCACTCGTTTCAGAAGTAGTTGTTCATCGGGAGGTTGCAGATTATTGATGTATCTGTGCAGAAGATCTGCCAAAGACATGGCTGGAAGCTTTAAGTCAGTTTTCTCTTCAGTTTCCTTCTATTTTTGCTCTTCATCAAATATGGAAAAGTCTATTCTTAACATATCTTTTTGGCAAGTTTATGAGGAATATGGATGATTAAGTTTATAGCCCTCGTCAAATATTGATTAAGGAGCCCCTAGGGCTTCGTTCAAGCGCCAAAGGTTGAGGGACTTGTGATGTGGAGTAGAGATTCAAGCCTTGCAGCATGTGAACTAAGTTTTGTATTTAAGTGGTGAAGTGTAGAGGAGCGGGTCCATTATCCAGAGTTTCAAAGGTTGAGGAAGGTCCTAAAGGTTGGCCGCCTGACAGATTTCTTGGTAAAAAGAGAAGTGTTTATTAAGTATTAGCCTTTAAAGTGAGTGCGGGTCATGTTACTGATATTATTAATGTTGATTGAGAACTGCTTTTTAATGTTAGACCTGGTAACATAAAAAAATAAAAACCTGTGCATAGGTGTCCCCATTCTGCCTGCAATCCACTCGGAACAGTTTCAGAATCGCAAAAAGGAGAAGCTGCACAGAGTTGACTCAAGAAGACTTCCACTGAATCGCAACAGTACTGCAAAAACTGCATTGCAGTAAGGTCAAACCTAAAACACAAAACCTCAAAGAGGCATTGAAATGATAGATGATGGAAATAGCCCAAAAAACATCTTCTAGAAATAAGCAACAGAATCGACTACTCATTTCTATTAGGAGAGGCAAATCTCGCCCGTTTTACAAAGTTCCAAGGCAAATTTGTACCTTTCCTCTTCTAACTAACAGTATTTTTATATTCCCTTTATTTATGCATATTTCTCTGGCTAAGGTCAAAAGAATCCTAAATAATATATATATTTGCACAAGACATTATGTCCCTTCTTTATCTAGCAAATTACAACTATCATAAATTGATTGATGTGCTTTGCTTCTATTACAAGAAAGTATTGTCATCAATACAAAAGTAGAATCTTAGCTTTGGTTAATATCTTTACTAATTAGAAAACAAAAGTTGTTATTCTAATATAGGATTGCTTAACCATATAGTAAAATAAAGATTTGGGATGAGAAAAGTTTAATCTTTTGTTGAGTTGGGATTTTGGGAACTCATAAAAGCACACTTGGAGGTCGTTTGGTAAAAGGGATAAGGATCAATAATCCCGAGATTTTAATTTAGAAGAGGAGCTTATCCCATGTTTAGTTGGAACAAAATCCATGGGATAACTCATTTCGGGATTAGTTATCTCGGGATTGTAGTGTTTTTCTTATCCCTCCTTGAGGGTGGGACTACTAATCTCGGGATAGCTAATTCTGGAATTAGTAATCCCGAGATAAATTGTTTTCCAACCAAATGACCCCTTAATGTCATATATAGACTGCTGTTTTATTAATGTAATTAATTATGCTCTTGTCAGACACTTAAATTACTTTTAGCTGATGGGTCAATTATGTGTTTACGACTATCGTCTTGGATCTCTTTCCAATTTACTCCTTGAAATAATATGATGGTACAAAATAAATAAAATTTCATTCAACATCACATTTTAACTTGAGGAGAACAGATTCAACATACAATTGTACGAATAGTTACACCAAACTTCTGAATAATATGCAAGATTCATAAAGCTCAAACCAATTTTCCATTAAGCTTCAACAAATTACCAAACCAAATAGTTTCCTGCTTCAGTCATGTATTACACATGTATTTCAAAACTCACATATCACCACATCATATATAACTTTGCAAACCTAATAGGATTAACGAATGCCAAACTCAAAGTGCAAATGAAGAAATCTAAGAACAAACCAATAATCAATAAGCAGAGTGACTAAGAAACTAACAAAGAAGAAAATCAAAACAAAGCAATAACCGAGCAAATTGACTTAAAAACAAAATAAAAATTTACAGAAGAAATTATTATACCCGTATTCATGGATTCTCACTTTCTCAGTGCTACGCTCTTATTGTTGTACTGCGTGCTCTTCCTCAGTTATTGCTTTGCCATGCCACCATGACTCTCAAATTATGCCGCTTTTATTCTACACATCAAAACACATCTTATCATTTGTTAGGTGATTCATAGACATGTAAATAACCCCAAACAAAGGAGATCCCATTGTCGAGATGAGCTTGATCAAGCACCTCAAAAGTAAGCCTAAATGTTTATAAAATCAATTTATGCATGGGTTAATATCCTTTATTGCTTCGTATGATTCTATATAAAATGTTAATAAATAAATGTTTATAATTTTTATCTATTCTTTTGTATAATTTTTAAATAAAGTAGAAAAAGAACACTGCATGTCAAATAAAATTTCCAAAATTCAGTCTTCACGATTAGGCGAGGCAAAATCCAATTTTCACAAGAAAATAGAGAACTTGGAACTCAAGAACATGGCCACAAAAAGGAACAAACAATATTCTTGAATCACCTTGATTCGGCTATATGAATCCTAATATTTGTTGCATTCCAGAACTGCATATCGGAAACAGCCTCTCTACTCCTTCGGGGGTAGTGGTATGGACTGCGTACATTTTACCCTCCCCAGACCCCACTATGTGTGACTATGTAGGAATATACTGGGTTTTTTGTTGTTGGTGTTGTTATATAGCCGAATCAACTAACTTTTTAGTGAGGAATCAGTGGTGAATCTACAGGTATATCTGGACACGTTACTTGAAAATAACAAATCAAATAGAGATCACATGCAGCAATCAAGAATGTTGCTTGGTAAATAAAAGAAAAAGTGTTCAACATAGCCCCGCTGTTAAGGGACCATTTGGAAAAATGAGCTGATGAAGTTATAATGTTCTTTCTTTAGGATGAAAAGCCTTGTAATCTCGATGAGAAGGTACAAAGTCTGTTGGAAGACTCCTGCCAAATAAGCTCGTATCAGAAAAGGAAAAGAAGGAACCAGATATCCTTTTTTCAGGTGCACCCATTACCTTTAAACTCTTTTTTCCAATTCAAAGTATTATTAAGTAGAAATATTAAACTTATTACTCTTATTTAAGAATCATAAACCTCGCTCATTTATTCTATATAATAAGGTTGTGACTGGGAGACCCATAATTCAAGCTCTAGTAACAGCCGTCTGCAACCCCCTATTTGACCAACTTTTGCCAAGGTATCACCTAGTGTGGGTGATTTATTCATATGATCCTTTCAGATAAAGCTTCTTTCAGGAGGCTACCTATAAGACCAGGTAACACGATTCAAGCTAGAGGTGCACAACCACACAGTTCAATTATTCAAACGTTTG
Source organism: Capsicum baccatum var. pendulum (assembly GCA_030864225.1). NCBI lineage: Eukaryota > Viridiplantae > Streptophyta > Magnoliopsida > Solanales > Solanaceae > Capsicum > Capsicum baccatum. The sequence continues at coordinate 53,727,427 of CM061561.1, forward strand.
TGGCATTGTCTTGTTGAGGAGAATGCATAATGAGCAGATTTTCGATTTCTAAATCTTTAAAAGGATAATGATTCTAGTTTGTTTTTTAGGTTATTCATTTCATTGGGATAAAGTGCATTAAGGGGGAGGACGGTACAGTGTTGGTGGAGGACGGCCACATTAAGAATAGATGGCAATCGTATTTTCATAGGCTCTTTGAATGACGAAGGGGATAGAGCTATTGTGTTAGGGGAGCTGGAGCACTCAGAGGAGTGTCGGGATTTTAGTTATTGTAGACGTTTTAAGGTAGAAGAGGTTAGAGAGGTTGTTCGCAGGATGCGAAGGGGTAGGGTGACGTGGCCGGATGAGATACCGGTGGATTTTTGGAAGTTCGCTGGAGAGGCTGGTGTAAGGTGGTTGACTGGATTGTTTAACGAAATCTTCAAGACGGCGAAAATGCCCGAGGCTTGGAGGTAAAGTACCATGATCCCTCTTTATAAGAATAAGGGTGACATTCAGAGTTGCAATAATTATAGGGGGATTAAGTTATTGAGTCACTCTATGAAGATTTGGGAGAGAGTGGTCGAGGTGAGGTTGAGACGGATAGTGTCTATTTCGGAAAACCAGTTTGGATTTATGCCTGGTCGCTCGACGACGGAGGCAATTCACCTGGTACGGAGGCTGGTGGAACAGTATAGGGAAAGGAAGAAGGACCTGCACATGGTGTTTATCGACCTGGAGAAGGCATACGACAAAGTCCCCAGGGAGGTGCTTTGGAGATGCTTGGAGGTGAGTGGAGTCCCGCTGGCATATATCAGAGCAATTAAGGACATGTATGATGGAGCGAAAACTCAGGTGAGGACGGCGGGAGGAGACTCAGAGCATTTCACTGTCTTGACAGGAATGTATCAGGGATCTACTCTTAGTCCCTTTTTGTTTGCTTTGGTGATGGATGTGTTGACGCGGCGTATTCAAGGGGAGGTGCCTTGGTGTATGCTTTTTGCAGATGATGTAGTTTTGATTGATGAGACGCGAGGGGGTATGAATGACAAATTAGAGGTGTGGAGACAAACTCTTGAGTCTAAAGGGTTCACGTTGAGCAGAAGCAAGACAGAGTATTTGGAATGCAAGTTTAATGACGTGAGGCTGGAGAATGAGGTGGTAGTGAAGTTGGAATCACAGGAGGTATGTAAGAGGGATAGTTTCAAGTATCTCGGGTCCGTGATTCAGGGTAACGGTGAGATTGACGAGGATGTCTCGCACCGTATTGGGGCGGGATGGATGAAGTGGAAGCTCGCGTCGGGGGTGTTGTGTGATAAGAAGGTGCCGCCCAAGCTTAAAGGCAAATTCCACAGGGTGGTAGTCCGTCCGGCCATGTTGTATGGAGCGGAGTGTTGGCCAGTTAAGAACTCCCACATTCAAAAAATGAAGGTGGCAGAAATGCGGATGTTGCATTGGATGTGTGGGCTGACTAGAGGGGATAGAGTTCGGAATGAGACTATCAGGGAGAAGGTTGGTGTGACTCCAGTGGAGTATAAGATGCGGGAAGTCCGATTGAGATGGTTCGGACACGTGAGGAGGAGGGGCATGGATGCCCCGGTTCGTAGGTGTGAGAGGCTAGCTTTGGATGGTTTTAGGCAGGGTAGGGGTAGGCCGAAGAAGTACTAGGGTGAGGTGATTAGGCGGGACATGGAGCAGTTACAGCTCACCAAGGACATGACCCTAGATAGGAAGATCTGGAGGACGCAAATTAGGGCAGAAGGCTAGGGCCAGTTTGGGTCGCTAGTGTAGGGAATCACTTGGTGGGGGTATTATTCTTGTTATGATACCTTGTTCCATGTTTTATTACGAATCTGTTTGCTTTTCTCTGTTTTTATTACTTATGGGTGTCGTATTTATGTTATGTCATCTTGTTCTATGATTTACTATGTATTTGTGTAGTATCTCGTGTCTCGAGCCAGGGGTCTATCGGAAACAGCCTTTCTACTTCTTTAGAGGTAGAGGTATGGACTGCGTACATCTTACCCCCCCCAGACCCCACTATGTAGGAATACACTGGGTTTGTTGTTGTTGTTGCATTTCATTGGGATGATGTTACTTAAGTATCATATGTTCCCACAAGTTCGCCTGTTATTTTGAGCTGTATAGGAATGGAAGAAGTTACTGCTCATTGTTTGACCGATAAATGTTAAAAAATATTGCCCTAAGAAACTAAAGGTAAAAATTATGCCAGCACCTAGAACCTCCGTCCTAAAAAGTGATTATTGCTACTACAGCTATAAAGCTTCAACTCATCTTACCCAAAATGCCGAGAGAAGTTTGTAATATAAATGTTAAATCTGGATGTTGCACATGACAACAAAGAAAAAGAAGCAACCATGTTTTTTAAGCAATTAAATGGAAGAATGAAAAATCAGACTAAGAACCTAGATATCATGTTGAGCTGCAACAGTGATATTATAATAGAGGGTAATAGCAGATGAGATAACTATTCTATGAAGGTAACACCAAAATGTTTATATTATGTAGTTGTATAGGGAATACTTGTTTGCTGGCTGAAGAGCTTCAAAGCGGGATACACACCTTAGGTTAGCTACAACAGAATAAAATACTTCATACATCACCCCATATAATCCTATTGTTTGGGACCAATCACTGCATCAGTTCTAAGAAACTTGAAATCCACATTCGATTAGGAAGACATAATATTGGGCCAAGTATCAAAACAATGTTCAATTTCAACAATTATGCTATATTAGTGTTCAAATCAGCCCAATATGCTTCTGATGAAAATGACATTAGAACGATGAGATAAAATGAAGCGATGGACCAAAAGTCTCATTTCTTCAAACATGAGGACACATAATCAAAGGAACCTCTAGTTAGGATGCATAGACCAACCTCTCTCTTTCCACTGAGTTGATACTCCTTGAATAGCATTGAAGATATCTGGTGTTAATATGTACACACCACAGTTGATATGCGGTCATTCTCCTGCATTCCAGTCATATTTAGGAAAGAATTCATGAGCATTAGTTTATGCCAGTAAAACCCAAGAGTAAGTTAATGTTGGATATGAACGTTCAAAAGTTTCTGGTTTTTCTGCGTAATGCAACAGTTCATTGGTGACGGGTTGAACGACCAATTGTCTAAATTCACTGTCTGTCTCAGTTGACACCTACACATGGAAACTCAAATTAGACTTTCAACAGGTTGTAATCACAATAATAGATGTTAATAATCTATAAAATACAAGCAGTTCAACGGTACTTTCATCTACCTTGCTGACAAGAATGGTTCCCATTCCGCCATATCTTCTATGAGCTTGAGCTTACACAAAATCTTCCATTCAAGAACTCCACACAACTCATTGAACTAAGCACCACTAAAGTTAAAATGATAAGAGACTTTTGGTGCATTATTCAGCTGTTATATTAGAGAAAATGAAGACCTAAGTCCCTAGCCCATTTTTAGGAAATGAAGGAACTTGGGGAGGGTATATTGTATGCAAACTTTACCTCTACCGTATGAAGGTAGAGCGGCTGTTTTAGAAAGACCGTAGGCTAAAGTGTAGCAAATCAAAGTAGTAATGAAGATGAAGAAAAAGAAAAGAAAAAAAATAGTAGTGAAGTAAAACATGTTAACTAAAAGGAAAGTAAGGCAGAACAGTAACATAAACAACAAGGTGCGACCTCCTTAACATAATAAACAATAGATGATAATAGATAAAAGCCAAACACTATGTGAATAGGATCATACTACCACAGATTCGGAGTTCTAAACAACCACCTAACTTAAGACAATAGAAATAGGTTAATATTAATACAACACACTTAATTTCTGCATAGTAGTAAATTCTAAGTTCCAAAAAAATAAATATGCAAAATATTGTTAAGAAAAATGAGTAGATTTAAAGCTAGTTTCATTAAACTAAGAATTAAGAGAGTTGATAAGGCCCAGGTGCTAGATGTAGTTACCTTGCCTACTGTCAGTAAAAATGGAGGTTATTTCTTCTCAAACATCTACCTATACAACAACAACAACAACAAACCCAGTGTATTCCCACACAGTGGGGTCTGGGGAGGGTAAGATGTACGCAGTCCATACTACTACCCTACCTCAGGAGAAAAACATCTACCTATACAAATTTTAAATTGTGTTGTTTGTTAAATGGTTCATGGACTTATTTGGCTAGGAGAGCTAGAATAGCTGTGTCGTTTCCTCATTTTAGAGTTACATGTTTGAGGCGCCATAAAAAATCCAAGTTTTACAATAAGCAGACTCTGCCGATCCAATTATGCATTTGAGTTCCGCTCTGCTGCTAGAGCACACATTGCAGAAAAGAAGATAGAACAAAATAAGCCTGCTGATGCACCTCTGCAGTAATTGCTGCCTTCTTTCATACTAACTCATCGGTTATAATGGCTTTAGAGTTTGGGCAAATGTACTATCTTGAAGAAGTTTCAGAAATCTTGGAATATAACCTGATCGATTAGCATAAATACCTTCCTTTCCTGGACCTAAGCTAGTCATTTTGAAGAACACTTGCCCCCTTCTATCAAGGTTGCTGGCACGAAGTTAGATGGGGCTTCTTCCTTAAGTCCTGTCATGATCACGCTTCTCTACATCCGGCTGAATGGGGCGGAGCTACCCTTCAAGTAGGGGGTTCATCCGAACCCCCTTTGTTGAAAAATTATGCTATATACACATAGTTAACATTATTTTTTATGTATATATAAAAGATGTTGACCCCATCGATAAGTTCGTATGTTCACTAATGAACCCCTTAGTGAAAATGCTGGCTCCGCCACAGCGGCTGATATATAATTATTGACATACACTATGCATTTTGAAGAACACTTGCCCCCTTCTATCAAGGTTGCTGGCACGAAGTTAGATGGGGCTTCTTCCTTAAGTCCTGTCATGATCACGCTTCTCTACATCCGGCTGAATGGGGCGGAGCTACCCTTCAAGTAGGGGGTTCATCCGAACCCCCTTTGTTGAAAAATTATGCTATATATACATAGTTAAAATTATTTTTTATGTATATATAACAGATGTTGACCCCATCGATAAGTTCGTATGTTCACTAATGAACCCCTTAGTGAAAATGTTGGCTCCGCCACTGCGGCTGATATATAATTATTGACATACACTATGCATCAATCTATGCTAGCATGCAAAGTAAGAGTTATAGTAGTGGAAGCAGAAAAATTAGACACTGAACCACATCCATGTCTTTCTCAGTTTGTTTCATCTGGTCATTTTTTTGACATAATGCTCAACTTGCAAGAGTCATATCTTATGCTAGAGAAAGCTATTAGATCTTTGGCCAGATTTTATTCAAAGGCAGGCCCATCTGCTACACGTCCTGAACAGGTGAAGTCAGAGATCTTAGATGATCTGAATAAAGCAGAAGAAGGATTGTAACAATAGGGTGGAAAGTCGGAGGTACATGGTGGAATAGTCGAGGTGCATGCAAGTTGGCTCGGACATAACTGTTCAAACAAAGAGAATAAAAGAATTGTAACGTGTTTGTTGATATTCATAATAAAAGAGGCCAACGTAATATATTATCTTCTGTTGCAGTGTGCTCAATTAGATCTAGTCTACTTGATAAACATACATATTAGTCATCATATGTGTGGATGGAAGTGATGAAACTATTCTTACATCATTTGCTAATATCAGAGAACTCACTGCAAAGCAAAACACGAAAAGCAACAAAGAACATACGTTTAGAAATCAAAAACATCCCACAATAGCAAAGAAATCTAACTTAAACAAAACAAAATGTTACTTTATGGAAATGACTAATTTTTTCACCAAACGGTTGAAATATTTCTATAAATGATGTTTCCAAATAGATGAAATTATCACAAGTAACTTGTTAGTTTTGAATAAAGGATTTAGGAGAGACTATCTTTACTGTCCAAAAAAGGAATAGTCGCCTAAATTCAGAGAATTAGGCAAGAATGACAAACCATTTTCCTAGATAAAGCATCAAAACAAACAAAAAGATACAAACTTCCAAGCTGGAAAATAAAGAAATATTATTCGACAAAAGGGGTTGCACAGGTGGTAAGCACCCTCCCCTGCAACCTTAAAATTGTGAATTCGAGTCACCAAGGCACCTCCCGAAAACGTAAAAAAAAGAAAAATTGTTCAAAAAACAAGCCTTTAATTTAAAAAATAAATCATTGAGTAAAATGAATATTATACCCTTGGCCGTACTTCTACTCACTACTGGTGGTGGAGATGAAAGCGAGGAGCTGCTGTGGTGTTGTCTCTTTTTAGGGTCGTCCTACCACTTTCTGGCGGTGCCTCCTATGAATTTTAGATATTTGTAAAGAAAATACAAATAATAATTACTCGAACGATGGACAATTTGATAATCAAGATGAAACTTAATCAAGACGAAAATTAAGTGTAAATCTAACCTGTAATTGCAGAACCAAATTAGAAAAAATTTTAGCAAAAAAGGAAAAAAAATAAGTAAATTAAGGTAACAGATATAAATCCAAGCAAAAAATTGAAAGAAAAGCATACCTTAAGATCAAGATAAGTGTGCGATAACAACATTAACAGTTGTAATCGTTGATTCAGGGTTTGTCATGCCTATTTCAATCATTTGAGTTCTGTTTGCAACACTTTTAACACTTATTAATCTGAAAAATAAACAGTTTGAGAAGAGAAAAATGGAGAAATCTAAAATTTAGAGATTGAACTTAGACGTAAGGATGATTCTCGAACCATATCGACAAGATTTAGAATGGAACAACTCGACAAAACGAAAATTTCGAGATGAATGAGAGCAGCATGAAACTCGAATGGTGTTGGGCTTATTGTGAAGTAAAGAGGGGAGAGAGGGAGAGGGCACCGCTTCAGTATGTTAATTACCATTTTGCCCCTGAATGTATGAGTTAAAAGACTGCCCTTGGTCGTCCAAAGGTTCGTCTTTCTATACAGTACTAAAGTAATATTCTTGTTACATAAAATATATTTGGCAAAATGAACTTTGTGTCCTGTACTATATCGGTTTTATAAATTGCACACTTCTACTTATATGTTTATTATTTAAATTTCTGAATTCATTAAAAAATAATATTTTAAACTCTTTTTTGATGAGTATAACACACTCTCTCTCACGTCAGCTGTCATTTCACCTGCCACGTCTACCACGTCATTGAAAAAAATAAAATACTACATTAAATTTCAAGTTATTTTTAAAATACTACATAACAAATTAAATATTAAAATTAGTTTAATTAAATAAGAAAAATTTATAAATTGTAGAAAAATTTGAATAATCATGTTTTTATGTTTGCTCACAAATTAAACATCAAATCTATTCCAATTAATTAAAATTCTTCTCCAACTAATTTAAATTTTTTTCTATAAAAACATAAGAAATTTTTTATTTTTATATTTGAATATTTTTAATAAATTCACAAAAAGTTTAATTTTTTTCAAGCAAAATTCACTATTTTTTTTCAATATTCGTTATCACTCACTTTCAATTTAAATTTTAATCCCCAAAAAAATAAAAAAATTTTAAATTCAAATTTTAATTAAAAAAGAATTTAATTGAGAGGGAAAATTAAAATAAAAAGTGAACGTGTGTGTAGGGGGGCTGGAAGAGTGTTGGGTGGGGTGGGGGGCTGGAAGGGGCTAGGGGTGGGGTGGGAACGGGGCTGGTAGAGATGTGGGGGATGGGGGTAGGGTGGGGAGGGGCTAGTGAGGTGTGTGGGAAAAGGGGATGGGGCTGGGGTGGGGTAGGGAGGGGCTAGTGAGGTGTGTGGGAAAAGGGGCTGGGGCTGGGGTGGGGTGGAGGGGCTGGGGTAGGGTGGAGGGGGGTGGGGACGGGCTGGGGTAGGGGTGGAGAAGGGATGGACGGGTGTTGAGATAGGTGGGGGCTAAGGGTGGGACGGGGCTCAGTGGGGTGTGGGGGTAGGGACTGGCTGGGGTGAGGTGGGGAGAGAAAAAAAATATTTTAAAAAAAAATTAAAAAAAATTAAAATAATTTTTTTATTTTTAAATTATTTTTTTAAATTTTTAAAATTATTTAAAAATATTTTTAAATTAATTTTAAAATTTTAAAAATATTTTAAAATTTAAAAAGATGGAGGAAAAAAAAGACCCTTTTTAATTTTTTTAAAATTTTTAAAAATATTTTTAAATTATTTTAAATTTTTAAAAATATTTTTAAATTTAAAAAGATGGAGAGTGAAAAAAGACCCTTTTTAATTTTTTTTAAAATATTAATATTATTTTTTATTTTAATTATTTTAATGTAAAATTGACCAAAAATTGACCTCACTCGCACCCCTAGGCGAGTAGCTGCACTCTCTTTGTCCTAGTCATTATTCCAATGCCACACAGGCAAGGTCAACGGTCAGAGGGTGCGAAATATTATTTTTTGATGGGTTCAAGGGTCCAGATGTCAAACATGTAAGTAGAAGTGTCCAACTTACAAAAACGACATAGTACAAGGGTCCAGAATGTCATTTGCCAATATATTTTATAAGATGTATATATACCTTCCCATATTCTTATTTTTATATATTATATTTTTATTTTTACACACACATATTTATGCATATAGTTTTGTTAATATAAAATCACAAAAAGATATTAAATTAGACGCTTTAAAAAATTATATTTATAATTTATATACGTAAGAAGCATCAATAAATTTAATGTCAGCAGAAAAAGAGCATTAGGGCTAACAATAATTCGATTTCATTTTTTTATTTCACCCGAACTCAATTCTTATTTAATGAATTTCAGCCAAAAGCCCAAAAACAGCCTGAAACTCAGTATAATTTCTATGTCCGTTTTGTCATTCCACATCAACAGATATAATTTAACCTGATCCATCGATTTGCTTTAAATCCGAAGGATCTCGAAATTTTCAGTCATTTTTATATATATGTTGACATATATAATTTATTTTTATTTATTTAATTATCTATTTATTTATATATTTATTAATTTTCTTTTCCCCTTCTCTTTAAATTAAAATTTGAACCATCCGATTAAATGACCAGACGGACAAAAAATAATCAATTTTAACCGGCTTTTATATTTATCTTCATATATATATGTATATACTAGTTTAGGTATACGCGCCTCGCGCGTGTATCTCAATTTAATGAGTTCAAATATTAGATTAAATAAAATAATTATTTAAATAATAAAAAAGGACATAATAATTAAATTCAATTTTTTTGAACATGTAGAGATGGAGAATTTGTTTGATTAAACCTAACGTATATCAAAAACAATTCTCAAAGCCAATGGAAATAGATTATCTACCACATATAAACTACAATAAAACAATACGATGATAGGGATATTAAAACAATATAATTAAACTTAACTTTTGCAAAAAGAATTCCTCAAAGTCGATTGACATTCATCTACCACCTGTCAAGTACAACAAAATAATACGATAATAGAGATATCAAAACAATACAACCAAATCTAACCTTTATACAATTAAAAAACAAACCAAAGTAGAGACATCAAAACAATACAATTAAACCTAATCTTTTATTAAAATAGTTTTTTCAAAACCGACCGATATTTATCTACCACATGTAAATTACAAGAAGATAATATGATAATAAATATATCAAAATAATATAATTAAACGTAATCTTTACACAAAAAATTCATAAACTTATTATTTGAGTAGAAACCATAAAGTTACTTAATAACGAAAGTTACTTAAAACCTAGAAACAACAAAGTCACGTAGTAGATTGAATGATGAAAGTTACATATATACAAACACGAAAAGATGTTTTGATCAACAAAAGCAACATAATAGAAAAGAAAAATCGAAACTTGGAAATTAAACTAAAACATTATATTAGAGATCCAATAACTAATCTATTCACAAACATAAAAGGATGATTTGTTATTTATGAATAATAAAATCAAAATGTAATATAAATAAAAATTTAAAATTAAAAAATCACAAAGTTACCCAATAACAAAGCTACTAGCACAATAAAGTAATATTATCCAAATAATATATACGTATAAACCTAAAAAAAGACTTGTAAAATTGGAAAAAGGAAAGAAATACAAGAACTTCTAAACTAAAATATTATAACAAAAGAATAATAATCCTAACCTAAAAAAATAGTACCTTTCTATTTATGAAGTCTACTATCCTTTATTAATTGGAATACACGCATTGCAATTATTTTTGGAAGAATTTTCTTTCTTCTTCTTTTAGGAATCTTAATAATCTATTTTATGTAAAATAATCAATTTAAAAAAAAATATTAAAATCTCTTTATATAATATAATTTCTTTGAAGTTGGATTCTCTCTAACGAAATATTACCATAAATTTAGGAAGTCAACTAAAGTAGAAATTTTTTTCCATTTAACATTTTTATGTATTTATTATAGTCAATATTCAATAATATAAATTGAAGAAAAATATAAAAAGACGATTTTATTTATTACAGAATCTTTTAACGAAGGAGAAAAAAATTCAAATAACCTTTCTAACGCTTTCACACTTTTAATATATTATAGATATAGATATAAATATATATATTTCTTTATTTATTTATTTTGAATCATCTGATCAAGAGATCGGACAGATCAAAATAAATGCACACCCTTTTACACAGTTTTTTCCTCTTTTCAAAAAATCATCCGCGTGAGTATCTCTTTCCAAGAAAAGGTGTGTAGTCACCATCTCCATTTACCCCAAAAACACAAAAATCAAACCAAACCTCCATCTCTCTTTTTCTTCCTCATTTCCACCCCCACCAAACGAGAATGACTTAGCAGCCATAGCCACCGCAGCATAGCTGCTACACCTGCACGAGGATCTCCCCTAAATCAGCCTCTCCAGCCCATAAATCCTTTAGCAAAAATAGGTTTCAAATCCTCATTAAAAGCTTGTGATTCGCCCAAATCGAGAGACGATTCGTTCGTTTCAAAGGTTTGAATCAAATTTCGTCATCTTTGTCCAACGTTAGTTTCCATTAAGGTATGGGTTTCGAATCCGAATTTTGAAATCCAGATTAGCACCTATAAATAGAAGGTCGGGCAGAGGTTTTAATCAGGCTGAATTTTGGAAGGAAAAACAGAAAATAAAAGGGCACAGCCTTGAGCGAAAACAGAGAGAAATGAAGCAAAAAGAGATTTTCGGGAAGGTAAGAATTTCATGAGAAACTAGAGGAAAAGAAACAAGAATTCAAAACAAAAGAAAATTCTCAGGTTGTGGGATCTGTCGTTTCTTCTCTCCTCTTCATTTTTTTTTATTTTGGGGTAAAATTTCAAGTTCCTGTAGTCGAATTTGGTAGCCGAAAAAATCTCCGACATTATTGCTCTGGTTTTTCTGCCCAAAACAAGGTAAGAACAAATTTTTTCATTCATTTTCGTCTTCTTCCTTTTGGTTTGATGAGTGACTGTTGAACATGGGTTTGCCCTGATTCAAATTTGTGTATGGCGTCAATAATCGTTTTTATCAACCAAGTTCATATCCTGTTTTCTGTTAGTTTGGATTTGGGATCGCTGAAAACCAAATACGGTAAAAGTGTCATGTTTCTCGCGTCTTCCTTTTTGGATGCATGCAGAGGCGATCCAGGATTATGAGGTTTCGGTGTCACGTCCTATGAATAGTTGTACCATATCTATATAGGAGAAAAGATTAATAACCGTTACTCCTAAAAATTCTCATTTCTACAAAAAAAAAAGATGTTTGACCAAGTTTTTTTAGAAAAAATAAGTATTTTGGAGAATATTAAATGCAGTTTTTGGAGATTAAAAAAGTAGTTTATTCCCTAGAAAATTACTTCTTTTTTTTTTTTTTTTGAGAAAAATACATTTAAAAATACTTGATTAACCCTAATTGTTGCTCAAATTTTTTTTAAATATTTATTAATTAGAAAGATATGTCTCATCAAAAAATTTAAAAGTGCATTTGAAAAAAAAAAGTTGAAAATAAGTAGATTAAATAATTATTTGCCAAAGTACTAGTCCTAACTCATTGGTATATTTTAATGCTTATAAAGAAGATGTCTAGGGTTCAAATCCAAAGAGACAATGTATTTTGAAATATTTTGAAATGTCTTCTAAAATAATTGTGCAAAATATCATCCAATGTTGGATTCGTTCTCGGGACTTCGGCAGCAAATATCGTGCCCTTTGCCATCTACACTACATCAAACATGTTAATGCAAGTGCCATGCTTTAAATTTATACTATATCTGACATTTATATACCTATATATATGGAGTTTCTACCGAGATGATTGGGTATCGTGGCACCCTCAAGCTACTATATAGATCCGCCCTTGGATGCGTGCATATACGTATATGTGTTATTCATCTCGTTTTGGTATTACTATTGGTAACCCAAAAAAATGATCTTAAGGGCTCGTTTGGCCATGAAAATTTTTTTTTTCGAAAATTTTTTCGGAGTTGGAAATTGAGGTGTTTGGCCATGAAAATTTGAAAAATAATTTTGAAAACATTTTCTGAAAAGGGAAAACAGGTTTTTGTTGTTTTCACAATTTTTCAACACCAATTTCAACTTTTATTATTATTACATATAATCCCAATCTTCTAAATTTTTACATAAAAACTCTCCTTATAACATTAGTTTTTCAATATTACGTATATAGAAGTTTTAAAGAATAAGATAATTATAATTTCAAACTTAATGCTATCCTAATTAATATATATCTCTTTTTCTCTCTCATCGTTATTTTTATCCCTTATTTAATTTTCTCTCTTATTCAAGACATTATTTTACTGCTAATTTATATTTATATCCATAAATATATAAAGTGTTATATTTATACCCATAAATATATAAAGTATTATATTTATAATAGAAATATACAAAGTATGTAATATATAAAGTTTATATCATGTATATATCATATACACACATATATAAATATACGAAGTATTAAGAAACATATTAAGCATATTTATAATATAAATATACAATGTATGTTATATATGAAGTTTATACCATGTATATACCATATACATACATATATAAAAATACAAAGTATAAAGAAACATACTAAGCATATTTATATATTTATGGTATATGATATAATATACCATAAATATGCAAAGCATGTTTTACATAGAAATAATTTATTCACACACAGTAAAATCTTTCATGTATAAAAAAATTAAAGAAATAAATTAACGACATCCTAAAATTTAATAACAACTCATCATTTCTTATTTTTTAGGAACGGAATCTGAAAGAAATAAATTAAATAAATTCCTAAAAAAATAAATTTGTTTGAAAGATAATATTTGTTACCTAAAAAACGGGAAGCAGTGATCTGTTAATATAACATCCATATTTAAAATTTTCAAATATGAGAAAACAGCTATTAATGTAAATATTATATATGTCATAATTGAAATTCATTAAATATGACCATGTATATATAATTATTTTTAGGCCAAAGTCATCGACAGACACTCAAACTTGTTGCGAAAATTCATTTAGACCCCTAAACTAAGGCCTGTTTCTATTATACCCCTAAACACCCCGAATTTTGTTCCAATTTGACATTTTTTCCCCTATCAGCAAAAAGGTCAAAGTGTGTGTTGCACACACGCGATGACGTGGCAAAATAAGCTAATTGAAAGCTGACAAGTGGCATTGTGGATCCAATAATTATTAAAAAATAGTTATAATTTTTTTTAAAAAAAAGTATATGAAAATGACATTGAGGAAATTATTAAAAAATAATTCTAAAATTATTTTAAAAATAAAAATAAAAAATTGATTATTTTAAAAAATTATAATTTTTTTCAAAAATGAAATAAATTATTAAAAAATGATTTTTTTTAAAAATAATTATTAAAAAAATTATAAATATTTTTAAAATTGAAAATAAAAAATGGCATTGAGGATTTAAATTATGAAAAAATAATTATAAAGTTATTTAAAAATTAAAAATAAAAAACTGGTTATTTAAAAAAAATTATAATTTTTTTAAAAACTGAAATAAATTATTAAAAAAATTAATTATTAAAAAAAATTATAAAAGTTTTTAAAAAATGAATATAAAAAAATGGCATTGAGGATATAAATTATGAAACAATAATTATAAAATTATTTACAAAATAAAAATAAAAAAATGATTATTTGAAAAAATATAAATTTTTTAAAAAATGAAATAAATCATTAAAAAATTATTTTAAAAATAAAAAATTAATTATTAAAAAAATTATAAAACTTTTGTAAAAGAAAATAGAAAATTACATTGAGGATCCAAATTATGAAAAAATGATTATAAAACTATTTGAAAAATTAAAATAAAAAACTAATTATTTAAACAGATTATTAAATTTTTTTCAAAATGAAATAAATTATTAAAAAATTATTTTCTAAAAAAGTTATTATTAAAAAATTATAGAATTTTTTAAAAAAATAAAAATAAAAAATGGCATTGAGGATATAAATTATGAAAAAATAATTATAAAATTATTTAAAAAATTAAAATAAAAAATAATTATTTTAAAAAATTATAAACATTTTTAAAAAATGAAAAAATTATTTAAAAATTAAAAATTAATTATTAAAAAATGATAAAACTTTTTAAAATGAAAATAAAAAATGGCATGGAGGATCCAAATTATGAAAAAATAACTATAAAATTATTTTAAAACAAAAATAAAAAACTAATTATTAAAAAGAAATTACAAAAATTTTTAAAAGATGAAAATAAAAAACTATTTTTTTTTAAATTCGATTTTATTAAAAAATAAAAAATTGAGGCCCTCTAATGCTTTTTGGGGCCTTTAGTGTTTAAAAAATTTTTTTTTGGGGCCCTCAATGTCACTTGGCAACTTTTTATTCGTAAAGTAGTAAAAAGATAAATGCTCCTCATGCGCCTCCCACGATGGCACTGCACGGGCAGTGCCACATCGGCAAAAAATGCCCAATTGGAACAAAATTCGGGGGTTTAGGGGTCTGATAAGAACAGACCTTAGTTTTGGGGTCTAAGTGAATTTTCGCAACAAGTTTGAGTTCCTATCGATGCCTTTGGCCTTATTTTTATAATAGTGGCTAATTGTGTTCTTTTTCCATTAATAGATAAATTTTAATTGGGTGATTTTGATAGTTTGTAAAAGTTAGGGCATAAAATTATATTTTAAAAAGTTTTTTCAAAAGTCAATTTTTTTTTTCAAAAAAGACATAGCCAAACACAACTCTAACTCCAACTTCAACTTCAACTCCAAATTTTTTTAATTTTTATGGCCAAACGGCTACTAAAAACCATATACCTGAATTGGGATTTGTTGTTCTGCATATCTGTTAAGCTTTCTCTATCATCTGTTATGACTACTGGTTTATTTATTTGCCTTTATGTACAAAATAAAAAGAATAAAAATTAAAATTTAGAGGATCGGTGGTTGGTTGTGTTCAAGATGGAAGTTGTTGTTTCCTCGGATGATGATCTATTGTTGTTCTATTTGGTTCAATGTTATGCTGTTGTCGTTCATTTTTTGCCAATTGACTCTCCAAATTCAATTTTGTTTTAGGTCTCCATATTTTGAGGATAATTTTTTATCTTCAAAATCTGATTTTCCTAAGTAATATCTTAGTTCAAGTCGCTCAAATATTTCTCAAGTCGTTTTTCAGTATAAACATTTTACTAAAATTGTTAGGAATATCATGCATATGTTGAAACTTCTGAAATAGTTGTGTTTATGCATTTATCCTTGACCAAATTTTAAGTTTGAAGTGAAACTTCTCTGCCTCAAGCAACGACGCCAGCGTGTGTTTATTATTGTGATAAAATTTTTAATTGGATTTTCTTTAACCAACTGGGTATTGAAAATTAGTTAGAAATATCGTACACTTATTTGTTACATGCTTTACTATTTGGAAGCCTCTGGTGCGTGTATAAGGGAATAATAGACTTACTTAAGGTAAGAATTGAAAATGTGCAAGTTAATCCTGTAGATGTATTGAAATTATGGGTTTGAATGTATGGCATGTTAGTGGGTGAATGTGTCAGTGCATGTTGTTGGCAATTAAGTTGAATTTTTCTCATATGCTTCAGTGGAAATTTTAATTTAGTTTTTTATAGAGTAAGTACATAATTACCCCATTGATGTTGATCGAGATTTTTAAAAAAACACTTAAATTTTGATTTCGACCTATTATCCCACGATTCTTGCTTAATCCGTTGCAAACACACCATTTTGACCCTCTGCGTGTATACACGCATCACAGGCGAGTGAAGGGCTCGAATTTGACTTTTTTGACCAATCAGAAGCTGCCACGTGTAAAATAATTTATATATAATTTATATTCCTTTTTTAAAAAAATAATAATATTTATTTTATAAAATTATCTCTACCCCTCTCCGCCCCTCCCCCTCCCAACCCACCCACTCTTCTTCAACTCAATTCACCATTAAAGCTTCCATTGAAGCTTTTTTTTTTTGAAGAAAAAAAATCATTCATTAAAACTCCATTTTACAATTAAATCATATCATTTAACTACCCACCATTTCTTCTTCAACACAATGTCTTCTTCAACACCATTAAAGCTCTTCAACACAATGTCACCATTAAAGCTCTTCCATTGAAGCTTTTTTTTTTTTAAATCATATCATTAAAAGTCCATTTTTCAGTTAAATCATATCATTTAACTATCTTTAAAACTCAATTCAATTATAAAACTTTCAATTCAATCATAAAATTATTTTTTGAAGTGATTTAAACCAAAAAAAAAAAAGAATGTGAATGCATGCTGGCGGAGTGTGGGAGGGGGTTGGGGGGAGCTACTGATGGGTATGGGGTGTTGGATGGGGGGTAGGGGTGCTAAATGGGGGTGGGGGTTGAGGGGAGCTGCTGACGCGGGAGGGGGGAGGTGCCGGATGGGGTGGGGGTTGGTCTTAACTGTGTAAGAACAGGACGTCTAATAGAGTTTCATGGATCGTTACGTAGATGTCCGTATCTATTTTCGAGAGGCTATAGGATGTCTTTAGGAAACTTTTCTTATTTTTAGTCCTTACCATGCGAAGTTCTTTCATATGTTGTGTTCTGAGTTATGTTTCACTTTTTCTGCACAGATGGTGTTGACTGGGTCCTGTGAGAGTAGTGCTGTAGAGCCTTCACCCAGAGAGCGAGCGTCGATTCGTGGATGAACTTGAGGGAGGGGAGGACCTCATGGTGCAACCTCGTCTAGGAGGAGTGCTAGGGGACTCTTCTAAGCCTTATTTTGAGCAAGTTAGAGGTGTGGGTCCTACTCCAGTTCTTCAGAGTTCGTCTGCCCCACTTTTAGAGAGATTGTTAGTGCGTTTGTTGACCCGTTTATAGGGTTCTCCTTTGGTTATATCGGGTGTTCCTCCAGTTTAGAGTGCGGATCCTTCTGTTGCACCTGCTTCTAGTTTGGGTACTCCTCAAACCCCGATTCCTATTCCACCTTGAATGCCAACATCTGACAATGAGGTTCCGAGATTAGTAGCTCAGCCGTCATCTATGTAACCTCCTCAGATGGGATCACAACTTTCCAGATTTACTATATCTTCTCTCATGGCTAGTGTAGTGATATCTTCCGAGGATCAGAAAAGGTTTGAGAGGTTTATTCAGTTGGGTCCTCCTAGATTTGGTGGTGTAGTGGGTGATATGCCTATGAGTTTCTGATTGATTGCCGAGAGAAGTTACACAATTTGGGTTCGCTTGAGTCTTATGGAGTTGCCTATGCAACTTATCAGTTGAAAGATACGGTGAGAGATTGGTGGAGATTTCTTGTCATTGTAGATCCCGTAAATCTCCTGAGATAACCTGGGATCAGTTTACTAAGGCTTTTCTTGAGAGACTTGTGCCTTTCAGTTTGAGAGACTGTATGCGGAATGAGTTTGATCATTTGGAGCAGGGCTCCATGTCAGTTGCTGCGTATGGGGCACGCTTCCATGCCCTGTCCAGATATTCCTATGATAGCATTTCCACCAAGTCTGAGAAGATTTAAAAGTTTTTGAAGGATTTATATGTCTTCCTTCAATTGGCTATGTCTTAGATGGTTGTGTTTGGGGTTTCTGTTCAGAGTATTATGTATCATACTAAGATAACAGAGGGTATTCTTAGTGCATCTCAGGGAGGCGCCAAGAAGGCGCAATGTTTTGGTGAGTTCAGAAGTCAGACCTCTTGAGGCAGAGATTGTAGAGGTTCTCATGAATACCATGGTAGGCCCGTGTAGGCAACTTTATAGAGTTCAGGTGGTGGATCTTCTAGTTCAGTAGTTCAGGATGGCTGTTCGAGCTCAGTTGTACCTTCTTCTATTGAGACTGGTTGTAGAAGTTGCTATGTGCGTGATGAGATTGACCATGTGGCTAAGGACTGTCCTTGTCGAGTGGTTTGGCTTACTTTTGTTCTAGCTATGAGGGGTAGGGGTGCTACCAGAGATGTAAGGGGCAGAGGAAGTGGAGCTCGAGGAGGTGGTCATGGGGCCAACCAAGCAGTGGGTGGTCGTGGGACCACCCAAGCAGTTAGTGATCATGGTTAGTGTTATGCTATACCAACCAAACCTGAGGCAGAGTCTTCTGATGTTATGATTACAGGTATTGTCCCTGTTTATTTTAGACTTGTATCTATATTATTTGATCCCAGATCAACTTTCTCCTATGTATTTGTATATTTTACTTTGGGTTTTAATTCTGTTAGTGGGCCTCTTTCTATGCCTCTTCATATATCTAACCCTGTAGGTGATTCTTTAGTGGTGGATCGGGCGCGATGATCTTGTGTTGTGACTTTTAAGGGGCATGAGAATTTGGTAGATTTGCTTATATTAGATATGGTCGATTTTGATGTTATTTTAGGCATGGATTGGTTGACTTTTTCTCATGCTGTCTTAGATTGCTTTGCTAAGACCGTGACTTTACCTTCGCTGGGTGTGCCAAGGATAGCTTGGAAGGGTACACTTTCTTCGGGTCCTAAGAGGATTGCATCTTATGTTCAGGCTCATAAATTAGTTGAGAGGGGATGTTTATCTTACTTTGCCCATATTTGTGACACCAGTATTGTTTTGTCGCCTTCCTTAGATTCTATCCGTGTTGTACGTGAGTTTGTGGATGTATTCCCTACGAACTTGCCTGGTATACCACCATTTCTTCTTCAACACAATGTCTTCTTCAACACCATTAAAGCTCTTCAACACAATGTCACCATTAAAGCTCCTCCATTGAAGCTATTTTTTTTAAATCATATTATTAAAAGTCCATTTTTCAGTTAAATCATATCATTTAACTATCTTTAAAACTCAATTCAATCATAAAACTTTCAATTCAATCATAAAATTATTTTTTGAAGTGATTTGAACCAAAAAAAAAAGAGAATGGGAATGCATGCTGGCGGAGTGTGGGAGGGGGTTGGGGGGTTAGGGGGAGCTACTGATGGGGATAGGGTGTTGGATGTGGGGTAGGGGTGCTAAATGGGGGTGGGGGTTGAGGGGAGCTGCTGACGCGGGTGGGGGGGGGAGGTGCCGGATGGGGTGGGGGGAAGAGGGGGTGGGGTGGGGTGTTAAATTAAATAAAAAGAAAAAATTTATTTAAAAAATTATGAAATTAAACGTAGTTGACACGTGGTAGCACCTGATTGGCATGTGTCTTCACTCACTTTGTTTTGATTGAGATTCAGCAAAAAATGGTGTGTTTGCAACGAAATAAAGAAGAATCGTGGGGTAATAGGTCGATGTTAAATTTTAGGTGTCTTTTTGAAAATCTCGGACAAGATCAGTGGTGTAATTATGTATTTACTCTTTTTTATATTCGTTCTTTTGTTGGCCATATTAGTAGCAGGTTGCTTAGTTTATCGATTTAAGGTTGGATTTATCTCTCGTGTTAACTCATTAAAATTAGAAATTTTGAGTTATTTCATGGTCTTATATTATATATTATTTTAATACGTTGCTTATTTACATTATTTAAGGTCGGGTCTCTAATCTTTATCTTTTTTTTTTTTTATATGTACACTCGGGAGTTGGAGTTTCATAACAAAATTTATTTTTGACCCGACTAATCGGGTCAACCGCTATTAGGATCGCAAAGCTTCGAGATCGCATACTTGAAAAATCAAACCCCAAAATGGAGTCTAGTACCCTCTTTAGTTGATCTTCGATAACTTACTCATATTATATTATGCCCCTTTAGAATGATGATTAACTTTGTGTTCATTATTAATTCTGTTCGAGACACTTCGTTGTTTTATTGTTTTCATAATTCCTTTATTATTTGTCGATATTTTAAATATTGTTATCACATTGTTGCGGTTAATGCTTAACTAATTAGTCCATAAAAATTATTGTCTTCAAGGACTAGCGATTCTTAAATTTTTTGAGTAATTGTTTAGTTGGCTATTTTAAGAGGCTTACTAATCAGCGGACGTAGTGATTTCCATGTCCTTCTCGAAACAATGAATGAAATTTCAAAGCTAATTAAATAAGATAGAAAATCATGTAAAAACTTGGATTTTTCAAAAATGAGCTTATTCGTCAATTTACTTCAACAAGTTAATTAATTTTGATGTTTCAATTTTTGACACTTGTTGGAGTTTTCCTCAGATTCAAGGACTAAATTTATGGTATATATTCATATACGCACTACAGTATACAAGGTATTTCAAATCATCGTTTATTACTATTATTTACACCTTACTTTAAATTGTATATTTATATTTTACTATTAAGTTGATTCATTAATTTTTAATCATTATTTTAACATCTCGCAAATAAACAAACATTGTCATGTTTTATACACATTAGTGTATTTTAATCAAGAATTAGTGCGTCTTGACACCATATATATATATATATTAAAGGCATCTATATAAATTTACTCTTGAACATAAATTATTTTTATACTTTTAGACGTGAACGATAATATTCATAAGAAATAAATTTCACATGTTCTTAAAAGGAAAAATGACCTTCTGGACTTCTGTACTATGTCAGTTTTGTAAGTTGGACACTTCTACTTACATGTTTGTCCATTGGACCCTTGAATCCATTAAAAAAATTATTTTGCACCCTTCGACCGTTGATGGAGTTGATGAACTGGGTGTTTCGATCGTATCTTAACTCTTTTATTATTGTATATATAGATGATATCTTGGTGTATTCCAAGAGTGAGGTTGAGCATAAGGAGCATTTGCATATTATGCTTCAGAGATTAAGGGATGAGAAGTTGTATACTAAGTTCTCTAAGTGCGAGTTTTGGTTGCAGTCTGTTTATTTCTTGGGTCATGTAGTGACTAAGGAAGGTATTATGGTTGATCCAGCCAAGGTTGCAGCGGTTCGTGATTGGGGTAGACCTACTTTGCCCATCGAGATTCAAAGTTTTGTTGGTTTGGATGGGTATTATCGGTATTTTGTTGAGGGTTTTTCACCCATTGCAGCTCCATTGACCAAGTTGACCCGGAAGAAGATTTTCTTTCAGTGGTCCGATGCTTGTGAGGAGAGCTTTCAAAAGCTCAAGGATTTGATGACTTCAGCTCCTATATTGGCTTTGCCCAAAAAGGGCATGGGCTTTACCATATTTTGTGATGCTTCAGGTGTTGGGTTAGGTGTTGTGTTGATGAATGAGGGCAAGATAATTTTCTATGCGTCTTATTAGTTGAAGTTTCATGAGAGGAATTATCCTACCCATGATTTGAGTTGTGCGCAGTTGTGTTTACCTTAAAGTTGTAGAGGCACTACTTATATGGAGTTCATTGTGAGATCTTCTCAGATCATCATAGCCTTCAGTACTTTTTCACCCAGAGAGATCTTAATATGAGGCAGCGCCGTTGGCTTTTGTTGCTTAAGGATTATGACTTGACTATTCTCTACTATCCAGGCAAGGCTAATGTGGTTGTAGATGCCTTGAGACAAAAGTCGACTAGCATGGGTAGCTTGGCGCATCTTTTGATCCAGGATAGGCCTTTGGCCTCAGAGGTTAAGTCTTTGGCTAACCAGATGGTTAGGCTTGATATTTTGACAGGGGCGTGTTTTGACATTTGTGGATGCTAAATCTTCTTTGATGGAGCAGATTTGAGCTCATATGTTTGATGATGTTGGATTGAGGTCGATTCGAGATAAGGTATTGAGTGGGTAGGATAAGGAAGTCTCACTTGATTCAGATAGAGTTTTGTGGATTGGAGGCCGAGTTTATGTGCCGAGAGTGGGTGACTAGATTAGATTAATCTTGGAGGAGGCCCATTAGATCTATCCATCCAGGTGTGACTAAGATGTATCATGATTTAAGGCAACATTACTGGTGGGGTGGTATGAGGCAAGATGTAGCAAATTTTGTGGCTCGTTGCCTTTGTTTTCAGTAGGTGAAGGCCGAGCATATAAGGCCTGGTGGGTTGCTTCAGAGGTTACCCATTCCCGAGTGGAAGTGGGAACGGATCACCATGGACTTTGTGACTGGTTGCCTCGTACATCTCATGGTTCTGAAAGTGTTTGGGTTATCATGGGTCGATTGACCAAGTCAGCTCATTTTAATTTGGTTCAGGTTTCATTCAGTGCTGAGAGGTTGGCCCGTATCTATATTTGTGAGATTATGCATCTGTATGGTGTGCCGGTGTCCATTATTTTAGATCGAGGTTTTGTGTTCACATCTTACTTTTGGAAGACTTTTCAAGAGGAGTTAGGTAC
The DNA here is from genome assembly GCA_030864225.1 of Capsicum baccatum var. pendulum. Classification (NCBI taxonomy): domain Eukaryota; kingdom Viridiplantae; phylum Streptophyta; class Magnoliopsida; order Solanales; family Solanaceae; genus Capsicum; species Capsicum baccatum. The sequence goes on from CM061561.1 coordinate 53,750,063, forward strand.
TAGGTTTGATCTTAGCACAACGTTTTACCCCCCAGAATGATGGCCAGTCAGAGCGGACTATCTAGGTTTTGGAGGATATACTTCGTGCATGCGCGATGGATTTTGGTGGCCAGTGGGAGTATCATTTGGCTTTAGCAGAGTTTGCATATAATAAGAGTTACCATTTCAGTATTGATATTGCTCATTTTGAGACATAGTATGGTAGGCGTTTTCACTCCCCAGTAGGTTGGTTCAATGTTTTTGAGGTGAGACCTCTTGGTACAGATTTGCTTTGCGAGTCTTTGGATAAAGTCCGAGTCATTTAGGATAAACTTAGAGCGACTCAGAGTAGGCAGAAGTGTTATGCTAATTGTAGACTCGTGCCTTGAGATTTGGTGTTGGTGATCGTGTTTTCCTTCGAGTTTCACCCATGAAGGGTGTGATGAGATTTGGGAAGAAATCTAATACCCCAAGAACTTTAACCAATAGTTCCACCATGACTCAAGCTCATGAGAAATAAATTATAGTGCTTTGGTTGTTTTCTGATCAAGGGTAATGTGTATTAAGGCCTCAAAGATGTCCTAGCGATTAGGTGAGTCAAAACATCCCTTACTGATTGAATTCTTGAGAAGGATTTTAGCATAGTCAACTTCAAACGAGCATATATCTTGTTACACTAACAAATTTTGAGCTCATGACCGACCAACAGATAGATAATTGAATTATCTTACCAACGGTACCAATTTCACCCAAATCCGATATCGGAGCAAAAAGTTATGTCTATTTGCTCCAGCGTGTCAGCCTAGAAATTTTGTGCCGACATTTTGTGATGACTTGTCACAAGTCTGACGGCTTGTCACAAAATGTCATCACCTTAGGTAGAAAGTCACAAATTCCAACATTTTGTGACGACTTGTCACAAGTCTGACGGCTTGTCACAAAATGTCGTCAACCTTAAGCAGAAAGTCATAAATTCCACCCTTTTATGAAGACATTTCATGATGACTTGTCACAAGTCTGACGACTTGTCACAAATGTCGTCAGCTATTTTTTCAGCAATTAAAGAACATTTTTACAAGGGTATTTTGGTCCTTTCCCATCTTTTGGAGGCCCCTATATATGAGAATCCCCATCCAAATCTTAATTTCTTCATTTTCTCTTCCAATTCTCTTAAGAAAATATATCTAGAGTTTCATTCAAGAACATTAATCTTCCAAAATCATCATAAATCTTCAAGATTTCTTCAAGAACCAAGTTCCTCATAGTGTGGGCTTCGAGAATCATTTATTACAAGTGTGGATAGAATCTCAAGCACTAGAATTCATCCAATTTCAAAGATTAATGTATGTGGGGTTTTGAACAAGAGCAATCCTTTCGTTCTTGTGCCCAAAGCTTTGATTTCTATTATGAATTTATATGATTTTGCAAGTGGGTTTATACCCAAATTACTTTATCATGAGACTATGAGAACATAAATTGTTCAAGCTTTGTTATACATGATTATTTTACTATTCCCAAGTTATGACTTGATATTTAATATTGTGAATTTCATATTTCTACCATGAGTTGATATTTCAAGTGCTTTCAAGATATGCGTGAAGCTTTAAGCTTCCTTATGACAAATTAGATTATTGAGTATATTGATTTATGAGATTGAGTCATTACAATGAGTCTTGATATTTCCTCAAAGTTATTGATGTTGCCATGATTTAATGAATTGATACATTTTGATATTGAGAAAGATTGATTTAATTTGAGTCGAGTTAGGAATCCACAAATTGATTATGATTTGATAAATGAGAAAGAGATTTGATTTGATCTTCATGATAAACCCTTGTGATGTTTGTGATGGATTTCCTAACGCGTCTGAGCTTGTGTCTGGGAGTAGTATTTAGCATCGAGCGGGAAATGTGGTATTTCACCCAAAACTACGTGCCACCGTAGTATTGGTATTGATATTTGTGGGCCAGAGGCCGAGTATGAGATTGTGATCACTAAATTAAGGTTGTACTCCCTGGCAAGAGTACGACGCTCCCACCAATGTGGGGTTCTCTCCTTAGGAGGGCAAAACGTTGGACTCCAAGTAGCTCATATGGTTTATGTCGGTTATAAGAACCTCCAATGTCCATAAGAGTTGAGTTCCTTGAATTACCGAGTCACTTCGAGTCTTGAGGTGAAGAGTTGAGTTGTTTATGATGATTTATAAGGTTTTTATCATATGATTTATTTACTATGTTTCAATCTAACTCAAGCCAAGTGAGCCATCATTGTACATATGCATATTTTCATGAAATTGATGATGATATTTACATTGTTGCATGAACCCCCACATACTCAGTACATTCCAAAGTGCTGACCCACATATTTTTCCTATGGGCTACATTTTCTCGTAATGTAGGTTCAGGTACTTAGCCTCAGCCGCGTTAATGATATTTGGGTGCCTCACTACGTTTCCTCAGTGCCGAGTCCTCATGGTTCGAGGACCGTGTCTATATTTTTATGATATTGTTTTGTTGTTTTGGCTTTTAGTACTGTTGAGTCAGTTGGGGGTTTGTCCTAAAGGCTCCTTGATTTTGACATATAGAGGCTTTGTCAGACTAGAGGGATGGTATATACAGACATTCAATATATATTTTGGTTGCACAGTTTAGTATTCTCCAGTATCTATCCTGAACCCGATGCGATATATCTCTATATTATGCATGACTATTTTTGAATTGAGTTCCTTGAGGTAGCTTCAGGCTCCGAGGGTTAGCTTGGGACTACGTGTCGCCCTAAGCACCGTGTGACATCTCGAGATGGAAATTTAGGGGTGTTACAAAGCTTGGTATCAAAGCCTAAGGTTTAAGGAGTCCTAGGTCTTAGGGAGTCTGATAAGCCGCGTTACGTAGAGTCTTGATCATCGGTGTGTAGCGCGCCGCATCTATGAGCAAGAGGCTATGGCACGTTTTAGGAAAAGTTGTTTTTTTCTTTCTAAAGTTTATCATGCCTACAACTTTATCTTTATCTGTGATTAACTCGTGCTCTCTTATAACAGAAAATGCCTCCTCGTCGAGCTCATAAAAATAATGAACAATCTCAACCCGTTGATTCCTTGAACGAGCATGTGTCTCATGCAGAATTCCGAGCAGTTTTTCAAGCACTAGCCTCGGAAGTTACCGCCAATGCTCAAGCTAACGCCCAGGCTACTGTTCCACCTCTGCAAGAGAATAATTCTGCTGTAGGTCGAGTTTATGACTTTATGCGGATGAATCAGCCTGACTTCTATGGGTCGAAGGTAGGTGAAGCCCCACAGATATACTTGGATGAAGTGAGAAAGATCACCCAGATTGCGCACGTGACAGGAGGAGAGTGTTGAATTAACTGCCTATCGAATGAAAGATGTTGCATATGATTGGGTGGAGATATGAAGGGAGAGTAGAGGGGAGGATTCCGCTCCCACGACTTGGCAGTTATTCCAGGATGTTCTTGGATAGATTTTTTCCTCTTGAGATGAGGGAAGCAAAGATAGAGGAATTCATGAATTTGAGACAAGGCTCCATGATTGTTAAGGAGTATTATCTTAGATTCAATCAGTTATCCAAATATGCTCCTCGTATGATGGTTGACTCCAGGACCATCATGAGTAAGTTCGTGACCAGCGTGTCGAGTTACATTGTGAAAGAGTGTAGATTTGCTATGCTTAATAGAGAGATAGACCTTTCTCGGTTGATGATACATGCCTAACATATTGAAGCTGATAAGGTGAAAGAGAGGGAGAGAGTAAGAGGGAATAAAAGATCTAGATCAGAGCAGTAGGGATTTGGTCAGTCCAGATTATATGGAGGGAACCACCCTCAATTCCAGAGACGTCCATTTATGCTCGCGTCTTCCTCAGTTAGTGCTCCCGCACCTAGAAGCAAGCAGGAGCAGGGGAACATGCCTATCCCGTCCAGGTCTCAGGAAAGTGTAATTAACAGACCTCGTCTTTCTTTATGTACTAAGTGTGGTAGAGATTATTTTGCCGAGTGTTTTGTTGATCAGAGGGGTTGCTTTGGTTGTGGCAAGTTAGGGCACCGACTTAGAGATTTTCCGTATGCTAGACAGGGGAGTCGAGATGCTTGTCCCCAGAGTCAGGATACCAGTTCCCCCGCTCCCATAGTCCGCCCAGTTCCTCCTCAGGGCGCCTCTTCTAGTACTGCTGGCGGTTCACGCCAGAATCGCTTCTATGCTATACCATCTCACCAGGAGCAAGAAGACTCTCCAGATGTTGTCACTGGTATGCTCCTAGTCTTTCATTTTGATGTGTATGTATTGATGGACCCCGATTCGAGTTTCTCTTATGTGACACCTCTGGTTGCTGTAAATTTTGAGATGGACCCTGAACGGATTCCTGAGACTATTTTAGTTTCTATCCGGTAGGAGAATCTGTTATTGCTAAGAGAGTGTTTAAGAAGTGTCCTGTCACTGTCCTTTATCGGGTCATATGTGCTGATTTAATTGAGCTAGATATAGTTGATTTTGATGTCATTCTGGGTATAGATTGGCTTCACTCGTGCTATGCGTCTATAGATTGTAGTAACCTAGTGGTCAAGTTTCAGTTTCCTGACGAGCCCATTTTTGAGTGGTCCGGGAGTTATGTAACTCCGAAGAGCCATTTCATATCCTACCTCAAAGCTAGGAAGTTGATTTCCAAGGGTTGCATCTATCACCTAGTTCGAGTTAAAGACTTCAAGTCTGAGACTCCGACTATTCAGTTAGTTAGCATTGTTAATGAGTTTCCCCATGTTTTATCGAAAGATCTCCCAGGGGTCCCACCTGATAGAAATGGAATTCGGGATTGATCTACTTCCCAACACTCAGCCTATTTCTATTCCTCCATACCGTATGGTTCCCACAAAACTTATATAGTTGAAGGAGCAACTCAAAGATCTCTTAGACAAAGGCTTTATCAGACCCAGTGTTTCCCCGTGGGGTACACCTATTCTATTCGTGCGTAAGAAAGATGGTACATTGCATATATGCATTGACCACCGTCAACTCAACAAGGTAACTATCAAGAACAAGTATCCTCTTCCTAGGATCGATGATTTATTTGATCAGCTATAGGGTGCAAGTTATTTCTCAAAGATAGACCTTAGATCCGACTATCATCAGCTTAAAGTGATAGAGTGTGATATTCCAAGACAACCTTTCAAACCCGTTATGGTCACTTTGAGTTTCTTGTCATGTCTTTTGGGTTAACCAATGCTCCAGCAGCCTCTATGGACCTTATGAATCGAGTGTTCAAGCAATATCTTGATATGTTTGTAATTGTATTCATAAATGATATTCTTGTGTATTCCCAAAGAGAGGATGATCATGCCGACCATCTTAGGATTGTCTTGCAAACTCTTAGAAATCATCAATTATTCACTAAATTTAGCAAGTGTGAATTTTGGCTAAGGTCAGTTGCTTTTTTGGGTCACATTGTTTCCGCCGAAGGCATTAGAGTCGATCCCCAAAAGACAAAAACTGTAAAGAATTGGCCTAGACCTACCTCCCCATCTAACATTAGGATTTCTTACGTCTAGCTGGTTACTACCGTCGTTTTGTTTAGGGATTCTCTTTCATTGCGTCTCCCATGACCCGGTTGACCCAAAAGAAAGTTAAGTTCCAGTGGATAGATGCTTGTGAGAAGAGTTTTCAGGAGTTGAAGACTCAACTCACTTCAGCCCCAGTGTTAGCTTTACCCGATGATACTGATGGTTTTGTGGTGTATTGTGACGCTTCTAGAGTTGGTTTGGGTTGTGTGTTGATGCAGAGGGGTAAAGTTATAGCTTATGCCTCTAGACAGTTGAAGCCTCATGAGAAGAATTACTTGAAGCCTCATGAGAAGAATTACCCAACTCATGATCTTGAATTAGCAGCTGTAGTTTTTGCTTTGAAAATCTGGAGACATTATTTGTATGGTGTTCATGTTGATGTGTTTACTAATCACAAAATCTTGCAGTATGTGTTTACTCAGAGGGAGTTGAATCTTAGGCAAATAAGATGGTTAGAGTTGCTAAAAGACTATGATATGAGTGTGTTGTATCACCCGGGCAAGGCCAATATTGTGGCAGATGCTCTTAGCAGGTTGTCTATGAGTAGTGTAGCTCATGTAGAGAATAATAAAGGAGAATTGGCTCATGATGTGCATCGTTTGGCTAGGTTGGGTGTTAGGTTGCTTGATTCTGCTGAAGGGAGTATGTCAGTTCAGAGTAGTTCCTAGTCCTCTTTGGTCTCGGAGGTAAAGAAGAAGCAAGACAGGGATCCTAGTTTGGTCAGACTGAAGGATTCAGTTAAGGACCAAAAGGTAGCGGTTTTCTCCTAAGGGAGAGATGGTATGTTGAGATTTAGGGTAGATTATGTGTTCCCGATGTTGATGATCTAAGGTAGAAAATTATGGCTGAAGTGCATAGCGCGGGATATTCTATTCATCCCGATGCTACCAAGATGTACTGCGATTTATGGGAAATCTATTGGTGGAACGGTATGAAGAAATACATAGCAGGATTTGTGGCAAAGTGTTCTACTTGTCAATAGGTTAAGGTAGAGCACCAAAGGCCCGGTGGTGTAATGCAAGAGTTTAGCATTCCTACTTGGAAGTGGGAAGAAATGAATATGGATTTTGTAATTGGTTTACCTCCTTCTCATTGCAATCATGATTCGATTTGGATTGTTGTAGACCGGTTGACTAAATTAGCTTATTTTTTGCCAGTGCATTCGTCTTATACAACTGAGGATTATGCTAGATTGTATATCCATGAGTTAATAAGACTGCATGGAGTTCATTTGTCTATCATCTCAGACAGAGGTACTCAGTTTACTTCATAGTTTTGGAGAGCCTTTCAGAAGGGTCTTGGTACCCAAGTTCATTTGAGTTCCATTTTTCATCCGCAGACTGATGGTCAGGCTGAGAGGACTATTCAGACTTTGGAGGATATATTTAGGGCATGTGCGCTTGATTTCAAAAGTAGTTGGGATGAGCACTTGCCATTGATCGAATTTGTGTATAACAATAGTTTCCATGCTAGTATTCAGATGGCCCCGTTCGAAGCTTTGTATGGGAGAAGATGTAGATCACCTATAGGTTAGTTTAAAGTAGGAGAAGCAACTGTGATTGTGCCTGATGCTGTGTTCGAGGCTATGAAAAAAGTTAAGCTGATTTGAGAAAGATGAAAAACCACTCAAAGTTGTCAGAAGTAGTATGCAGATGTGAGAAGAAAAGATCTCGAGTTTAATGTTAATGATTTGGTGTACTTGAAGGTTTCACCCATGAAAGGGGTGAAGAGATTTGGGAAGAAGGGAAAGCTTAGTCCCCGTTATGTGGTCCATATAGGATTCTGAGCCGTGTTGGGAAAGTAGCATATAAAGTAGAGTTACCTGCGGAGTTGTCTAGCATTCATCTGGTATTCTATGTTTTAATGCTTAAGAAGTATATTGGTGATTCTGTCGTGGTTGATTCTTCCGAAAGCTTAGATATTCAGGATAAGCTTTCATTTGAGGAGATTCCGATTGAGATTTTGGATTTTCAGATCCGTAGGCTAAGGAACAAATAAGTCCTTTAGTTAAAGTGCTTTGGCGAAATCAATCTGTTGAGGGTGCTACTTGGGAAGCGGAAGATGATATGCGAGCCAAGTACCCTCACCTCTTTTCTATGAGTTTGGAGCGAGCAGAAGGTACTATTCTTTCTTAATTCTGCCCCTTCTTATTAAAGATTCAGCTGTGTGTCTACTTCCATCACGAATTCATGCATTTTGTATAGTATCCGAAGGTATAGAGTGAAGTAAGTCCTTTGAGTGAGTCGTTCCATCTATACGTCCTCAATTTTTTCTTGTTTTTGGCCTATATGGCAATATTCAGGGACGAATGTTTCCAAGGGGGAGATATTGTAATACCCCAAGAACTCTAATCAATAGTTCCACCATGAATCAAGCTCATGAGAAATAAATTATAGTGCTTTGGTTGTTTACTGATCGAGGGTGATGTGTATTAAGGCCTCAAAGATGTCCTAGCGATTAGGTGAGTCAAAACATCCCTTACCGATTGAATTCTTGAGAAGAATTTTGACATAATCAACTTCAAATGAGCATATCTCTTGTTACACTAAGATATTTTGAGCTCATGACCCACCAACAGATAGATAATTGAATTATCATTCCAACGGTACCAATTTTACCCAAATCCGGTATTGGAGCGAAAAGTTATGCCTGTTTTACTCCAGCGTGTCAGCCTGGAAACTGTGTGACGACATTTTGTGACGACTTGTCACAAGTCTGACGGCTTGTCACAAAATGTCGTCACCTTAAGCAGAAAGTCACAAATTCCAATATTTTGTGACGATATTTTGTGATGACTTGTCACAAGTCTGACGGCTTGTCACAAAATGTTGTCAACCTTAAGTAGAAAGTCATAAATTCCACCCTTTTGTGAAGACATTTCGTGACGACTTGTCACAAATGTCGTCAGCTATTTTTTTCAGCAATTAAAGGACATTTTTGCAAGGGTATTTTGGTCTTTTCCCATCTTTTGGAGGCCCCTATATATATGAGAATCCCCATCCAAACCCTAACTTCTTCATTTTCTCTTCCAATTCTCTTAAGAAAATATATCTAGGGTTTCATTCAAGAACATTAATCTTTCAAAAATCATCCATAAATCTTCAAGATTTCTTCAAGAACCAAGTTCCTCATAGTGTGGGCTTCGAGAATCATTTATTACAAGTGAGGATAGAGTCTCAAGCACTAGAATTCATCCAATTTCAAAGATTAAGGTATGTGGGATTTTGAACAAGAGAAATTCTTTCGTTCTTGTGATCAAAGCTTTGATTTCTAATATGAATTTATATGATTTTGCAAGTGGGTTTATACCCAAATTACTTCATCATGAGACTATGAGAATATAAATTGTTCAAGCTTTGTTATACATGATTATTTTACTATTCCCAATCCATGACTTGATATTTAATATTGTGAATTTCATATTTCTACCATGAGTTGATATTTCAAGTGCTTTCAAGATATGTGCCAAGTTTTAAGCTTTCTTATGAAAAATTAGATTATTAAGTATATTGATTCATGAGATTGAGTTGTTACAATGAGTCTTGATATTTCCTCAAACTTATTGATGTTGCAATGATTTAATGAATTGATACATTCTGATATTGAGAAAGATTGATTTGATTTGAGTTGATTTAGGAATCCTCAAATTGATAATGATTTGATAAATTGGAAAGAGATTTGATTTGATCTTCATGATAGACCCTTGTGATGTTTGTAGTGGATTTCCTAACGCGTTCGGAGCTTGTGTCTGGGAGTAGTATTTAGCACCGAGCAGGAAATGTGGTATTTCTCCCAAAACTACATGCCACCGTAGGATTGGTATTGATATTTATGGGCCAGAGGCTGAGTATGAGATTATGATCACTAATTAAGGTTGTACTCCCTGGCAAGAGTACGATGCTCCCGCCAATGTGGGGTTATCTCCTTAGGAGGGCAAAACGTTGGACTCCATGTACCTCACATGGTTTATGTCAGTTATAAGAACCTCCCATATCCATAAGCGTTGAGTTTCTTGAATTACCGAGTCACTCCGAGTATTGAGGTGAAGAATTGAGTTGTTTATGATGATTTATGAGGTTTTTATCATATGATTTATTTACTATGAGATCATGAAAAGTATATTTCAATCTAACTCAAGCCAAGTGAGCCATCATTGTACATATGCATATTTTAATGAAATTGATGATGATATTTACATTGTTGCATGCACCCCCACATACTCAATACATTTCAAAGTGCTGAGCCATATATTTTTTCTATGGGCTATATTTTCTCGTAATATAGGTTCAGGTACTCAGCCGTAGCCGCGTTAGCGATATTCAAGTGCCTCACTACGTTTCCTCAGTGCTGAGTCCTCATGGTTCGAGGACCGTGTCTATATTTTTGTGATATCATTTTGTTGTTATGGCTTTCAGTACTGTTGAGTCAGTTGGGGGTTTATCCGAAAGGCTCCTTGATTTTGATGTATAGAGGCTTTGTCAGACTAGAAGGATGGTATGTACAGACATTCAATATATATTTTGGTTGTACAATTTAGTATTCTCCAGTATCTCTCTTGAACCCGATGTGATATAACTCTTTATTATGCATGACTATTGTTGAATTAAGTTCCTTGAGGTAGTGTCTGGCTCCGAGGGTTAGCTTGGGGCTATGTGTCGCCCTAAGCACCGTGTGACATCTCGAGATGGAAATTTAGGGGTGTTACAAGAAGGGCTAGCTTAACCCCAGGTATATTGGTCCATTTAAGATTCTTTGGACTTTTGGTGATATGGATTATGAGTTGGATTTTCCCTCTGATCTATTTGCTGTTCATCTAGTTTTTCATGTTTCTATGCTTTATCGCAATATTCTAGATGAGTCTCATATTATTCATTGAGAATCAGTTCAGCTAGATGAGCGGTTGTCATTTGTTGAGGAGACGATCTCCATTTTGGTTAGGGATGTTAGGATGTTGCGCTCTAGAGTTATCCTTATGGTTAAGGTCCAGTGGCGACATCGACCTGTAGATGAATTTACTTGGGAGGTCGAGTCTGATATGCGTAATTCTTATCCCCAGCTCTTTGTTGATTTAGGTATATCTTTTACCTTAGTTTGCAGATGAACTAGATTTTTAATAGTGGATGATGTAAGGACATAAAAATTTGATGAAATATGTGAAATTTGTGATTTTATGTGATTTGACTATTTTACCCCTCCCTGTAGCTGGATTATGGTATTTCTAGAGTGTGGGAGTGATTGACATAATTTTAGATGCATTTTGGTATCATTTATGCAATATTGTGGTTTTTGATGGCTTCGAGAGCCTTATTTTGGATTTAATGCAAAACTATCTTTTGATCCATGCGATGGATGGCCAAACAGACTACACTAGCAGCTTCGGAATATTGATGCCTAAAATGCTACATGATGCTCATGACCCCGAAGGACTACAAACTAACCCATGACTGATATCTATACCTGAACACTGCAAAATATACTTTATAGTGCGTAAATAAAGGCTGAAAAGCTATAAGGTTCAAAACTGTAACATAACTGATAAAATATAATATCAAGATGGGGTATGAAATACCCAAAACAACTGAAATAAACTGTCTGAACATGGTAGTCTGAAAAGCGTCTAACTGTCTGAATAAGGAGTTGATGGGACATGTCCCCAACTAACTCCATCTACATAAAGCTAACTGAGATAATGAAATAACTAATAATATCATCCTCGAATGATGAGGACTCATTGCTAAATCTGGCGGCTACTGCTGCTCTGGAGCTCGTGCTTTTGAACCTATGGTATAAAACACCATAGCACAAATGCGTCAGTACGATTGAATGTACTGGTATACATGTGAGGTAGGTTGAATGCAAAGGGTACATATGCATGAACTAAACTAACTGACTATATAACATAAATGTGAGAATGCATGTATGAATATATAATAACTGTAAATGAGTTTGTGATAATATGATTACTGAACCTGAGTACTAATATCATGAGATATTGATAACTGTATAACTAAAATAACTGATACTGAATGACTGTATCTGACAGTCTAGGTTCTGATGGAACTATCTGAGTTCCGTACTATTCTGAGTTGACTGCATTTGAAAGTCCTGAATGCTGTAGAACTATTTGAGTTTTATTACTGAAACTAAGACTAAGATTGTGGGAAGTAGTCATCTAACCGACATGCCCCAAATAACACATTATAGCTGAGTTGCGGTCCAATCTGTAACCCCAATTAAAAGGGTGTCAATACCGCGCCACCGGTAAGGACAAACTGTGAGTGACCCTCATTTGACAGTGTCCCCAAAATAGAATGGTGGGACCCTCATCTGACAGTGTTTATCCACCCCATCAACCCTCATCTGACAGTGTTGATGTCTCAACCTATGCTGGCTACATAGTTCTGGAACGCAAGGATGACTTCTAAGAATCACACCCTCATCTGACAGTGTGTGTTTCCATCCTTGGGTTCACTTGGTGCTAATTCCTACTCCTATCTGAATAGACACTGAACATGATTAATTGAACTGGACTACATTGAATTCATAGAGTTTCGTTAGCTGACGGAATACTATTGCGATTACTAAATTACTGAGCTTTCCTGAGTCATATGACCGACTGAGTTCTATGGATCATGACTTGACTGAGGATATCGTGAAACATGTCCATGACTCTAGGCACACAACTATATTTTTCGGGTACAAGTATCCCCAGGACTCGATAGAAGGAAACTGACAAAGCATGAATTTCTTGAATACATAACCAACATCAACAATACAAAATCCATTGGCTAAGGCATTTCATCAAACACTTGACATACATAACTTGTACATGAATGGGGATTTCATATTATCATACTAGTATAACACTTTTCCTTCACATAGGCATTTAATCAAACATATGGGGAGCATGCTTTGGTTATACAATTATCAACACATCTAATAATCATGGATACAAAAACGAACTTGTAAATTGAAAGGTTTATCATGAATATCGCGTAAATCATCACATATTAAAATCAATTCTTGTAAATAAATAGTCTATAACATGGAACAGAACCAACCAACAATATGAATCAACACATGACATAAATAAACAAATCTTGAATTTTGAAAAGAGATTCTTGAGCTTCATGGGTGAAAGAGACCCATGAACACATGAAATACCTTAGAATGTAACTCCGTAAAGATCCTTGGAGAGATTCTTGATCCTTACCCTTGAATTTTTAAGATTAGGGTTTCTTGGCTTTGAGAGTGTATGAAGAAATTTGGGAAAATAGAATGAATAATGATATCCTTAGGTCATGTAGGGTTAAATTTCGTATTTAAGGATGAACTAAAATCATGAGAAAAGACCTATTGAACCCTGGACGCGTCTTTTAAATTTTGTAAAAAATTTCCCAACCTAGACCCCTGGCGCGACGCCGTGCTATTGCGTCGTGTCACTGGAATTCGACAACTGAGAAATTAAATGATGGCGCGACGCGGGGTCATCGTGGAGCTTCACTGAATTTTGACAATTGTAATTTGGGAGCACTCCACAACGCAGTAAAATCGCAGAGTCTTACTGGAAATTGAAAAATGTCATTTTGGCTTATGGCGCGATGCTCCACTGACTGAGATGACGGTGTTTTACGACTGAAACTTTAAATCGCCATAACTTCTTACTCGGTTGTCGGATTCAGGCGAACTTGGTATCGATGGAAAGCTTATTGAATTTTACACACAACAAAAAGTGAAAATCTTAAAAATTCTGCATGGAATAAACATCATTCAATTTAGAAGCTAATACTTGACATTCTTGGGACGACTTTGGGGTATTACAGTTTGCATGTATCAAACTCGAAATGAATTTCGGGCACCCCGTCGAAGTCCGATCGACCAAAAAATTTGTTATTGCAGAAAATTCACCTATTTTTTATCCATTTTGTTCATTTTCATCTTGCCTCTTGGTAGTTAAATCCTAAAATAGTGTGGAAGCTTAAAATTAAAGTTTGTGAGAGCGTGAGAAGCTAGATTAACACCCATTTCTTGGTTTTATTATGGATTTAAGGTAAGAATTGACCCTTTTATTAGTAATTTATTGAGTAATTTCTCAAAACTTCAAAAATCATAGGGTGTGATTTTAAACCCCAATTTCACTTGAATAATATTTTTACCTTATAATTACTAGTTTTTCATTAATTTAACCCTCAAAACAACTCCTGTTCTTATTTTTAACTCGGATTTCAAAGATTTTACCCGATAAAGCTTAAATTTTTTTTTTCAATTTGAACCTCAGTTTTTACTCGATTTGACTTGGGTTTCCAACCATAGATTCCTACTAATATGCAAAATATTTTTTTGAAGTAAAGTTTTAATTTTGCCCTTCTTTTTTGAAAATTCATTTCGGGGGTCCGTTTTGACCCCGAACTGAAAGTAGTTAATATGGGTGCCATTGGTTTTGTTTTGATGTGTAGATTCTATATTTTATGTTTTTAGTCGAGTTTAATATTATTCATGAAATGTAAGGTAATTAGTTCGAAGTGTAGCGGACTGGTTTCGGCTTTTGAGGTAGGTTGTGGCTTAACTCTTTCAGACTGGGCTGGGTAGTAAATGATGATAAAAAATGCATGTTAAGGGTGGGAACTAGTCATGAAAAATGACTGTTTATGTGTTGTGCTCGTGAGGGGCCTATATGTGATGTAATTTATCAAAATTAAATTATTATGTGATATGTGTTACCGTATAGGGTCCTATGTGATATTAATAGCCTTGAATACATGTAAATAATGATATTTTGTTGTTACGATGCTTAATATGGTACCATTGGTGTATTTTGATTATAGTCATACTTTATTTGGCATATGAGACATGTGGAAATTCATAGATGAAACTGAAATAATGAGTAAATATTGGCTCACGTGATTGTGGAAATATATCATTGTGGATGGTTGTGAAAATACTCATTGTGATTAGTTGTGAGCATTACATTATCATATCATACTCATTTTTGAAACATTGGTACCACCTTGACAACATTTGAAAAACACTAGCAACACCTTTTTAAAATCCTCCCCGAGGGATGTATCGGGGAAGAGATATTATAACACCTCATAAAACTCTTTCCGAGGGATGTGCTGAAAAGGAGATATGAGATATGTTGATTATATATGGGTTGACGAACCCCCCATGGGTCATAGGTGTACACTGGGATTGTGCAACGATCTTGGAGGTTGTGTGACGACCTCGTGCATCATCATCATCATCATCACCATCACATACATTGCACTTACTTTATCGTGTTATGTTGTGCTGTATTACCATATTGACTTGTCATCTATGTATTTATTGTATCTTATTTTACTTGTATTTGATGATCCTGTATATGCATGTTTCCCTTTGTTCTTCTTATATGTGATATAATATGTACTTTTGTTCTATCTTGATGTGATGTTGTAATATATGTGAGATATATTAGAATAGTAAGTGCAAGCAGTTTGGGCTACCATTGTGGGACATTTTCTAATTGCAGGTGACGTGCTCTTAGTGTATATTTTGTATGCTTTATTTACTACTTTTCTTGATCGGCCTATGATACTTACTGAGTACAAGTGGATCGTACTCATGCCTACTGTGACCATTTGGTGTAGGTTCTAGCTTGAGTGCACCTCGACTTGCTTGACTTGGGCGATTGTTGGAGCTTCCAAGGTAGCGGTTGGACATTTATGCGTTCGAAGTTCTCCTCCACCTTTCTATATTAGTTATGTCTTTATTAGTATTCAGAGACATATATTATTCTTTTGTGGTTATTTTTCTAATGTATCTGACTTCTGGATTGTATTAGTAGTTCTTACGCTATTGACACCTGGTTTTGGGCATGATTGATATTTTGGATAAGTTTTTGCCATATTGTTATAATTACTTATATGGTTCGGCTTCGTTCTAGAAGCCTTAACTTGGGATAATTCCATTATTATTGTTTTTTCTTTATTTTTTATATCGGTTTGGGTGATAGGCTTACTTATCAAGGTACGCCGCTACAAGTGCCATCATGCCCTTCATTTTTGGGCCGTGACAGTGATGTTTTATTATTTAAAATTAAATAATTTTGTCTATTGTAGATAGGGGTGTACATAAGCCGGGTTGGTTCATTTTTTCATTAAAATATAACCAAACCAATAACGTCGGTTTTCTAAATCTATAAACCAAATCAAACCAATATACAATCAGTTTTTTTATTTTGGTTTTAGTCGATTTTTTTTGTTTTTTTGTTTTTTTTTTGGCTTTTTTACAATTATAATGTGATTGAAGAAAAAATTAAATGTTTTCACTAAAAAGATAAAAAAATAGTGGTCATAGAATAGTTCCAATAAAAACTAAGTTGACAAATTATTATGACGTCTAAACTACTATCTCTCAAAGTAATATTATGTGGATACCTGATTGTTCAATTTCTAAGTCACTAGTCATAGTAGCTTGTATGAAAGTTCCCTTCACATAAAATGTGAGCATACAAAAGAATGAAGAATTGTAGACAACTTATTAAAAGCTTAATAACATAATTCCATAAGAGAAAAGAGAAAGAAGAGAAACAACCTAAATTACAACTTGATGAATGAGGAAAATGAGAAAAGTAAGATGAAAGTAAGATGAGGAAATAATGAGAACTCTCTGAAAACTTGGAAAGTAAAATGTAAAGTGAAGCAATTGAAGAGTTTTAGTTTTTTATATTAAAATTGGGCTTTGTGTTAATTTGTTACTAATGGACAAATATTATAATTAAAGGCCAAGAATATATATCTATTTTCTGAATATAAAAAAGTAATAAAAGTAATTAGAAAGTAGATTATAAGTAATATTTTTTTACGTATAAGAAATTAAAATTATATATGTATTATGTCGGTTCAGTTTGATTTTATTTTTGCTAATACTAAACCAAACCAAGAATAATCGATTTTTTTCCTACATCAAACCAATCAAACCAAACCATAAGTCGGGTTTTTTTCCTCGTTTTGGTTTGATTCAGTAGTTCGATTTGACTTAACGGTTCGGTTCATACACCCCTAATTGTGGAGTTCTTTAGTGAAGTATAAAAGGTTTAACTCACTTTTCAAAGATCCTCCATATTTTAATATAATAATGTAAACACAAACATATATTTTAATGTAAGCACACATATATTTTACCACCAAAAATTCCAAGTGGTTGATCGATATCACTTTTACATTTGTCATGCAGTACCTTTTTCCTCTTGATGTGTAATATTTGTGGTACAATTATTTTTCTCTTTTCTTCTATATACAAAGTCTTTCCTTATTTTTAAAGTCAAATTTTTATAAAATCATTGATTACATTCTTATTACGTACTTAAAACTTTTAAAACTTTGGTACTTCTTAAATTTTTCTTATTCAAACGCTTTTATATTCATTTATAGATTTTCAAATTTTCTTAAAACCAATTTTTGTTGATTTAGAATTCTTAAACTATTGGAAAAGGTGTAGACTTTTCAAATATTCTTAAAATCAAATTTAGTTGATTAGAATTCTTATACTAATGAAAAAAGTATTAGTTGGAAAAAGGAACTATTATTTTTTTCATCTATATTTAAAATCTTTTCTTATTTTTAAAGTCAAATCTTTATAAAATCATCGATTACATTCTTATTATGTACTTAAAACTTTTAAAACTTTGGTACTTCTTACATTATTCTTATTCTAACGTTTTTATATTTATTTCTAGATTTTTCCAATCTTCTTGAATTAATTTTTTTTATTTAGAATTCTTAAACTAATGAAAAAAGTATAGACTTTTCAAATCTTCTTAAAATCAAATTTAATTGATTAGAATTCTTAAACGAATGGAAAAAGTATTAGTTGTCATTAGTTCTGATAACTTCTAATAAGGAATGGTTTTACCATAAATATATTTAATTAATTTTCAAATCTTAAATATTAGAAAAAGTAATAAAAAGATGATTTTGTCTAAAGCAAAGACTTTTAATGAAAGACAAATAGTTCAAACAATATTTCTAAGACCCTTCACACTTTTAATATAGAGAAAAGACATAATCCCCCCCTCCCCCCCGAACTTGTATACATAACTTACTTTAGAGCCTAAACTACACGGGCAATTACATACCCCCTTAGCAACTTTTAAGTGAATTAATTTCAACCCCTAAGGTTGACGTGGCAAAAATATAAAATAAAAAAATAAAAAAATGCATGACCTTTTTTATTTTTTTAAAAAGGGCCCACTTTATTTTATATATATATAGAAAATTAAAAAATAACCTCCCCAGGACCCCACCTTCCCTTCTTTCCCCACCCCCTCCTAAACCCCTCCCCCCTTCCCTTCTTTTCCTACACACCCCAAACCTTAAACTAGACGCCATGGTCCTCACGAGTCTAGTACAAATAGTTTCTGAACTTGTAGTCAAACTATTTTTCGAAGAAGGCAACAACTTGGACAGGAATTCACTACGGAAATGGAGAGTGCTCTTCTGCAATTCTTCCATATAAGGCAATGCGTTATTGTCCATAGTAGCATCCATTCTAAGACTACCAAAATTTTGATCATGTATTTGCAAGATGCAAGACTCCAGTCGATCAAGCATTGATTGAAATAGTAGTGCCACTGAATCACTTGCAACCCCATAGATGGATCCCAACGATGGAGACAAAATATCAGTTGTAATAGCTGGTAATCCTGTTTGGGGTGTATGGATTTTGGTAAATTTACCTAAAATGTAATTTATTTTATACTGTTCGTTTGATTTCCTCGTCTGTTGTATTTGAATTTTCGCTAAGGTTGGAGGTTGAAGAAAAAAAGAACAGGGTGAATGAGTTGGCGGATTTGACTGTTAAATTCATCAAAATTGATGAATTTAGTTTTGTATAATTGAATGAATGATTTGGTGGATTTGACTGTTAAAAACATTGAGGGAGATAAAATAATGGTGTTAATGGAAAAAATGAAAAAAAAAATAGAAGGGGAAGCATTTTCATGGTTGATTGGAAGGAGAAAATTGGGGGAATGATTTGAGAAAGGGAAAAAGGGGAGCATGGGGTGGGGGTGGGGTGGGGTACGGCTATCCGAAGAAGGAGGAGGAGGAGGAATTGGGAGCAGGGGAGGGGGAGCTGTTTGAAGAAGAAGGTGGGGGGCTATTTTTTTTTCTTTTATATATATATATATATATATATAAAGAGTATATTTTATATATGTGTATATATATTTTTTTAAAAAGCATATTATATATATATATATATATATATATTACACATATATTTTTTTCTTTTTTTAAAATATATATAAAAATAGTATGTGTGTGGGATTAATTTTTTTAAAAAAATTATAATTTTTACGTGGCAATAATATGGCACTGATGTGGCACTAATTTGGCTATGACATGACGTGTGTAGTGCACTCTCTGTTGTGAGAGTGGGATTGTGATTTTGAGGTTGTATTTAATTCACTTGAAAGTTTTTAAGGAGGTAAATAATTATAAGTTAAGTTGGAGTGCTAAAGGAAGTTTTGGCGATAAGTTCAGGGGGGGGGGAGGGTTGATGTCTTTTCTCTTTAATATATTGTAGATTGTAGACGTAGATATATAACTCATACCTCATTTGTGAGATTATACTAAATATGTTATTGTTATATGTTTTATATAGTCAAAATAATGGGGAAAAATAGTTAATTAGGTCCTAAAAAATTATAATAGGTCAAACAAAGAATTTATAACTTAGTAAGAATTAGACGGGTTGGGTTATGACCCACTTTTAGAGCCATTTTGATCGAATTCATTTTAGCCCAATTAAATTTTTATGACATCCCAAAACTGGGACCGTGATGACACCTCTCCCTCCCTGTGTGATAGGTAAGCCAGGAACCCAATTCCAAACACAATATTCCAAACTTATAGAAGTGGAGGAAAATAAGAACATAATAAACCTAGAATAATCTCAAATGTAGATCAATAGACTAGTATAGTCTAAGCATAGGCAATTCCAGATCTGATAATCGCTAATACAAGCCACTAAATATAAAAATCAAAGAAAAGTTTGAGTATCTTAAAATGTGAAAAATGCATTAAGATAAAGCTAGAAGAGATTTCAGTAGTCTCTAAAAACAATAGTAGCTACCTCGAATCTACGAGGATGCTAACGCAGAAGGAACCACATGAATCAATGCCCAGAAGTTGTCGGATTGTTACCTACATAGAAGGAGAATAAAAAGCAAGGGTGATTACGGAGCCACGTGTACTTAGTAAGCATCGTCGATCGACCTAAATTTAAAGTGGTGACAAGTAACACCACATCAACTATCTAAAAATAATCATACAACTTGCACTAAGGAAAGCCACCCTAATCTGACTAAATAATCAAGACTTACAGTCTTAAAGATATCATAACACTGTCAAAGAAAATCTCAATATAGTGAAATTAAGTAACAGATATTCAAGTACTTAATAAACAGTACAAAGCCAACAAATACACCTTACTTAATCTGAACCATGAATTAATGAATGATACTATGCAATGCAATGCATATGCTATGTACACACCTACCGAACAATGACTTCAAGGACAGGACCCATGAAGAACTCACAAGGTCCATGTACTATGTAGGCGTGCACTCCAAACCCAATAAATATATCATGAAGGCATGCACTCCGATCCTAATAAATAAATAATAATATTGTGCAGGTGTGCATTCCGACCCCATAAGAAATACAATGCATGATGTGCAGAAATGCAACTCTGATCCCAAAAATAATTCATTTACCTTAGGAAATCAGCCCATTGTACTAGCAACTAGGTAAAAACAGTTTCAAATGTATAGTTGATTTATTTTAACCTCTTAAATAACACTAGTACCCGTATAGATGCTTGTCACTTCACCTTCATGGGACCCTCATTCCCCATTAGTCACATTACACATAACTAACACAAATACTTCGAAAAAGAGTTTAAAAAAGTCTCAACTTGCCTCAAAGAAAGTCCAATGTCAATTAACATACTTGCATTTTCGTACTATCTCTGCACGATCAAAATCTATTCAAATACATAATCCCCATAAGCGTACAAATCTAATGAGACCCATATTTTAAAAATTATTTTTAATTTTAAATATCAGATCAAAGAGTCACCCCAAAATCTCAAAATCAAATCTTAAAGATTGCTAATCATATTAACAATTCTAAATTCGTAATTAAATATGAAGATAATACCATGAAAAATTATCAAATACAAGCTCCACCCATATACTATTAATATCCGCTATATAAAAATTCATATCCTAAAATAGTAGTCAAAACATGTAAATTAATAAAGGAATTAAACTAGAATTCAGACATGCCATTTGTAGGTAAGGTCTACAACTTCTTTTTTTTGGTAATTGGGATATACTATATATATATATATATATATATATATATATATATATATATATATATATATATATATATATATATATTAAGTAGCATACCAAAGCAAGGGGGAACTATTGGTAGAGGCCCCTAGAGTAGCTGAATTATAACCAAAAACAGTAGTAGTAGTATGAGAATTACTATTTACATAGGATGAGATGGATTGATTTCCCAAACTTAGTAGGTTATTATACATTGAACAGGATACTAAACGTTACAAAAAACACTATTAGCATCGTTGAGTAGATGTGTAGAAATATCCAAAGGTGGAGAATGGATGAAGTTAACATTTCCCAGTAGAGTTAGGCTAGAACCTATTCTTGATAAGCTGTCGGCTACCTTGTTTGCCTCCCAAAAGTTATGTTACACCACTGGATTCTCCATGTTCTTCAACATTAACCTGCATTGATTAATAATATTAGTAAAGAGCATGGTAGGATGTCGTATAAGTTGGATGACTTCTACCGAGCCGGTCTCAATAATAAGAGGAGTTAAATTATGACTAAGATCAAGCTCAATGCAATATTTAAGAGCCACACTTTCAACCATAGTGTGGAAGTTGCTAGTAGCTCAATAGCCAGTTATCCAAGTGCCTAAGTAATTTCGGATAACTCTGACCATTCCACATCGAGCATTAGCCTTTGGAAAAGACCCATCTATGTTTAATTTATAGATACCTCCGGGAGGAGGGAACCATCTAACCTTGATAGGAATATAACCGATACAGTTACTAGCGGTAAGAACATAATTGGTATATTCAAGAGTTTTAGCATGAACCAAAGTAAAATCAGGGAAATTATTTTTTCGTATTAAAAACATTATTATTTTGATTGAGCCAAATTTACCAGATAGCAAATGGGAAAAAGGTCATCCAATATAGAGAAACATATTAGAAAGGAGGGGATTGAGATTTCAAAGAGTTTATCTAATGATGATTTGTGGTGTCAATTTGGGAGATGTGTAAGCCTATGTGCAACCAAAATTTTTAACTACAAAACATTGGGTAAAGATATGCGTAGAAATTTCAGGTTCGAGATGCCACATAGGACATGTAGGATGTAGAGAAATTCTAATATAATAAAGATAACCATCCGCAGAAAGCCTGCCATGTGAGAAAATCCACATTTGATTTTTTCCAAGGTATTCAAATTCCAAATCAAGTAAAGGCATAATTATTGGTTGACTATCGATCAAGAAAGTCATAAACAGATTTTGAAAAAAAAAAAGGCCATTGGTAGTGTACACCCAGTAAGGTTTATTCCAAAGGCCAAGAGAGGGGTTTGGACGGATACAATTGGCTTTCTCAGTGAAAAATTAGGGAATTTTAAAAGATAATTTACCCCAATCCCACTGATGGCCTATCCAGATATCGAAGAGACGTAAGTATGCTTTATTGTGAGCTAAAGGACTCTGAAGAATATGCCCGAGAATAGTAAGATTAGGAGCCTAATGTTGGTTTCAAAGGTTAACAATGTTTCGTAAAGCTGGAGACCAGGTAGTGGCTTGATTACATAAAGACCCCAAAGAGGATGTTTCTCCAAATAAAGGAGGTAGTGGGTTGGTGCCAAATATGATTGTATTTATGGAGAAGAGTAGTTTCCCAAAGAGAAGTAGAGTTAGTAAACAGTCTCCAAGCCAGGTTTGTAAGAAGAGATTGATTTTTAGTATCAGCCTTCTGAAGACCCAAACCCCCATTTTTTTCGAGGAGACAACCTTATCCCAGCTAATATAATGGAGTTTATGCTTTTGATTAGTAGACCCCCAAAGGAAATCTCTCTTAATTTTATCAATGATATCACAGGTTTTTTTGGGAAGCTTACGGTATTGCATTGTATAGGCTAAAATCGCATCCGGAGTAAAATTGATCACGACAAGTATATCTGTCGGAGAAAGGAATTTTGATTTCCAAGAAGCAAGCTTTCTGCATAAATTATCAATAAGAAACTAAAAATCCGCATGTCTAGGTTTGCAATTTAAAATGGGAAAACCTAAATATATACCCAAATTGTTGGATGACGAAATATCAAAGAGATCTTTTATCAGTACCTGAATATTGGGTGAGCAAGAAAAAAAGAATATAGCCTTAGATTTTGCCACATTAATTATTTGGCCGGAAAGAATGCTAAAACATTCATACAATCATGACTGTTGTGGATAGATTTAGTGTTAGCCTGAGAAGTAAGAATTAGATTGCAGGCAAAAAATAAGTGAGAAAAGGGAGGGTCATTTCAACTTAGGGTAACTGGATCCCAGTGTAGGGTATCTACTTGATGAGTTATATAATTTGAAAGAAGGTTCATATAAAGAATAAAAATATAGGGGTACATAGGATCGCCTTATTGAATACCTCGAGTAGGAGAGAAATAATTAGTTTAGGTACCTTTTACTAGGAAAGCTATGTTACTTGTGGAGAGACATCTCATAATGAGAGTTATAATTTTTGAGGGAAACTTGAAGAATAGATGGGTTCGATAGACAAACGGTCGAAGGCTCTTTCCAAATCTAGTTTAAGAACAAAACTAGAAACCTTATTTTTAGACTTAGTAATATGAGAAACAAGTTCCTGAAACCAGGATAGCACATCAATAACACGACATTCTTATAAGAAACTGGTTTGATAGGGGCTAATAAGGGTAGATAGATATGGTTTAATGTGGTTGGCGATAATGTTTGTAAAAATTTTTTAAGTTGTGTTACAAAGACTAATAGGCCAAAAATTCTTTAAATGATTAGCATTTGAGAATTTTGGAACAAGGCATAGGAGGGTGTCATTTATGGAATTGGGAAGAGTCTTAGTAGAGCAAACCATATGGCACTTGTTTTTAACCAAAGGTCCAACAATACTCCATTGAGACTAGAAAAAGTGGGGGTGAAGCCCCTCCGATTCCGGGGCTTTAAAAGGCTTGAAAGAGAATAAAGTCTGAGTTATTTCAATTCCTAAAGAAGATTATCCAAATCCGAGAGGTCAAACTTAAGAAAACTAGTAGTGACTTTATTAAGGGGGACCAATCGGTAGAAGTATGGTCAGTAGTAATGCATTTAAAAAAATTGGTAAAAACATGGGTGAAGAGCTTATCGGGATTAGTTATCCAACTATCATTGGAGTTTTTAAAGTAGGAAATCTTTGTTCTACGATGCCTATTGACAACAAACAAGTGGAAGTATTTGGTGTTAGCATCCCCTTCGATAAGCTAGTTAATACGAGAGCACATTTTCCAATAGCCCTCTTCCTTCTTAAGGATATCATTATAATCCAATTTAAGCTACGTTCTAAATTTTGAAGAAAAACACTAGAAGCATACTTGGGTGAATTTTGAATCCTTGTGAGACGGGCAAAGATACGTTTCTTAGTACAAAAGATATTGCATAAAACATGATTGATCCAATGTAAAACCATTTCCCAGAAGGCAGGAATAGCACGAGTGAGATCATTAGTATCCCAACTTTAACTAACAATAGTACTAAACTCCGGGTGATCCATCCAATACTTTTCCAACCTAAAGGGTTTTCTACCATTGTCGGAGTATCTATTAGTAAGGGAAATAAGAAGAGGGTTTGGTCGGAATGGGTTTTCAAAAGATGAGTAACATGAGCGTTTGGCCAATTTTCAACTTAGTCATTTGTGACGAAAACCCTATCAAGTCTTTCCAAAATAATAGTATTAACTTTTTTCCTATGGTTGGACCAAGTATATTTACTACCTTTATAACCTAAATCTGTAAGATGATATTAATGCAGTACCGAAAATCAAAACTTCTAGAAATATTAATAGATCGATCACCCCTATCATTGTGGGAAAGAATTTTATTAAAATCCAGCCACAAACCACGGACCAGTAATAGAGTGAGCATAACTTATAAGATTCTGCCAAAGGATACGGAGATTATTATAATCAGTGCTAGCATAAATAGTAGAAAAATTCCAAGGAAGATTATAAGGGCTAATCTTAATCATAGTTTGGAGTTCCTGGGAGGTTTGACATTCCTGAGTAACACTGACAAAGTTAGTATGACAAAACAGGACTATACCACCCGATCTACCCATAGTAGGAATTTCCCAATAATCATCAAAACCAAACTCATGCATGATCCCTAAGTGATCACAAAGCTTAGTTTCCAACAACTCAAAAAAGCACGAGTTGTGAGAGTTAAGAAGATATCTAAAATTTCTTCTAAATTTTTTTTGTTTACTCCCCGATTGTTCCAAACGATAAAACATATAGCTTGATTCATTAGAGAGAAAAAGTTAAGAGGAGGCTGGGAACTATCACCAGGTTGAAATAGACTACACCAAAGTGTTGGGATCATAACAACAATAAATTTCGCCAAGGCACTATTTATGTTAGGGCACAGGTCGAAGGAGCTCTTTAGAAGAGACACTAGACAGAGATGGACATATTTCTTATCCTCGTCTTTAGGAAAGATCATGAGTGCTACATTTTTGAAGTTTGAGATTTCCATGAAGGAACAAAGATCACATTGACTATGTGTGGAGGTTCACAAATTGACCGCACTGAACAAGGATCGGAGTCCATAGAAAGAAAAGTGGATTCACATTGACTATCTCCAATGGTGTAAAGAATGGAGTTAGAGAAATTTCATCCATGTTGGGGAATTGATTCATTAAATATTGGATGTTCCATAGAGACTGCAGTATGTGGATGAACTGTGGGGCCGTGGACTGTACTAATGGGTTCATAACATTGGATTACCATATTTGATTCACAAAGTACTTGATCAATTTTTTCATCCCTTCTGTAATTATTTGGGCTAAGAAGTTTTGATTTTGAAGAACAACAAGAGTCTCCACTCTGTTTATATCCATCGAGAAAAGAGTTGCATGACCTTAGATTGCCTTTTCGATCCAAGTCAATGGCTGATAGAGGGGATGTACAGGTTGAGTAGCATACATTAATGGATGTTGAGCCACTTACAAAGGAATTTGTGGAGACATATTCATTGGTCTGTGGTGGAGTAGTCGAGTTAGAGAAAATAGTCATACCTTTTGGTGTAGAGGGGGGATGAACTTTATTCATTTGCTAAGTATACAAACTTATTTATCTTAGGTGAGAAGGAGCAGTAAAGTGTTTGAGTTGGTTTATAATTTAATACAATAAGTGTGTACTGGAAATATAATCATTGTGATTTATTAGAATTTTAGAGAAATCATGTAAGGGATCTGATACGCGATGTTGCATAGCATGCATGTTATTTTTGAATGACGAGTGTCCTGCCACTTGGAGTTGTTTGTCGTTATTTTGGGGAAGAGAAAAAGAAGGGGAAGACAACTGAGTCCTAAAAGGGAAAAAATAATAGAATTAGTACTAGGGTTTTTCTGAGAAGGCTCCATATAATTAAAAAATCAGTATTGATAGAGGTGTCGAAAGGAGAAAACTGAGTTTGCAGAGGAAGTCCACAAGTAACTTTATTTGTAATAAAAGGGTCTGACTTTTTTCTCTATTTTTCCTTAGAGGGGCCAACTTCAGTGCGGTGTTGCACTTCCGAGATAGTAGAGTGAGAAACTAAAGTTTCTTCAGTCAAAATATTAAATTTATTGAGGTGTAGGATAGAGGAGTGCCCCCCCCCCCATTAGAAAACCGATTTCTTTTTTTTATCCATCTTAGAGTTCTACGAAGTAGGACTTCTGATATTTGTAGAGACTTGAGCAGTACTAATATCATACTTAGCAGTAAAATTAAAGGGGGTTGGAGACGTACTTGTTGCTGATTCAGATTTAGAATGTACCTTAGAACCCTTTGCATAGGATGTATCCTTCTTAACTGGATCTTAATCGACAACTGGTGTTGGATCAATTCAGGAATTTTTCTAAACACCTTTTGCAGGGGATGTATTTGACTTCACTGAGTCTGAATATGAGGGAGAAGATGAAGGTTGATTAGTTTTCCCCAACTTATTATTTTTCTTTCTTGGAGGAAACTTGATGGTGTGTCATTCCTGCTGAGGTGGAGGAGGTGTAGCCGAAGTACCATAGGGATCTTGAGATTGTGATTTCGTTTAGGGAGTATGTTGTTGGTATGAAAAATCCTTATGAATATAGGCAAAACGACCATAACTTGTACACAAATAACCTTCTCCCTCGTATAGAATTTCTTACATGTGAGTACTTATTTGGTTGGTACTAAGGACTGTTTTATCCACTGTAATTTGTACACACAAACGAGCATATCGACCATGTAGAGTTGAACTGGTACAAACATCTACTTTCAATAACTTGCCAATTGCATTACCGATCTTTTTTAAGAGAATGGCATTATAAAAGTTTGTAGGTAAGTGAGGGAGACAGACCCAAATGGCTGAGTAAGTTACTCATTCATTTTGCTGCACAAAATTGGGCTCCCAATTCTTAATTGATAGGCAACATCCATTAATAAACGAAGGACCATTTAGAAGCACTGTTTGGTTGAGTAAATTTAGAAATGTAGAATCCCAACCCAAGATCAATTAGGGGAAAAACCTCTGGAATCTTCCATAAAGACGCCAACTTTTCACGGAGATATTGATGAGTAACCTCCTTACCCAACAATTTGATAATTAACGAATGTTTTCAAGGAGAATAAATTCTAACAGTATCTTCCTTGGAGAGCATAATAAGTTTTATCCCATTGGATAACTTTTCAACTCCTTCATTAATGGAGACTTCGGGGCAACCCCTATCATTAAGGTCAACACAATTTTTCATTGGTAGGTCTGATATAAGTTCCGAAGCAAGTTATTTTGATTTGAATGTTTCTACTAGTTGTGGATTTGAATCGGGTGGTTTCGATGGTGCTAAATTTGGATCTGGAGTGTTGGAAAGATTGTTCATTATTGTGTTAGGGTTTTTGGAAAGTAGAGAGAAGGGAGAGCATCTCTCTCTTGTCTATTATGGTCTACAACTTCTAATTGTGTACCATAATCAATACACGATACAACAAAAAACCTAGTGTATTCCCACACAGTGGGGTCTGGGGAGGGAAAGATGTACGCAGTCCATACCACTACCTCCGGAGAAGTAGCAAGGCTATTTCCGATAGACCCCCGACTCAAGACAAAGAATAATAAATAAATTCATAATAAAATCATGAAACAAGATGTCACAACAGAGATAAGATACACACAGTAATACCCTACACTAATGTACCAAAGGAACCGCCACATGCACTAGCCTTCTATCGTAATTCACATCCTCCACACCTTCCTATCTAAGGTTATGTCCTTGGTAACCTATAACTGCTCCATGTCACGTCTAATCACCTCTCTCCAATACTTCTTCGGCCTACCCCTACCCTGCCTGAAACTATCCAAAGCTAGCCTCTCACACCTACGAACTGGGGCATCCATGCCCTCCTCATCAGATGCCCAAACCATCTTAGCCGAACTTCCCACATCTTGTCCTCTACCGAAGCCACTCCAACCTTTTCACGGATAGTCTCATTCCTAACCCTATTACCCCTAACAAGACCACACATCCAACGCAATACTCTGTATTTCCGCCACCTTCAATTTTTGAACATAAGAGTTCTTGTCTGGCCAATACTCTACTCCGAACAATATGGCCGGCCGAACTGCCACTCTGTAGAACTTGCCTTTTAGTTTGGGTGACACCTTCTTATCACACAACACTCCTGAGGTGAGCCTCTACTTCATCTATCCTACCGTAATAAATGGGAGATATCCTCATTAATCTCACCATTCCCCTGAATCATCGACCCGAGATACTTAAAACTATCCCTCCTACAAACAACCTGGGACCCCAACCTCACTACCCCATCATCCTCCTGCCTCAAGTCATTAAAATTTCATTCCATATACTCAGTCTTGTTCCTACTCAACTTGAACCCTTTAAACTCAAAGGTTTGTCTCCAAACCTCCAATTTACCATTCAAACCTCCCTGCATCTCATCAATCAAAACTACATCATCTGCAAAACGCATACACCAAGGCACCTCACCTTGAATACGCCGCATCAACACATCCATCACCACCACCAAAAAAATAGGCAAAGAGTCAATCCCTGATGCAACCCCGTTAAAACTGGGAAATACTCTGAATCTTCTCCCGCCATCCTCACCTGAGTCTTTGCTCCCTATACATGTCCTTAATAGATCTAATGTATGCCACCAGAACCCCACTCACCTCCAAGCATCTCCAAAGTACCTCCCTAGGGACTTTGTCGTATGCCTTCTCCAAGTCGATAAACACCATGTGCAGGTCCTTCTTCATTTCCCTATACTACTCCATACACGATGTGTTTAGTATTTCTATTTGCTGTTCGTGTCCAGGAATCACCATCTCACAACTAGAAAGAGTAACTTTTGGACAGTACTATTCCTTTATGGTGTGAAATTATCATGAAATCTTTCCCGTTTTGTCACATTGGGCTTCAGTTAAATATTTAAAGAATATTGAACAAAACAATGGATGCCATTCCTAACCTATCATCACTGCCAACTAATTTAATGCCCATTAATTACACACTTTGTCATTATTGGACATTAAGACGATATTTGATTCATTCCTTAGGCAATAATTAATTTAACAATTCTTGTCCTAAACTTCTAAATGGATCATACAACCAGCAATACTGTAATATTGATACCACAATAATTAAAAGAAAATAAAAAATTCAAATCGGTGGATGAGCCCTCACTTGAGACCGTTGTTGCAACATGTCGAGAGTAACTTGAACTCTCAATTTATATTTTATCTCCCCTTGATTCTGTTATCCTCCAAAAGGTTAAACCTGATAACCTTCTTGAAAGTGGCTATGTGAGAAGGGGAAAAAGTTGTGGTTTTTACCCATTAAACCACTAATTATACTAATTATCTAAAATATTCAAAACCTCAAATAAGTCCTCGTAATTTATTCTGAACCCTATAAAAATAAATCAATTATATAAACTGATTAGAAAGCACATTCTGAACCTACTGGAACTATTAAAAACACTAGTTTGCGGTCTTCCCGACCGCAAGTAGCCGTATTCAAACTTAACTTTCTTAGACTCAAAAATTCAATCGAAGAATCAATCTGCTCTTGAACCTCTCAGGGTGCATAGTATCCATCCCTAAAAGTCATACATCACGTCTAAAACTCTTCAGAGGATTAAAATAAGAAAATTCGCAAAATAGCTTCGAGGGTCATTACATAATCTACCACTTACACAAGCGTTCGTCCTCGAACGTAAAGAGAAAAAAAGTAACTGTACTATCAAAGATATGGTTATATCTGCTCCGCATATCGGAAACCACCTCCCAAGTGTGTTCAATTATGGGACGTTGTCTCCAATGTAACTTCATTGATGCTATATCCTTTGATCTTAACTTTCTAACCTTCCCATCCAGAGTAGCTTTAGGTTCTTTCTCAAATGTCAGATTCAAGCTCACCGAGTCCCACTAAACCATATTCGAATTATCTGGATGGTACCTCTTTAACATAGAAACATAAAAAACTGGATGTCAGGCTGAGAGATCCGATGGTAAATCTATGTTGTAAGCCACTAGCCCAACACGCTGAAGAATCTCAGATCATGGATAGGATAATCTCTCTTACGTAGCTTCAAGTGCCTTGAAGCATATGCTATCACCTTATTTTTTTACATCAACACACCACCAAAGCAATAAGAGAAGCATCACAAAACATTGTAGATCCCTCACCTTCCATAGGTTGGGTCAAGATAAGAGCTGAAGTTAGCAGAGTCTTAAGCTTTAGAAAGCTCTCCTTACACTTATTCAACCTTAAAAAAACCACATTCTTTTTAGTCAATCGAGTTATAGGAGCTGTTATGGAAGAGAAACCCTACACAAACCACCTGTAATAGCTCGTCAACCGAATAAAACTCTAAGTATCCAAAGGTGAAGTAGGATTTGACCAATTCTGCACTGCATCAACCTTGTCTGGATCGACCATCTTACCCTTCTTGGACACCACGTGTCCCAAGGATGCCACAGAACCGAGCCAAAATTCATAATTTAAAAACTTGGCATATAGATTCTCATTCTTTAACTTCTACAGTACAATTCTTAAATGTTTTGCATGGTTTGCCTCGCTTTTAGAGTACACCAAAATACATCAATGAACACAATCACAAAAGAATCAAGTTAAGGACAAAACACCCTTTCATCAACTCCATCAAAGTTTTTAGGCCATTAGTTAACCCAAAGGACATAACCAAGAATTTTAATGGCCATAACTAGTTTGAATAACTGTCTTTGAATTATCCAAAGCTTGAATCTTCAATTGATGATACCACGACCTCAAATCAATCTTTGAGAACATTAAAGGACCTTAAATCTGATCAAACAAGCCATCAATACACTGTAGAGGATACTTATTCTTGATTGTTACCTTTTTCAACCATCGATAATCAACGCACATCCTCATAGACCCATTTTTCTTCTTTAGAAATAACACAGGGGTACCCCCAAGACGATACACTTGGTCAAATAAATCCTTTACTCAATAAATCTTAAAGCTGGTCTTTCAATTCCTTCAACTCTACCGGTGCCATCCTTTAAGGAGAAATAGAAATAGGCTTAGTGCTCGACTTTAAATCAATACCAAAATCAATATCTCGATTAGGAAAAACACTTGAAGATCGATAGAAAATACATCCACGAACTCTTTGACCACCTTTACTAACTCTAAAGATGGTGTTTCGGTACCATTATCATGAACATAAGACAAATATGATAGACACCCTTCTCAACTAACCATTAGACCCGAATGAATAAAATCACCTTCTCAGGATATGAACTTCAAACACCTCCCCACTCTAATCTTGGAAAATCAAGCATAACCAAAGTAATAGTCTTGGTATAACAATCGAAGATAATATGATAAGGAGAAATCCAATTCATGCCTAAAATTACATCAAAATCGATCATATCGAGGATAATTAAAACTACCAAGGTATCATACCCTAAAATAGAAACAAGGAAGGATTACTTCACCTGATCCAACACTAAATAATCTCTTACTAGATAGAAACACGAATGACACAACTATGGACTCACACATCATGTCGAGGCTGGAAGAAAAGTATGAAGATACATAGGAGAAAGTAGAACCATGATCAAATAACACTAGAGCCAGTTGATGACAAACTGAGATGATACCTGTAATGACTGCATTGGAAGACTCTGCCTCAGACTTCCCTGGGAAGGCATAACAGTGAGCTCTATCATCTAACGCATGATTCACTTCGACCCCACCTCCCTTGTAAGTTGGTGGTCCACTTCTGCCTCTCTGAGGTCTGCTTTAACCCCTATCGAGAGGCTTTTCTGCTTTAGTAGGTACTTGATTTTATTGTGGACCCCGTTGTATGTATAATGGATAATCTATCATGACCCAACCCCAAGCCAAGTCATGATGGGTATATCAAGCCCATCAAGGGTTGGAGTCCACCCCCATATCCTATCTAAAACATAATCCAAAATAACAGTAGAAGACAACCAAGTATGATATAAGACAATCAATGTACTCAAAGTAAGATGTAAGAGTCAATAACAACCATAAGCTCTAATAGTCAATTACAACAATAAACTCTAAGAGTTAATAACAACCATTCAACCCATACATAAGATTCTAAACCAATTCAAATATCAAAATAGATCCAGACATGCCCCCGACCATGATAGTAACAATGAAAATGATAATGTTAATAAGAACTCTTTAATTCAAAGATATGGAAAGAGACCGATGGAATGACCATGCTTTTTGAAATATGAAAGATCTCCACTTCACCACAAACTCGATAGACGACCACACCACCTACCACTGCACAAACCAACTAAAAAAACCCTAGGACCCTACATCATAAAATGATGTAGCATCTAGGGACTGTTAGCAAAGCGAACGCTAGTATGTTAATCTGGGAAGGGATAAAATAATGCCAGTTCAAAATCAAATCCAAACTCAATATAAATGTTCACATACAAGGTAATATATATATATATAATAATGTTGGGATAGGAAACAAGGTTTAAGAATGGAATTTAAAATCATTAGCCTGGATTGTGTAGCACTAATTGTCCTAAGGGCACCCATGGACTATATGGGTTCAGCTCCCCCTGCTGAGAGGGTCCCAATACGTGTTAGCCGCACTTGGTGGAAAGATCAAATGGTGAGACAGGAAATGCCTCGACCAATCCAATATATATATAAGTGTGAAGTATGTACACGATCATAAAGACCCCCACATCGGCAAATGCAGTTTCTAGTATTGGTCCCCCGAGACCTCCACCTTCTATGACGAGCACAATCCCCTTTAAGACCAATTAAAACATTCATACATGACCCGGATATTTAACCAAGGAGTTATTAATTTTGGCAATTTATTGTTTGGTATCGTCATACCATTTGAACTTGCAAGTCAATTTCCCATTATGCCATTCCACTTATCCATTATCTTGGGGAATCCACGATCTCCAAGTTCCAATTTAAAACCAATCCATGGCCACCAAGGCCTTTCAAAACCGTTTATATTCCATTAACCTTTTATGCAATACAAG
Organism: Capsicum baccatum var. pendulum; assembly: GCA_030864225.1. Taxonomy (NCBI): domain Eukaryota; kingdom Viridiplantae; phylum Streptophyta; class Magnoliopsida; order Solanales; family Solanaceae; genus Capsicum; species Capsicum baccatum. Next base: position 53,783,519 of record CM061561.1, read on the forward strand.
ATTTTCAAAAGTGGGTTAAATAATACATATTTCCATGTTGCAAAACTAAATTTATAAGTGGGTTGAGGTTAATGCCAATTCCAAGCCAAGTTTCATTAAATTGGGGGATTTCCACGATCCCCTTTCCCATTCACTAAACCCATGCACACATTTGTTTAACAACCATGAGATAAAGCATGAATAATTATTCCAAAATCATTGAAAAATCAGCCAAGGAACAATCATTCAAAACCCTCAACCCATCATTCAAAACCCATAATTAAATTTACATAAACCATGATTAAACATATCCTTTAATATAAAACTAATTTAGGGAAAAGATACATGCCTGATAGCACCACAAAAATTTGAAGAGGAACCACAAATTAAGCCCTAGATGACCAATCCCTTGGAAACCCTAGCTTTGTTCTTGATTGGAGAATTTGAGAGAGAAGAGAGTGTTTATGACTTGTTAAATAATGAAAAATAAGGTCCCTTAGGGTATTTAGGTCATAGATGTTAACTATAGAAAGGAGGGAAATGACCAAGGTTCCCTTAATTAAAATTATAGAAAATTATCGGTTGTCGCTATGGGTCAGGACGACTCGTAGTGACTGGCTACGCGTCGTTGCTTGGACTCATAGTCTAGGAAGTGACTTAGGGAAACCACAGCATTGTGGACACGAGTCACCCACCCCTACTGGTGACCTCATCTAATGACTCGTTATGTCCTTATTGTGACCCAAACAAAAACTTTGGGAAACCTCACTGGTTAAGCTACCACTGGCTCCATATGACTCGTGAGGAGTCTTCATGACACATCACCTGAGTTGTACCCTAGATAGTGATGGCCAAACCTAGAAATTTTCAAAGGTCAAAACCTGAGGCATTACATTACCCCCCTCCCGAATCATTTATCCCCAAATGAGGAGTTAAGGGACTCATTAGTACGACTACAAAATAGGATGCAACCATAAAATCATGCATAAATGCTAAAAGCAACAAAATGAAAAGGGAATCCCATACCTCAAACACTTCTATCGAACACGGAGAACAAGAATGGATATTTAGAGTTCATGACCTCTTCGGTTTCCCGAGTAGCTTCTTCTACCATTTGATTTCTCCAAAGGACTTTTACCGAAGCCACATCCTTAGTCCTCAATCTATGGACTTGCCTATCCAAAATATCAATTGGGACTTCCTTATAAGAAAAGGAATCTGAAATACCAACATTCTCAATAGGCACAATTAAAGAAGGGTCACCCACACACTTATTCAACTTCGACACATAGAAACCAAATGAATAGTATCCAATCTCATAGAAAACTCAAATTTATAAGCAAATTCTTCACTTTCCTCATAATTTGTACTGACCCATATATTGAGGACTAAGTTTCCCCTTTTCTTTGAACCCCATCACTCCCTTCATAGGAGAAACTTGCAAGAATACCTATTCACTTACATCAAACTCCAACTCCCTTTGCCTTACATCCGCATAGGACTTTTGGCGACTTTGGGGTGTCTTAAACCTATACTTAATAACCTTCACCTTCTCCATGGCTTGGTGAACAAAGTCGAGACAAAAAAATTAAGTATCAGTAACCTCAAACCACTAGATAAGAGGCCTACATCTCCTACCATAAAGAGCCTAAAAAGGATCCATTCCAATGCTAGAGTGATAACTATTGTTATATGCAAATTCAGTGAGAGGTAAGTGATCAACCCAACTTCCCTTAAAGTCAATCACACAGGCCATTAGCATATCCTACAAGGTCTGAATAGTCCGTTCCTTCTGTTTATCCATTTGAGGGTGGAAACCGATGCTTAGTCACCTTAGTCCCTAAATCTTTCTGGAACGAGCACCAAAAGTGAGTAGAAAATTGCGTACCTCAATCTGAAATAATGAAAACATGAGCATCATGCAGGTAACTATCTCCTCAATGAATAGCTTAGCATAATCCTCTCCAAAGTAAGTAGTCCTCACAGGCAAGAAATAAGCAGACTTAGTCATCCTATCCATAATAACCCAAATCAAATCATACTGATTGCGAGACCACAGAAGACCCATAACAAAATCCATATTGATCATCTTCCAATTCTACACAAGCAACTCTATCTCTTGAGATATGTCACCCTACCTCAAGTGCTCAACCTTTACTTACTGACAAACTATACACTTAGACACGAAGTTAGCCATACCTCTCTTTATATTGTTCCACTAATAGATCTCCTTTAAATCATGATACATCTTTGTTGAACTTTGATGAACTGTATGCTCGACTCATGAGCCTCACTCAAAATCCTCTATCACATCCCAACAATATCAGGAACACACAACCTACCTTGGTGCCTTAGAGTACCACCACCACCGATCTCAAAGGCCATAACCTTTTGTTGTCCCATATCATCCTTAATCTGCATAAGAATGAGATCCAAAGCTTGTTTCTTATTTACCTCAGCACCAAGAGATGATTTAAACACTTTTTGAACAATCAGTCATCCATTCCCTGAGTGTAAATGATGAACACCCAAGTTAGCGAACCGGTGAATATCCTTCACCAATCCTCTTTTCTACTTATCCACATGAGATAAGCTCCCCATGGACAACCTGCTAAGAGCATTGAAAACCATATTAGCTTTACTTGAATGATAGTAAAGACTCATGTCATAATACTTAAGCAATTCAATCCACCGCCTTTGCCTGAGATTCAACTCCTTCTGAGTGAACACATACTTCAAGCTCTTATGATCTGAATAAATGTCCACATGCACCCCATACAAATAATGACACTAAAATTTCAACGCAAAATCCACAATTTCTAACCCTAAATCATGAGTTGGATAATTCCTTTCATGAACCTTGATTAGCATTGCATCAATATACAACCCAGCCCCACACGAGATGTATCATAATACACCACAAATCTATCAATACCCTCGATCAAGGTCAGAACTAGCATAGAAGTCAAATTATCCTTTAAATCCTCAAAGCTACCATCACAAGCATCAAACCACAAAAACTTTTCTTTTTTCTGAGTCAACATTATTAATGGGGCAATAATAAATGAAAAGCTCTCCATAAACCATTTATAATACCTAGCCAAGCCTAAGAAACTCTGAATATCGGTTGGAGTCGTGGGTCTAGGTCATCTATTAACTACCTCAACTTTCCATGGATCCATCCTGATCACCCCACTAGAAACAGCATGCCCAAGAAAAGTCACAACATTCAACCAAAACTCATACTTAGAAAATTTTGCATAAAACTTCTGATCTTTATATGTCTGCAATACAATTCGAAGGTGATTGACATGATCCTCCTCACTCTTTGAATATACCAAGATGTTATCAATAAACACTATAACAAACAAATCTAAAAATTGCCTGAACACCTGATTCATAAGATCCATGAAAGCTGCCAGAGCACTAGTCAACCCAACTGACATAACTAGAAACTCGTAGTGACTATACTGGGTTTGGAAAGTAGTCTTGGGAATATCATCCTCCCTAATCTTCAACTGATGATAACCCAAACAAAATTAATTTGAGAGAAATATCTAGCACCCTGAAGTAGGTCAAAAAGATCATCAATCCTAGAAAAAGGATACTAGAACGAATGAAGACCTTATCAAAGAGATCCTTTAACTGCTCTTTTAGCTTTTTCAACTCAATCGAACTATTCTATAAGGAAGAATAAAAATAGGATGGGTTCTGGTAGGAGATCAGTCCTAAAATTTATTTCCCTGTAGGGAGGAATTTCGGGAAGATCATCGGGAAATACCTCAGGAAACTCATTAACCACAAGGATAGAGTGTAAAGAGAGACCCTATGAATTAGAATCCTTAACCTGACCAAGATGATATAGACACCCCTTGGAAATCAATTTCCTAAGCTCTAAGATAAGAAATAAACCTCCCTTTAGGCACTAAGGAACTACCCTCCCATTTGATTACCGATTCATTAGAAAATTGGAAAATGACTTTACAGGTCCTATAATATAAGGAAGCGTAGCACGAATATAGTCAATCCATCCCAAAAATTATATTAAAATCAACCATGTCAAGCTCTACCAAATCCACCAATGTCTCTCTATGAAAGATAGACACCAGACAACCCCTAAAGATCTTTCTAGCCACAACAGTATCACCCAAAGGAGTAGACACAGAGAAAGGGTCAAAAATAATTTTGGGGTCAAAACCAAAATACATAGCCACATATGGGGTCACATAAGAAAGAGTAGACCCCGGATCAAGCAAATCATGCACATCACAAGAAAAGAGCTTTAATGTATCAATAACAACATAAGTAGATGCCTCAAATTCCTAATGAGTGGTAAGAGCATAAAGATGATTTTGGACAGTGCCGGTACCCGAAGTAGCACCCTTTAGTGCAAAAGTAGATGAAGTGGTGACCAGAACTTTGTTATCTCCAATAGCCACCTTAATTGAAGAACAGTTCCTCTAAATATGACCAGGCTGACAACATTTAGAACATAAGTTTCTTCAATCTTCACAATTACCACGATAAAGCTGACCACAGAATAAAAGTTTAGGGTAGGGTGGGACTGACTAAGCTCTACTAACTTGAGACTGGACACCCTATGCCTTAAGACCATCGCTAGCTAAAAATCGACGACCGTCAAATAATCCGAGATAGGGAGAACTAGCCGATAAATTTAATCTAAAATTTCCCCAAGTATTCTTCTTAGTCCACTGTCTACTATCCCTTCCACTAGCTTATTGACCTCTATCCTGCTCTGAATAATTAAATTTCTTATTTTGCCTCTCTCCCATCTCCACCTGCCTCTTCTTCTCATCCTCAACTTGCTTTATATAAACCTCGAGTATGGAAATATCCATGTCATTGTTCAACATCACAGCCCACTCTAATATCAAGTCATGAGACAAACCCAAAGATAACTCTCTCATCCTAGCCCTCATGCTAGACACCAACTTTTGAGCATAACGAGACAACTGATGGAACTTTTAAGAAATATTCCTTCACACTCATCCTACCTTGCCTCAAGTTCACAAACTTTCAACCTTAGCCTTTCTCAACTCCTGAAGAAAGAACAATAAAGAAGAGCATAAGAAAACTCCTCCCATATAGCCTTCTCAGAATCATCACCCCTCGACTACTCCCACTCCTTATACCATCGATATCCAACATCCTTCAACTAATATGTGGCAAACTCCACACCCTACACATCAGTAGCATGCATTACTCAAATTTTTTTTTCTATCTCATCAATAAATCCTTAAGGATCCTTCTCAACCTCAAAGCCTGTGAAGGTTGGGGGATTAAACCTCATGAACTGACCAAACCTAGTAATCTCAGATGAAACTATAGTTGAACCAACATGACTATACTGATGAGACTGAGACATCACTAATTAAGAAAGTAGATGAATAGACCGATGAAACTCTGTGTTAGATATATCTCCTTGAGGTGACTGAACATGAGTGCCACTAATTAAAGAAGGACTAGTGGGGAAAGGAGAAACCTAATGTGGAGTAGCACAATCAGGAGTAGGGACCCTTGATCGGGTATGTACTCCATAAATAGGGCAAGGTCCATCCACATTGCCCTCAGGTGGGGTGGAGGTTCCAGAAGAGTTTCTTCGAACATAAGATCTTCAAGAAGACATGATCTGAAATACGAGTAAACTGAGAGTTAGAGAATGCAAGACACTAGACTCTATAGACCGAAACATAACACAAGAAAGGAAAACATTCCTAAATGCCTTATAGCCTCCCACCATAAGTGTGGCATGCTACACACTCATAAAAAGGACTCTAATCGACATGGCTTTATGGACACCCAATGTACCTGAACCTATGCTATGATACCAATCTTGTCATGACCCAACCTCAGGCCTAGTCGTGATGGGTACCTCAAGCCTACCGTGGGCCGAAGACCACTCCCATAGCCTATCCAAAACATAACCTAAAATAATAACAGAACACAACCAAGAATGAAATAAGATAATTAATGTACTCAAAAGTAAGCTCTAAGAGCCAATAACAACCATTCAATCCACACATATCCACAAAGCCTCTAAATCAATTTTAATATCAAACTAGATCGGGACATCGCGCCGACCACGACAATGACAATGACAATGATAATGTTAATATGAACTCTTCAATTCTAAGATATGGAAAGAGACCGATGGAACGACCAAACTTTCCAGAAGATGAAAACTTACTACTTTATCACAAACTCGATAGATGACCGCACCACCTGAGACTGTACAAACCAATAGATGAAAACCCTAGGACCCTACATCATGAATGAATGTAGCATTCTGGGATAATTAGTGGGGTGAGTGCTAGCATGTCACTCAGGGGAGGGATAAAATAATGCCACTTCAAATCAAATCTAAACTCAATATACATGTTCATATACAAATAAATATACATATATACATAATGTTGGGATAGGAAACATGGTTTAAGCATGAAGTTTTAAAATCATTAGCCTAGAATGTGTTGCCCTAACCGACCTAAAGATACCCACTAGCTATATGGGTTCAACTCTCCCAGCTAAAAGGGTCCTAGTGCGTGTTAGCCTTATAAACCAGAAAATTCCAAGGATGAGCCAGGGAATGCCTCTACCCCAACCAATCCAATATATATATATATATAAGTGTGAACTATGCACACGATCATAAAAACCCCATACCGGCAAATGCGATTTCCAATATTGGTCCCCTGGGATCTCCACCTTCCATGGCAAGCTACACAACCCTATTTAAGCCCAATTGACAACATTTTCACATGACCCATCCATTTAAACAAGGAGTTATTCATTTAGGGAATTTTCCATTTGGTATCGTCATACCATTTGAATTTGCAAGTCAATTTCCATTATGCCATTCTACTTATCCATTATCTTGAGGGAATCCACGATCTCCAAGTTTCAATTTAAAACCAATCCATGGCCATCAAGGCCTTTCAAAATCATTTATATTCCATTAACCTTTTATGTAATACAATAGTTTTAAAAGTAGGTTAAATCGTGCATATTTCCATGTTCTAAACTAAATTTATAAGTGTGTTGAGTTAATGCCAAGTTCCATAAAATTTGGGGAATGCCACAACCCTATTTCCTATTCACCAAACCCAATCACACATTAGTTCAATAACCATGAGATAAAGTATGAATAATAATTCCAAAATCTTGGGAAAACCGACCAAGTAATAATAATTCAAAACCCTCCACCCATCATTCAAAATCCATAATTAAATTTACATAAATCATGATTAAACACATGTTTTTTTATATATATCCAAGTTAGGGAGGAGATACATGTCTTAAAGCGTCAAGAAAATTGTAAGAAAAAATATAAATTGAGCCCTAGATGACCAATCCCTTAGAAATCCTATCTTTGTTCTTGATTGGGGAATTTGAGAGAGAAGAGAGTGTTTATGACTTGTTAAATGATGAAAAATAACGTCCCTTAGGGTATTTAGGTCATGGAAGTTAAGAGTAGAAGGGAGGGAAATAACCAAAGTGCCCATAATTAAAATTGTATAAAATTATTGCCAGTCGCTATGGGTTAGGTGATGACTCATAGTGACTAGCTAAGAGTCATTGCATAGACTCGTAGTCTTGGTAGTGACTCAGGGCAACCACACTATTATGGTCACGTGTCACCTACCATGAATCGTGACCTCAACCAATGACTCTTTGGGTCCTAGTTGTGACCCAAATAAAAACTTAGGGAAACCTTACTGGTCAAGCAACGACTAGCTCCATACCATTTGTGAGGAGTCTTCACGACTCATCACCAGAGTCGTACCCTAGACTGTGATGGCCAAACCCATAAATTTTCAAAGGTCAAAACCTGGGGAATTACATAATCCCTCTAATAATGATCTATTCTACCACACTCATAACAGGACCTAAGATCTATTAATTGTAGAGAATGACTTGAATATCAAGTGTGGCCATCGTAGCTTGAAAACCGCTGAGATGAACTATGTGAATGTCCATCCTCTGATGTTTGCACCGCTGCCTGAACTAGTCTACCATGCTGAGGGATAAATCCTTGACTAAACAAAGCCCTACCTCTAGATGAGGAACTACTAAATTAACCTAAAGTTTAAGACCTCTTGTCCCCCAGATCTCCATACTCTTTATGATGCATTAACTCAAACTCTTTTGCTGGATCAACTATTCTTTAAAAAGAAGCCTATGTTGAGATACATCAAACACGACCTCTCTAATCCTAAGTGTCAAACCTTTTATAAACCTCTTGATCATCACGACCTTATTTGGTAAGATAACCATAGCATAACAGGGTAAGTCATAAAATTAAATCTCGTACTCAACCATGAAAATGCCTTCCTACATCAACTACTCAAACTAGTGCCTAACCTTCCCCCTTAAGCTATGAAGGATGAATCCTCCAACGAAAGCCTGTGCAAATATAGCTCAAGTCATCGGTGGAGAACCTACTGGCTTGAATTAATTTAGGAGTGCTACTACTGCTTGGCAGGTCTATGCATCTGTAAGGCAGTATAATTAACCCCATGGGAATCAACTAATCTTATAATCTAAAGTCTCTTATGGTAACAAAGTAAAAACTCATAAGTATCCTCACAATGATAATCCTGGAACGGCGATGGATCCATCTTTCTGAATTTTTCAAATCAGTGCTGCTCCTCATCAGACATAGCTGACCTAACTCTACCGATAGCTCATAACCTTGGTAAAGGCATACCATTAGGCCTCATTATTAGTTGAACCATTGGACCTTAATAAATTAGAGTGGTTTGTAGATTTGGGGTCTGCACCACCACCCTAACCTATTAACCCGGTGGCATACTAAATGATCTACCTCCCTAAGCTATAGTCTTCAAAACACCCAGAACTCAAATCAACATATCCTGAGGAACCAGTGTAGCGACAAACCTCGGTTGTGCCTGACCTAAGCCAACATTATTAGCTGGAACCTGAACATTATCATCACCTACCTTGAACTCAACCTCGAGAGACGTTGCCTAATCAAGAACCTGATTGTCTCTCCAAGATCTCTCTCTACATGACCTGTGACCCTACTATATCCCCTTTCCCTTCTGCATATCCCATCTCGAGATACCGACTTAGGGGCTAGATGGGGCTCCTGACTACCATCTCGAGATAAATAAGACCTCACCATCTTTGAGAGAATAAGAAAAGAATTTTAGTATTTTAAGGTAAAGGGTCAATATTGCATGATAAGAGATAAGAAAAAAATAAATATTTCTAAAGTTTTATAGCCTCCCAAAGATAGGTAACGAATGACTCTGCACCGATCCATGATATTTTTTCTAGACTCGATTTGTACTTCTGTGACCAATAAACCTAGGGATCTGATACAATTTGTCATGTAGCAAAATCAAGACTGTGATGACACCTACCCTACCATCCGTGATAGATAAGCCAGGAACCCAATTATAAATCCAAACTTATTGAAGAGGAAAGAAATAAGTACATAATAAACCCAAAATCACAAAAATAGATTAATAGATTAGTATAGTCAAAACATAGACAATCCCAGATCTGGTTGTCACTAATACAAGCCACTAAATACAGAAATCAAAGAAAAGTTTGAGTATCATAAAATGCAGAAAATGCATAAAGATAAGGCTAGAGGAGATTTCAATAGTCTCTGAAAACAATAACAGCCACCTCGAATCTCCAAGGATGCTAACATAAAAGGAAGCATAAGAATCAATGCCCAAAGGTCATCGAATTAGTACCTGCATGTAAGGTGTAGAAAAATAAGTGTGATTATAGAGCCACATGTACTCAACAAGCATCATCGATTGACCTTAATTCAAAATAGTGACTAGCAACTCCACGTCAACCAGCTAAAAATAATCATACAACCTACACTTTGGAAAACCACCCTAATCTTACTACATAATCAAGACTAATAATCATAAGGATATCATAACACTGTCCAAGAAATCCTCAATACAGTAAAATCAAGTAACATATATTCAAGTACTTAATAAATAGTATAAAGTCTACAAATACACCTTACTCAATCTGAACCATGAATGAATGAATGAATAGTGTGAAATGCAATGTTGTAATGCCCCGAGAGTACACTCTGGGTTCCACATGGTGCTTTTAGTCCCAAGGGATCACAAGCTAACCCATGAGCTGGTACCCACTGTGAGCACTAAATAATATATTGATGATAGAAGTCATATGCGAAATTTAACTAAAAATGCTATAAAGTTGTAAATCATAGTCTGATTGTGTCTGTAAAACAATATTGACAATACTAATAAAATGTCTGATAATCATAATTGAAAATTGTCTGACTGTCGGTTCTAGTCTGAAAGCTTCTAGAATGTCTGACTGTAGAGTTGATGGGACAGGCCCTAACTAACTCCAACTGAATAAAAAATACTAAAATTGATAAAGTAAGCCGAGGTAAATAAACCATGTCCTCAAAGTATAAGGACTCACCACTGCTACACCTGATAATCTGGTATGTCTATGCGCGATCAGGGAATCGAGCATCCAAACCTGTGATATTAGACATCATAGCACAAGAAATGAGAATGAGATCAGTACTTTGAATGTATTGGTATGCTAAATGAGGTTAGGCTGATATGCATACGTTCATGTGCATGAGTAATAACTGGCTGAATGTATAACATGAGGTACTAAAGAGAATGCATGAAATCTATAATGACTAAGGATGCATGACCAAGCATAAAATATATTCTAAATATAATCAGCAAACTAAGATACTGAATACTGATAAGTGAATAACTTATATTTGTATGCTATGGTTAAGCAAAATTAAAACTGAATTACTAAGCTGATTACTGGACTAAGACTGTAGAAGTTATCATCTAACTGATATACCCTAATGAGCAAATTGAGGTCCAACTTGTGACCTCGGTTGGAAACGTGCTAGTACCGTGTCACGGGTACTAACAGTGGCTGCATGGATCTACTAAACTGATGTCCTAAAGAACAAAGGGTGTCAAGCCTAAACTGATGGGTGATCCCTGAGAGGTAGCCAAGCCTAAACTGACGGGTGACTTCTCATATCCTACGCTGGATACATAGTTTTGGAGTACAGGGACTGCTACTAGTGACTCTGCCTAATTGATGGGGAAGCCACTATCCCTGCACTCACTCGGTTCTAAATCCTACTCCCAACTAAAATAACTCAGGATAATGATCTGTTCTAAGTTTAACTGATTATGATAAATGACTGAACTGATAATGCTCATAAAACATCTGAAACCATTCTGAGGATACTGTGAATAAGTAAACAACTAAGTTTTTGGGTATTCATAACCCCCAGGACTCGATAGAAATATTTGCAAAATAGTACTAAGACTTTGAGGACATAATGTGAAAGCATTTATTCAAAATTCATTCTTGTAGGCATTTCATCAAATACTTGATATTCATAGTTTATGCTAAGCATGTGAATAGTTTAAAGCTTGTAGTAATAGCATGATTTCAACATCAACAACACCAATTATGATTTAAATAATCGAACAACATTATTCAAACATGTGGGACTTAATAACAACAATAATTTCATGTGAACATGGTATACAATCAAGATTCTTGGGGATTCATGATTAAAAATCATAATAACTTTAAAAATTATAATTTAAATTTAAAATTAGATTCTTGGACTCCATTGGTGGAAGGGACCCATGGATGAGCATTTAACATACCTTACTTGGTGAAATAGAGAAAGTTCTTGATGAATTCTTGAAGCTTGATCTTGAATATTGGATGAGTTAGGGTTTGTTCTTGAAAGAGGGCTACTTTAATTTAAGGGAATTGTGAAATAATGAGCAAATAATGCTCTCTTGGGACTTAAATCCTGTGTTTGGACTGAATGGGGTGAAGGAAAAGGACTTAAATACCGTTGAAAAATTAAAACTTAGAACTGGACTAAAAATCCTGATTTTACCATACTGCGCGACGCGGTGCTATCGCGTTGAGCCACTGGAAATGGAAAATTCTGATTTTGCACCATGGAGAAATGCGGCGCCATCGCGGTACCCCAATGGAAAAAGACGAACACAAAATTTCTCCTAGGTGCGATGCGGTGCTTCATCGGAAAAGGAAGAACATGATTTTGGCCATCACCACAATACGACTTAATCGCGATGAGCTACTTCCTTTCACTAAAAGTACCATAACTTCTTACCCGAGTATCGATTTAGGCAAAATTAGTATTGTTGGAAAGATAATTCAATTTTCTACAATCTAGTAGGTGTTGAGCTAGAAGATTCTTAGTATAACAACCCATATGCTCATTTGAATTTGACTATAGCAACATTCTTCTCAAAACCTTAATCGATAAGGAATATCTTGATTCATCTAATAGCTGGGAGTTATTTGATGCCTTTATAAATATCAAAATATCTCATAAAACTATCAAATCACTATAATTTATTTTGCATGAGCTTGAAAAATGATTCTAGTATTGGTTTGGATTTTCCCGGTATTACAATATCTCCCCCTTAGGAACATTCATCCTCGAATGAGATTGGTTAAGCTGAAAATACTGAGGAATTATGGTTACAAGCTGAATATATGTGGTGAAAACATGATTACATGATTGAGTCTGAAACGTGACAGATGACTGAACTAGTTTGTGAATGCATGACTGGCATGAGAATGATATGCAGCTGAAACTGAGCATGGAAAAGAGAAAATTCTAAGAAGATTGTTACCTTAAGCTGAGTTTGAGTTTGCGGAGAAATAATGAGGGTACTTGGTCTGCATATCTATTTCTTCTTCCCAAGTGACTCCCTCAACGGACTGACTCTGCCAAAGAACCTTGACTAGGAGAACTTCTTTGTTCCTTAGCCTACAAATTTGGCCATCAAGGATCTCGACTAGAATTTCTTCGTAACAAAGGTTGTTCTTATTATCTACGCTTTCTAAAGGGACAACTACAACTGGGTCACCAATACACTTCTTCAACAAAGAGATATGGAATACTGGGTTAACTGATGCTAAGTCTGCAGGCAACTCAAGCTCATAAACCACCTTTCCGAATTGGCTCATAATTTTATAAGGGCCAACATATCAGGGACTAAGCTTCCCCTTCTTACCAAAACTCTTTATGCCCTTCATTGGAGAGATTTTTAGATATACTAAATCACCAATATAAAACTCAAGATCCTTTCTCCTCACATCTGCATAAGATTTCTGTCGGCTGTAAGCTGCCTTAAGCCTCTCTTAGATTAGCTAAAATTTCTCCAAAGCATCAGACACCAAATCAGGCCCTATTAAAGAAGTTTCACCTATTTCAACCCAACCAATCAGAGATCTATATTTCCTTCCATATAGAGCCTCAAACGGAGCCATCTAAATACTGTAATGATAGCTCTTATTTTATGTGAATTCAATCAAAGAAAAGTGGTCATCCTAATTGCCCTTAAAGTCAATGACACATGCTCTCAATATATCCTCAAGGGTGTGAATAGTCCTCTCTTCCTGACCATCTGTCTGAGGGTGAAAGGCTATAATGAGGTGAACTTGGGTACCAAGACCCTTTTGAAAAGCTTTCCAAAAATAAGAGGTAAACTGAGTATCTCTATTTGAGATGATAGATAGCAAAACACCATACAGCCTAACCAACTCTCTAATATAGAGCTTGGCATAGTCCTCAGCAGAATGAGAAGTATGGACTGGCAAGAAATTTATAGATTTGGTCATCCTATCCATAATGACCCAAATCGAATCATCTGACGATGAGTACGAGGCAAACCTATCGCAAAATCCATGTTTACTTCCTCCCACTTCTAAGTGGGGATACTGAACTCCTGCATAGACCTACTAGGCTTTTGATGTTCAATCTTAACCTGTTGATAAGTGGTGAATTTAGCTACAAACTTTGTAATATCCCTCTTTATCCCACTCCACTAATAGATTTCCCGTAGATCACGGTATATCTTTGTGGCTCCTAGATAAATAGAGTAACGCGCACCATGCGCCTCTGTAAGGATTCGCTATCTTAACTCATCAACACACGACACACACAGTCTACCCTAGCAACGTAACACACCATCTTTCCTTTGGGAGAAAACCTCTACTTTATGGTCTGTGACTGGCTCCTTCAGCTTCACCAGTTGGGATCCCTACCTTGCTTTTCTTTCACTTCGGCAACCAAAGAAGATTCTGAACAATTTTGAACCCATAAATTACCCTCAGCTGAATTAACCAACCAAACACCTAATCTGGCAAGCTGATGAACTTCCCTAACTAACTTCTTCTTATCATCCTCAACATGAGCAACACTACCCATAGACAATCTACTTAGGGCATATGCCACTACATTGGCCTTGCCGGGTGGTACAAAACACTCATATCATAATTTTTCAACAATTCTAATATCTCCTCAAATGTAAATTCAAATCTTTCTGCGAGAATACATACCGCAAGCTTTTGTGGTCTGTGAACACATCAACAACCCCATACAAATTGTGCCTCCTAATCTTTAAGGTAAACACAATAGCTGTTAGTTCGAGATCATGGGTAGGATAATTCTTTTTATGGGGCTTAAGGTGTCTAGAGACATAGGCCACAACCTTACTCTTCTGCATTAAAACACACCCCAAATCGACTCTAGAAGCATTACAGTACACAACAAACCCATGTGAACCATCTGTTAGCATCAAAACTAGGGCTTTTATAAGTCGAGTCTTCAACTAGAAAACTCTTCTCACAAGAATCTGACCACTAAAACTTGACATTCTTCTGAGTCAATCTAGACATGGGGGATTCAATAGACCAAATCCCTTCAACAAACCACCGATAATAGCCAACAAAACCCAATAAACTACTGATATCTGATAGAGAGATGGGTCTAGGCCATTTTCTCACTGCTTTGGTTTTTTTAGGATCAACCCTAATGCCATCACCGGAAATAATATAGCTAAGAAAAGCTATTGATCTTAGCCAAAATTTGTACTTACTGAATTTAGCAAACAACTAATGGGTTCTAAGAGTCTGCAATACTCTTTTGAGTTGGTCTGCATGATTATTTTCAGTACGGGAGTTGACAAAAATGTCATCGAAGAAGACTATGATGAACATGTCCAAGTACTGCTTAAACACTCGATTCATCAAGTCCATAAAGGCTGTTGGGTCATTTGTGAGACCAAAGGACATGAATAGAAACTTGAAGTGACCATATCGGGTTCTAAAGGTTGTTTTTAGAATGTCACATTCTTTGACCCTGAGTTGATGATAGCCGAATCTGAGGTCTATCTTAGAAAAGTAACTGGCACCCTGAAGTTGTTCGAATAGGTCATCTATTCTAGGAAGTGAGTATTTATTATTGATTATGACTTTGTTTAACCGACGGTAGTCAATACACATCCCAAGAGAACCTTCTTTCTTATGCACGAATAGGATAGGTGCTCCCCATAGAGAAATGCTGGGCCTAATGAGTCCCCTATATAGAAGATCTTTTAACTATTTTTTCAACTTATTAAGTTTGGATAGAGCCATTCTGTATGGAAAAATAGAGATAGGCTGGGTATCTGGAAGAAGGACTGTTCCGAAGTCAATTTTCCTTTCGAGAGGAACTCTGAGAAGATCTTCAGGGAACACATCTGGAAATTCTCTTACTACTAAAACTGAATCAAGATTAGGAGTCTCAGAATTAGAGTCTTTGACTCAAATAAGATGGTAGACACACCCCTTGGATACCATCTTTCTCACTCTAAGGTATGAAACAAGCTGACCCCTAAGTGCTGTAGTAATACCCCTCTATTTAAAGACCGGTTCATTTGGAAATAGAAAATGAACAACTCTATTTCTGTAATCCACTGAAGCATAGCATGAATGGATCCAATCCATGACGAGAATGACGTCAAAATCCATCATCTCTAACTTTACAAGATCTTCTAAAGTAACTTATTGAGACACTATAACTGCTGGGCTACGATAGACTTACCCATTGGGTTATACACTGAGAAAGGCTCTACTAAGATTTTGGGGCTAACTCCGAAGTTGATGGCTATATAAGGGGTTACAAAAGAAAGAGATTCTCCAGGATCTAGTGAAGTATAAACATGTAAATGAAAGGCTTATAACATACCAGTAACCACATCAGAAAAACTTTCCTAATCCTGTCAAGACTGAAGTGCATAAAGCCTGTTCTGACGCTGACCACTAGTAGCACTGGAGGTGGCGACTTTCTGAGTCGGGCGACCGACTGGAATTAATGACTGATGGGACTGTCCCTATTGGCAAAAATCCCTTTCTTTCTGAGCAAATACCTCACACTCCCGGATCATATGGCCCGGCTTGCTACACCTAAAGCATACATCACTGTCAGCTCTAAATTTACCCTGATGGTTTCTACCATATTTTTGACAAAGAGGATTTGTGTGACCACTATTTACACTGCCTTGGGACTTAGAGCCTAGTGCCCTATCTCAATTGTCATTTCTGATCTTTGGTACAGAGGTGCTATCTGAAGATGGGGCAGGAGCTGAAGATTTTTGACTGAATTGAGGATGGTTTCCACTCTCTGAATTTGGTTGAGCAAAACTAAAGCTACCTGTTCTAGTCCACTTGTTCTCTTTCCCTCTCTTTATTTTTTTGCTCCTCAATCTATTAAGCATGGACCATCAACCTAGATAGGTCCATCTCCTTAATTAACATCGCAATCCTAAACTCCTTAACCACACTACCAGATACTCCAAACACGAACTTGCTTATCCTAGACCTATTATTAGCCACCACATGAGGAGCATACCTAGCTAACTGGGTAAAATTAAAGAAATACTCCTTTACACTCATGTTTCCCAATTTCTAATTAACGAATTCTAACACCTTAGCTTGCCTCAGCTTTAACAGGAAGAATCTCTCTAAGAAGGAGGTAGCAAACTCCTCCCATTCTATTGGCCCTGCATTTGTGCTCTATACCCTTTCCATTGCTTAAACCAGGTATGGGCTACATCCTGCAGCTGGTAAGCATCCAATTTAGCACTCTTACTAGAAGTCACCCCCATAATGTCTGCTACCTTCTGTACCATGTCTAAGAATTCCTGTGGATTCTCTTCAGATTTGGATCCTAAAAATAAGGGAGGATTCATTCAGGTAAAGTCCCGAATCCTAGCTGCGATAGTATTAGCCACTTGGTTGGCCGAAACAGTGACTGGCCGGACATTCTCAGCCACTACAAAGTGATTTAGAGTAGTGAATGCAATTTAAAAATCTGCATGAGAAACATGCTCGTTTAGGGGATCTTTCTGAATGGGCGGAGGTGCTGGCTGGTTTATATTTATTCTTTCATTAGTATTTTTGGAAGGTATGTTTTGTAAGTGGAAGAAAAAATAAATTAGACAAAAAGTTTAACATGAACACTGAAAGAAGGGAAACTTTTCATAAAACGCCTCGTATCCACTTGTTCATAAGTGTGGCGCACTTCACACCCATGCCCAAGACTCTACTTGACGCGGCCTCAGACTCCCTAGGACACTTTTAACGTTAGGCTCTGATACCAAGTTTGTAATGCCCCGAGATTACACTCTAGGTGCCACACGGTGCTTACAGTCTCGAGGGACCACAAGCTAACCCATGAGCTAGTACCTGATATGAGCACTGAATAATATGCTCATGATAGAAGTCATATATAAACTTTAACTGAAAAATGCCATAAGGTTTTAAATCATAGACTAATTATGTCTATAAAAAAATACTGACAATACTAATAAAATGTCTGATAATAACAACTAAAAACTTACTGACTGTGGATTTGTTGGGACAGTGTAAGACCCCACAAAGTTCTCTTATAATCTGAGCCTTAGAGCGTGTCAAGTGAAGTGTAATTCCAGCCTTAAAAGATCAAGAAGTGACTTCCAACGTGGGAAATATTTTAAACCATGTAGAATTTCCTAAATATCGACTTTTTGTCATGTATAGAATTGACTAAGCTTTTTTTCAATACCAAATTTGTTCAAATCCAACACTCGGGCGAAGAGTTAGAGCCAACCAAAATGGCAATTATCAAATTCTAGTGAGCCTCTGCTATTCCACCACATTGCGGTGTCTTTTCAGTTCGCAACTAAGATGGTAACGCGATTTCCACCGCTTCGCGCCAAGGCTTAGTTTTTCAATTGTCCAATTTCCAGTAAGCTGGTGCGATTATGGCGCGTCGCGCCAGCACGTAAAATCAGGATTTTTCCAATTTCAGATTTTAATTCCAAGGGAAAAAGGGTCTTTTTCCAACCCCTATATATACTCTTTAACACGAGATTCAACATATTTAAACCCAAATATTGTTGGTTTCTCTTAATTTTCTTCAATAAAAAGACCTAGGGTTTCTAATCCAAGACCCAAATCATCAAGGTTTCACCATGAATCTTTCAAGAATTACATAGCAAGGTATGTTAGATGTTGATTCTTGGGTTTCTTCCACCCAAGAAGTTCAAGAATCCTTTTTTAAATTCAAAGATCTTATATTTATGAGTTTTCATGATTTATGTGAATTGAAATTGAAGTTCATGTTATTATTGAGTTTTAATTCATGATTTAGACTACCAATTTGAAGAGTTGATTCTAGTATGTGATGAATTGTATGATGTTCATGATAAACCCTCTTCAAGTTGCATGATATTGATGTATTCATGATGATTAAGTATAGAATTTGTGGTATAACCAAAGCATGCTCCCCATATGTTTGATAAAATGCTTATGTGAAGGAATTAGAGCCATTATAGCATGTTTACTAGAAATCTCCAATTGTGTGTAAGTTCATGCATGCCAAGTGTTTGCTGAAAAGCCTTCGTGAATGAATTGTGACATGTTAGCATGAAATTTCCTAATTATGTGCTCTTTAATGCATGTAAAATGTCTGTTGTAAGGCCTTGTTGAATGGAATATGAGCCAGTAGCATGTCTTCTAATACTATTACATGTTTATGATTTTCAAGTGCTTGAAGAAATGCTTTAATGATTGTAATGGTGAA
This sequence comes from Capsicum baccatum var. pendulum, assembly GCA_030864225.1. NCBI lineage: Eukaryota > Viridiplantae > Streptophyta > Magnoliopsida > Solanales > Solanaceae > Capsicum > Capsicum baccatum. The sequence goes on from CM061561.1 coordinate 53,802,474, forward strand.
TGAAAGTCCATGGTCATGATTATTTAAGATGGTTATGTTTTACTTGTATTTTATTGAGTCCTGGGGTAATTATACCCGATAATTTAGTCGCAAGTCTAGAGCCCGTGTCAGTTTTCACAATAATCTCAGTCAAGTCATGATTCTTAGAACTCAGTCAGTTATAGAATTTAGTACTCTTAGATAGTTATAGAACTTAGGGAATCTCAGTAATCCAAGTATCATTAGCATTCCAGCTTCAGTTCAGTACTCAGCTCAGATTTTAGTAGTGTTCAATATTTTGTTCAAACCATAGTAGTATTCCGTCAGTCAACAGAACCAAGTGAATTCAGTCAAATCAGTTAAGAAATATGAACAGTAACAAATTCAGCTCAGTCTAGTACAGTCTAAGAATTTGTTCAGTGTCTATCTAGTTGGGAATAGGATTCAACACTGAGTGAGGAAAGGGATGGTAGCTTCCCCGTTATTTAGGCAGAGTCGTTAGTTGCAATCCCTATACCTCCAAAACTGCGTAGCAAGCGCAGGATGAGGAGTCACCCATTATATTAGGCTTGACTACCTCTTAGGAGCCACCTATTAAATTAGGCTTGGCTCCAACCAGGTGTCACCCGTTATATTAGGCATAGCATACTTGGTTTAGAGAGAAGTTTCTTTGCTCATGGCACGGTACTGACACCCTTCCAACTGGGGTACAGGTTGGACCCCAACTAGCTAGAAGGGGCATATCAGTTAGATAACTACCTCCCACAGTCTCAGTTTCAGATCAGCCTTAGTAATAGAAGTCAGCTGATGAGTCACCCATTATACTAGGCTTAACTACCTCTCAGAGATCACCCATTATATATAGGCTTGATCCCAGATTCAGACAATCATATTTAATATCAGTAGACTGAGAGATCACCCGTTATATATAGGATTGATCTCAGATTTAGAAAATCATATTCAATATCAGTAGACGTAGAGATCACCCATTATATATAGGCTTGATCTCAGATTCGAACAATCATATTCATTATCAATAGACTCAGAGATTACCCGTTATATAGGCTTGATCTCAGATTTAGTTTATCTAGTATCAGACATCATTACTAGTAAACTCAGAGGTTGCCCATTATATAGGCTTGATCTCAGATATAATAAATCAGTATTAGTATCAGCAAGATTATAAATCAATCTCAATAGACTCAGTTATTTAGTCTCTCAGTATTAGTAAACTCAGACATCAGTACTAGTAGACTCAGTCATCAGTAAGTCAGTATTCAGAAACCCGTATTCAGAGTTCGTATTTAGTGTTACTGCAATTCCAATTTTTATTTGTGCATTCATGCATATGTCCTCCTTCAGTACTCTCATGTTATTCAGATAAGTAACTGTTCATGCATAAGCCCTTGCATTTAGCCTTACCTTATCTAGCATACCAGTACATTCAAAGTACTGATGCATACTTTTCTCTTACGCTATGGTGTCTTATACAATAGGTTCCGAAGTGCGAGATCCAGAGCACCCTTAGCAGTCTAGACTCAGTCAGCAGCAGTAGACATAACAGTGAGTCCTCTTCATTCAAGGATGATCCTTATTTTTATTATTGCATTAGATTCAGTTTATTTTCAGTAGACAGAGTTAGTTGGGGACATGTCCCATCAACTCCTTTTTTAGACAAGTTTAGAGGCTTTTCGGACAGATGTATTAGTATTCAATTTTCAATATTGATTATTTTAGATGTTTTGAACCTTATGGCCAGTTTTCACTAATTTTCTACATTTGTTTCAGTATATTATGCAGTGCTCAATTATAGATATCAGAAAGGGTTAGCTTGTGATCCCTCGGGGTCATGAGCACCGTGTGGAATTTCGATTCTAGAAAATCGAAGCGTTACAGATAGCCCCCCAACTAACTTTGACTGAATAGAAATATTGAAACTGATAAATTATGCTTAGGTAAATAAACCATATCCTCGAAGTATGAGGACTCACTACTGCTACAACTGATAATCTGGTATGTCTATGCGCGATCAGGGAATCAAGCATCCAAACCTATGATATTAGACATCATAGCACAAGAAATATATATGAGATCAGTAATTTAAATATACTGATATGCTAAATGAGGTTAGGATTATATGCATGGGTTCATGTGCATGAGTAATAACCTACCGAATGTATAACATGAGGTAGAGAATAGAATGCATGAAATCTGTAAAGACTGAGGATGCATGACCAAGAATTAAATATGTTCTGAATATAATCTGTAAACTGATAAGTGAATAACTTATATTTGTATGTTATGGTCAAGAAAAACTAAAACTGAATTACTGAACTGAATACTGGACCGAGAAAGTGGAAGCTATCAGTTAACCGACATGCCCTAATGAGCAAATTGAGGTCCAACCTGTGACCCCGATTGGAAGGGTGTTAGTACCATACCATGGGTACTAACACTGGCTGTGTGGATCCACTGTACCGATATCCTTAAGGACTAAGGGTTTCAAACCTAAACTTACGGGTGACCCCTAAGAGGTAGTTAAGCCTAAACAGATGGGCGACTCCTCATATCCTACACTGTCTACGTAGTTTTAGAGTATAGGGATTGCTACTAGAGACTCTGCCTAACTGATGGGGAAGCCGCCATCCCTGAACTCGCTCGGTGCTAAATCCTACTCCCAACTGAACTGACTCGGGATACTGATTTGTTCTAAGTTTAACTGATTATGATAACTGACTGAACTGATAAGGCTCATAACATATCTAAAATCTTTCTGAGGATGCTGAAACTAAGTAAATAACTAAGTTTTTGGGTGTTCATAACCCCCAGGACTCGATAGAAATATTAGAAAAATAGTACTAAATCTTTAAGGACATAATGTGAAAGCTTGTAGTAATAGCATTTCATCAAACACTTGATATTCATAGTTTAAGCTAAGCATGAGAATAGTTTAAAGCTTGTAGTAATAGCATGATTTCAACATCAACAACACCAATTATGATTTAAATCAGTGAACAACATTATTTAAATGTGTGGGATTTAATAATAACAACAATTTCATGTGAACATGGTATAGAATCAAGATTCATGGGGATTCATGGTTAAAAATCACAATAACTTGTAAAAGTCACAACTTTAAATTTAAAATTAGATTCTTGGACTCCATGGGTGGAGGGGACCCATGGATGAGCATTTAGCACACCTTAGTTGGTGAAATTGAGAAAGTTCTTGATGAATTCTTGAAGCTTGATCTTGAATATTGGATGAGTTAGGGTTAGTTCTTGAAAGAGGGCTACTTTAATTTGATGGAATTGTGAAATAATGAGAAAATAATGCTCTCTTAGGACTTAAATCCCGTGTTTGGACTGAATAGGGTGAAGGGAAAGGAATTAAATTCCCTTGGAAAATTAAAAATCAGAACTGAACAGAAAATCTTGATTTTACCATACGACGCGATGCGGTGCTATTGCGTTGTACCACTGGAAACGGACATTCCCGATTTTGCACCATGGTGCGATGCAACGCCATCGTGGTGCCCCACTAGAAAAAGGATGAACATGAATTTTCCACTTGGTGCAACATGATGTTATTGTAGTGCTTCACTAGAAAAGGATGAACGTGATATTGGCCATCACCGCGATGCGGCCTAATCACGATGGTCTATGGCCTTTCACAAAAAGTGCCACAACTTCTTACTCGGGTATCGAATTTAGGCGAAATTAGTTTCATTGGAAAGATAATTCAATTTCCTACAATTCGGTGTGTCTTGATTTGGACGATTCTCAATAAAAAAAGTTATGCTCGTTTTAAGTTGACTACATCAGTAAGGGATATCAAACTCGCTCATAAAACTATTAAAGAACTGTAATTTATTTTGCATGAGCTTGAAACATGGTTCTAATATTGGTTTTGGATTTTTGGGGTATTACAAATACATATGTTATGTACACACCTACTGAGAAATGACTTCAAGGTCAAAACCCGTGGAGGACTTACAAGGTTCATGTACTATGCAGGTGTGTACTTCAATCCCAAAAAATATATTGTGCAAGCGTGCACTCGACCCCAATAAATAACAAAATAATATTGTGCATCCATGAATTCCAACCCCATATTAAATACAATGCATGATGTGAAGGCGTGCAATTTCGATCCCAAAAACAATTCATTTACCTTAGCAAATAAACCCTTCGTACACAACTAGAGGAAAATAGTTTTAAACGTACATTTGACTTATTTTAACCCCTCAAATAACACTGATACACGTCTAGATGCTTGTCACTTTACCTATACGGGACCCCCATTCACCATTACCCTCATTACACATAACTAACACATAAATACTTCAAAAATGAGTCTAAGAAACTCTCAACTTGGCTTAAAGGAAGTCTAAGGTCAATTGACAAACTTGGCTTTTCGTATAGTCCTCGAACGATCAAAATATGTTCAAATACATAATCCCCATAAGAGTACGAATCTAATGAGACCCATATTTTTATATTTCAATTAAAAAGTTCAAATCAAAGAGTCACCCCAAAATCTCAAAATCATAATCTTAATGATCGATAATCATATTAAAACTTCCAAATTCGTAGGTTAGGGTGAAGGCAATACCATACAAAATCATCAAATACACGCATCCACCTATCTACTATTAATGTCTGCTATATAAAAATTCTTATCCTAAAATAGTAGTAAAAATATGTAAATTAATAAAAGAATTAAACTAAAATTTAGGCATGCGATTTGTAGGTAAGGTCTACAACTTCTAAGTGTGTATCATAATCAATACACGATGTGATTAGCATTTGTATTTGTTGTTTGTGTCCTGTAACTACCATCTCACAACTAGCAAGAATAACTTTTGGATAGTAGTATTCCCTTATGGTGTGTCATTATCATGAAATCTTTCCCATTTTTTCACACAAGACATAGATAGGGTGCCATAATGACTGAAATCCAAGGAAAGAAATATGCTAGAGTAAGAATGGATCATTCTCTCATTACAACACTTATTGACATGCATCACAATGAAATTCTAAAAACTTGTTTTGGTTCTTCACCCTATCATCTCCCCCTTAGATCAAAGCCGACATTCTAAACTAATAGGCCTATTTCATATTTATAAAACTAAGCCTTAATTTCTTTACTCTAATGGTCTACACATTAATGCTCAGCTCACGTGGATAAACTATATTTGGGAAATACTAAATTTATTGTTGGACACTCCTTTCTTGTATATCACCCTTAACTCTCTCTAGCTTCAATAATCGTCATCATATACTTACACTGTTCTTGGTAACCATACCTGCCTTACTAAATACATAATTTGCCCTTCTCTTCTTAGCTTAATATCACACCTTTAAGCTTATATTTTTTCCAAAAGCATGAAAATCAAAATTATACCATAAGACTCAACATCATCTATCCATAACTCCTTAACTAAGCTATTAAGAACACCATATACTATATAACTAGCCTTATTTACACTTAGCAACTCAAGGGTACTATCAAAGTACACACGACACTTAATAATCTTAGAAAATAATGCAGCCCTTATCACCTTGGGTACTCCTCTACATTATATCTAAACCATCATACTTAGCTGCAAATGAATGAACTTAAATTCTTGTATACATTATTTCAAGCTTACTAGCTTACTTTTCATACAACTAAAACCACTAATCCAAGCAATCGTTATTCCCACCTTGATGATCATCTACTGTTCAAGCGTAGATTCTACTAATAGACATGATTAACCACAACCTCACACACCATTCTTACTTGGCAAAATATTAAGAAACACTAGTCCACTAGAACCTCCAAATAAAAATAATTGATCATAATCTTATGGTCTATCTTAGTACCATTAGCATATCCTACTTGCACACATTACAACTACTTGTCCATCCATATATCTAAATTATACTCCTATCTCTAAAAACATCAAACTATTTCTTTTTTCACAACCATAAAGGGAAACCTAGATTAACGATTCTAAACCACCAAAACTTTCAGTAATAACTTATACTTTTCTAACATAATAAAATAACATCAAGAACTCCTCCCCTACTTCAAGAATACTCTAGGTTACCTTAACTACTAACTCTTTCTCTACCTTTCACTGTGAAATTTACACCACATTCACTACCCTCTAGCTAACACCCAAAACTATATCACCTTAATCCAAACTTAATAGCATACATAGATCCCTCAATATACTCTTAACCAATCGTTATCCCCACCTTTTTTGTCACTACACTTCTAAATCCATATTTCCAACTCTAAAGATGTTATACTTCTTATGGACCATAACACTCTAAATTATAATATCCCTCAATAAAAACTCTATTCAATAATATGGGTACATACTCTTGATCATGCCCAAGATAAACCTTCAATCTGAAGATTACACGGTCCCTATCAAATATAGTAACCCAATAAAGGTTGGGGTTGAATCCCAAGGGAATATGTAGAATTATGGATTTTAACTATTGTAATCAATGGGCAGAATTGAAAAAGTAAATAGGGGGTTGTATTGACAGTATCAAACAAGTAACTAATATTAACTCTTGCTGTAATTCGGTCATAGAAAAATAATAAGGCTGTGTTCCACCTGGCTTCTAACTTAGTAAGCTTATCGTGCTCAATTCAACTATACAACAGCTATGCATGCAGAGTATGGTAAGATAGGTATCACCAACCGCCTCTCAGTATTTTTTGGTAAATTACACTCATTTTTTTTTGGCCTCAGAGTGTTGTATTACTAACCCTTATCTTGGACCTCAATTAAAACTATCTCATCTCAATCTTAAGTTGATTAGATGGGAGTTAACTAGCTTAAAATGATAGTATAAGTAAGCTTATTTTGACAATTAACCTCAAATCACCATTGTGATTTTGTTTTCCCAATCAGTACCTCCCTCATAGGTTCGTAGTGAATACATGATGGATCCTAATATTTTAACCCATTAAGAAATCAATCAAAGCAAAGAAACCCTAATACATACAACAATACTACTCTAGAAGAATAGAACACTTCCCTACTTCGTTATGCAGCCAGAGTTCCTACAACCCTAGCTAAGAGAGATTAGCCGCTCATGTTTGTGTAACGATTATGAATTCATATTTCAATACATTCAACAACCACACAATAATCAACAACTACAAAAACCAAAACTTTAACTTAATTAACAACCAAAATCAATACAAAGCAATTCCAAGACCAAAAAAGGATCTCAAAATCATATATATGTTTGTAAATATCAAGAATATGTCACTTCTATTGAAAAACAGATAAAGGGTATTTATAGTACATGAAAAAAGCCTAAAAATTAAAGCCCGGATGAAAAAGACAAAATGGGTCGGTGGCCACTTATTGGGCCACATGTGGTCTACAAGTACCACATGTGGTCCGCATGTAGACCCAGGTAAGTGCCAAAAAAATTTACTGCATTATTTACTCTCTGGACTTTGGACTTCTGGTACTTACCTTACCCACATGCAGTCCGCAAGTACTATATGCGGTCAAAATGTAGACATAGATAAGTGCCAAATTTTTTTTCAGCTCTTGCACTCTCTAGATCTTCAATTTGTGTACTTTCCGTAGTCACATATGGACCACAAGTGCTACATATGGTCCATATATAGACATTGGCAAGTGTCGGGTCTTCAAATTCTTGTAACCAAGCTTTTGGACTTCAACTGATGGTACATGCTTTGGTCACACACACCCGGTAAAAGCCATAAATGCCAAAATAAGTATCCAAAAACTCCATTTTTCATCTTTTTCTTAAACTTCGCGTCCAAATCCTAGTTTCCTAAAAATCATACCCAAAACATATCATATCTAATGAAATAACCTAAGAGACTTTTATATTTCATAGTTTTAAGCATCGAAAGGGCTATATTTCTATAGCATATCAACACCCTCAACTTAGACCTTTTGCATGTCCTTAGGCAACAAAACAAAACAAAATAAAATAAAATAAAATAAAACACAATGCTTAACTAAGATAATTTAAGTTATTGAAGGCATTCAATCAACACTTTAGGCTCAGACCATAATACCCTCTCCTACTTTAACTTTTTAAAACCAATTGTGTATAAATGTAAAGCACAACAATGAGACACAATGGGATCAAGGTATGGCATTACATTAGCAACAAATAATCATATATGTATATACAAGTTACACTACCCAAAATAACAATACAACTAGCAATATGACTCATGTGACCTCATAACAAAGAAGTCCCACTCACTCATATAAAATAATGTATGTCAATGGAGAGACGATCAAGAGACACTCACACCCAAAAGAGAAGTTTCAATCAATGTGTATCAAATAGAATTAGCTTGCCCTAATTTTCTTTACCATACCTTTAAGACGATTAAGTTAGGATAATTATAGGACTTTTCTTGGCTTGTAATATAGGCTTGGGAGCTGGTATGGTACATATGGATATCGAGTGACTAATACTTCTTGGCACTACACTAACTTTTAGAGTACACTCAGTAACCATCTTTCTTTTTACTTCACCATTATTTCTCCCTTTTTATTCTTTATTGTGCATTCAGGTTGGGTGTGGTATTTGGTATTTGATTCTACAAGGGTCAAATTTGAACGTGTATAACTTTTTATATACGTGAAATTTTTCATCTCAAGAGAAACCAAATTATAGATAATTGAATTAGCTTTCTAACGATACCAATTTCATCTTAATACAATACCCAAGCAAAAAGTTATGGCCTTTTTCGTGAGAGGCAGTAAGGGTCTGCAATTTGGCCGTGGCATGTCAGTCTCTCAATGTGATTTGGGGCACAATGCATTTCTATTTAACACGATATGGGACACGACGCGGTGATTATTCCTTCTCTGTTTCAGTTTCTTAAGGATCAAGGGGCACTTTGGTCCTTTTCCCTTATTCCTAAACGTCCAAGGCACGAATTAAAGCACCCAAAAGAGTATTATTTCCTATCTCCTTCAAATCAACTCACATAAAAGCCCTTCCTTTCCCAAGAATAATAATTCAAGCTTATGCTTTCAAGAACACAAGGATTTAAGTTTCGAATTCAAGATTTCTTCAAGAATCCAAGATTTCAAGCTTCCAAGTTCAAGAAATCTTCAAGAAATATCAAGAATAGGGTTTCTTTCACAAGTACATCATTCAAGTCCCAAGCTCCAAGATTTCTTCACAAGTCAAGGAACTTAAGGTATGTAGGGTTTATGGCCAAGGACATTTTTCCATACTTGTGCCCATAACTTATTTAAAAGTTTTAAGTTATATGATTTACAATTAGGGTTCATGCTCAAGTTATCTTTTTTTGAGATTATAAAATTATTATGTGATTGAAGTATTAAAGTGCATACACGATCTCATCTATTTATGTTTTGACTTGAACATTCTCTATTATGATTTGAATATCATGAGTTTGATTTGAAACACTAATTAAAGATTTTCGATTGAGTTTTAAGAATGATATTGGATTACAAGTTATATGAAAGAAAGTATAAGATTCAAGGCTTGAGTTTGAGAACTAAGTTTACAAGAAAAGTTTGAATCTTTTGATTTCAAAATAAGGATTGAAATCCACAATCGTTTATCATCCTTATGATACAAAGCAATGATTGATCTTTTGATCTTAATACAAGATATGGAATCCATATTTGTTCATCCTGATTATGATTTAAAGAAGGGAAGCATAACTGGTTTTCATTCTATAAACCCTTATGCTATTTTAAGGTGGATTTCCTAAAGTATGAACATATAAGTAATATGCGAGTAGTATTTAGCACCGAGTTGGGTATGAGTCCGAGGTCACATGACCTAAAACTATGTGCCACCATAGAATTAAGTTCTCAATATGGGTTAATTCAGTAATCACTTAGTTAAGGTTCTATTCTGATGGCAAGGGCAGAACAGCTCTCCCCAATGTGGGTAAGACGTTGGACTCCATGATAGCTCACATGGTTTATGTCGGTTATAAAAATATCCTAAAAGAAAGAATAAAAAGTAAAGCTTTTAAAAACTAAGTGTGGTGGCTCACAAAGTTTATTCAGTATGCTTTATTATTCATAGTTTATGATCTTTCACCTTTCAGTTTTATTCAAGCTCAAGGTGAGTCACTTACACTTAGCATGCATTATTTGAAAGTTTATAAATATATTAAGTTATTATTTTACTTATGCATTCACCCCTACATACTCAGTACATTCCAAAAGTACTGACCCACATATATGTCTATGCACTACATTGTCTCATAATGTAGGTACTAGTTGTAGCACATATATCATAATCAGACAGTTTGCAACTTTCAGTCAGCAGGTGATGCATTCTTCTGATTCGAGGACTCGAGTCAACTATAGTTCTAATAGCATTTTTATCCAGTTGTATTGATTGGGGATAGCTGGGGGTCATGTCCTGGCTACCTATAGTCAATATTAGAAGAGGCTTCATATACGGTCAGTCAGAGTTGATGTTTTTACTTTCAATTTTCTTTTGTATAACTAAAGTGTAAATGTTGTAAACAATTTTTTATAGAATATATTCAGCCAAAGATATTTCTTCTGCTTATCACTTCAAGTTTGATGTATTTTAAATTAGTATCTCAAGCATCATGCCAGTGCATGGATTAGCTTGGGATCACTTATGGTCCTAAGCACCGTGTGATGTCCACGGGGTAGCCTCGGGGCATTACATAACCACCCTTTGCCCTTTTTGACTCTACAACAGGTGTCTCATCAACGGCAAATTCATCATACCTTAGCACTTCCGCAACAAGCAAAAGGGTATACAGAGTAGTTATATCACTCCTTGTGGTAATAACAAAAACATGACCGTTATTTTTTAGATATTAAACAGTGCTGCTTAGAAGGGTACCGACTGCCTCTGGTTCAGTGTTGCTGACATCTACCTGAACTAGTGCTCCAACTACTTGATAGCAGTGGCATGAGATTCAACCCTCTGGGTCAACCCTGAAATGTCAGCCTTATCTCCTTAAGGTTGTTCTCCTGATTTTCTAGACCCTTTACCATCTTAGTTAGCATCTCTTCCATTCTTGATTTTGTATCTCGTCTGCCAGGTGGAATGTATATGTCTTCCTTCTCTCTGTAGTCATCCTTATTCCTTTAGTTACCATCTCTCTCTCTACCACAGTCTATGCATCTATCATAATAATTTTGACCTTGCTTTCCTTGCCATTGGCTCGGAGATCCGCTAACAGACAATCTAGATATTTTTCTTCCTCCTCTAACTCTGACTCATAAGCTTTGGAAGATAAACCTTGTGCTCCTACTGCATTCACTTTCTCAGAACTTGCTGCTACAAACTGCTTTACTAGTAACCCAAGATTAGTTTTTAGCATTATAATTTCTTGTGCTACTCAATCATCTGCTACATTCCGGTCATCGGTGGCACCAATAGCGAACGTGTCGGATCCTCTCTCACCCTCCCGAGTTACCCACCCTCGGTTAGTAAGGGATTTCTGATCTAGGATATCCAAAGCTACCTCCTAGCATAGTCTCATAAAATCTCCTCCAGAGATGGTGTCTGTCATGGCTCTGGAACTGATAGTCAGGGCTCTATAGAATATCTCTAATAAGCTCGTCCCTGAAATTCGATGGTTGGGCACCATACTCAGCTTCTTCTTGAACCTACACCAAGCCTCATAAGTAAACTCTGACTACAGCTGCTTGAAATTATAAATCTCACCCTTATGTTGTAACATCCTAGATGGAGGAAAGAACTAGGTCAGTGTCCACTTACTTGGGGTACATACGGACCATAAGTACCACATGCGGTCCGCATGTAGACCTAGGTAAGCGCCAGAAAATTTTCCTGCATTATTTGCTCTCTGTACTTTGGACTTATGGTACTTACCTTACCCACATGCGATCCGCAAGTACTACATGCGGTCTGCATGTAGACATAGGTAAGTGCCTGAAATTTTTCTTCTACTCTTGCACTCTCTGCATCTTTAATTTGGGTACTTACCTTAGTCACATACGGACCACAAACGCTATATGCGGTCCACATGTATACATAGGTAAGTTTCAAGTCTTCAAATTCTTGCAACCAAGCTTCTGTACTTCAACTTATAGTACATGCTTTTGTCACACATACCCGGTAAAAGTCATAAATGCCCACATAAGTAGTCAAAAACTCTATTTTTCATTTTTTTCTTGAACTTCACCTACAAAATATACCCCAAAACATCATATCTAACATAACAACCTAAGAAACTTACATATTTTCATAGTTTTAAGCATCGAAAGTGCTATATTTGTATAGCACATCATATCTCTCCTCTCACGTGTGCTATCTGTAATGAAGGGTTAATTAGGACTCTGAATACATATCATATTCTATCTTAACCACATGATTCTATGGTTGAGATCATAAGATGTTGAATTAAAGGACTTTAAACATACTAACAGGCTCCTCTCAACCCCTTTTGTGCAATTTCTGAAGTTACTGATAGTAAATATGAGAGCATCATCTTGGCAGGAATTGTAATTTACTACTCATGTTATCTCAAGAATAAGTCATAGATAAAGAATTATTGAGTAACGCACGCATCCACAAAAGTTTCTATGAGAACAACTTTACTGCATGATCTAGAGTATGAAAAAAAGAAAATATTTCTTAAAATGCCCAATAGCCGCTTGAAGAAAAGCATAGATATCTTTGCACTATTTTTAAAGACTCTACTAGACACGACTTCCAGACACCCTAGGACACATAAACTATGTACTTTGATACCAAGTTTGTAATGCCCCAAGACTACCCCCTGAATTTCAAATGGTGCTTAGAACTACAAGTGATCCTAAGCTAACCCATGATACTGGCATAATTCATGAGCGACTTAATAAAATACATAAGACTGGAAATGATAAGTGGAAGAGATGTATTCATACGAACTTGTTTAATATAATACTATTTGAAAAATCAACACGTGTTATACAAAGAAAAACTAAAACTGAATACATCAACACTAACTAGCTATCTATGTAGCCTTAACTAATACTGAGTATAGGTAGCCGAGACATAAACCCAACTATCCCTAATCAATACAACTAAATAAAATATATAATACTGGAACAATAGTTAATTCAAGTCCTCAAATTAAGAGAACTCATCACCCGCTGGTTGGTAGCTGCGAACTATCTGATTATTGTGTGTGGGCTACAACTAGTACCTATATTATAAAAAAATGTAGCAACACAGACGTATATGTATTAAGTACTTATGGAATGTACTGAGTATGTGGGGTGAAAGCAATAAGTAAAACTGGAGTTGAACATACTTTCAAATCATGCATGCTAAGTGAAAAAAGACTCACCTTGATCATGAATTAAATTGAAAGCTAAAATATCATAAAACATGAATAATAAAGCATAATCTGATAAGCTTAGTGAGTCATTGCACTTAGTTTCTAAAATCTTTTCTTTTATGGGAGATTCTTATAACCGACATAAATCATATGAGCTATCATGGAGCCCAACGTCTTACCCACATTAATGAAAGTTTTTCTACCCATGCCATTGGAATAGAACCTTAACTTAATGTGACCACTAATCTTATCTCAAATGGGGCGAGGAGACACTCTCTAGCGAGGCTCCTTAAACCTACGGTGGCACGTAGTTTCTGGGAAATAGTATGCACTAAACCCACATTCCCCTCTTGGTGCTAAATACTACTCCCAAAACATATACTTATATTCTCATACTAAAAAAATACACCTAAAATAGAATATGCGTTTATAAATGAAAAACCAACTATGCTTCTCTTACTTAAATAAATTCATGAGGAAACTTGTGAATTTCATGTCTTATCTGAGATCATAAGATCCAAATTGAACTTTAATCATGCTATAAAACTTATAACTTGAACTTATAAGCTTAAACTTCCTGTAAACTTAGTAACTTATGCTTAATCTTGAAATCATTCATCATCTCATAGAAACTTTATATCAAAATATCAAACTCAATGCTTAAGATCACTTTCATGGATAAAAACACAAATAATAATGAAATCATATGCAAAATAATGTTCAATTCATGAGGAAGCATAAAAATCTCAATGTATAAAAAAAGTGAGGACAATTAAAAATTAAAATTTTGGGCACAAAGATAGAAAAGTATCCTTGTTCAAACCCCACATACCTGAACTTGATGAACTTTCTTGAGAGAAACTTGAATTGGAGCCTTAGAAGTTGAACTTTGGCAAGAAAATCTAATTTTTTCTCTTGAAAGTGGAGAGGATAATTAGCGTTGAAAACTGACTAATGATGATAATATAACATTTATAGGGTGTTTTAAGTCGGGAAGAGGAATTTGAGGTGAGGAAAAGACCAAACTACCCCTAAAAAAACTAAAAGAAAATTGTAGGAATTTCTCAGTTGACAATTAAGTTGACATCTTGTCATCTAGTTGACAGCTTGTCAACTAAGTCGTCAATCTCTAGTTGGATTTAGACATGTTCTGGTTAAGGTTGATGACTAAGTCGACAGTTTGTTAACCAGTTGACGGCTTGTCAACTTAATCGTCACCTTCTCTATAATATTTAAGGTCTTTTTTGGTTAAGGTTGACGACTTACTTGACATCTTGTCAACTAGTTGACAACTCAGCAACTTAAGTCGTCACCTTCTCGCAGACAGACACTCCCAGGTAAAATTAGCATAACTTTCTACTCTGATATTGAATTAAGGTAAAATCAGGTGTGTTGGAAAGAAGATTCAAAGATATTTTATTTAGTGGGTTTTGAGATGAAAAATTCTATATATTCTAGAAGTTACACTCATTTGAAGTTAATCCTTGTAAGCTCGAATACTTAAACTCAATTGATACAAATGTTCTCAACTCAACTTTGCTCTAAGTACTTCTTATGTCCATAATCTCATCAAAAATACTTTACATATAAGGTGTATTGCCATGACACTTATCTATGATTAAAATAATTGTCTTTGGACCTTTAAACATATGACGAATGATTAGAAACTTATCTAGGAGCTTGTGGGGTATTACATGCCTCTACCACGTCCCCTTCCCCACACGCGTGTGCCATCTCAGGCGATCAGCTCGAGGGATAGCAGGGCTCTTGACCACCATCCTAAGATGTACGAGTCTTCACCATCTGTGAGAGTATTAGATAAGAATTTTAGTATTTTAAGTTAAAGGGTCAATATTGCATGATAAGAGAGAAGAAAAAAAAATATATTCCTAAAGTTGTATAGCCTCCCGAAGATAGGTTACGGACGTCTCTACACCTATCCGTGAAACTCTGCTAGACTCGGCTTGTACTTGTAAGACCAATGACTTGGAGTTCGGATACCATCTGTCACTTTCCAAAATTGGGACTGTGATGGAACCTATCCCACCCTCCATGATAGGTAAGTCGAGAACCTAACTCCAAACACAATATCCCAAACTTATAGAAGCGGGAAAAAATAAGAACATAATAAACCCCAAGTAATCTCAAAAGTAGATAAATAGACTAGTATAGTCAAAACATAGACATTTCCAGTTATGGTAGTCACTAATAAAAACCACTAAATACAGAAATCAAAACAAAGTTTGAGTATCTTAACATGCATAAAGATAAGGCTAGAGGAGATTTCATTAATCTTTGGCAACAATAGTAGGTACCTCAAATCTCTAAGGATGCTAATGCAGAAGGAATCACAAGAATCAATGCCCAGAGGTCATCCTGCACGTAAGGTGCAGAAAAAACAAGGGTGAGTACAGAGCCACATGTAATCAGCAAGCATCATCGATCGATCCTAATTCAAAGTGGTGACGAGTAATGCCACATCAACCATCTAAAACAAGCATACACCCTGCACTCAAGAAAGTCACCCTAATCTAACTGAATAATCAAGACTAACAATCATAAGGATATCATAACACAGTCCAAGAAATTCTCAACACGGTGAAATCAAGTAATACATATTCAAGTACTTAATAAGTAGTACAAAGTCAACAAATACACCTTACTCAATCTGAACCATGAATGAATACTGTACAATGCAATGTGTATGCTATGTACACACTTACTAAGCAATGACTTCAAGGTCAGGACCCATGGAGGACTCACAAGGTCTATGTACTATTCAGGCGTGCACTCCAACCCTAGTAAATAAATAATTAATATTATACAGGCGTGCACTCCGACACCATATGAAATACAATGCATGATGTGCAAGCATGCAACTCTGATCCAAAAATAATTCATTTACCATAGCAAATCAATCAATCGTACTAACAACTAGGGGAAAACAGTTTCAAATGTACAATTGACTTATTTTAACCCCCCCCCCCCCCCAAATAACATTGGTACCCGCATAGATACTCATCACTTCACCTATACGGGACCCCCATTTCCCATTACTCTCATTACACATAACTAAAACATAAACACTTCAAAAAAGAGGCTAAGAAAACCTCAACTTACCTTAAAGGAAGTCCAACATCAAATAACAAACTTGCCTTTTTGTACCGCCGTCAAACGATCAAAATCTATTCAAATACATAATCTCCATAAGAGTACAAATCTAATAAGACCCATATATTTATAATTATTTATTATTCAAAAGTTCGGATCAAGGAGTCACCCTAAAATCTCAAAATCTTAATGGTCGATAGTCATATTAACAATTCCAAATATATAGTTAAAGGTGATGAGAATACCAGGCAAAATTATCAAGTACAAGTCTCCACCTATCTACTATTAATGTCCGCTATATAAAAATTCATATCCTAAAATAGTAGTCAAAACATGTAAATTAATAGAGGAATTAAACTAGAATTCAGACATGCTATTTGTAGGTAAGGTCTATAGTTTCTAAGTGTACCATAATCAATACACGACGTGTTTAGCATTTGTATTTGCTGTTCGTGTCCAGGAATTTCCTACCATCTCACAAATAGCAAGAATAACTTTTGGGCACTAGCATTCCTTTATGGTATGTAATTATTATGAAATCTTTCTCATTTGGTCACATTGGGGTTCAGTTAAAATTTAAAGAAAAATTGAAACAAAACAATGGTTGCCATGCCTAACCTATCATCACTGCCAACTAATTTAATGCCCATTAATTACACTCTTTGTCATCATTGGACATTAGGCCAATATTTGATTCATTTTTTAAGCGGCAATTAATTTAACAGTTCTTGTCCTAAACGTCCAAATGGAACAGACAACCAACAATACTGTAAAATTGATACCTCAGCAATAAAGAATTCAAATCGGTGGATGAGCTGACCGTTCTTGCGACGTGTCGAGAGTAACTTGAGCTCTCCATTTATATTTTATCCCCCTTGCTTCTGTTATCCTCCAAAAGGTTAAACCTGATAACCTTCTTGAACGTGGAAAAAATTTGTGGTTTTTACCCATTAAATCACTAATTATACTAATTATCTAAAATATTTGAAACTTCAAATAAGTCCTCGTAATTTATTCTGAATCATATAGAAATAAATTACTTATGTAAACTGATTAAAAAGTACATTCCAAACCTATTGGAATTATTAAAAAGACCAATTTGAGGTCTTCGTGACCGCAAGTAGCCGTGTTCAAACTTAACTTTCTTAGAACTTAAAAATTCAATCGATTACTCAAACTGCTCTTGAACCTCTCAAGGTCCGTAGTATCCATCCTAAAAGTCATACATCACATCTAAAACTATTAAGAGTGTTAAAATAAGAAAAATTCACAAAACGACTTGGAGGGTCGTTACACTTTTGGGCGAATCAAACTTCCCATATAGCCACTTATACCCATATTAACTAACTTCTTAGTCTAAATTTTAATAATTATATTTCATAGATTTTAATCACTGATTAAATGTTTTTAAGATATGGGTAAAACTAACAGATTTTGTTACTACTACATTTATGTTTAGAGATGAAAAAGGAAAGATGAGTGATTCACTTTCTTTATTCTCTCCAACAAATCTTTTTCAATTTTTTTGTTTCTTCCTTTTCTATATGGATTGTCATAGCTTACCTTTTAATTTTTGAAATACAAAAATAGAATTCAAACTAAAATTATTTTTATTTCTTCGTATGACTTCGAAATTTAAAATATGATTTCAATGTATTTATTCACGAAAATTAGTTATGAATTGAAATACAAAAAGTAAAATTGATACAAATAAAAATTAGCTCTAAATTTAACATTTAAATACAAATACAAACGCTTACAACTCATATCTTCGAGAAAAATATGAATTGACACAAATTCAAAAGTATAAAATGAATATAAATTTAGATTAATGTATGAATGTATACAGATTAAAAATGTATGTGAAAGAAATATAGCAAAACAAATACAAAATTACAAACGCACTGATAAAAATATACAAACAAATTTACTTTATGACTAAATATAATTTATACAAAATACCTTTGAGTTATAAACAAACACATGATAGTTGTAACCTATAAGTAATGCACAAAATATGAACCAACATATTTTATACAAATCAAAACTGATTATACAACTTATATGTGTATTTTGTATATGTATATATCAATACATGACAACTATCTAATTGTATATGACCGTTCTTTGTAGACAAATATATATTAAAAACTTTACATGGTATACATACTTGTGTGTTAGTATAAAAAAAAAGATCTATAGACATACATATATCTATTGTATATATATTCATACGAATATATGTTTGGGTATATCGAAAATAGCCTCTCTACTTCTTCGGAGGTAGCGGTATGGTATGCGTACATCTTATCCTCCCCAGATCCCACTTTGTGGGAATACACTGAATTTGTTATTGTTGTTGTATATGTTTGGGTATATAGAAAATACTTTTGAGTCATTAACAACAACATTGCTCCCCTCTTTGGAGTGAGAATCCTTAAATTATTTTTTTTTCTTTAGTTTATACAAAATATCAACAACAAATTATATAAATTGAGATATAACTAATGTCTAGTAGAAAAACAAATATAGTTTATACATACCAACTTAAAAAATATACAATTTAGTTATATACAAACATGTGATAGTTGTATACCTATATGTAATGTATAATATGTGAACCAACATATTTTATACAATACAAAAATAGATTATGCAACTTACATGTATATTTTATATGTGTGCGTATGTATATATATATATATATGAGTGTGCGCGCGCGTGTGTGTACCAACACATGACAACTGTCTAATTGTATTTGACGGTTATTTGTATACATACAAAAATGACATGGCATACATACTTTTATGTAACTAACTAAACAAGAATATATATATATATATATATATATATATAAGACCCCTTACAATTTTGATCATTTTATTTTTTACCTTCTCGTGTTGGTAATATCAATTTTTGACTTGAATTATGTTTAGGAATGTAAAAGGGGTGTTTGGGGAGAGTTTTAGAATTTTTGAAAGGGGTTCGGGGTTATTTGGGATTCCGAGGCAGTGAGGGTCTGCGATATCACCGTGTCGCGGAGGTTACCCTCCATGATAACAACATGGAATGAAGGATAATCTCCATGATAATGGTGTGCCACGTCAAGGTGTAAAATTCATCCAGTTTTGTTTTTATCAGTTAGAGGTGAGGGTCTTTTGGTCTGTTCATCCTTTCCATGACTTATAAACATAAAATTGACCTTTTTTCCTTCAGTTAAAAAGATCAAACACTCTTATTCTCTTCTCTAACACCTAAATCAAGAAAGCTTAAGGGTTTCATAGAAAATTCATCATCCGGGCTCCAAACTTCAAATTTACTTCAAATTCTTGTGTGTTTTAGGAATGTTTCTCTTACCTAAAATTTAATTTTACATTGTGACATGAATTGAATGGTTTTCCATGTGATTTAAGTTGTGGGTTTTGAAATTGGTTTAAGGGGTTTTGGTTGATATTGATTGAATTACTTGTCCCATGTTTTGAATTGATTATTCATGCATTAAGTTAATATTTTTGGGTTTGAATTGATATATTATTTAAATGGTTGGAATGTAAAACATGGATTTCCCCAAATTGGATGAATTTTGGCTTAAAATTGCATGAAACTCAACCCGCTTTATGAATTTATTTAAATTAAGAAAAATTGCATGGTTTAACTTATTTTTAAACTCAATGCATTGTATTAATGGATAGACGAATATAAAAATAGATTTGGATGTATTTGGTGGCCATGGTTTGGATTTTAATAGAACTTGGGAGTCCCATTTGATTGTGTGAATTGATTTGGCAAGTTTAAATTAGCTTGCAAACATATTGGTATGATGATACCAAGTGGTTAATGCCTTAATGAATGACTCCCAGATTAATAGTTGAAATTGTGTGTAAATTTTTTTAATTTAGCTTAAAGAGGGTTGTGTAGCTCACCGTAAAGGTGTAAGTCTCGAGGAAAGAATACTAGAAACCATATTTGTCAGAGTTGGGGGTCTAAATGATCGTGTGCATGACACGCTTTGATATATATATATATATATATATATATATTTGGGACAACTATTGCCCATGGTGGCTTTAGATTTTCTTTGAATTTTCCTCGGTTCGTGCGGCTAACACGCACTGATCCCTTTTGGCAGGGGAAGTTGAATCCATATAGCCTATGGGTGCCTTTAGGACGGAAGAGATACACAGTCCAGGTTAATAATTTTAAAACTCTTATATTCATGACCCTTTACTCTATCCTCGACATCCTATATATGTATATATAAATGTGTGCATGTGGTTTTAAGTGATGTTGGACATGTCATTATGTTATCACTTTTCATGAGTTACATGTTAGTTCTTATCTTACTGACCGTCTTAGGATGCTCATTCTTTCATGATGTAGAGTCTGAAGACACTTCTGTTGCTCCTGTGCAGTGTTAGGTAGTTGAGCACATTCGTTGAGTCACTGTGAAGTGGTGAGCATCCATCCTTCGGAAGGCCTTATCATTTCCTAATCCTTTCATTATTGATTCAATAGCTTTTTGGATTCCTTTTGGTCTTAGTCGGGGGCATATCCTGACTTATTTGTATTTATAATTTTAGAGGTTATTATGGACAAATGTGGGTTGGTTGGTTGTTGTTGACTTTTAGTTTTATTGACTTATTCATTCATCTTTGTGTTACTATTTATTTGTCTTCCTTATTATTTTGATTATTATAATTATGCTCATAAGGTTAGGTTAAGGGGGTGGTCTCCTATCTATGGTGGACTTAAGATACCCGTTATGATCAAGCCTTGATTTGGGTCATGACAAGGTTGGTATCAGAGCACCGTTTAGTATCGTTGGGTGTCCATAAATTTGTATTGATTATAGTACTTTTTATGGGTGGATAGCGTTTCACACTTATAAGGAGGAAGCTATAAGGAATTTAGGGATGTTTCCCACTTTTGTGTTCTATTTCGATCTATAGAGTCTAGTGTTATAAAACTTCTCTAACTTCTGGCTTCTTTGCATTTTAGATCATGCCTCCCCGAAGATCTAACGTTCATAAAAACTCTGCTGGGAACTCTGTCCTACCTGAGGATAACATGTATGGAGTGCAGACCTGGTCTAGGGTCCCTACTCCTGATTGTGCTGCTCCACGTAGAGTTCCACCTACCCTCACTAGTCCACCCCGGGCTTCTCGGGGTGGTGATGCTTGTTTTGCGGAGAAAAGATGATTATTGTGTTTTTACGAATTCAAATACTTTTGAAAAAGTTTTCAAACTTGAGTTTTTGAAAATAGAGTTGTCATTTAATTTAATTAGCGAAATCATGAAAACCTTTGAAAATTACTTAAAGGTTCAAAACAGAAAAATCCTTTAAGTTTGGAAATTTTGAGTAAGTGGTTCTTATTATAATACTCTTAGAAGGTTGTTAAGGCACCAAGAGTATCCTCTAACTTATGGTTATCCGAGCTATTTGAAAAACACTTTTTGACTAACTTTAAAAAAGGATTTGTTTTTAGATTTAGAGAAGAAATTGATTAAGGAAAAACTATTTTGAGGTTCTATGCAAAACTAGTTTTTTTGACGAGTTAATAGGGAATTTAACTAAGTTTTGAAAAGAGATAACAAATAGCTTGCAAAGGGTAAACTAAAAGACTTAGACCATTAGGCCCAAATCCCTCAAATAAACCTGTCCTAATCTAATTGGGTGTTCGGCCCACAACCTGTCTTAATCTAACCATTTGGGCTTTTGGCCCACTTGCACCTGTCCTAAACTACTCATTTGAGCTTTTGATCCATCTTCACCTGTCCTAAACTAGTTTTCGGACCTTGAAGGCCCAAAAATCTGCTTCACCTGTATTAAATAAAAACTTTGGCTTCGAGACCCTAAAAATAAAAGAATAAATAAATAAATAAATAAAAATATAACAAGAACAAAATTTGAGACTTTTCAAGTCTCCTAGTGACTTCATCAATGGATTTTGACCCATCCCTTCTTCTTGCACCCATGTGCCATATAACTGACTTTTGGACTTAGTCTTTTAGGATATGGGCCTCATTGTCCTATTATGAAATGCAAAGGGAAGGAGTTCATTTGGACTCCAAGGCAGCTTCATGCAAAGAAAAGATGAGGGAGTTAAAATACGTTATAAATTAGCAACTAATCATGTTAAAAAAGTTTCATAATACCGTAAAAGATATTTACGCACAACTATAGAAGGGTCATTGATTCATGAAATTTAAGAAAAAACATATACCAAACAAAGAAATCCAAATTAATAGAAAGGATAAGGTGAACTAATGACCCTAAACTACAACAATCGACATCAAATTAGAACGTTAAGATTACAATAAGCAAACTAATCAAAGAAAAACAAATACACAATTATGAGAAACAAAACTTGAAACAATGAGAATAATAAGTTAAATTTTAATCCCATCGAGAAATTAAAATTGAAATCAAGAGCTAATAAGTGAAAGTACGGGAGTAATAAAGCTACAGGAGCATTTAAATAATCAAGCAAAAGATAATAAAGAGAAGAAAAGGATCCACGTACATGAACCAATATTCAAAAACAGAAATTTGAGGCTACAAAAGATTCAAAATGTATTTTTTATGACAGCTAGGCTACAAGAACATTAAACACATTCACACCAGAACCTAAAAGCTAGCATTACAATGCCAAGAGAGTGTTAACATATCAGTTGTAATTTTCATCAAAATAAAGGACCTATATAAGGTATCCTTCATTCCTTCTTAAAATTTGTTGTCAATAGGAACTTAAGGAACATCTTTACTTGATCACAAAAATTCGAAAGAGAGAACACGAGACAAGGCAAGGAACGAGCGAATCACTAGCAACGTTGAACTAAGACAATAAATAAAAATTAAAATAACAAATAGTCAGCTAGATACTAGCAAATCAGACCATAATGTCAAGTATAAAAATGATATGCTGATAGCTAACAAACTGATATTTCAATGATTTTAAAGGAAAAACTAAACACAAATTAAGAGACTAAAGCATTGATCTTATGGATGAACCAATGAACAATAAATCGAAAGGAAAACTATACATTAGATATTCATCAAATAAAATTAACACTAAAACAATGGTCTAAATTTGCAACGCAAATTATTGAATCAAGATAGTTAACTCAATTGATTAAAGGAAAATAGAATGTTCACGACAGATGCTAAAAGAAAATCAGTAATTAGCCAACAACATCCTTATGACATAGTGAACTCAAAACGACAAAACCAAAGAATACAGAATAGATAATGGAGCAAAAATTATAGTATAAACATTGATCCAATAAAACAACGTAACAACAACCACTACAAGCAAATTCTATGGCCAATGAATCCATCTACAACAAACATTCTCAGTATTACCACATTTACAATTTTAAAACAACAAAGAAAGTGATGAAGAAGAAAAGTAATAACAAATTAAAAAGGAAAAATGTGTTTACCTTTTCCAGGACAGTAAAACAGGACTCAAGCTTAGCCAGAATCTGCCACCACCGAAGAATTTTACTACTAATCAAAATGCTAGGCTCGAAAGATTCTTATAAGAATTCCAATCAAATTCTTGATTGGTCAAAAAATTTTCTCTACCAAAATTTGAAAAAAATTTATTCAAGGCTTTTTTTCTCAATGATTTTTCACCTCTTAGACTTGCCCATTTTTGCTCCAAAATGAGATTTTTATAGAAGGGAATTTAGGATGAAAATCCACTTCTAATGATGTGGGAAAAAATGAAAACTAAGGGTAATTTAGGGAATTTTGATGGGGAAATTCAAATTCAAGCTGAAGATAAGGTTTTCAGCCAAAAATTTACACCAATTTAGATTTTTCTTGATGAAGTTCAAAATTGGGAACATTGGAAAAAATAAATTTCTTCCCAACCAATCAAAATTGAGCACATATGTATCTTCACGGTACAATTTTAATAATTTGAATCAATTTTTTTGTGGAATATTCCTTTGAATATCGCCCAGTTGGCACCTTGCAATTTTTAGAAATTTCTTGGCCTTTCCTCGTACAAACTCGCGTGGGGGTCATGTGATAAGTATTGCGAGAGAGAAATAGGTTGGGCTTGAGTTCGGTTTTGCCGAGTCAGGGTTGGGTTGGAGTTGAACGGTCAGTGTTGGTCTTTGTTGTTGAAGTTGTATGCGTGGTTGTTTTGTCGTTGTTCTGTTATGGTTGTATGCTGATGAAGAAGAAACAGATGTGGGCCGGGTTGGGTCAACTTGTTATTTGGGTTGGTTTTAATTGTTGTTGTCGTTTTGTGAATAAATGGTCATGGGGCGAGTTTAATTAAGGGGCTGAATTAGGCTTGAAATTTTAGGAATTTAGGCTATTTTTTGGGTTATTTAAAAATAACCCTAATTAGATTAGGGTTTGGCCTATTCTATTTAAATTTTGACCAAATTAAAAATTAATTGGTCAATAGCATTGCAATTGTGGCGAATTTTATTTCAATTATGGCCAAATTTAATAAATTGGCTAAATTAAATTAAAATTCGATACGAATTAATACCTCATTTTATTTTGGGCTTCTTGGTTTATTAAAATCAAACAAGTATTTCTCCAAATAAATTATTTTTGAGAATAAATTATATTTAAATTCAGACTTTACCCATTTGAATTAATTTTCAAGATAACCTTCGATTAAACCTGATTTTTCATAAATAATTATTTAAGTAACAAAATTATACGATTTCATATATACAAATAGGAAAATATATAATCATTACTTAAAATGACAGAGTTACCTAGATAAATATTTTGGAAAGAGTTTATTCAGATAAAATGAAGTTATTTAATTTACAATTGAAGAATCTCAAAATTAAACTTAGTTGTGGAAGTTAAAAATTAGGTGTCAACAATGCTTATGATCAACAGGCTCAGGGGGACATCTCTAATGTGGAGTTCCATCGGTCTATTCATTTGCTTACTCAGTTGGTGATATCTTAATCTCATCAGTTGAGGCATGTTGGTTTTGTTGCTCCTTCGAATGAGGCCACTTGAGTTGGCCAAGTTGAATCCCCCAAACTTTACAAGATTTAAAGTAGAAGATAATCCTCAAGGGTTTGTTAATGAGATGGAAAAGATTTAATAATGATGCATGCTACTGATTCTGAAGGTGTAGAGTTTGTTGCATATAAGCTGAAAGATATAGCTTATCAGTGGTTTGAGGAGTGGGAGCAGTTAAGGGGTGATAATGCAAAGCCAACATTATGGGATGAGTTTTTGGGAGCCTTTATTGATCATTTCTTTCCTAGGGAGTTAAGAGAAGCTAAGGCTGAGTGAGTTTATGAATCTGAAGCAGGGTAGGATGAGTGTGAAAGAGTCTGCCCTAAAGTTTCTGTAGTTGTCTCATTATGCTCTCGAGTTGGTGTCTAGCTAGAGATCTAAAATAAGAAAAATTTGTTTTAGGGTTATCCCATGACTTGGTACTAGAGTGTAAGGCTACAATGTTGAATAATGATATGGACATCTCCAGACTTGTAGTTTATATGCAGCAGGTTGAGGATGAGAAGAAGAAATAAGTAGAAACAAAGAGTGGCAGAATAAGAAGTTTAGATATTCAAAGCAGTGTGGGGCTCATCAAAATAGTAGTAAAGATGGTAGACAACGGACTAAGAAGAATCATTAGGGAAATTCATATCCATATGCCAGTGTTTCTTATCCTAACCCTTTGGGTAATCATCGTTTTCAGGCTAGTAGTGGTCCTAAGGTACAGGGTGCCCAGTCTCAAGCTAGTGGAGCTCAGTTAGCCTCACCTTATCCTCCTTGTCATTTTTATGGATAAATTCATCATGGTTATTGTGAAGAAGGAATCAATGTTATAATTGTGGTCATCTTGTTCACATGTGGTGAGATTGACCTTCAGTTAGGGTTGCCACTGGAGCAAATAAAGTTTTGGTTGCCACATCATCAACTCTTGCTCCAAAGGGTGCTACTTTTGGTACTAGCACTGGCCAAAATCATCTATATGTACTTTCTACTTGCTAAGAATCTGAGGCATCTATGGATATTTTTAATGGTGTGTTACAACTCTTTTCCCATAATGTTTATTGTTTGCTTGATCCAGGTTCTACCCTTTCTTATGTGACCTTTTATATGGCTGTGTATTTTCATTTTGGTCCATCTAGTATTTTCGACCTTTTTTCTATTTCTACCTCGATGGGTGATTCTATAGTTGCTAGAAAAATCTATCGGGGTTGTATGGTGTCTATCTCCCATTAGGAGACATTGGTGGATTTGATCTAGTTGGATATGGTGGATTTTGACGTTATCTTAGGAATGGATTGGCTTCATTCGTGATATACTTCTTCTGATTTTAGGACCTAAAAGTTTAGTTTTCACTTTCCAAATGAGCTAGTATTAGAATAGGAAGGGAGTTTCTTAGTGCCTAAAGGGAGGTTTATCTCTTATCTTAGAGCTCATAAATTGATTTCCAAATGGCATTTATATCATCTAGCTTGGTTTAAGGATTTTGACTCTGAAAGTCCTTTTCTACCTGTCTTTGTGGTTAATGATTTTCCTGATATGTTGCCTGTTGATCTTCTAAAAAATCCTCCTGATAGGTAAATAGACTTTGGGATTGATCTTCTGCCCGATACTCATCCTATTTCTATTCCTCCTTATAGAATAGATCCAGCTGAATTAAAGGATCTAAAGGAGCAGTTAAGAGATCTTCTTGATAAAAGGTTCGTTCGTCCTAGTGTTTTTTTGTTGGGTACTCCTGTGCTTTTCATGCGAAAGAAGGATGGGTCTCTTTGGTTGTGTATAGAGTATTATCGATTGAATAAAGTAATAGTGAAGAATAAATACCCTCTTCCTAGGATTGATGTGACCTTTTTAATTAGATTTAGGTTGCTAGATGTTTCTCCCAGATTAATCTTGTTCAGGGTATCATCAATTGAAATTAGGGAGATTGACATTCCCAAGACTACTTTCCAAACTCGATATGGTCACTATGAGTTTTTGGTGATATCATTGGAGGATTGACTAATGCTTCAGCTGCATTTATGAATCTTATGAATTAAGTTTTTAGGAAGTTTTTGAATTTATTTGTGGTAGTCTTCATTGATGACATATTGTTGTATTATAAGAGTGGGGAGGATCATGTCAATCATCTCTGAATTGTGTTGCAGACTATTAAGGATCAGAAGTTGTATGCAAAATTTTCTAAGTGTGAATTTTGGTTGAATGATGTGATTGTTTTAGGCATGTTGTTTCTAGCAATAGGATCAAGATAGATCCATAGAAAGTTAAGGCGGTTAAGAAACGGCCTAGACACACGACTCCAATCTACATAAGGAGCTTCTTGGGTTTGGCTGGGTATTATAGGAGGTTTGTGCAGAGCTGCTCTTATATTGTTGATCCACTAACAAGATTGACTAAAAAAAGGTCAAGTTTTTGTAGTTTGATACTTGTGGGGGTAGTTTTGAGAAGTTGAAGGATAAATTGACTGTTGTGCTAGTTTTGACCATGTCCGAGGGTATTGATGGTTTTATTGTGTTTTGTGATATGTCTAGTGTGGAACTAGGCGGTGTTTACATGCAGCATGGTAAGGTTGTGGCCTATGCTTCTAGGCAACTTAAGGTTCATGAAAGGAATTATCCAAATCACGATCTAGAGTTGGCGGTTGTGGTTTTTGCTTTGAAGATTTAATGCCATTTTTTTATGAGGTGTATGTGGATATCTATTTGAATCATAAGATCTTGCAGTATATATTTACTCAAAAGGAGTTGAATCTCAGGCAGAAAAGGTGGCTTGAATTGCTTAAGGATTACGACATGAGTTTGCACTACCATCTAGGTAAAACTAATGTTGTTGTTGATGCTCTTAGCAGGTTATCTATTATGAGATTATCCTATGTTGATGAGGAGAATTGAGAATAGTGAAGTACATTTATAGGTTGGCTAACTTGGGAGGTTCGTCTTATGAACTATGAGGATAGGGCAGTTATTGCTCAGAAAATGGTCAAATCATCTCTTGGTGCTGAGGTGAAGGAGAAGAAGGCTTTGGATCCCATACTTATGCAGATTAAGGATGATGTGGGTCAACAAAATATTATGGTTTTTTAGATTGGGGGAAATGGTATTCTGAGGTATCAAGGCAGACTATATGTTTCTGATGTCGATGGACTACGGGAACAGATCTTGACTGAGGCTCATAAGTCCAAATATATAGTTCATCCGAGTTTAACTAAGATGTATCATGAATTGAAGGAGATCTACTAGTGGAACAATATAAAGATAGATGTACCAAACTTTGTTTCCAAATGTATGGTTTGTTATTAAGTTAAGGTCGAGCACTTGAGAAATGGTTGTATATCTCAAGAGATAGCTTTGCCAATATGAAAGTGGGAGATGATTAGTATGATTCAATTTGGGTCATTGTGTATAGAATGACTAAGTCCGCTCACTTTTATCTGTAAGGACTAACTACTCAGGATAGGATTATTTTAAGTTGTTCATTCAGGAGATCATGAAATTGCATGGTGCCCAGTGTCCATTATTTTAGATCAATACGTGATTCTCATTTCCCTTTTAGAGTTCATTTTAGGAAGGCTTGGGTACATAAGTGAACCTTAACACCGCTTTTCACCCTTAAATGGATGGGCAAGTAGAATAGATTATTCAAACTTTGGAAGATACACTAAGGGCCCGCATGATTGATTTTAAGGAAAGTTAGGTGCATTATTTGTCTCTTATTGAGTTTGCTTACAATAATAGTTATCATTTGAGAATTCTGATAGCTCCTTTTGAGGCTTCTTATGATAAGAGGTGTAGGTTTTCTATTGGATGGTTTGAGGTTGGTGAGACTAGGTTGTTTTGTCCTGACTTAGTTTACCAAGTTATGGAGAAGGTGAAAGTGATTAGAGAGAGACTTAAGACTGCTTAAAGTTGCCAAAAGTCCTATGCGGATGTGAGGCAAAGAGAATTGGAGTTTGAAGTTAATGATTGGGTATTGCTGAAGGTGTCTCCTATGAACGGAGTCATGAGGTTTGAGAAGAATGGGAAGCTTAGTCCCTGTTATGTTGCACTGTAACAGATTTTGAGGAAAATTAGGAATGTTTCTAATAAGATGGAGTTGCCTACGAGTTTGGGTTCTATTCATCCCGTGTTTCGTATGTCCATACTGAAAAAGTGTGTGGGTCATCCTTCCTTGATAGTGCCTATTGAGGATGTTGGTGTGACAGATTCCTTGTCTTATGAGGAAGTCCCAGTTAAGATATTGGATAGGCAAGTTCATAGGTTGAGGACAAAAGTTGTAGCTTCAGTAAAGGTGCTTTAGAGAAATCAAAAGGCAGAAGAGGCTACATGGAAAACTAAAGAAGATATGAAGGTCAAATACCCATTCTTGTTCCCCGAGTTGGATGAAAGTTATTAAGGTAAGATTTTCATTTTCCTCTTGTCATTTTTTGAGTTTTTCAATTGATTCTGGTAAATTTTTGCTATTCTCGTGCTAAAAGTGCCCTAACTCATCATTCGAGGATGAATGATCCTAAGGAGGAGGGATAATGTGAGACCCCTTAAAATTTTGATCATTTTATTTTTGACCTTTCCATGTTCATAATATCAATTTTTACTTGAATTGTGTTTAGGGATGTTAAAAGGGTGTTTGGAGAGAGTTTTGAAATTTTTGAAAGGGATTCGGGGTCATTTTAGGACCCCGAGGCAGTGAGGGTCTGCGATATCACTATGTCACAAAGGTTAATCTCCGCGATAACGGTGTGCCAATCCAAGGTGTAAAATTCATCCAGTTTTTTTCACTTAGGGTGAGGGGCTTTTGGTCTTTTCACCCTTTCCACGACTTATAAACATAAAATTGACCTTTTCTCCTTCAATTAAAAAGATCAAACACTCCTATTCTCTTCTCTAACACATAAACCAAGACAACATAAGGGTTTTATAAAGAATTCATCATTCGGGATCCAAACTTCAAATTTACTTCAAATCCTAGTGTGTTTCAGGCATGTTTCTCTTCCCTATAATTTACTTTTACATTGTGGCATGAATTGAATGGTTTTCTTGTGATTTAAGTTATGGGTTTTGAAATTGGGTTGAGGGGTTTTGTTTGTTATTGATTGAATTACTTGTCCCAAATTTTGAATTGATTATTCATGCTTTAAATTAATATTTTTGAGACTGAATTGGTATATTATTTAAATGGTTTGAATTGAGAACACGGGTTTTCTCTAATTGGATGAATTTTGGCTTTAAATTGCATGGACCTCAACTCACTTTATGAATTTGATTTAAATTATGGAAAATTGCATAGTTTAACTTATTTATGAACTCAATGCATTACATTAATGGATAAATAAATATAAAAATGAATTTGGATGTCCATGGTTTGGATTTAGTGGAACTTGAGAGTCCAATTTTGTTGTATGAATTGGTTTGACATGTTTAAATTAGCTTACAAGCGTATTGGTATAACAATGCCAAGTGGTTAATGACTTAATGAATGACTCCCGGTTTAATGGTTGGAATTCTGTATGAAATATTTTAACGTGAAGGTGCAAGTCCTGAGGAGTCGAACAATGAAAATTACGTTTGTCGGTGTTGAGGGTCTATATGATCGTGTGCATGACAAAAATTTGATATATCTATATTTGGGACGGCTATTACCCATAAGTGCATTAGCTTTCCTTTGAATTTTTCTCGGTTCGTGCAACTAACACGCATTGGGGCCCTTTCAGCAAGGGCAGATGAACCCATATACCCCATGGGTGCCTTTAGGATGGATAAAGCTACACAGTCCAAGTAAATGATTTTAAAACTCTCATGCTCATGACCCTTTACCCTATCTCGGCATTCTCTTTATGTATATATAAATATGTACATGTGGTTTTAATGAATTTTCGACATGGCATTATGTTATCACTTTCCCTAAGTTACATGCCCATGCCTATCCTACTGATCGTCCTAAAATGCTACATTTTTCATGATGTAGGGTCTGAAGACACTTCTGTTGCTCCTGTGTAGCGTTAGGTACTTGGGTACGTTCGTTGAGTCATTGTGAAGTTGTGAGCCTCCATC
Source organism: Capsicum baccatum var. pendulum (assembly GCA_030864225.1). Taxonomy (NCBI): domain Eukaryota; kingdom Viridiplantae; phylum Streptophyta; class Magnoliopsida; order Solanales; family Solanaceae; genus Capsicum; species Capsicum baccatum. Next base: position 53,833,935 of record CM061561.1, read on the forward strand.
CTTCGGATGGCCTTATCACTTTCTTATCCTTTCATCATTGATATGGTACCTTTTTGGATTCTTTTTAGTCATAGTCGGGGGCATTTCCTAACTTATTTGGTATTTCTAATTTTAGAGGCTATTACAGACAAATGTAGGTTGGTTGGTTGTTGTTGACTCTTAGTTTTCATTGAGTTATTCATTCATCTTTGTATTACTGCTTATTTGGCTTCTGTATTGTTATGATTATCATTATTGTGCTCATGAAGATAGGTAAAAGGGGTGGTCGATGATTGATGGTGAGTTTGAGATACCCGTCACAGCCAGGTCCTGGTTTGAGTTGTGACAATATATATATATATATATATATATATATATATATATATATATATATATATATATATATATATATATATATATATATATACGAAAGTGAGGCAAACCCACATAAGAAAAGAAATCAATCTAATCATTTCATTTTAAGCCTTAGAGAATTCGAATAAAAAGCCTAAATTAGCGAATTCACCTCCCTCTGAGTTCGATTAGAAAAACAGGGATGAAAGGCCTAGTTTTCGATAAGATAGTGGGATTCAAGTATGAATTTGAATTTTCCTCGATCCGAACTTATTACCGTGATCAATTCACTACCAGTGGCCATGTGGCCGAGGTTGTCCTGAAGTGGATCACCCCGATGCCTGTAATGAAAGGATAGACTTTCATCAGCTGCAAACTGGAAGCATTTATATATATGTGTGTGTGTATGTATGTATTTATGTATGTATATATATATATATATGTATATGTATGCATGTATATATATATGCATGCATGTATATTTATGTATATATATTGTATACGTGTCGATACTTTTTAGCATTAATTGGAAGTAAAATTTGAAAAACAGTTTCTGTTATAATAAATCTTTGGGAAAATCACAAAATATACTATTTAAGAGTCAACATGACAAAACATACCAATAGTCTCCACTTTTCAAGGAAAACGATTGAAGAAGATGGCGAAAATTTAAGAAGAGAGAAAAATCAAATAATTAAAAAATTTAAGAGAGAGAAAAATCAAATAAAATGGCCAATTTTTAAAATTAAATCAAAAAATAAAATTAAGTGCACAATTAAGTCGACCAAAATTTAAGCTAATTAGATGAGAGAGATTAATTGCATGACATATAAGTTATTATATTTGTATATGAGGGCCCTTTTAAATAATATTTCTTTAACTAATTTTTTACTATGTCAGGCAATTATTTTAAACATGAACCATGATAGATAATTAAGGACTCTTTTTTATCTACGATATGTAATTTTTTCAATCAATACCCCATTCATTATCTATGATATGTATTTTTTTCAATCAATAACCTAGTCATTTATTAAAGCAATCCATTTTGACCTGCCCAAATTCAGCCCAACATGCCCATTTGACATCCCTAGCTTTGAAGTTGAAATTTGGCATCGTTTTCAACCGATGCTGATATGAAATTTTGGGACATATTAATGATCTTATATTTCAATTCTAAAGTTTGAAATTCTTTGATGGTCTTTAGGATCGAATATCAAATTAAACATTCAAGATTGAAGAAGAGCAGTCTCATCGATATCATTTGTATATCATTTGTCTATCACATGTATATACTACTGAGTATATGACATACATATTATATATACAAGGTCTCCACATGGAATACAATTGGTATAACATAAATGTGATGTACAAAGTAGCTTTCTTTGCAAACTTCAACTATGATTGTTTTCTATTTATATGAAAGAGTATATATGTCACGACCCAAGACTACCCCTAGTCGTGACACGATGCTTAGAATCACAAGTGGCCCCAAGCTAACCCATGGCCTGGCATAAGAAATTAATAATGAAGGAATGTAACAAAATAATGAGCGTAAGATAACTAAAGTAAATGGATAAAGAATAATCATAAAATCAAGAGAAATACTGTCTGAGGATACTCAATGAAACTGAAAAGAAATATGTATAACTGTCTGACCGTATAAAAATGTCTAAACCTGATGAGTTGTTGGGACACGTCCCCAACTAACTCTGACTGACTAAAATAAAATAAAGTACTGAAATGAATAGCTGATAAAATAACTAGTCCTCAGCTGATGAGGACACACTAAGGTTGTAGCTGAGTGGCCTATGAATGCGCTAAGCGTGATGCGGGTACTGAGCGTCCGAACCTATATTATGAGAATATAGTGAAAGAATTATGTGATCATTACTTTGAATGTACTGAGTATGCAGGATGAAAAGGTAGCTGATATACGTACATACTGACCATGAATGAATGAACATGAAAATTGAATGCAAGACCAAGTAAAACATTTGATGTATGTCTGAATAACTTGACTAACTGACTATTGAACACTTGGTCATGCATACCCGAACTGAACATAATCTAAATACTGAATTGAGGATTGTGGGAGCTAATATTTAACCAACATGCCCCAATCTGAGCTAATTGGGGTCCAACCAACAACCCCAATTGGAAGGGTGTCGGTACCTTGTCAAGGGTACTAACACTGGCGGGCGCGAATACCTAAACTAATGTACCAAAAGACTAAGGTATCAATCCTAAACTGGCAGGATACCCCTTATAACTCATGGTAGTAATGTAGTTTTAGAACTCAGGGACTGTTACTAATGGTCTCTGCCTTACTGACAGGGGAGTCTTCATCCCTGCATTCATTTGGTGCTAAGTATTACTCCCAACTGAATGACACTAAAGTATAACTGAAACATGAATTGATAACTGATATGCTCAAGTTATGGTATTCTGAAAGTAACAATGCATGCATAATTTGAAGTAATTATGAACATGTAAACTGATTTTGTTATACTCCTAGGTAGCGGGTGTTCATAACCCATCAGTTCTGTCTAATGCAGTTAGACATGATAGTAATTTTGGAGCATAATAATAAAGTTTCACAATTTAAAACCAACAACTCAACAAGTCTATCATGATGGGGAAAATTCATGATTTTGAAATAGGGAGAATCAATTATCTCAGGGGAAAACACATATTCATGGTTTGGTCACATAAACTGGTGGGAGTAGAAAATCTCATATTTGACCAAGAATCCAATTAAAGGGAAAAGAAATTGTGTTTGTAAATTTAGAGAGTTTTTGGCACTCAATGGGTAAAAGAAACTCGTTAATGGAAATCCCACATACCTTAAGGAAAACTGCTTGGATAATTTCTTGGAATTGAGCTTAAACTTGAAGAACCTTAGCTTCTTTGGAGAGAACAGAAAAATTGCCCCCTTTGGTTTCTTTGGGTAGAATTATAACTTAATCGTGAATTTGGGGATTTTGGGTCTAACACCCCTTTGGGTAGCCCAAACAATGTGGGTTTGGCTATTAAAATAATGAAAAAGACGTAAAAGTCCTTGAGAAATTGTACAGGAAATTTTGCTCCCAATCGTTATGACTCACCCCATGACTCGTTACGACTGGTCTCGAGTTGTGGTCTGAGTTGTAACCTAAATTCCTGAGGTTTTGGGTCCTTTCTGTTATGACTACGACTTTCCTCCTAACAACTCGTCATAATTGATCACAAGTCATTAGGAAAAGTCATAGTCTAAGACTGGTTTTTTGGCTATACATTATGGTGATAACGAGAGTCCCTCCTAATGACTAGTTGTCACTGGTGATGAGTCATAGGGTGGGGTATTTATGTAACACCCCGGTAGTACACCCTAGATGCCACATGGTGCTTACGATCCTATGAGACCACAAGCTAACCCATGAGCTGGTACCTGTTGTGAGCACTGAATAAAACTGATAAACAACATATGTGGCATTTTAACTAAAATTCCATAAGGTTTTAATAACTGAAATCAATACTGAATCACAGTTTAAAACGTCTGAAAACATACTGATAAAACAATTGATAATCACAACTAAAAACTAAGTAAATTATCTGTACTAGTCTGAAAGCCTCTAAACTGTTTGACTGTGAAGTTGATGGGAAAAGCCCCCAACTAACTCCGACTGACTAAATAACTGAACTACTAACATAACTTAACACAAGGTAACTCGTCCTCAAAGGAAGAGGACTCACCACAGCTGTTGCTGCTGATGCAATGGAAAGTGTAAGTACGATCAGGAATTTGAGCATCAAAACCTATGAAATAAGACATCATAGCGCAAGAAAAGAGACATAAGGTAACTCGTCCTCTAAGGAAGAGGACTCACCACAACTGCTACTGCTGATGCAATGGAAAGTCTAAGTACGATCGGGAATCCAAGTAGTTGAACCTATGATATAAGACATCATAGCATAAGAAAAGAGTATGTGGCCAGTACTTTTGAATATACTGGTATGCTAAATGAGGTTAGGCTGATATGCATGGGTTCATGTTCATGAGTAATAACAGACTAAATATATAGTATGAGGTACTGAGTAAGAATGTATGAAAACTGTAAAGACTGTGAATGCATAACCACGCATAAACAAGTTCTGAAGTAGACTGAAATCTGAGATACTGAAAGTTGATAGCTATATAACTGGTAAACTATATGCTATGGTCAATCAATACTGAACTGAGTATTGAAACTAAAACTGTGGGAGCTTTCATCTAACCAACATGCCCCAATATAGACTGATTGGGGTCCAACCTGTAACCCAGTTGGAAGGGTGTTGTACCGTGCCACGGGTTACTAATAATGGCTGGGTCAATCCTAATCTAGCAAGAAAACTCATGAGATGTAAATATGTATGTCAACCCTAGACTGGCCGGAAGACATATAAACTTCGCTGGCTAAGTAGTTCTGTAACTCGGGGATTATTACTAAAGGTCTCACCCTAAACTGGAAGGAACGCCCCCATCCCTGGGTTCGCTCGATGCTGAATCCTAAACCCAACTAAATCGACACTGAGCTCTAAACTGTGTTAGGCTTGACTGAATTCACACTGACCTTATTAACTGGCTGAGTACTACTGCTCATGATTCGATTGGGACCTTTCTATGACTACTGTAAACTAGGTAAACAGCTAGATTTTGGGTATCCTAACCCCCAGGACTTGATATCATTGAAAATAGGACCATATCACAAATTTTCAAGCATAACAAATAGTCATAATTCAACTTTCACTCATTTAGTCATTTTATCGACCACTTGGAAAGCATAACTTTGTACATGGGAATGATCAACATGCTATCATATCATGACTTCAATATTAAAATCATAATTTAGGGTATTCAGCATGATACTTACATCAAATAACGTACACATTAGTTTATTTCACATGGAATTCACATATTCATAACTTGACACTCAAATTACAACACATATATGGACATAATATGATCTAAATCAAGAAAACTCATAACTCAAGCTTTGGAAAAGGTTCTTAGACTCCAAGGGGTAGAAGGGACCCAAGGATGAACACTTAACATACCTCAATTACTGAATTCTTGGAAGTTGTTGAGGGATTTCTTGAGAACTGAACTTGAAGCTTAAAGGCTAAGATTTGTGTTCATGAGAGGGAATGTTTTGGATTTTGAGTGAAATATTAATTTAGGGGCAAAAATACTATTTTGGGACTCAAATCTCGTGAAAAAGTAAGGGGAAAAGACTGAAATACCCTCCTAGGCTTGAGATTAAATGTATGAAAACGTGCCTAGTAACGCAATGATCAATGCGCCGCATTGATCAACCCAACATGATGGGCATCCCGCCGCATTGTTGGCCAACGTGGTACTCGATGCGATGTGACCTAATCGCATTGGGTTTTTGTTTATGCCATCCGAACATGCCTCAAACATCGTCTGAAAAATTGAAAACTCACCTGAGATGAACTATAGATAATCCTGATCATGAATAAACATAGAAACCAACTTTTTGAGGTCGAGAAAGTCAATAATGAAATCATCAAAGTTTAGAGGCCAAAAGTTAGACTAAGTCTTCAACAATCAGCTAAATTTTTTAGGTCCTAGGCCTCTCGTATACACTTTATGAGCTAAATTAGACTAGGAAACATACGTGTATTACAATATTTTTCCTTGAGAATATTCATCCTCGAATAAGACTGGTTAAGCTGAGAATACTTAGAAACTGAGATTATATACTGACATGCACAACTGAAACATAACTAAATCTTAAAACATAACACATGGTTGAACTGACTCATGAATGCATAAATGACATGAGAATGATATGCAGCTGAAACTGAGTATGAAGTAGAATAAATCTAGGGAAGACAATTACCTTAGGCTAAGTCTTAGTTTGCGAAGAAGAGATGAGGGTACTTGGATCGCATGCCTACTTCTGCCTCCTAAGTGGCTCCCTCAACAGACTGTTTTCGTCAAAGAACTTAGACCAAAGGAACTTCTTTGTTCCTTAGTCTACGAATCTGATAGTCAAGGACTTTAACTGTAACTTCTTTATAAGAGAGATTATTCTGAACTTCTACACTTTCTTAGGGGACTATAACCGTTGGGTCACCAATATACTTCTTTAGCAAAGAGACATGAAATACTGGTGCACTAATGTTAAGTCTGTTGGTAACTCAAGTTCATAGCCTACCTTTCCAAAATATCTTAGAATTCTGTAAGGGCCAACATACCGGGGACTAAGCTTCCCCTTTACCCCCTTTATAAGAGAGATTTTCAAGTAAACTAAGTCACCAATATCAAACTCAATGTCTCTCCTTCTCACATCAACATAGGATTTCTGTCAGTTTTGGGCTGTATAAATCCTTTCCTTGATCAATTAAACCTTTTCTAAGGCATCAAATTCTAAATCAGTCCCTATTAATGCAGCTTCCCCTATCTTGAACCAACCAATTAGATACCTATATCTCCTTCCATAAAGAGCCTCAAACGGAGCCATCTAAATACTGGAATGATAGTTGTTATTATATGCAAACTCTATCAAAGGTAAGTGATCATCCCAACTACCTTTAAATTCAAGGACACATATTCTCAACATGTTTTCTAAGGTCTGAATGGTCCTCTCTACTTGCCAATCCATGTGAGGGTGAAAGGTTATACTGAGGTGAACTTGGGTACCAAGACCCTTTTGGAAGGCTTTCCAAAAGTGAGAAGTAAACTGAGTACCTCTATAAAAAATGATGGACAACAGAATACCATACAACCTAACCAACTCTCTAAGGTAGAGCTTGACGTAATCCCCTACCGAATAGGAAGTATGGACTGGTAGAAAATGGGCTAACTTGGTCATATTGTCCATAATGACCTAAATTGAATCATGCTAACGACGAGTACGAGGCAAACCCATCACAAAGTTCATGTTTACCTCCTCCCACTTCTAAGTGGGAATACTAAACTCTTGTACAGAACCACTAGGCTTTTGGTGCTCAATCTTAACCTGTTGGAAAGTAGAGCACTTTGCTACAAACTCTGCAATGTCCCTCTTCATCCCACTCTACTATCTTAGCCAACTATGGGCATTTAAAACCTACGGTGGCTCGTAGTTATAGGGCATGAGACCTTGGAATCATAGCCAACTCGGTGCTAAATACTACTCCCATACTTATTGCTCCGAACTTTTAGGAAATCCACCTTAAAATAGCACAAGGGTTCATAATTAAAACCAATTATGCTTCTCTTTATTTTAAATCATAAATCATATGAATAATGTGGATTTCTATCTTAGCTTAGGATCAAAAGATCAACTTTCTTTATCAAAATCTGAAAATAGCTAATCATGGAATGCTTAAAACATAGTCATTCTTGAAATGTCAACATACAAACTAGGGATTAATGACCCATGCTTCAATTTCATGTCAAACTCCATAAGGTTCATGCTTGATAATACAAATGCTCATAATTAAACTTAAAATCTGAAAAATATGATCATACGTATTAATTTTTCAAAAGTAGGCATGTAATTCAATATCCAAATTACTTAAAATCTCAAAATCATGCCATTAGCTACATTGGGTATAAAACCTAACTTAAATTTCATGGAAGATCATACAAAATTCAGCAATTTGTAATTTAAAAAAAGTTTTTGGGCACAAGGATGAAAGATTTATCCTTGTTCAAAACCCCACATACCTTGGATGATGAACTAAATGAACAAGTTTGCTTTTGAGGCCCTATTTGTACTCTTGAATGGTGGTTCTTGGAATTCTTGTGTTGAGAATCTTGAATTAATTTGAAAAAAGAGTGATAAAATCTTGGGATTCTTGAGGTTGATTGTTGAAGTGTAGGGTTTTGGTTGAGAGAAATTTTGAGGAAAATGCATGTAATAGACTTAAATCTTGTGTTTGGACGGTTTTGGGGAAGGGAAAAAAAGTCTAAAATACCCTATTTAAACTCCAAAATGAAGATGGAAAAATGTAACTGGATCCCAATTTAATGGGCCACCGCGACGCGCCACTATCATGGTGGCTTGCTAGAAACTGACGAATGGGAAATTGGGGATCTCCGCGATGCGGAGCTATCACGTTGTCCCACTGAATTTTGAAAATTAGGGCCTGGAACTTCAATGCGACGCACCACCATTGCGGTGCGCTATAGAAATGCCATTTTGGCCTTCGACGCACGTGCCACTATAACGTTGGACTACTGGAATTCGACAACTGGGAAAATGGACCTCTCCGCGATGCACAAATATCATAGAGGTCCACTGAAAATTGACAAATGAGAATTTGGACCTCGCTGTGATGCATCAACATTGCGGTGGTACACTAAAAAGTGACAATTATGAAATTTTCCTTAACTGCGACGCGGTGTCTGCCTAGTTGGCATACTATCAACTTAAAAATGCTCTAACTTCTTCACCGAGTGTCGGATTTGGGCGAATTTGGTATCGATGGAAAGCTTATTCAATTTCCCACACAATGAAAAGTTGAAATCTAGAAAATTCTAAATGAAAAAAATATTATTCATTTTGGAAGACATCCTTTAATATTCGCTGAACTAATTTAAGCTAGAAAAAGTTTGGGGTACTACAACCACAATATTGAATTGAGGCGAGACTTGTGGTGTTGGAAAACTAAACTAATGTCTTGTATTTTGAGGGATCTAGAGACAAAAAACCTGGGGTATTACAACATATTAGTTCTATATATACCCAAACTTTATAATCGACTTCTTCAAGCTATTCCCAACAAAATCAAACAACACCTAATTGTAATAACATTATGTTTAATTGCAACGAGTGCATTCAAAACCTTTAACCTAAGTCCATTGCTAGTTATCTAATTATTACCCCTTGATCTAGTTATATTTCAAGTTATGAACATCCTAACAATTAAAATAAGGAAAAATATTTAAAACTACAACTTAAGTTTCTATTATTACATAAAAACCCAACTACCAAAATAATTATAAAAATTCCTTTTTGACACTTTCTCGCTCCAAACTTCATATACATATCTCACCTATCCTTTTCTTATGCTTAATTCTCTTTAAAGAGTGTCCAAAATCAAGGAATCTCAATCAAGCAATTTTTAAATTTTAAATTTACAAACGTGTTCTTCTCAAATTGGCCAACATTAACAAACACCCTTTTACCAACGGGCCTTTGCCGATAAACCACCAGCACCCCAACTTCCTTTACCAGTCACATTCATAACAACCAAATGCACCTCTGTTAACCTCTGTAGGCGAACTATCGCGCTGACACTCCCTCTTATCCCTTCAATCTCTCAATCGCTGCCTCAACTTTCTCTCCCTTCTTCATCCTCTTTAAAAAATACCACCAATCCATGGACCCGTTAGTCTCTTCATCTCTTTCTTCTTCTCTCTTACTGGTTGCCACCACAACCTTTACATTGTCAGCTAGTCTCGAATTTATATACATTTCTTGAACTGGATCTCAAATTGCTCAATTATTTATAATCTGAGACATAACATCAATATGTGTATATATATGGCATTTGAAGAAAGGATTTGGGCATTGACGGAATCCCAACACCAAGTCAAAGTCAATAAAAGTTCCAACACCGAATTAAATACTTCAAAATCATGTATCAAAATAAGTTGTTATTTTAATCCATATACATAATTATGTATGCATATGGGTGGTTAAAATAGTGAAGGCATTATAATCTGATGCATAGCATATATATGACATTTGACATTGGTGAGAGTTTTTATGTCACGTCATATACATAATTATACTATGTATATGTTTAACATAGACACTGCTGGGCTGATTTATTTCAAAATCATATACATAACTTTGTTATGTATATGTATGCCATACAAACTGCAGAGTTGTTTTATTTTAAATCATATACATAACTTTGTTATATATATATATTTGACCTAGACACTGTTGGGATCTTTTATTAAAAACCCATATACATAACAGAGTTACGTATATGTATGTCATACAAACTAGTGAGTTATTTTATTTTGATCCATATACATAACTATGTTATGTATATGAAATACATAAGCAATTGAATATCTGTATTGGCATAACATGCACATATCATAGTTATGTATAGGACTTTGTTAGACCTTCTGAACTATTATATTTCAACCTAAATACATTGCACACTTATGTATATGAAAGAATTTTAGTAATTGCTCATCTGTATTATCAGTATTGAAAATTTTTATTCAAGTTTTGTTGCATATTAAACTAATATTGGTTTGCAATGTATATCACTACAGGGGATGAAATACATCAAAACGCCTCAACCTTATTGAAATGTTCATCTTCTTAAGAATTTTTTTGAAGAAACAGAGTTTGAGAAAATAGCCAAAGTTTGATCGAAAATACAAAATGTGTTGTTGTTTAATTGACTGTCTTGATTTGATGTTTCAAAAATTTAAAATTCAAAGTTGTTACTGATTTTAAGGAATTCATTAATCACACATTAATAAGATACAATTTTTAATAATTAATAGACCTGAATTATTTTCTTAACTGTTGTTAAGGAAGTTAGTTCTGATACATAAGATACTTATGTATATCTACGTTCAATTATGTATATGAATAACTAAAATTCGTAAGAGAGAAAATTTATTGAACAAATCGGGAGAGAGGGTAATTAAGGAGCACATTAGTTGGATTTATGTTATTTAGCCTTAAAATAAATTCACGAAGAAAAATAGAAGAACATGAGAGAATAACAAAGATCAAATAGACAGGGGTAACTCAAAGGTAGGGCTAGTAAAGTGCTTGTTTATATTTCAATAGTAAATATTATGATTTTAATTTCACTTAAAATAATGTTAAGATTGTAAAAAGAAACTAAAAGAAAAATGGCTCAAAACACACATAAATGGCTGAAATTGCTATAAAAGACTCTAATTTTGTAAGGGTCCTATGACTCTCCCCCCACCAAGACTATTTTATATATAATATTGAGGGTATCTTAGTTGTACCACTAAGTCATTCAAACTAAAGTGAGTGCTTACATCCACTAATAAAAAAGAGTGGTCGATTCTCATTAATTTTACTTTATCATTTCTTAACCCCTGATTTTATTAAAAACTGTCCAACTTATCTTCACGATTACCTTCATAATTATTGAACAAATCACACAAAGAACTAGAGTAAGGTGGTTTTTGACTTATCTTTACGATTGAGTGTTTACTTGTTGGTCCCTCAAAATTAATAATACCCACAATATTATACTAAAATAGTTCAGGGATGTCATAGAACCCTCACAATGTTAGAGTGTGTTACAATAATTTTGACCATAGTTTAGATGTGTTTTGAGTCATTTTCTCAAATTTAAATAATAAAAGAAAGAAAGAAAAACTACTACTATTTTTTTTAATCAAAAGTATAAAAGAACTTTGAATTAAATAACTCAAATTTTTATAAGAATAAGTAAAAAATTTATAACAACATCCAAACTAATCTATATTCTAAAAAAAGGGCTAACATCTTAATAGATAGAATTTATCTTGGAAAATTTTCAATTATATACAGAAAACCAAAATGTGTACCAAAAAAGTAGCCCATTTTCTATTTACAAAAAAAAAATCCGACATAGGACAACAATAAATGCACCCACCCGACGACTTCTTCATGTTTAAAATTGACAAAACCATAGTGAAGAAAAATTATCGTCGATACAAACTCTCTCAAAATCGATAGTTTCTAGGATTGACTCTGAGATCAAAGCTTCAGTTTTCCATTATTTATTTACTTTAGAGTTGTTTTTTTATCAATTTCAACACTGATTCATAATCGTTTTTGCAGCCGATACATCAATTTCAAATTGAATTCATCAATTTCTGTTAATTTCTTCGTTAATTCATTCATTTCTCCTAAATTCATCAATTTTCATAAATAGTCATGCCTTTCTTATTCAACACAAGGGAAGTGGGAGACTGACAATAGGTATGTCAATTACAACGTTGATATTGCTGCTATTAGTTCGAATTATGATTTTAAAGAGTTATTTGACATTGTTTCTATACAAATATGGTCGATATTGGTCTAAATTCATGAAATCAAATATGCTTTAAGTGTTCACTATCCAACTATATTGTTACACAATAACATTATTGTTCATGTTTATATTGGGTTGAAAAGAAAAAACTCAAAAATCACTACTTATTCAGTGTCTGTCATTGTAAAAAAATTGTTAGCAATAGTTCAAATAATATATATGAAGTATACAATCGAGATATAATTCAAATGATAGAAGGTGAAATCATAGAGAATGGTGAATCAATGAAAGAAAATGTAAGTGATATCATTGATAATTATTTTCACCTAGAAGTTAAGGAAGATAAGAATTATAAGGACTAGATGTCCATTGTCAAAGTGATGGAGAACTATTCGATTTGCAATCAGTTTTGAACTAGGATCAAGTGCAGATATGTATAACTTTGTATAATAATATAACTTGTTTATATAATTTTAATTAGTAAGTGTATATGTTTGTTTGTATTGTATTACTAGGTAGTACATACGATGTATCGATGAAAATTGCAAGTGTTTTCACTCTTCAAGCTTACACCATTCAAATGTGTTCCAAGTTTAAAAGTTCAACAAAGTTCATACTTTCATCATGATAGAATTATATATAGCATAAACTCAAGTAAATTCAATTGTTATCACAAGCTGGTGATGGACAAATTTAGTGACCCAAAGACTGTTTATACACCTCATAACATGATAAGAGATATTTTGAAAGAATACTCCATTAAGCTTACCTACATACAAGCATGAGGGCAAGGGCAAAGGAAATTGAATTGATGAGAGCGCAAACTTCTGATTCATATTATAAAATATCAATATACTTATATGCTTATATATATATATATATATATATATATATATATATATATATATATATATATATATATATATATATATATATATATATATATATATATATATATATATATATATAGAGAGAGAGAGAGAGAGAGAGAGAGAGAGAGATAAAAAATTCAGAATCGATAGCAAGGTTGCACAAATTAGAGGATGGCCAGCTCCCTTACTGTTATGCTTCACTTGATGCGTCTATCAAGGGATGGGAGTTTTGCAGACTTATAATGATTGTAGATGGGAGCTTTCTGAAAGCAGAAGATAAAGGGACAATTTTTATTGCTTCAACATAGGATGCATATGGTAATTGCACTTTGGATACAGACTTAAAACTTGATGTATAATAATGCATGGAGATTGTTATAGTCTATGTTTCATAATGTACATATTTTTTTATTCCATGACTTGTAGATCATATTTTGCCTCTTGCATATGAACTAGGTGACTCAAAAAATGATGCGTCTTGGCAGTGATTTTTTGAACAAATTAAGGACACTTTTGAGGTTCAAAAAGAGATGTACATAATATCGAATGGGCATGAGAATATAATAAAGGCGATTATTACTATTTTTCAATAGTTTTGTATTGTATGTGCATATACCACTTGTGGAACAACATGAAAACTAATTTCAGAAAAAGTCAAGCCAAGATCAAAAATATTTTTTTTTTCATGGACAAAGCTTGACTCAGTCAGATGAGGTTCCTTTTCCTTTACCTACACTGACATTTCTTTTATTCTTTCATTCTTGAGATAAAGTTGATGGATCTAACATTATGATTTCTTCTACATTTAGTCAAAATCAATCCCAATTCGGTCACAATACTCACTCTACTCATGCAAGTGCACCTTAAGTTATCTCATTTGTTCCTAAACCTTCAAGGAGGTCAAGTAAGGGGAGAAATATTCTTATTTGGATGAAAGATTTTATCTTTCCAGTTTCTCCAAATGGTCTTCAAAATACACCTTATACTATCTCTAATTATGTCTCTTATGATCAGTTATCATCCAAGTATCAAGTATATTTGTCTGCATTTTTAGTAGTCACAAAACCAAGTACTTACCATTAAGCTATCATGGATCCCAAATTTATTGAGGCTATGAAAATAGAAATTATTAATTTAAATAGTAATCATAAATGGTATATGGTTATTTTACAAGAAGAAAAAGTACCTATAGGGTGTAAATAGATTTACAAAATTAAGTACAAAGCATCTAGTGAGGTGGAAAGGTACAAGGTCAGTTTTGTGGCAGAAGGCTATAGAGAAAGAGAAAGGATTGATTATCAGGAAACTTTCTCTCCTGTTATGGAGATAAAAATAGTGAGTACTATATTGTCCTTATCAATAGCTTATCATTGGAATATACATCATATGGATATAAACAATGTAATTCTATGGAGAGATCTTAATAATGAAATTTATATGCAACTTCTATAAGGATTCTATAGCCAGGGGTAGAAGAAAGTATGTACGCTAAGAATATCCTTGTATGGACTTAAACAACTTCTAAGGAAGTGGAATCCTAAACAAACTAAAGCTTTGATCAAGACACATTTTAGGAAAAGTCAGATCATTCATGGTTTTGATATATGTGGATGACATGCTTATCACATGTAGTAGCTTAGATGTGATCAAAGAAACTAAAGAAATACTGAAACAAACTTTCAAATTAAAAGATTTGGGAGATCTCAAGTATTTCTTAGATATGGTGTTTGCTAGATCAAAGGGAGGATTTTTTATGCATCAAAGGGAGTACATTTTAGAAGTTATTTCAAAAATAGGCTTAGCTGCTGCTAAAACTACGGTAAAACCTATGGAAATAAATGTGAAATTGACATCAAGACAATAAAATGATCATCTTAAAATCAAACAATCTTATGATCCACCTGTAGATCAAGGTTCATATCAGAGATTAATTGGTAAACTTCTATATCTTATTATGACTAGACCTGAAATAGCATTTAGTGTTCAGGCATTAAGCCATTTTTTGGAAGATCCTAAGTAAACACATACATGAGCAACTTTATGGGTTATGAGATACTTGAAACAACAAGGAAAAAAAGTTTTATTATCAAGCAAGAATGATTTGAACTTGCTAGACTATTGTGATACAGGCTGGGCATCTTTTCCCAACTCCCATGTCAAGAAGGTCTGTAATAGGTTATCTTATCAAATTAGGTGATACTATTATTACTTGGAAATCAAAAAATCAACTATTGTCTCCAGAAGATCTGCAGAGTGTGGGGGTATGGCTTCTACACTATCTAAAGTGATTTGGTTACTGGAATTGTTAAAGGAGTTAGGATTGGAAATAAGCAAGCTAGTTAATATTTACAATGATAGCAAGGGTACTATACAAATTGCAACCAATCCTGCATACCATGAGAGGACAAAACATATTGAAATAGATTGTCATTTCATAAGGAAAAAAATAATGCAAGGCATGGTGACTACAAGGTACATTCCTACAGATGAACAATTTGCAGATATTTTGACTAAGAGTCCAACTAAACTTCAACATGAATATCTATTTTCCAAGCTAGGTATTCTAGACATCTTCACAACATCTCATACCTAGTTTGGGGGGGGGGGGGGGGGGGGGGGGGGGGGGGCGGGGAGTGTTAAAGGATCTATGTGCAAAACGATAAAGAACAACAAGACTATCATCAAGGCTATATCAAAACATGTCCATAAGTTAGTTATGTTAGTTGTAAGTTCACTAGTTAGTTAAATTGGTTATCTACCTTTGGAAAAGAAATGTATGTAGTATATATAAATGATATTGTACACAAGTTAACAAGTTCAATACAATACACTAAGTTCAATCTTCTCCTTCTCTCTTCTTCTTCTTCTTCTTCTTTCTTCTATCTCTTCCTCTCTTTCAATCTCTCTTCCATTACTCCATAAGTTCTGATCATGAAGATCGGTATCAACCCATATATTATAACACTAAGTCACCAATTTCAAAGATTTCATAACTTAACCTAATAATAGAGAACCCTAGTTTATGGGGTTTGTCTTGTGGAAAAAAGAGATAAAAGGTGAAAAATATAGAAATGACACATGTCGATGCATGTGTACACAATCATGATTAAATCTAGTTGTAAGATTTCAGAAAGTTCTTACCATCGCTTCAAACAAGAATAGAGGGGTGGGGTGGGTTGAAAATATCTCAATAGCTTTGGGCCATCTAGTTTACAAAATCCATATACACTAAATAGATAGTGTATATTTTATACTACTATGCCTACATATAAAAGATATACATATTATATACATTCCTATACATATTTATTCATATGTATATACATACAAATTATATACGTTTACATGTACAACATATACACACTATATACAACCAAGTGTTTATATGTATACTTCAGCCATTTTTGATAAATTAGATGTCCAAATGGTGTGCTCCTTCGGGGACATCCGATAAAAAAGATGTCCAAATGGTGTATATTGACAACTATACCTAAAAAATGGCCGTAAAATGGGAACAACTTTGGGGGAAAGTTAGTATTTTCTCATTTAAATATGACTGTTCCTTACAAGCAAGAGACTAGGAACACAAATGATACAAATACATTCTTAACTTACTAATCCACATAAGATTAACGTTATAGTAGTTAAAATGAGTAAATACATCTTTTTCCGTGAACTTGTTCTCCCAACTCACTTTAGCACTTAAATTTAATTTTCGTTTATTTACCCCTTGCATCTTTGAAGAGTATTTATTTCACCCCTAATGCTGACGTGACATTTTTTTTTAAAAGGGCGCTTTTATTTATTAAAAAAATTAATTTTAGTAATATTATATTAAAATATAATGAAAAATTTTAAAAAAATAAAAAATAGACATTTTTTTCTTCTTCTTCTTCTTCGTCAAAACATTATCAACAACAATACCCAAATTTCTCCATTAACAACCTTAAATACATTTTTCACCACTTCTCTCATTTAATTTTTTTCATATTCCTCCTTTAACACCACCAAAAAATAACCAATAAGACACTAAATTAAAAAATTTCCTCCATTAAACACCTATTTGTTAAAGAAACACGAATCGGAATCACCCATTTTCCTCCATTAAACACCCATTTTTCCTCCATTGTTAATATCAGCAAGAGAAATAAAACAAAAGAAAGTTCTTAAATCCATTTGTTAAAGAAATGGAAAATAAAAAATGAGATAGTTTCAGTTTCAAAAATGGGATAATTTGAATGAAAATTATTCAGTGGGAACTATTCAGAGGAAAATATTAACAAGAAAATTCTAGGAAAATTTTCCTGCATTAAACACTCATTTTTCCTTCATTAAACACCCATTCAAATATCTTAGATCCATTTGTTAAAGAAACACCCAACGTAATTTTTTCCTCACCTTTCTTAGATTCATTTGTTTGAACAAATTGATAATTAATTGAATTTTTTAAGCGAGTTGAATTTTCCGGCGAAAATTCACCGAAAAATCTGACAAGTGTGGCTGTGTTGAGGTGGACGGAGGTGGATGGGTGTGTGTGCAGGTGAGGTAGTATGAGGGAGAACGGAGTGTGTGTGCAGGTGTGGGGGTGGACGGGAGGGGTAGGACTTGGGGTTACGAAGAAGATGGAAAATGGGGGGGTGGGGTTTTTGTTTTAATTTAAACTATTTTTTATATATTTAAAATATATATATATATATATATATATATATATATATATATATATATAATCATTAAAAAAATACTTTATTTACGTGGCTCCGACGTGGCGATGATGTGGTGCTGACGTGTTAGCGAGTGTGATGCACTCTCCGTTATGAGAGTGGTATTATATATTAAGGGGTGAAAGTAATTCACTTTAAAGATGTTAAGGAGGTAAATAAACATAAGTTAAGTTTAAATGGTAAAGTGAGTTGGGAGGACACGTTTAAATGCTAAAGTGAGGGAAAAGATGTTTTTTCTCAATTAAAATACATGTTTTATACATCACATGAGAGAACAAGAATAGACGTTATCATCATTAAACAAATTGCTAACTTTGTCATCTCCTCTTTGACTTATGGGCAGAGTACCATGCTTGTCAGCGTCATTGTAGCCATGCCTCCAGTAATTGTAGCTCTCTTTGTACTCTGTTGTTGTATCTTTGAAGTAATTATTTGATGTTGTAAAATATAAAGGTGGATATGGATATGGCCAGAATTCTGCCCTCTTTCCTGCCCTTCTCACTGCCTTTAGCACCTTTTTTCTATCGACGTATCCCATTACTGTCACCTTTTCCATCTCTACATCGATCTCTATCGAGTCGACTCCTGTCATTTATCAGCATTTTACGCTTATTGTACATTTAAGAAAATTATAGATTCGTGACACAATATGGTGACATATTATTGTGAACGATATTTTGTCACAGAGATGAAGATCCATAATTTCATCATAAATTTGTGAGGGATGAATTGTAATTAGTTTCTTTTTGCATCAAGATATATTTCAATAGTAGCAATAATCGACATATATGTCATATACCTCTAAGCTTGAGGATAGCGTCTTTGACAACTCTCTCGCAACCAGGGCAACACATCCTTACTTTGAGTTCAACCGTCTGGAAAAGAAAAAAAACAAAACTGGATTTAACAATTCTCAAAATTATCCTTTGTTTGTAAATTGTACTCCCTTCAGCTTAAATTATCTGTTGTAATTCAACATTTAAGGTTTTTATCGTTAAATTTATTATATTTAAGAATTTTTTCGCTCAAACCTACTTTTTGTTGCAATCTTAATAAATTAGACTCCATGTCAAAAATAGTAAGTTCAGATAAACCGATGCTATAAGGCTGCATCCGCCTTTGGTCATAAGGATAGTCACCTGATCAACATATTCCTTTTAGAGTTCAAGTTATAAAAATCATTAGTGTAAAGAATTTATTGTATAATCAGCTCAGTTAAAGAATTTTTTCGGGTAAGCTTTCTTAAAATGTAAACATGTTATATTCTACCACAGGTAAAGATGTACCTATAACTTAAAACTTTTTCCATTGTACATAGTTCTCTTTTGATATTATAACATGCATCTTTACAATAAAGTTGACTAGTAGAAAATCATGTGAAATGATCATTTCCAGGTTGAACTGATGAAAAGGTGAAGAAAACGAAAGAACTTTTTTTTCTGAGAGGAAAAGGAAAAAGTTAAAGGAAGAAGACCAAAGGGTATTGAAAGTGAAACCTGCAAAGAAAGTGGTCGACCCCTAGGCATGTTATTGTTGATGCTTTTATGTTTGTCTTAATTGATGAAGATGATGATGATATTGTAAAGCAGAGACAACAGTGCCAAATAGTTTCTTAGGTTTTCCATTGTAAACAGGTTGCTTGAGTATATATATTGACAATGACATATGTATCTCATTTTAAATAAATTTAGAAAAAGAAGAGGAAGCTTGTTGTTGAAGATAGTTTGGTTGTTCCTCCAATTTTACTTGTCCAGTATTGACTTTAGAAATAAATAAAATAATAATTTAATTGTAACACCTTTTGAATATAATGAATAAAGTGTTTTTAGAAGTGCACTGAGAAAAGACTACATCTAATAATAAGGATAAATTAGAAATTAAGTATAAATTGTCTCTTAGTTTTTAAAATTGGATAAGTAAAAGTGGCAATTTATTTTTAGTATAGTGGATAAGCAAAATAAATGAAGGGACTAATACATAAAAGTATATAAAAGTATATTTTCTTTAACAACATAAACTTTAATTTTAAATGAGATAGTTACATATTTCAGAATGATGTTTAAGCAGATAGAGATTCATCGTCCAATTTAGTCTCACTGTTCCATTATCGATTTTTTATTTTCAGGTTTGGCACCCAAAAAAGAATTAGTACTTAATTCCACACATAGTCACGTATTGATCTAGAAATAGTTAATTAAATTATACTTTCCCTACCCACAGAATTAAGGCATCTCTCCCCTAAGTTCCAATCTCTTGATTAGTACATCAATTAAGCAAACAAACGACGTGCACTTGCGTGAAAAATAGCAATCCTCTAAGAGGATTCCTCTTCATAACTTTAGTAAATTTTGCAATTGATTATTGTGCATGTGGGCATTAATATTCTCCTACGTTTCTTTATTTAAGAGCACTTTTAATTCGGTAGGGAATGGCATCAAAAAACTTGAAGCATGGGGTCAAGCCAAGTGGCTGCTGACACTGAAAAGTAAAAAAGGAATATCTAGACGTAGGAAAATGGTATAGGCAACAGAAAGTACAGAAGGTCTGTTTTAGTTTTAGTTTTTTGTTTTGGGGGGAGGGGCGCATAATTAGGCTCCATTTCATTATGAAAATAATAATTTTTCGTAGTTGGAGTTGGAGTTGTGTTGGATCATGAATATAAATTAAAGTTGTTTTTTAAATTTTGTAAAAGAAGTACGAGTGAAAAAAGTAAAAGTGTTGAATGTTACATGATCATCATTGTGATCTTGAGAGTCATATAAGTACCAGTTACAGTAGAGAACAATGAAAAAGGAGAAGAAGTATCAATGGAAGATTAGAAGCAGAGCAAGAGAAGTAGGATGAGAGGAAGAGAATGAATTTAGTGTAGATTATTATTCTCAATCTTGATTCTTAAAGTACACATGGATTCAGTATATATATATATATATAGTGATTTGTAACTGACTCTGATTAACTTGGTGAGCTAACAAGCTAGAATGATCTCTAACTAACTCAATGTATAACTAACTTACCAAACTAGTGGAGCCTATAACAACTTTAACTAACTTATGAATTCGTTTATTGCTCAACACTCCTTCTCAAACTTGGTGTGGTAAATATGTTAACCATGCCAAGTTTGGAAATTAAGTGTTCATGCTGAACTCTAGTAAGTCCTTTGGTCATCACATTTGCAGGTTGGTTCTGTGTAGGAATGTACTGAGTTTTTATCAAGCCTTGTAGGATTTTTTCCCTTACAAGGTGACAATCAATTTCTATGTGCTTGGTTCTCTCATGATGAACTGGATTGGCAGCCATTTGTAAGGAAGCTTTGCTATCACTGAGGACTGTAATTGGTAGTTGAACTTGAACATCTAACTCATTAATCAGTCCACTTAACCATGTTAATTCTGCCACAGTAGTTGCAAAGCTTCTGTATTCAACCTCAGCAGAGCTTCTTGATATAGTGTTTGATTTTTGGACCTCCAAGATACTAGAGATTCACTAAGTTTGATTGCAAATCCTGTCACTGATCTTCTTGAGAAAGGGCATGCAGCCCAGTCTGCATCACAATAAGCAGTTAGTGTATTAATGTTAGAACTAGATAGTAGTATACCTGATCCAGGATTCTTCTTGACATATTTGATCACTCTAAGTACAACATTCATGTGTGATTTCTTTGGTGATTGCAGGAACTGACTTAGATCCTGAACACTATAAGATATGTCAGGTCTTGTCACAGTTAGATATAGCAATTTACCAATGATTCTTTGGTATTTTCCCTGATGTTCTAGTAGTTCATCACTTGAGTCTGCTATGTCCTTGTTTTGTTCATCAAATTCTCTTATTGTTAATTTGATAGTTGAGTCCATAGGTGTGTTGATAGGCTTGGCAGCACTGAGACCTATCTCAGAGATTAGGTCAAGAGCATATTTTCTCTGATGCATCATGATCCCTTTTTTTAACCTTGCAAATTCAATTCCTAGGAAATACTTCAGCTCCCCTAGGTCTTTCATCTTAAAAACTTTATGCAGGGCAGTCTTTGTTTCAATGATCTGATTTAGATCATTACCAGTAACTAAGATGTCATCAATATATAATAATACTATGATCATTCCTGAATCAGTTCTTTTGCTGAATAGTGATTGATCATACTGACTTTGCTTGAAGTTACACTTAACTAAGGCTTCACATAGCTTAGCATTCCATTACCTAGGAGCCTGTTTCAATCCATATAAGGATTTAAGAAGTCTGCATACCTGCCTGCCCCCATGCTTCTTGAATCCTTATGGAACCTCCATATATATTTCATCATATAAATCACCTTGTAGGAAAGCATTGAAGACATCCATTTGGTGAATATGCCAGTTCTTAGCTGCTGCAATAGCAAGTACAGTCCTGAGGGTTACCATCTTAACTACAGGGCTAAAGGTTTCTTGATAGTCTATACATTCCTTTTGACTATACCCTTTAGCAACTAATCTTGCCTTGAACCTTTCCACTTCTCCTGTAACCTTGTATTTGATCTTGTATATCCACTTGCACCCAATTGGCCTTTTATCTAATGGTAAATCCACCACCGTCCATGTTTGGTTGTCTTCTAATGCTGTAATTTCTATTTTTATGACCTCTATCCACCTAGGATCCTTCACAGCTTCTGCATAAGAAGAGGGTTCAATTTTATTAGATAATTTTGCTATGTAACTTTGATATCTAGGTGTTAGAGCATCATCAGAAATGTAATTAGATAGAGCATAGGGAATGTTCTCATGAATATTTAAGGACATAAAGTCTTTTATCCAGCTTGGTGGATGTGAAGCTCTTGTAGATTTCCTAGATGGGACAGAACTAGAAGGGGCTACATTATGCAGATTTTGATCATGATCAGTTTGCTGAATAGGTTCAGGTATATGTTGTTGCATTGCATGTTGCTCCTCATGTCCTTGTAGATCCTCATGTTCTTATGGTTGAGTGAACTCCATAGTTGTAGTTTAAGGTGGAATCACAAGTGAATCCATTTCTGAGTGTATGAACTGATGATTAGGTGAAGTGAATAGCTGGTATGAGGTTGACTGCATATCTGCACATTTGAAAGGGAATATGTCTTCTCTGAATGTGACATCCCTATTGACAAAGCATAGTTTGTTAGTGATGTCATATAAAAGATATCCCTTTTGATTTTCTGAATAGCCCATATGTATAGCCATTCTACTTCTAGGCATTAACTTATTATTTTCCTGAACTATTTTTGCATAGCAAAGACAACCAAGTACTTTTATATGCACAAGTGAAGGTTTCTTATTATATAGTTTCTCATAAGGAGATAGACCATTTTAAACAGATGAGGGAATTCTATTAATGAGGTAGACAACATCTTTTGCACATAGACCCCAGTACTTGAGAGGTATGTGAGCTTGGAATCTGATAGCCCTTGTTAGTTCTAGAATATGTCTATGCTTTCTTTCAACTATCCTATTTTGTTGAGGTGTATGAGCACAGGAAGTCTGATGTATTATACCATACTTAAGGAATAAGTCTGAGGTGATTTTGTTCACAAATTCTGTACCATTATCACTTCTTATAGTCTTGATACAAGCATCATACTGAGTTTGATACGGAAAAGACTAGGAACACACAAAATGACACCAAAACAATCCACTCAACAAGGCACAAATCGAGGACCAAAAGGGGAACAAGTCTCGGCCAACAATAATACCACAAGAACGAGATGATACAAGGTGTAATTTATACCAAAAAACAGCCAACAATAAGATGAATACAAGATGATAAGACAACAACAACAAGATAACAACAATACACCGCTTTACTAGAAGAAGAACACAAACACGATTACAAGAAGTGTAAGGATAGGAAGTGATACATCAACTCTCACAAGAACTAAGAACCTAAGTGTATGTCACACACTAAGACCCAATACTTGTAATTGTCAACACCAACACTCTTACAATGACACAAGAGGGCGTGAACCACGCAAGCGCCAAGGTTTCTAACAATGTTTGGCAATACTAGCGATTCCACCCTAGCATCACCCTTATTTCGGATTTGGTGGCTTTTCCAAGCCCTAAACTAAGGTGGTACACTCCTCACACTAGAGAGAGTTTGGTTCAAGTGTTACAACTTTCAATATCAATAAGCAACTAAAGAAATAAAGACCTAATACTAGCCTATTTATAGACTTATTACAACATAAGTGAAATGTCCAAAAAGCCCTTAATGAAGGAAAGACAAAAGACGCCTATGGAGTGTAGTCCAAGTGTAGTGTATGGACAGTTTTTGGTGCATAATTAAGTCAACTTTGTCTATTCAATTGCACACACCAAGTCTCGAGTCCAATGTGTACTCTCATAAGCCCATATCCGTGATTATTCTTGTATCATCCTCTCCATCTTGAGAGAAATTTTTTCACAAATTCACGGCTTCACTTCATGCAATTGTCCACTTTAAGGAAATCACTCAAAACAGTCCACAAAACATGAAGATGACACAAAATAGTCCGCAAAACACATGAGGAAGCCGAGGGCTCAATAACATAAGTCTCGGCCAACATCTTCATTTTGAACCTCAGTTTCCTTTCCATCTTGATCCTTGTCTTCAATCTCATCCAAAACATATACCAACTCCTTTCTTGGTGGTGGGTTCCTTGTGGTTCCCTACGTCTTCCCCTCAACTTCCCTTCCATCATATAAGCATCATTGTAGACTCCATGTCCCTCGTGTTCCTTTCTACCATACTGCTTTATATGGACATATCGGTTTTTAGGAAGTGGAGTTTTGGTTGAGAGGATTGTTTTGGTAATATGGATCTTCGGTTGTAGAGCTTGGATGGGAGAGAATTGGCTTCCAAGTCCCTCTTGCTAGACTTGATCAAATTGAGAGGGAAGTGACCTATTTAGGTCTCGGATTAGAGGGTATTTGGTGGCTTGGCTTATGTCTATGTCACTTAATGGTGGTCTTGGAGGATTGATCATTTGAGGTAAGGTTTCGGGAGTAGAAGCACGAGAGTTCCTTCGACTCTCCACTCGTTCCAACATCTCAAGTATAGTAGACATATCTGAGCTAATTTTTTCAAGGCCCGCATTCATCTTCGGCATGTCTGGGGAAATAACATCAAGCTGGGACAAAATGGCTTCCATTATGGCCAAAAAGTTACCTACAAAACAGAAAAAGTTAGTTGTACAAAGGGGTGATGTGGCAGTCTTTGATTGGTTGCGGATAGTGATATGGAAGCCTTGGAATAGTTGTGGAATTTGAAAATTTTAGTGCTTTTACAACTTATGGAAGAGTGAATTCAGTTTTGGAGGGTAAATACACAAGTTTTAGAGACTTTTCCACATTCAAAATAGGTTGAATTTCTTTGCACCTTTTGGGCAAAATACCTTTTTGAAGGGTGGTTGGCTCTTTCCTCTTTTGGTTAGTCTTGAAAAGTCCCCTAACTCCCTTTTGGTAACTAGTATTTTTGAAAGCCCTCTGTGTCCGTTACTACTTTGGTATAGTCTTGGAACTTGTTTTAAGATAAACAAGAATACTACAATCTTCCACCTGTTCTTAAGATCAAACACTACTTATTGAAGTTTTTTCTTGTCTCAAGACATGAAGATTGGCCAAGAACACCAAGAACCTTCAACAAGATTTGAAGACCAAGGATCAAGTTGAACCTACCAACAACAACAACACCTCTTTCAACACAAATCCACAACCACAATAACAACAACACACCTTTAAACGTTCAAATTTTGAATCCACCACAACAACACCAACAACAATTCGGCCCAACTTTTGAATCTGCACAACAACAACACAAGTAGGAGTTCAACAACTTATATCTTGACTCTATTAGTGTTAGGGAAGAACAAACCAGCACTAATAACACTCAAGACTCACGAAATATACCTAGATCTAGACTCAAAGAACAAATCTCGGCCAAGACAACAACAAGAACAACAACTTTCTCGGTCAAGAACACCAAACTCAAGAACACAACTCTTTTTGTGAGATTTTCGACCTTAGACACCTCTTATAGTGTTAGGAAACAAAGATTTAACACTAGAACAGATAAAACACAAAAATCACAAGAAAATTAGGCTTCAAATTTTGGCCTAAACACAAAAACGTGGACAGATTACTATTTTGAGTTTTTCAGATTTTTTTCAACACTTTTTTTTTAATTTTTGAGTAAACAAACCCAAGATTTATCTTGTGGGAATGAAATCAATGATGTATTTGATACCAAATGATACAAAAAAAAAATAGGAACTCACGAAATGACACCAAAATAGTCCACTCAACAAGGCACAAATCGAGGACCAAAAGGGGAACAAGTCTTGGCCAACAATAATACCACAAGAACGAGATGATACAAGGTGTAATTCATACCAAAAAACAGCCAACAATAAGATGAATACGAGATGATAAGACAACAACAACAAGATAACAACAATACATGGCTTTACTAGAAGAAGAACACAAACACGATTACAAAGTGTAAGGATAGGAAGTGAGACATCAACTCTCACAAGAACTAAGAACCTAAGTGTATGTCACACACTAAGACCCTTAATACTTGTAATTGGCAACACCAACACTCTTACAATGACACAAGAGGGCGTGGACCACTCAAGCGCCAAGGTTTCTAACAATGTTTGGCAATACTAGCGATTCCACCCTAGCATCACCCTTATTTCGGATTTTGTGGCTTTTCCAAGCCCTAAACTAAGGTGGTACACTCCTCATACTAGAGAGAGTTTGGTTCAAGTGTTACAACTTTCAATATCAATAAACAACTAAAGAAATAAAGACCTAATACTAGCCTATTTATAGACTTATTACAACATAAGTGAAATTTCCAAAAAGCCCTTAATGAAGGAAAGACAAAAGATGCCTATGGAGTGTAGTCCAAGTGTAGTGTATGGATGGTTTTTGGTGCATAATTAAGTCCTCTTTTTCTCTTCAATTGCACACACTAAGTCTTGGGTCCAACGCGTACTCTCATAAGCCCATATTCGTGATTATTGTTGTATCAGAGTTTTTACAAAGACAATGAACTATTGAAGAAGAATTAAAACATCAGATTTGAATTTAAGAAGGAAAATCCATGTCATTCTAGAGAAATCATCTACTATGGTTAGAAAAAAACTAAAACAATCATGAGTAACCACTTTATAGGGTCCCCAGAGATCAACATGAACCAAATCAAAAACTTTATTGCTGATAGAATCACTAGTAGGAAAAGGACTTATAGCTAGTCTTGCAGAGAGACAGATACTGCATTTATTTAGTATGTTAGTAATCTGAGATCTATATCCTGGAAACAAAAGTGTAAGTGTCTTAAAAGGAATATGTCCTAATCTTCTATGCCAGAGATTAATGTCATCTCTGTCTCTGTTGTGAAGCTAAATCCAGATTCAACACCATTCCTTCTTGGCAAGTTTTGTTTGGTTAAGAAATAAAGCCCATTCCTTCTCTACCAATATCCTTCACCTTCCCATTGTAAAAATCCTAAAAAATGCAAAAGTTAGGGAAAAAAGTAGCAGAACATTGTAATTGTCTGGTTGTCTTTGAGACAGACATCAGATTACACTTGAATTGAGGTACATGAAGCATATTTGCAATGTACTTTAAGCTAATATAGCAGTTGTACCAGTGTGCTGTACTACTGAAACCTCACCATTTGGTGAAAACACTTTGCTAGATACCTCAGGTTGAGTTATTGAATCTTTGTTCAGTAGCTCAATATGTGAAGTCATATGATTTGTATCACCTGTGTCAATGATCCACTCATGGGAATCATTAACCATATTCAGTGCTCTAAAGTTACCTATCATATTGGACACAACTGTGTTTGAGGTCTTTGATTTATCTTGCTTTAGAATTTGGCTTATTTGATCATATTGTTCTTGTGTGAACCTTGGTGGAACCATCATGCTATTACCGGAATTGATAGATTTCATTGCCTGCAATGGAGTCTAAATATGTCCTGGTATATAGTTAGGATCCACGGAACAAGGTGATAACACCTGAGAATTGTGAGTCTGCTGAAGCTTATCAGTAGCAGACCAATCTTGTGCTATTGCATGTGCACTTGGAGTATTACTTCTTTGTTTCTTGTACCTAGGTTCATATGTTTTATCCATACCCTTATGATCACCATGTTTAGGATGTCCATGAGGGAACCTAACAAGTCTGAAGCAATCTTTCTTGAGATGACCTTTAAGTTTACAATGGTCACAGACAACATTTGAGTTGTATGAGGAGAAATAGGGCCTCTTATCCCTTTGATTACCTATTTTTTAGTACAATGCAGACTTAGAACCTCCAGGTGAAATCCCTATGAATCCAGCATTAGTAACATTATGTGATACAACTCTTTGACTCTCATCACTGATCACCATTGAGTAAGCTTGGTTCACAGTAGGTAAAGGGCTCATCAGTAATATCTAACTTCTGTCTTATGCAAATGAATCATTTAAACCCATCAAAAATTGATACAATTTCTGTCTTTGTATGTACCCAATAAATTTCTTAGATTGAGGAAAATTACAAGTAGGAAAGGGTACCATTGAATCAAACTCATCCCATAAAGCCTTTAGTTTAGAGAAATAAGATGCTACTGACTGAATTCCTTGAGTAATCTGAGATATTTCTTGATGTAAGTTGTAAGTTCTTGAACCATCAATTTTTTCCAATCTTTCTCTTAAATCTTCCCAAACAGCATGAGCATTAAACGCATATACTACACCCCCAATTAGATCAGTAGACAAAGAATTCATAAGCTAAGATAGTACTAATTCGAGTACTACTTGATATGATTCTTTCTTACAGGATCCATCTACTAATTCGAGTTTTCTTCTTCCCAAGAGAGCAATTTGCATTGCCTTACTCCAGAGTATATAGTTTTCACTACCTTTTAACTAGAAAGATATGACAGTTAAGCCACTTACATCAGTAGAAGCCAGAAATAAAGGGTGATTCTGATCTATTGCTGCATTAATGCCTTGCCTAGTCATTGATAAAGACGTATTGTTTCCAAGATCATTAGGATTCTCCATGACAAACACGAATCAGAGAGCCATCCATTGCAGAAATCAAAAAAAAATTTAGAAGTAGTTGCAGAATATGCAGAGAAGGTTTAAACCAGAATCAAGAAACTTGAAAAAACTTGGAATTTCTGGATCGAAAAATACTGAAAACCTTTCGTGATTGGCTCTGATACCATGTTAAATGTTACATGATCATCATTTTGATCTTGATAGTCATATAAGTACCAGTTACAGTAGAGAACAATGAAAAAGGAGAAGAAGTATCAATGGAAGATTAGAAGCAGAACAAGAGAAGTAGGATGAGAGGAAGAGAATGAATTTAGTGTTGATTATTATTCTCAATCTTGATTCTTAAAGTACACATGGATTCAGTATATATATATAGTGGTTTGTAACTGACTCTAATTAACTAGGTGAGCTAACAATCTAGAATGATCTCTAACTAACTCAATGTATAACTAACTTACCTAACTAGTAGAGTCTATAACAACTTTAACTAACTTATGAATTAGTTTATTACTCAACAGAAAGCAAGTAAAAGTTGTTTTCACTTTACCAAATACAATTTCGAAATAATTTTTTTATAAAAAAGTGAATAATTTTCATGGTCAAACAGCTACTTAGTAAACAAATATTTAAATGTAGTCGGTATGTAAGCACTTCAACTTTGAGTGTATATATCTAAACATTTTAACTTGATCTCATTTTCACTGTGTCATATGGACACTAATGTTAACGTGACACAATTTTTAGAGGTTATGTCTAGATAATCATTTTATAATGGAGTATTCAACTGACATAATTGAGACCAATTGAAGTGTCAAAATGCGCATACGAAAAATTGAATTGTTACTTGCGAGTTGCGATTGCGGCTAAATTTAAGTGTCCATTCCTCTATGTTTTACCTTTTTCGTACTCAGTATCCGATATATATATTAGAGCTCAACTAATTCGAATTAGTCCATATAGGATCCAATTAAAAGAGAAATGCTTACTAAAAAGAAAATTTTCATATCTTAAACTTAATTTCGAAATATCGAACTAAGAATAAATAAATCCTACAACATAACCCATGTGTCGATAAGTACAAATGGTCTTTGATGCAAAGGAAACCTACAAAAATTCCAAACATCTCCTTTTCATTTCGATCTGATCATCATCTCGAGTGAGCAATTTTTAATTATGATACTAAGTATGCACCATCCTCAACTAGTAATCCATTATCAAAGATTTTATCCCCCACTCCCCATTTTCTTCCTTCATTTTATCTCACACACTGTTTTCTCTTTGATTCATTTTGAAAAGGGTAATATTCTTTTATACTTTAAAAGTTAGAAATTGTTATAACTACACCATATTATGAATATCTAGTTAATTATTCTGCAACTTCTTGAAGATATTTACAATCAAGCAAATAACTTGCGAGTAGGTCAATTAGTAGTTGAAGATATTTACAGTCAAGCAAACGCTCATCTCGATAAGAACACTAGACTTCGTTCGCTAGGGCAGCTGATAGCTAGCTTAGCTTCTCGGTCAGTTTCCTCTGTATTGATCCATTGTGTTAGCTGGCGAAAGGTGGGCATGCTTACTTCGCTTTCGTGTTCCTAGTTTTTCATTACATTGAAGAAGGTGATGTCATACGTACAGTCAAGTCAAACGAAATCTTTGTTAGGAATATTAACTTGCGAGTAGGTTAATTAGTAGCTTATATAAGAAGTCTGCAAGTAGCTATCTTTTTGAAAAGTCTTACAACAGCTTCTTGTGTTTGTAATCAAGCAGACAGCTTGCACACAGCTTTTGAAAGGTCTTGCAATGCCTTTCTTAGGCTTACAATTAAGTAGATAACCTGCATCTAACTCAAACAAACAACTTGTAAGAAATTTTTAAAAAGTCTTACATCAAATTCCTAAAAGGCCTGGCAACAACTTTTCTTCCATAAATATGAAGCTAAATCGGCTCATTCTATATAAGTTCGAAGTGAAATAACATATAATCTCCCTTTCACTCGACCTTTATATTTACTTTATTTTATTTTCTTTGTAAGCAATATTTTATACTTAGTCCATTTTAGTTTTATTTTCATTATTTTCTTTTTAGTCTATGTCAAAGAGAATGTCTCTTTTTTTTAAATTATTCTTTGATTCTAATTTTTTAGATGACAGCACAGGATTAAATTATATTTAGTATATTTTATATATTTTTAGTTTAAGAGCACAAGAAACAAAAGTCTTCATTATCTTCTTAAATTTTGTATCAAGTCAAAATCAACAAATAAATTATAACACAAAGGCAGTAACACGTTATTACTGGATAAACGCAAAATAACAACAAAAGTATTTATAGCAAAATAATGAAAATAAAATGAAAAAAATTAATGACACCAAAAATTTTACATGAAAATTCTTTTAAATAAGGAACAAAATCACAAACGAAAAAGAGCAACTAAGATTACTATAGTAGGGAATTTTACACTATAATCACAAAGTACAATACCCAAACTGACTACCACATACTCAAAAGAAATAATCCTCTTTTGGCTCCCACCTTACTAAAATATTTCTCACTTTATTTTTTTTCACAAACTAATTTTTATCACAATCTGTAGAATATCTCACTGCTCTCTCTATATTATTTTTCTCTCTATTTTGGTGTGTCTCTCAAATGAGCTGAAACTCTCAATATAAGAGTGAAATGTTGCTTCTGATGTCATTGGTTATATCTTCACTCAAGGAAAATAGTTCGCATTTTTATGTGAATAGATTAATTGGTTTAGTTGGTCAAATTCATATCTCTGTCAACCCTTTGAAATTATTAGTACATGAAAAAAAACACGTTCTTTAAAATCATGGAATGATTTCCAAACTTCATTTATGGGGATGGATTCCACAAATCTCCCCTTCCAGTCCAATGCATCTGAAGGATGTATCCCTATTTTCTTAGAGAGAGCTCATGCCGATAAGTTCTTCGCACAATTCGAACTTACTTTTGACACCACCTTTGTCAGCATATCTGCGGTATTTTCACATGTGAATATTCTTAAGATAGAACGATTTTGTTCTCCATTTGTTCACGAATTCAATGGTACCTCACATTAATATGTTTTGTTCTTGCATAGTACATGCAGTTCTTACTCAAGTTTATTGCACTTTGACTATCATAATAGACAACGAACTCCATTTGCTACAATCCAAGTTCTTGAAGGAACTGCTTAAGCCATATCATTTTTTTATCAACTTCAGTAGTCGCAATATACTTAGCTTCAATTGTAGATAATGCGACGCACTTTTGCAACTTCGACTGCCATGATAAAGATCCCCCTGAAAATGTAAATAAAAATTCAGTAGTAGATTTTCTATTTCAAGGTCACTTGTCATATCAGCATTAGACCTTCAAGATTGGATTAGATCCTACAAAACACAAACAATCACCTAAGGTTCCTCTTAGGTATCTCAATATCCATTTGACTGCTTCTTGATGCTCCTTTCCTAAATTTTTAAGAAATCAGTTAACATCAATTGTGTGAGCAATATTGAGTCTGGTACATACCACTGCATACATTAAACTTTCGACAATAGAGGAATACGAAACTCTGATCAAACGTTTTTTTCCTCCTTTGTTATAGGGCACATTTTCTTGCTCAATTTCATATGACCAGTAAGATGTATGTTAACAACCTTAGCATTTTTCATGTTGAAATACTTCAGTACACGTTCAATGTACTTCTCAAGTGATAAATAAAGCTTTCTTTAATCTTTGAGACAATAATTTTCATGCCCAAAATATGCTTACCATGACCCAAGTCTTTCATACCAAAAGACTTACATAACAGTTTCTTCAACTCGTAAATCATGTAAGCATTCTTATCCAGGATCAATATATCATCTATATATAGCAAAAGGATGATAAAATCATCATAAAAAAAAATTGCAAACACACAATGATATGAGGAAGTCTTCTTGTAGCCTTGCTCCCCAATTATAGACTCAAACCTCTTATAACATTGTCTAGGAGCTTGCTTCAAGCCATAAAGACCCTTTTTAAGTTTGTACACGTAATTTTCTTTATATTTTACCTTGAAGACTTCAGGTTTTTCCATATAGATCTCCTCTTCGAGATCACCATGACAAAAATTCATCTTTACATTTATCAGCTAAATTTGTAAATCAAGACTAGTAGTCAAATCAAGAATTGCACGAGTAGAGGTCTCGTAAAAATCAATACCCTTTCTTTGACCAAATACTTTGACAACCAATCTGAGCTTCAAGCTTTGTTCTTCAAATTTTATTTTGAACACTCATTTAATTTCAAAGCTCTCATGCCCTTAGGCAATTTCACCAACTTATAAATGTGATTTTCATGCGGAGTTTTTATCTCATTTTGTATGGCTTTAATCAATTGATCCTTGTGCTCATTTTTCATGACCTCCTCTTAATATTCAGGTACTCTCCTATCAGTGAGTAACACATACTTATTAGGAGAATAACGAGAAAAAATAATACATTGTCTTATAGACCTTCTAAGTGAAATATTTGACTCATTCACAATTTCTTGAATATGAGCATCACCAACAAAAACATTGTCGTCATTATCAACATCAACATAATGATGTGAAACATAGATCTGGGCATCACCATGATTATCAAGCTCATCAAAATCATGCATTCTTTCATGAGGAACTTGATCAAGATTAACCACACTATCAGAACATGAAGATTCTAGCTTCTTCGCTTTGTTAATATCTTTAATGATTTGATTTTCAAGAATACAATATCACGATTTCTTACAAGCTTCTTTTAAACTATGTCATATAGCATGTAACCAAATTTATTAAGGCCATAACCAATGAAGATGCATTGTCATGTCTTGGCATCTAACTTTAACCTCTCATCTTGGGCACATGTATAAAAGCTTTGCAATTAAATACTCCCCAATGATCATAGAAAATATTTTTGTCATAGCAAATTCTATTGGTACATCACTTTATAAAGAAACAACAGGAGATAAGTTAATAATATATGCAGTGGTCAACAGAGCCTCGCCCTAAACAAGTTCAATAACTTTGCTTTTGAAAGCAAACACCTAACTCTTTTCATCAGGTTCTTGTTTATCCTCCCCGTCAAATCATTTAGCTGAAGAGTCTTAGAAGGAGTTGTTTGTGGTATTCGTCAAATGGTCCACAATATTTATAATCATTATCGGTACAAATACACTTTAGCTTCTTTCCTGATTGTCTTTCAAAAGAAATCTAAAACTGCTTAAAGACACGTAATACTTGATCTTTAGTCTTTAAAACATAGACCTAAAATTTTCTTGAACAATCGTCAATAAAAATAACAAAGTAGAGTGCACCACCCAAAATTCTTCTCCACATAAATTTGAATACACTAACTTAAGCAATTTTGTCTTTCTTGAAGGAAGATGAGACCTGAAAGAAACTTCATTTTATTTTCTAGCCAAGTAGTGCTCACATTTTTGTAATTTAGACTCTAAAATGTGATAGTGATTTTTTCTTGATCAGAACATTATGTCATTTCTCATTAATGTGGCTAAGTTTCTTACGTCGTTGCAATCATCATATTAACACAAGTAGAAGTCGGAGTTCAGTATAAACTACGACGGTTGTAACCATGAGCCACAACTAAAGAGACCTTAATGAGTTTCCATTTTCCACCACCGTTGATACTAACATATCCCTCATCATCCAGCAAGCCAACAGAAATCAAGTGCAAACGAATTCAGGTCCATGCTTTACATTGTTTAAAACTAGTTTAGATCTATTACTAGTTTTTAAATAAATTGTACCAATACCAGCCACCTTAGATACAGTCTCATTTCCTGTACTCAAGGTTCCAAAGTCACCTAGAGTATAAGATGAAAAAAAATTCTTCCTTGATGTCACGTGTGATACGACATCAGGATCCACAATCCATCTTTACTCATCACAAACAATATTTATTAGATTTGCATCAAGAAAAATAATAAGACCTTCAAAGGTAACAGTGGCTATGCAATCTTCATTATCTCTTTCTTTATTTTCCTCCTTCCCTATGTTCTCCTTCTTTAACTTTTGGTAAAAAAAAATTATGTGCTTTTTTAACCCACAACAACAGTGCTCAATATCTTTAAATTTGCCTCCAAATTTACTTCTATAATGTTCTCTATTTTGAGAATCATGATTGTTGTTTCTCCACCTAGTGTCAGTCATCAAGATATCAGATGAAGAGGAACCTTGAGATTTTCATCTTATCTCTTCATTAAGAACATTCTGCTCGACAAAATTCATAGAAATCACGTTATCGGGAGCAGAATTTGATAGTGAAGTTTTAAATATTTCTCAAGAATTTGGTAAAAAATCATGTAGAAGCAAGTCTTGAATTTCTTCATCAAAATTAATGTCCATAACAGATAACTGATTCATGATCGCCTGAAAGTTATTCAAGTGATTTGTCATCAAAAAACCATCATGGTATTTTAATCATAACATTTATTTTACCAAGAACATCTTATTATTTTCAATCTTCTGAGCATACAAACTTTCAAGAGCTCCCATAAGGACTGATCATGTGTCTCCTCAGAAGTATGGTTCAACATATTATTGTCAACCCACTGCCTAAAAAAATCACATATCTATCTGAGTTCCACTCTTCATCAGTTTTTTATCAGGTTTTATAATATCAAAAATTGGTTGATGAAAATTCTTGAGATAAAGAAGATCTTTCTGTTTTTTCCTTCCAAATGACATAATTAATGTCATTTAAAGTAATTATTCTACTTGTGTTAGCTTTCATCTTTTATCAAAAATACATATTGCAAATCATGGGCTCGGATACCAGCTTGTTGGGTAAATGTGAAATAAAAAATAAAAGTATTTATAATAAAATAATGAAAATAAAATAAAAGATAATGACATAAAAAATTTTACGTGAAAATCCTTTTAAATAAGGAAAAAAATCACAGCCAAAGAGGAGTAACTAATATTTCTATAATAAGAAATTTTATATTGTACTCACAAGTACAATACTCAAAATGACTACTACGCACACCTCTTTTGACTTTCACCTTACTAAAATATTCCTCAATCTAATTTTTTCTTCACATACTAATTTTTGTAACAGTTTTTAAAATACCTCATTGCTCTCTTTAGGGGTGCCAAAATGAGCCTAAATTGAGCTAACCGATTCAATTCGTCCATAATTTAATGGATTAGATTCAAGATAATTTACTATTTGATAAATCTCAACCCATTAAATCACAATTATTTTTAAATTGGGTTCAAATGAGCCCAACTCTTCGACTCATTTAGAAAAATAATTTTCTTAATAAAAGTAGAAAAAACAAGTGACAATGTAACCTCTCACTCTCAAAATCACCCACCTCACATCACTCCAATCCCACCACACCCCAACTTACCCCACCCCATCCCAACTCACTTAAATAAATTAGTTTTATTTCTTTAAAAACTTTTTATAAATTTTTTTCCTTGCCCCCACCCCACCTCATCTCTATCCCCTCGCCCCTCCCTATCCTGACCCCACCTCCACCCCATCCCAAAAATTATTTTTTAAAAAAAAAATTAAAAATAAAGTAAAAATCTTTTCCTACCCGCGAACAAAGCCCTATCCTCCACCTTCCCCACACCCCTACACCGCCTTCAATTTTTTTTTTTTAAATAAATCTTACCCTAACCCCCATCTCCTCCTACCCCTTGGACCCCCACATCCTCTCCCTTATACGAGAATACCCCTCCCCCAAAAAATATCTTTTTAAAAGAGAAAATTAAATTTCTTTATTTTTAAATATAAACTCCTACCTCAACCCTCACCCCCTCCCTACACCCACACCCCTCATCATTTTCAATCATTTTTATTTAAAAAATATTTATATTTTAAAAAAAATAATATTTGAAAAAGATTCTTAACCCAACCACATCACCCCTACCCCTACCCCACCCCTACCCACCACGTCTTATCCATTTCTCAAAAAAATATTTTTTTCAAGAAAAAATTCTTACCTCAACCTTCATCCTAAATCCCACCCTTCCTACCTCAACCCCTACCCCACACCCTCCCCAAAAAATTAATTTTTTATTTTTAAAGAAGTTAAACTTTTAAAATCATATTCTTACCCCACCCTCACCCCCAGCCCCCACTCCGTACCGACCAATCCAACTTTTCAACCCCATTCAAATTTATTTTGTTGAGTTCGGTTTACAAGGAGTAAATATCAATATGTTAATATTTTTTAGACTAAGCGGGTCAAGATCCAATTCAATTTTTAGCTCATTTTTACTCAATGTATTTCAATCCAAAATAAATTTGAAGAGTCATGACCCAACCCAATATTCAATTTAAGCCGTTTAATATTCTTACTTTTAATCCAACTCATTCATTTGACATCCCTAGCTCTCTCTATATTATTTTTTTTCTCTATTTTTGTTGTGTCTTTCAAATGAGCCGAAACTCTTAATTTATAACAGTGAAATATTGCTTTTGATGTCATTGGTGACATCTTCACTCAAAGGAAATAGTTCACATTTTCATGTGAATGGATAGCTGATTGGCCAAATTCATATCTATGTCAATCCTTTAAAAGTTGTTAGCCCATGAAAAGAAAAACACATTTCATAAAGTCATGAAATGATTTTCAAACTTTATTTGTGGGAAACAACCTCTCTACTTCTTTGGATGTAGTGGTATGGACTGCGTACATTTTACCCTCCCCAGACCCCACTATGTGGAAATATACTGTGTTTGTTGTTGTTGTTGTTGCTGTTGTTGTATTTATGGGGCTGAACCCCATAATTACCATTTATCAACATGAAGTTCTACCATCTTGGGCATTTACTTTAGAAAGATGGAAGGTAGAAATATTTTCCTTCTAAATTTATATTTCAAATCTTTATAAACATGAATTTGTAGTCCTAAACTTATCAATAAAAGTTCTCGTCATCGTGATATGATAGATCTGACAGATATCTTCAAAAGTAGAAATCTAACATCAAATTAAAATTGAGACAAAGCTATGATACTTTTATCATCACCTTAATGAAGGCTTAAAAATGAAATAGTATTTTACTATCAAAAATTCATTCATATAGTTGAACAATAACTCTAAAGACATGTAACAATGTGAAGATGATCATGCTACTACAAGTATACTATAACTGGAATTATTTAAGACTACAATATTTAAAATCTGTTAGTGAGTATGATCATTATTGATTATAATATGTTGAAAAAGGAAATTCTCCACTCTTTTTTGCCTCAAGTATATTCCTACAACAACAATACATAGAAAAATATCCTGAACTAATTTTACACTTTATTGGGATAACGAACATAATGGCGACTATTAATAAACAACATAAATCTCATCCTAAATGAAACTAATTACATAAGATTTTAGATTGAATTTTTTTCTCCCAAATTTGAAAAAATACATATACATGTCAATGTACCTCATACGTAACTCCAATGTATGAGAAAATTATTTCTCCTTAAATTATGAAAATAAAATCAGGTCTAATTATTCTCTTACCTTAATAACGGCAATAATTATTGTTCTGATTTTGTGGATGCTTAAAAATAGTAGGCCAAACCCATCGATGGTCCCCTAAACTTGGCACCATCTTTCACTTAGACACCTTAACTGGACCATGTTCATTTTAAACACCTCAAGTAGATAAAAGTGTCTTACTTTGACACTTTTTGCCCTTATTAAAATTAAGGTGAGGTACGTGTGAGTCAAACGACCCACATGGATTTTATAATCAATTTAAAACCTACCACGGTGGAAACTACTTTACACATCAGCATATCAAAATTTAAGGGGTAAAATCCCACAAAATTCCCATTTCTATATCATTTCTCAAACCCGATTGAAGAACTCTAGTATTTTTTTTTACTTTTGATTCGATTTTCGTTAATTCGTAGAGAGATCTAGCTAATAATGGTATTTTTTGTAGGTACAATGCATGCAATGAAGTGTTGGTTAATGTTCATCGACGAAATTGAAGATTTTTTTTAATTGACGAAATTGAAGAAATTTGAGGTACAACTAAAGTTGTTCCTTACTTTTTTTTATTTTCCTTACTGTATGGATATTTTACCCTAACAATTTGTAGTATTTTTTCTAATTTTTTGTTATTAAGATTTTTTTTAGGGATTTCAGTGACAAAGTTAGGATTTTGAGTGGATTTTGTGTGGATTTTTTGGGAATTTGACTAATTTATGTGTTATTTTTTAGATTTCACTGATAAATATAAGGTTATTTTGGTACTTTTCTGGTTCAAGGGTATTTTGGGTATTTTCTTTTATTGAGAATCTTCTAGGGGATGTTAAGAAAATATAATGGACAACTATATTCTGACTTATTTTCATCACGGGGAAAAGTTGTAGCCGGCCCTAAGCTTAGTTATAAAGGTGAGGTTGATGTCTTTGTTGTTGCTATTGATAAAGACCACTAGAGTCTTTTTGAGTTTCTTTCCTACGCCAAAGATCTTGGGTATTCAAATATTGAGGGGTTCTACTATCAACATATATATGGTGAAGAGTTAGTTCCAATTAATTCTGATAGGGAGTTATTAGACTTTGTGAAGGACTTGAACGATGGTGATGAGCTTGATGTGTTTCTTCTTCATGGAATTGATGAAGATATTGAGGTTGTATCAAAGTCTTCCCTTCTTTTAAAAGGGCCACCCATGTGTATTGATGCAGATGATATAGGCGGTGATGGTAATAAGGGTAGGGGTTTTGATGAAGATCTAAATAGTAATGAATCAGATGTGCCTAGTACTGATTCAGATATTGAAATCCCTGATGAGGATGGTTCAGACATTGGTGAAGAGTTGAGAGCCTTTAGGGCTAAAAATAAAAGCAAAAAAATCCAAAAAAAAAAAGCAAAAGCTAGAGAAGAAATACCTAGGTGAAGCTGGTATTGACAAAGGTTTTTAGGACATTTTTAGAAGAAGAAAAATAGATATGTGGGTAGATTAGGAGCTGATGAAGAGTTCATTGATAGTTCAGACTATGATAGTATTGATAGCACTGATTTGGTAGATGAGGATGTTGTTGTGGGTGCTAACTTACCAAAGAGAAGAAGAAATAGTAAAATTAGATTTGATGATGATTGTGGTGGTGGTGTTTTTGAACTTGGGATGATTTTTAATGGTACTAAGGAATTTAGAAAAGCATTGGGGAGGTATGCAGTAGAAAACAGAGTTTAAATTATTTTAAGAACTAATGAGACTTATAGAGTGAGGGCTAAGTGCAAATTTATGCCAAAATACAGTTGGTTGTGTTATGGTGCAATTGACAGAAATTCTGGTAATGTCATGATTAAAAATTATAATTCAGTGCATAAGTGCACAACATCAAACAAGAACAAGATGTGCACAACTAAATTTATTGCTGACAGATTTAGAGATGACATAATTAAACAACCATCTTTGAGGATTTAGGAAATACAAGAACTATATAGAGAAAAAATAGGATTATATGTGGGTAGAACAATCTGTTATAAGGCTAGATTACAGATTCTAAAAGATTTCATGGGGGACTGAAACTTAGAGTTTGCAAGATTATGTGATTATGCTGAGATGATAAAACAAACCAATCCTGGTAGTTCTGTTTGGCTGAGAATGGATACAGAAACTGTCCCTGGTAAAAATTTATTTGTGTATTTCTATGGGTTTTTGATGCATTGAAGAAAGAGTGGATGGAAGGATGTAGAAGAATTATAGGGTTTGATGGATGTTTCTTAAAGGGTGCTTGTAAGGGTGAACTTCTAGTAGCAGTTAGGAAAATGGTAACAATCAGATGTTTTCTATAGCCTGGGTTGTTGTGGACAAGGAAACTAAGCATAGTTGGAGTTTTTTTATCAAGTATTTGAAAGAAGATCTGCAGTTGGGTACTGGAGCAGGTCTTACTGTGATGGCTGACATGCAAAAGGTAATATTTTTGTTGTTTTAACTATCAATAATTGAAATACTTGATTTCTTTGTCTAGTACTTTAAATATTTTTTGTATGTAGGGCTTTCTTACTGCTGTTTTTGACTTGCTATCAAATGCTGAAGTAAAAAGATGTGCTAGACATATTTGGTCGAATTAGAGTCAACAGTAGAAGGAAGAAGGGGGGAGAAAACAGTTCTGGAAAAGCTCAAAGGCAAGCTTAGAAGTGAAGTTCAAAGAGGAACTTGATTACATGAGCCAACTTGGTAAGCAAGGTAAGGATATTGTTGGTGATTTATTGCATTATCCTAGACAGTCATGGGTTAGGGCATTCTTTAAAGAAGATTGTACGTGTAATGTTGTTGAAAATAAAATGTGTGAGACCTTTAACTCATGGATCTTAATTCCTAGACACAAATCTATCATTACCATATTGGAGGACATTTGGAGAAAAATCATAACTGGAACTGTGGATATGATTAAGTATGTCAATACTTAGATATGTGATATTGCACCTATGGCTAGAGTTATATTGGAGGGGAATAAGGAAAGGTCTAGGGCTTGCAAAGTTCTTTGGAATGCTGATGTTGGATTTGAAATTGGAGAAGGAGAGTTTAGGCATACAGTGGACTTGAGTAGTAGGATTTGTAGTTGTAGAACTTGGTAGTTAAGAGGCATTCCCTGCCAACATGCTATTTGTGCTTTGTATCATGTTGAACAAGAGCCTGAACCTTATGTGAAGCATTGTTATAAAAAGAAAACCTTCATAAAGACTTACATTCACTTTATACAACCAATCTCCAATATGAATATGTGGCCTGAGATAAACAATTCAAAGATTGAGCCTCCTGAGCCTAAGAAAATGCCTGGTAGACCTGGAAGAAATAGAAGAAGAGGTAAAGGTGAACCAAAGAAGAAATATGAAAAACTGTCAAAACAAGGGATAAAAATAACATGTTCCAAGTGTCATCAATAAGGCCATAACAGAAGATATTGTAAGGTAGAACAATGACTTTTAATTTAATTTTAGAATTTGATTTCATATTGATTGAACTGTTGTGTATGTGTTTATAGATTCATGATTCAAATGAATAAGTTCCTAGCCAAGGGCTCCAGCCTAGTGGTCATAGTTCACAAGCAAGTTTCCAACATAAAAGCTCAAGCCAACCTG
Organism: Capsicum baccatum var. pendulum; assembly: GCA_030864225.1. NCBI lineage: Eukaryota > Viridiplantae > Streptophyta > Magnoliopsida > Solanales > Solanaceae > Capsicum > Capsicum baccatum. The sequence goes on from CM061561.1 coordinate 53,876,027, forward strand.
CACCTTCAATCCAAAAAAAAATCAGCAAAATGTAGCTCAATTAAGTCTGCACCAACAAGCTCAACTCAAGCTGCAACTTCAACAACAGTTTGTGCTGATAAAAGCAGAGTTAGGAGCTTGAAGGCAGCTACAACATCTACCTCTTGTGGTGATACTAGGATCCCTGTTACAGAAGGAATAAAAAGCCAACTACCTCCTAAAAATAGAAAAATTATTGGTCATAAGAAAGGTAGAGTTGAAACAACAATAGATGTTGATTGTGGTGGATCTAAAAGGTCAAAGAATGTTGGACTTGAAATCTACACAAGTCCAAGGGGAACCCAAATATTGAATGTAAGTTAACTCAAACATTGTTTTTTTAACAAGAAAGTACATGTATTAATTATTGTTCCTTTTTAAAAAAAAAAACAGTCGGGGACATCAAGCCAAAGAATCCTACAAAGTGGTACAACTTACAAGGATGCAAGTTCTAAAGGTGTTAATATTGATTATAAGCCAAGAGGCTTGAAATGAAAAAGTAAAGATGTTGTCACCACTAATCAATTGCAGCAAATGGCAAACAAAAATAAGAAGAAGTAGTCAAGAAGAAGTATTATATTTTGATGGTGTTTTGTGTTTTTGTTGTGTAACATATTGTACCAAATAATTTGGTCGTTTAAATCTAGTAGTGTATAGCAATAAACAAGGACTTTTCTTCTTTAGTTTAAATCTAGCCTTAAATATGCTAGTGTATGCAGTAAACAATTGAGTTGTTTGAAGCGTGTTTTGTATGTACATTACTGAGACTTTGAGCTCAAAATGGAGCATAGTTATGAAGTTATTATTGGTGTTGCTTTGTGAAGTTGTTGTTGGTGTTGCTTTGAGCTGTAATAAGTTGTTATTGCTTGTCTTCTTTGACACTTGTTTTACTATAAATGTGTGATCAAAATTTTAAACGATAAATATTTTATTTCAACAAATGTAAGAAATATTACAAGGCCAACATTGCATCAACAAAACTACACCTGTAAGAAATATTACAAGGCCAACATTACATCAACAAACTACACCTTACAAGTCCTAATGCACATCACAGCTATACACCTAAACGGACAATTTGCAACATCAATACCAGTAGAATGAGTTCAACGCAAAACTTCAGCAATTAGCATCAATATCAGTAGAATGAGTTCAACGCAAAACTTCAGCAATTAGGTTTCAACATCCATATTCCCGACAACACCAAAGCAGTGGCAATAACACCAATAATATATAATCTTCTTACTCGATTTTATTTTTTCTTCAAACACCTTCACTTTTTTCAACAAACCCCAAATCACCCTATTTGCTTATGAAGGGTGTCGTTCTTCATACCAATTAAAATAATCACTGCCGCCCAATTTCTACAAAATCAATTACAAAATCGATGAAGAAATCATAACTAATCAACTAATTTAATTAAGAAGTCAAAAACATTACCTTTGAAATACAAGTAAAAAATCGACGACCTGAATTTTGTTGAGTCCAAAAAATCTTCAGTAATGCTTCATGACCACATTTACAATAGCGGTAATCATTTTTTGAATAGGTTATGAACACGAGCTCGACATTGTCCAATATAATTTGAGAAAATTTAGAAAAATATTAAACTTTTAAGAAATTGAAGAATAAATTTTTCGTTCAAAATGAAATTTGAAATTAATTTAAGGCCTAATTTAAGGAAGTTGAAGAAGAATGAAGAAATTTGAGAAATTAGGGTTATTTTTGGATGGTGGAATTAAGAAGAAAGTAATATAAATAGTGAAAAGAGAGATATAACCGTTGGGGGCTGATTTTTATGCCAAATCAGCAAAAATGAGGCTTGGACGCGCCTCTGCAGCGTGTGAAACACGCATTTTGCCAACAGAGCAAAAAATGTCAAAGTAAGACACTTTTATCTACTTGAGGTGTTTAAAATAAACATGATCTAGTTGAGGTGTCTAAGTGAAAGATGGTGCCAAGTTTAGGGGGTCACCGATGGGTTTGGCCAAAATAGTAATTGTAATTCAAATTCAAAAAATATCTCGAAACATCTCTCTTTATATTCCTAAAAAAACCAATGACACCGCCGCTATTTTATGGCTGTTACCGTCGTTCACCGCTCCACTCCTCTTCTTCACGCCGGTGAATATGCAAGGGCGAGCAGCCGCTAAGATCAACTTCGTTTCTCATTTTTCTCCCACTGTCTTCACTATCGGCGCCATCACGAACAGTCAACGGTGCCTTTACCGCTCCACTCCTCTTCCTCACGCCGATGAACACGCAAGGGCGACCAGCCCCCAAGATCAATGGTGTTTCTCGTTCTTCTTCCACTGTCGCCACCACCGGTGCCATCACGAACAGCCAACGGCGCCTCCGCCCCCACTTAGTGTATTTGTTTTTTAGTAAAAATTTGCATAGTATTGTATGAGAAATTATAATACATTTATCAGTTTAAATGATATTTTGACATTGTTTGTGAAATTTACACGTATGAGAATGTATTACACATTTTTTTCTATGTATGATGCCAGTGTTATATGTATGATTTACACTCCAACAACAACATGTTATATATGTATGTGAATGTATTATACTTTACTTTTTATGTATGATTTATATTTAAGTAAAAACATTTCACATTATATGTATGAGAACGTATTATACTTTACTTTCTATGTATGATGCCAGTGTTATATGTATGATTTACACTCCAACCGCATGTGTTATATGTATGAGAATGTATTATGTTATACTTTCTATGTATGATGCAAGTATTTTCGTTTTTATTATACTTTACTTTCTATGTATGACACTGCAAAAGCTGATAATTTGATAAAATCATACACGCAATCAAAAAGAAAAAATAATTTGGATATTATAGTTCGAATCAACTTTCAAGTCGTTGACTATAGAAATAATTGGATCTGATTTTATTTCCATAGTAATTTGTAATGCATGTTATAGTTCAAATTAAGGTATAGAAGAATAATGAATATCTCTTCTATAATATAGAACAAATTTGAACCACCTAAAATAAAATGCATTATTTAATTTTATGTAAATTTATTATGAAATAAAGTATTTCCATAATAATTTGAAATAATAGACCAACTAATTATTATGAAAATTTATTATAAAATAAATTATTTTCATAATAATCTGAAATAATAGACCTTATTTGAATAAATTTGAAACTCCTCAAATCTCGTAGCTTGAAATTAGGCGTAAAATAAGGTGTACAATAATGGAGTAAAAATCAGACTAAAAATAGAGCAAAAATCATATGTTTTGAGATGTATGAGGCAGAAGTGAGAAAGTCTAAAAGGAAGGGATTCTATCTAATTAATATGAGATTATTATAATTACTTTTTAAAAAAAAGATTTCATATAATAAGTAATAGTAATCTTAGGTATATACGCAATTTTTTCATAAAAATCATGTTCATAAAAATCATGAAAATCAACTGATTGGTTCTACTTCATTTCCTGTAGCGAATGAAATAAACTATTGTCAATCTAAGTGTGAAAAGCATCATGACCGAATTGTGATGGAGAAAGAAATTCTAATAATGAAGACCAACTTGCATCAATGCAACCTTTTACTGGCATTAGTGTAAAAAAGAAGAATGAAAATATTAATGTGGTGCAAAAAAAAACTTTAAAAAATATATTATTGTTCATGTAAAGATAAATAATATTGAGCGTGTATCTATTATATCGTTAAATTACTTAATTGAGCTCTATCAAGCACCCTAAAGGAGATAGATAATAACGTTAAAGTAAATTTTATGTCTAAAGATAATGTTGAGTTTAAACATTTACATGTAAAAGATTCTTTTTAAAAAAAACATAATTCTAAAGATAAAATAGATCATCTAATCGATAATGGGTCTGCAATAACTTCCTATTTAGACAAGCTAGTATAGTCATATTTCATAGTTTTGTAAATTAAACTTATGCAACAACTTGTTTAGTAATTACATTTACAAAAATGTTTATATTGTCTACACTTTCATCTTGAAGAAAATGATATATTTTTTATCATATTTTATCTGAACCAATTATAAAAGAATTTGTGTGATTGATAGTAAAATAACACACTTCATAATTATAGATAAGAAATATTTTTCCTTCTTGCTTAAAAGAAAAATAAATATTTATACAACTTTTGATAATTCAAAATTGATTGAAAATTTAGAAAACGTCACTGCAGATATTTCTGCGTAGTGGAACAAAACTTGTTATAGAATATTGCATTATCCTCTTCCTAGTTCCTGGGGAACTTATTAAGTTTTATAGATATCCACAAATATGAATATCATAGTAGATAATAAATAAAAGAGAAAAGACATCTTTTTCCTCTAAATTTGTCCTCTAAACACATTTTAGTACTTAAACTTAATTTTTATTTATTTATCTCCCTTAATAACTTTCAAGTGAATTAAATTCACCCCTAACAGTTGACGTGGCAAAAAAAAAAAGTGAGTGAATTTTTTTTTAAAAAAAAGGGTCCACTTTATTATTATTATTATTATTATTATTATTATTATTATTATTATTATTATTATTATTATTATTATAATCATTATTATATATATATATATGAGTCAAGGGCATAACTTCATCTTCGTCATCAGAAGAAGATCGTCACTCCCCTTCTCCACCCCCACCCTCAACACTCCATTTCTTCATTTTCTTCATACCCCCACCCCGTTTCTTCGTAATCCCCTTCCTATCAAGTCCTAATTGATCCAAAATTTTATTTTTGGACAATCAAAAAGGGTTCAAAAATGATGAACAAGTTTGATTCTTGGCCAAGAATTTCATGTCATGCGAATACCATCTATGCCATTTTTTAATTTCGGACTGTTTATGCCATTTTTGTAGACATTTTTGAGTAAAAAAATGAAAATTTGGGAGTTTTGGGATTTTGAGTTTTGATTAATGTGAAAGAATTTGGATTTGAGATTTTGTGTATTGATATGTTTTTGTGATCATATACTTGTATTTAGTTCATTATTGAATTTGTTCAAGTTAATTTTACATTTGATGAAGAAAAAAAATTCATTGAAAATCTTGCAACAATGGTGAAAGAAAGAGAAAAAGTAGTGCTTTTATGTGAAGAAGAAGAAGGAGGAGGATGGGGGGAGGGGCTGCTGTACTGAAGAAGAAGAAGAAGTAATTAGGATGGGGTGGCGTGGGGGTGGGCGTGGGGGTGGGGGCTATGAAGAAGAAGAAAGAAGGAGGTGGGGTTTATTTTATTTATATAAAATATATATTTATATATAAAAAAATATTATGTGAAGAAGAACAAGAAGGGGGGGAGGGGGGGGCGGGGGGTACCGCTGTATTGAAGAAGAAGTAATTGGGGTGGGGTGGCGAGGGGTGGGGGTGGGAGCTGTGAAGAAGAAGAAAGAAGGGGGTGGGATCTATTTTATTTATATAAAATATATATATATAAAAAATATACTCTTTTAAAATTTAAAAATATATATTAGAGGATATTATATATATATATATATATATATATATATATATATATATATATATATATATATATATATATATATATATATATATATATATATATATATTCTTTTTTTAAAAGAATATATAAAAAAATAAGTGTGTAGGATTATTTTTTTTGAAAAAATTATAATTTATTACGTGACAATGATATGGCACTGACGTGGCAGTGATTTGGCAATGACGTGGCGTGTGTATAGTGCACTCTCCGTGTGAGAGTGGGATTTTGATTTTGAGGGTGAATTTAATTTACTTGAAAGTTGTTAAGGGGCTAAATAAACGAAAGTTATGTTTAAGTGCTAAAATGAGTTTGGAGGACAAGTTCAGGGGGGAAAAAATGTCTTAATAACGTTAAAAATTTTAGTATTATCAAAAATGTCTCAGGCCAAAAATATATTTTGAAGAAAATGTGTGTATACATATATTATCCATAAATTAGTACAATTGAATTACACTCTATCATAAATCAGCTTACTAATTCAAATACTTTTATGCTTTAACATAATCAAATGGGTTTATCAAATGCACATCCCTTAAATAACCCAAAAATACTTACAAGTGGAGAACTTTCATGTACTATTTTTGACAAGGCAATTTGAGTATTAGATCATAAATAATGAAAATGGACATTGAATTTATTTTTATTTTTTTATTTTTAGAATATATACAGAGGATACATGTAGATCTATTCACACATCTAGTGAGTTAAGATATTTTATGATCTTAATAAATGCATCCTCAAGATGACCTCATGTACCTTTGATTTCATTTGGCAGCCTAGTGTTTGCAAAATTATTGACACAAATAATATGACTAAGGATGCAACTTTCAGACTAACTCATTAAGGCTATTCACCTTAATAATTTCAGGATATTCACATTCAGGCCTTTGAAAATTATTGTTTATTAATTAGGATAAAAATCGAACATTTTGTAGGTCATGTTCATACTCAAAATAGACTTGGAGAATCAGTTATTAACTGCTTTTAGTTGATAGCAAAACCACTATTTGTAAAAATAATATTGTCTATTATCATCAAGATCATGGTACTTTACATATAGCATCATTGGATTATCTCGGACCTTCTAATTATAGTAATACACGCTGTTACAATTAGTTTTTGATCATGAACTAAATACTATTCCTTTGTAATTTTTCTTTTAAATTGTATACGTGCCAGTAGTACCTACCTTGACCCCCAAAAAGATAAGAACATTATATATGACTATATAGCAGTTAACAGTTGATATACATTCCATCTATTCCATGCTCTTTGTCATGTCAACATCCCAGCTATGAAATTACAAATAATTTAGGTTAGGTTTGCACCTAATAAACACTGTCAAATACTCCCATCTGTATAGTGAATGAAATCCAGAAAAGAACAAATACCAACTACGATTTAATGTTGTCACATAATTAAAACAGTAGAACTTTAGAGCAGTAAGGGATTAACCCTCGCAAAGTCATAAGATCATACAACCCCAAAAAACCAAGAAACAAAGACAAAAAAACAGTACAAAGAACCTCTTGCGAATGAGTGGATGTGGTTGCCACATTCTTCATCATTTCCCATTGTACATATAGATACTCTGTTATATGTTTCTGAAGAGAATCAATTACTTCCTCAAGCTGTGCAATATGTACTCAGCATACAAATCCCTGCACAAGCGTAACAACAATGCCAACGGGTCAGCATCTTTAAAGCATAAAACATTTGCTTAAGTTAAGCCAGTATATATTTCTTTTTTAAAAGGCAGCCTAGTGCTCTAAAGATCCCTCCATGAGCGTGGTTCGAGGAAGGGCCGGACCACAAGGATTTATTGTAAGCAGTCTTATCCTGCATTTCTGCAAGAGATTGTTTCCACGACATGAACCTGTGACCTTCTGGTCAACCGGAACAACTTTTCCATAAGCCAATAATAAGCATATGGAAAAAAGGTAGAAAAGAATCAGTTAATGAATGTAGAAACAGGGATGAACATCAAGAGCTACAATATCATACATGGAGTACTGAATGGCGTCGACAGCAGTAGTTGGAGGCAGAAAATCGTCAACCGCAACCTCTTTGTTTTCGTTCTTCTTGTCTGAAAACAGGTTAAGAAATTCCTTAGAGGCAACGCTCAACAGATTCATCTCAGGGAGTTGTTAATTAGAAATTAATAAGGATTAAGGAGGTTACAGTCTTCAAAAAAGCGACGAATTTCAGCCAGGCGGTGAGGGGGAAGCTGCTTTATATCAGTGTAGTGGCGATATTCTGGATCATCAGCACACACTGCTATGATCTTATCATCTTTCTCACCCTGAAGTTATGAAGAAAAATTTGTCATTAAAAGTCTCGTCTACAAAGAGGAAGTAATTGTTTGGGACAAAAATAGGAACCTGATCAATCATAGGCATCAGACCTATCGCCCTAGCTCGAAGGAAACAACCTGGGATGACAGGTTCCTGTTGGAAAAATTAAAGCCGATTTCTGTTACAATCAGTCCTAGCCAAAATGCAATAGAAACTTTGCAATTTTGTATGTCTTATACATTCATTTACCTACCTGCATGAGGACTAGCACATCCATTGGGTCATTATCTTCACACAGTGTTCGAGGAATGAATCCATAGTTCTGAGGGTAAACCACTGAAGAATATAGGATGCGATCAACCTGGTCATACATGAAAAAGACTTGGATCGAAGGGTGATTCACAATGCTGCTATCAAAAAAACAACTATTCAACCAAACCAAGGCTAAAATTAAGCAGAGAGCAAAATACTCATCTCCTCAGAGGATCGCTTAGAGCTACCTTAATTTAGATTATCGTACTATATACCTTAATAAGACCGGTTTTCTTGTCCAACTCATATTTGACTTTGCTTCCTTTTGATATCTCAATGACCTGCATGAACGCATTGTGAAGATCACAATAACACCAAATTAGGGTTTCCATACAAACAGAAAATATAGTAATAAACCCTTTCTCATTTTTCTAGACCTATTTACATGAAAGACTTAATGATCCCAATAAGCCAAAATCCCCACAATTGAGATAAACAAAGAAAAGGAATGAAGACGTTGTCGACTGTCATTTTTCTCAAGACAGCAAAGATATGGAAGCAATATGCTGCTTATGACCATCTTTTGAAACCAAATACTAAAATTAAAGTGCTGGATGGTAGGGGATCCAGATTCTAGTAGGATGCATGGATTGTCATACTACTCAACTGATTGTGTGCAACGATCTTTACAGTTTTCCATAATACCAATAGCCTTGCGTCCCTTGCTGAAATGGTAATAGCTAGTGTCTCAACATTATAAAACCATTTTTCTAATCGGGAAATTCCAAGATTGGATCACCTGCTACAAGATCTGGATAACTCGACTTTAATAACTGATGAAGCAGATCAATAGATCTGGCTGAGGCAAAAGATTGGTGTTTTTTCGGTAAGCTCTTGCTAAGTGAGTTTGACAAGGTGCTGCACAATAATCTCAACGTGCCTAGGAAGATGATGTGGAAAAACTAGAGCTCCTAAAGGAGCTGCCTGCCTTATGCGCTTGTTAGCTAATGGTACTTGTCTGGCCCAAAGCAATTTACAAAGGAGGAATGAGCATTTGCCGCAGATGCTACTTATGCAACAAGGAGGAAGAGTCAGCAGCTCTCTTTTTGCATTTCATAGTGGCAAGGCAACTATGGAATCTAGCTTTTAATCTTTTCGACTTGTCTTTTTTCATGCTTTCACTTTGAAAGACCAGTTGACTGTTTGGGACGAATGGGATCAGGAAACCAGCAAGAAGTTGGTCGGTTACAGTGCTTGCTTTATCTATTGGGTTTTGTGGACTGAAAGAAATGCTAAATGTTTGAAGGGAAAGTTGTATCTTTATAAATGTTAAAAGTATAAATGTCTTCAATCTTTGGATTTTTGGTGCGACTTACGAGATGTAAGGGATGAAAACAGTATGTTAGACTTCATCGAAACACTACAGGAAGTGATTTCTGTATAGTTAGGTGTCCTTCTTTTTGCTTTGGCACAGGAGATTTCTGACTTCTACCTCCAGAGCACTTTTCTTAGCGTTTTGCTGTTTATTTCAATAATATACTCAGTTATTAGTTCAAAGAGAAATACATTTAACGACATATAAGAGGGGCACATATGTCTAGCTGAATTAGAAGGAAAATTGCTCTAATTCCAATTTTCTTCTTCTATATTGATAGCTTTCACATTATGCATAGATGATATTCGTGCTTTCATCATATAATCAAATGAGTGATACCAAAATTTCCTGTTACAGCAAGATATAGAAGATTACACTATTTAAGTCACAATTCTAGTTAATTTCCCAACTTAAAAGAAAAAGAAGTACCCAGGCTGTGGATTCTAGTCAGCTGCGCATTAGTTTGAACTTACATTTGAGACTCGAAGAAATTAAACAGGGATATACATAAGGATTTACTATACTTACAACATTGAAAACGCTTGGAGCTTCAGGTCCTACAAAATAAAAAGCAACAAATGGGGAATGATTAGATCTTGACAGCTGCTAAATTTGTGAAATTCTGAATGATGAAAAATATAGCGGTAGCTAGATACCTATCTCGAGATCATGCCATGGATGGGCAGCAACAGATCTCCTAGACAAAGATGACAGAATCCTCTCATTCAAACGAGGGGCACGTCTTTGTCCAGATTCATTGTCATTTTCGTTGCTCATCTTTTACAATTTCTGGTAAAACCTGAAAGAAAGAAAATGGACAACAGCTCTTTAGGTTCATTTCATGAAAATGTAGACCTCAAAGGAAGGAGGATTGCCCAAGCCTTATAAGATCTCAAGATTTCACTCACTCCCCAAATGTAAGGGACCATATCAGGCCTAACTCTATTAACATGTCAAATTAGGCCTTAAACCTAACTCACATCCCAAAAGCTAGCTCAAAAGGAAAGACATTGCTCAAGCCTTATAAAGAGTCCAAGATTCTACCCATTCAATGACTGGGGACATTCCATTCGCCAAAATGCATATTCTATCAGAACTTAAGTTATGAACTTATGATCTTATAAGAAATAGTAATACAATCTAGGACTGAAGAAGTAAAAAAATGCAGGTGCGATGCGAATATACTTCCATATTGCAAAGCAATTGAAACTACAAAGTTCATATTAGCTGCACCCTGCTTCTTTACCGTATAGAAATTAGGGTGTGGGAATCAGATCAAAACAAATTTCATGAACAGTGCAGGTAAAAAAAAATTGTGTATAGATGATCAAACAAAACTAGAATGGAATCTGGAGGTTTGCCTGGTATTAGACTATTTTTCCTCTTACAAACTAGATCACCTAGCGGCTAAACCAATTTAATGCATTAATTAATCAAGTCTTGGCCATGAGCATATTCACAACCCCACACAATATGGGGGCGCCACATCGGACCTAACGGACCTGAACTCACAATCCAAAAGCTAGCACAGTTATAAGATAATTAAATGTCGTTTGACATTCCGTTGACCATACACAGTTATAAGATCTTTTGTATCTACTGATGGCTGATTAATCATCACATAACTAAATCGATCCAAGTATAAAACTAACACATGAACAAACAATCCCAAATAGAGTTACATGAAAATAAATGCATATGGAGATAGAAATAGTTTACCTTGTATTGAACGAAGGAAGAAGAAGAGAAAAACAAATTGCAGGTGAGGTAGAGAGAAAGGGTCAATGAAAAGGTTATTACAAAACAAACAGTATATATATATATATATAAGTGGGAAATAGATGTGAAAGTGGGGTTGGTTTCCACGTGTAGTAGACGTGGTGGTGGAGATGTCCGATTCTTTTTCCTCGAACCTTTCAACAAACATTCAATGAGTGCTCTCCTTTATTTCCCACTCTCCCTCCCTTCATTTTCGATCTGTGTGTTCGGTGTGAAAGACGGGTCACGCTTTCTATCACTTCTGCTTCTTCTGCATGTTGCCTGCATGAATTAAATACTTCTTTTTTTTTTTTGTTTTTACTTGTTATATTTTTATTTATAAAAATTAATTTGATTAAATTTAAAAATTAAATAATTACATATTATAAGAAAATATTATAAATTGTAATTCTTCTGATATTGATATAATGAAAAGCTATATTTTTAAATGCTAATCAAAGTTCATGTGGTTTAATTTCGAGAAGCGAAATCATAATTAAAAAAAAAATTAACGAAGAGAGTATCAAAATAAATTTTGAAAAAATTAAGAGATAATTTATTATTTATGTATTTTAATCTTGTTTGCAAATATTATTCATTCAAAGTGTTTTATAATTAATTAAGATGAAATAGTAAAACGTCCTTTTATTTATTATTTTGTGTTAAGTTGACTCTTTGGTTTGGATAAAAACGTACACGCATTCGGTGTATTTCTTTATTATAATTAAGTGATTAAAATAAATAAAATACTTAATAATTAATCATGATTAAGTAATATAAACTCTAAATTAAAATACATGTCATGCATATATTGACTTGATATACACATTGAGTGCGTGTAAATTTTAACCTGTTTGTGTATGGCGTAGTGATATGAACTCATTCCGCTTTGTGAAATTCATTTGTTGTTAAGTTGACTCTTCAGGACGGATGGAGTAATTACCAAATATTCATACGCGTTTCAGGAAAAGCACCCAGAATTTCAGGAAAAAAGGTTCTTTTCCCCCTTTTAATGGACTCCCGTTAAGGTATTCCCTCCCGTTAAATATTTATTTGGTTAAATTTTCAAAATTTATTTAGTTATGCACAAAAAATAGTTTTGGAGAATAGAAATTTATATTTGATTAATTAATTTTAAAATATTAAAATAGCAAATTTGTGTTTGACCAAGGTTCGAAGAATATATAAAAAAAAAGTTATTTTTTGTTTCTCCTACTGTCAAAAATACTTGGTCATAGTTTTCTCTAAAAGACTTGGTCAATTATCTTAATCTTTTTAATATAAGCATTTTTTAAAGAAAAAAAAATACTTTTAACTTCTCAATAACTTAATCAAACAAACTATAATTATCTTAGCATGGAAGACTTTCATTGACATCATGGTACTAGTATAGATTATTACGTATATAATATAAGTTCCATGCACCTAATCTTTCACAGGATATTAAAAAATTACTAGTAGTAGCGCATCGTCCAAATAAACAACTGAATAAAAGCAAATAATGACTTTAGCTTATATTTGCACAACACTCATCCACGTCCTTACAATTATGTTCTTTATCGAAAAAGAATATTTATAAAATTCAAGATTAAAACGAGTTATAAATATTTGTATGATTCAGATAAAATAATTTATCTTTTAAAAAAAAAGTCAATGTGTTGGGGTATATGAAAAATTAAGGAGCTTGTTATAAAATTAGATGTTAGAAGTCCGTGCTTGTATTTTATGTTAATGTTGTATTGTATAATATATTTGAAGTTTGTTCTAGAAGTCTGATCTGTAAAAAAAGACTAAAGTTATAAAGTTACTCTTTAAGTAGATTTTGATTCGTCTATAATATATGATTGCAATAAAGAATTATATATGCAATGTATAGTTTTTAGGCTTCTTTCATAATGACGATAAAAGAGCTTCATAAAGTTGAATTCCATATGTTAATGCATAAAGCATTTGTAGAAAATTAACAGAATCGCATGTGTTTTCTTTGAAATTTGAATTCCCTTTCCCAAAGGGGGAACAAATTGGTACAAACGGTTAAAGAAAATGGACAACTTATCTTTCTTTCTGAGATTGAAAATCAATTAGTAGGACAATTAATATCAAGATCTGTTACTTCTTCGAAGCAATGAACTCCCAGACTTCCGGTAGTCAGCCAGGTTATTCACTGCTACTTCTAGCTGTCGTTGAAGGGAGATTAGGGTCTCATACTTGAGTTCAGCAGCACGATTCAAGTCATAATCACGTTCAACAGCTTCCATATCTAAGTTCACTCTATCAATCTACTCAATGAAAAAAACTTGACAGTAATCATGAGAATATAAAGAAAAACTTGACTTGAATTGATTTCAGTATCAGAACCAGCAATTCACCTCCTCCTTTATAGAACATATGCATGTCATGAGAGCTTTCTCGCTTTCCCACTGTTCATTTAACTCTTTCTGTTTTTGCTTGAGGGACTTCAAATCACTTTCTAGATTGTTCAGTCTTTCTTTTTAGATGCTTTATCCGTGTCATTTTTCAGAGAAAGTTTCTTCATTTTCAACTTCATCACAGTCCTATCTATCTCATCCAATTCAGTTGGTTTTGAAGTGATTTCCATCTTTAGTTTTGCAGCAGCTTTATCAACAAGGTCAATTGCTGAAACGTAAGGATAGAATATAGAGTAAGAAACGGTAAAGAAAAGTCTATAAACATTCTTCAAGATCTTGAGATCTTGATCCACCAGTCCACTCTATAATAAAACATTTGATTTGAAGGAGACAAAAATAAGAAGCTTCTACCCTGTAACCTGATCTATAACCAATTCCTCTAAAGTAAATACAGAAAATAAATCAAGCTATAACATAAGTAATATATAAGATTTTACAACATCTACAAGATTCTAATACTCTCCCTCAAGATGGTGCATATGAGGGAGTTAATGAAAATATTTACAAGCTAATCATTTGACTTCACAAAATTTGTAAGTGTCTTCGAGAGTATATTTTCTCTGTTGAAGTGGTCCCAATGTCTTTAGTTTTTTAAATGAAACACAGGATTTGATGCAACTTGATTAGCGGATACACATTTTATTTGACTGATTTCTCCAAACTTAGATCTCTGGGGAACTCTTTGATCAAAATTAGTTCGCAAGTTGCCACAACTTTCGCTCGGTGATCTACTTTTGCAAAATTGAGCAGCCACATTTTATTTCTTGCTCTTCCAAGACATCAAACCTATCAGAAGGTGATCCAGCCTAATCAGCATCAATGCATCCAACAATTTGGTCATGACCTTGATTCTCAAAAAACATGATAACAAAATAGACCTTTGAATCTGACTGAACCCAAACAGCTAGCTCAAGAAATAAGGATTGTCAGTACTAAGTATGGTACTATTACTTCATTTTCTTACTGAACCTCAAAAGTTCATTTTTTGGTCTTATTACTTCAGATTGTTTGCAAGGATTGTATAAAGTATGGTACTATCTTTTTTGATTGTATCTTGAGGTTTTCAATTTTCTACAACTCCCGCCCCTTCCCCACCCTAATGATATATTTTGTTTTCGCATGTTAAAAAGGATCAAACACAATTCTCATAAAAAGGTAAATTAGAGAGGTTGTTTTCGAAAGATCCCAGCTCAAGAAAATTTCATATAACAAGCCTTCAATAAATATTTTAAGTGCATATACAAGAGAAGACAAAATGATAAAATCAAAATTCTAGATTGTCATTGTAGTCACACATACAAAAGGGATAGCAAAATCCATCTACAAAATCCTATATCTCACAAATAGATAATAAAATTTAAGGAAAAAAATCCCTTTCTAGATATTTTTGCATGTACCCATGTACCCAACTCCCAAAATTTAGTACAATAGTTAAATCTACTGGGATGCACACATTCTACATAAAAAAATTGCTATCACATTAATTCATCAACTGATTAACAACATCAACTGCATCAAATTAAATTAATCTCAAAAGATCAGAACTGTTGTAAAGTATACACAAGACTTACCACTACCTCTTAGAGGTAAAGATGATGCAAGTTACTAATACAACATTCACACATGCTCTCACGATATAAGTAAAGATCCCTGGAATATTCCAACAGAAAAATAAGAACTTGCAAAATAAGACTACTTCTATTCTGTCAGATGAAGCCTTAACAACAAATATGATCTAGTTCTACCTCCAACTTCACCCCACCCCAAAAAACCACAAGCATAGAGAGTGGAACTGTCAAAGCCAAAAACAGATTAGTTCAAGAAGCTTAAGAAACACAAATTAAACAAAATCAATATTTGCAAAATTTATCAAAAGTAGTAATACATATTTCATTACACAACTCCCATCAATTATAATTCCAAAAAATAGAATGAAACAGAAATCTTTTGAGGGAAGCAAGAGTAACTCGCCAAAGTTAGTTTCAATGTCTTCAAAAGACAAAGTAAGATTCTTTTCCATCAAATTACACTTCCAACAACTTTAAAACCCCCGAAAGACAAAACTGATCTGCAAAAGCACCCAAAAATTCACCATCCCACTTCCCGAATCTAAAAAATTCAATAACCTTTTTCTCAATTTACCAAATCACAAAAATAAAAACTATAAAAACACTCGGATTTTACTATTTTTGACCTATTCAAACGCTCAAATTTTAATGTTAAATTTCAACAAAATACACAAGAAAAAGAAAGAAAAACTTCAAAATAATCAAGAATTCAGTATTCTCAAAACCCCACAACTCCTTTTGTCAAATTTCAAGAAAATTCA
Organism: Capsicum baccatum var. pendulum; assembly: GCA_030864225.1. NCBI lineage: Eukaryota > Viridiplantae > Streptophyta > Magnoliopsida > Solanales > Solanaceae > Capsicum > Capsicum baccatum. The sequence continues at coordinate 53,891,991 of CM061561.1, forward strand.
CAAAGAAAACTTTAAAACAATCAAGAATTACTATTTTTCAAAATCCAACAACCTCGTTAGTCAAATTTCTCAAAAAAAAAAAAGATAGTCTCAGAATGCTGAGAGAATAGAAACATCAGTTTCCATAAAAAATGAGTTGTGATTATAAGGCTTTTGAGATTGACACTTCTAGATTTTTCTTTTATGCAATAATGTTGTAGAAGGAATTGTACAACTAAAAGGGAAGGATCAACAGCTCGGATAATATACAAATGTATATCTCTTTTGTGTTATCTAAAATACACTACAACAATATGCATATATAGCTATAAAATTCGTTGTACCTAAATATAAAAAAAAAAATTGGCTAAGTGCTTTAGCTACAATAATTTTTTTCGTAGTATATGTAGCTAGAAGTGACGTAACTAAAAATCAGCTAAAAATTTTAGTATTTCATGGCTAAGGATTTGTACCTATTGCTATAAAAAAAATTGTGATGTGGCTATTCTAAAAAGGTATAACTGCCACGAAAATATCACTACAAGAAAATGGCTAAATTGGGACAGAGATTTTAGTCACAAATCACTGTTTGTGATAAATTTGTGACGGAAAACTGTGCGTCTCAGAATCTTTGGCCATAAAATCATTGTGACGGATTTAATTTCCGTCACAAAATTACTGTGACGGAACTGAGATAAATCGTCCGTCACAATATAAATCCTTAAATTTGACTTAAATTTCATCACAAATTTATAACAGATTTTTGACAAAATATTCCGTTATAAAATAGTGACAAAATAATTTCCGTAACAAATTTTCAAACCTAATCACCACAATTGTGACAATATATTTCGTTACAAATAATTTGTGACAGACTAATGTAGTCACAATTTACGATAGATTGTGACAGATTAAATATGTTACAAATTTTATTTGAATTTTTAATTTTAATAAATTATAATTACGAAATACTATGCTCTCTCTCTCACACACACACTATATATATATATAACATAATACAAGATTTATAATAAAAAACAGATGAAGTTAATTAAAACGTGCAAAATCACAACTTCAATAAGCAAAAGTCTACCAATGTTTAAAATTTAAAGTATATAACTATCCAAAAAAGTGTGACAATGTTCAAGTCAACACTTCAAGTAACTAGAATCTTAAAATATTAAACACTTAAGCATTAGATGAGTCCCTATTAGGGAGAGTAGAATTACTAAATAAGCAAGAAGATAATGTCATATCGCTCATCATGCGAGACCATTGCTCCTCCATAGATTTGAATCGATCATCACTTTGTTGCCTCAAACGGGAAACCTCTTGCTCTACTCGTTGTTGCAGCTCCAACTCTACACACTCTTGAAGAACTCTCTATTGGTTTTCTCTCATATACGACACCTCTTTCTTAAGTATTTTGATGCGCTCTTCGGCAACATGAGACACTACAGGCAAATTGCATGTCATATCTTTATACAAGGTTGAAGCTTAAGATCCCAATCCATACACACATTATTTTTTTGCTACACCCATAATATCAAAGTACATGCGGTTTATATCAAGTTCTTGATCTTCTGACAAATCATCTGTCAATCCCGAAAGAGCAGTAGCTATGACAACCTCCATTTTATCCTAAAAAATACAAATAATCAGCCAACAAAAACAGTATGAAACAAAAAAAATGCTAAAACTATTTATTAATAAGCAGAAGGTAGATGTTACAGGTATTATTGAATGATGTTAAAGTATAACAGAAAGAAAACATAGGATATCCCGTATAGAGTCTGAGCGAGCATGTGAATTTGTGTTGCTCAGACTCTCCAAAAATATTAAGCCACACCCATGTCGAATGCTTCATTTTGAAGAGTCCGAACAACTTTACGAGTGATACTCAAGCATCTAAATATCCCCCCCAATCTCCCCCCACCCACCCCCAATAAAAACCAACAACTTTTTTATAACCACAAGATACAAAAGTTGTTGTTAAATTTATATAATACGTACAAGAAACTCAAATGAACTAGTATTTGTATACTCTTTTTACTGCCTGACAGAATAGTCCAGTCTAGCAAACATATTGAACTAAAAAGCAGATTGACTCTATGTTGTTCGGGCTCTTAAAAAATATCATCAAAAGTGTGTCGAATTCTTCCAAAGCTATGCATTTTTGGAGGAACAGACACAGATGCGACAATATTTTGGAGTGTTATCTTGGACCTGAGAGTTTGCTATGAAGACATATATGAGAAGGAATTGTAAGAGCTGCTAGTAGTACTGCTAAAGTTTCTATTTTGTTGATGTAACTAAAACACATTAACCTCTTGAACCCCCTCGATCATCTATGCTTCAGTGAATGTTGCTGTGAAGACATATATGAGAAGGAATTGTAAGAGCTACTAGTAGTACTGCTAAAGTTTCTATTTTTAGTTAGTATTGAGAAGGGTCAGGTTGATAAACTAGATAAACTAAAACAATAAACTACGTACCTTACATATATAATATCCTTGAGAGAAAAAAAAAAGGCCCCTTACATTTACATATACTACATATATAAAACCGGTAACTTTCTTAAACTTATTGTTTTGATAATCTCCAGAATAATTTTTTAAATATTAATTAAGTCTAGTTCATGTCTTACTATCTTGAAAACTAATCTTCAACAAGCTATCCTTAAGGTCACCACATATTGTACACCTACCCTAACATTTATATAAATCACCAAAGGTAAGAATCTATTAATAAAATAGGACCTATTTTGATATTGTTCTAATATCTCTAAACATTGGCATGAACTAATCGAGAGTTCAGCTCAAAAAGTCATGTCATTAGGCTTATTCAGACATGGTTATTCATAGTCACTACTTTTTAAATCACTTTAAGTGATGTACTCCAGTATTGTGTAAGATTTTTATCTCAATGGAAAGTAAATCTTCTCATTATGAATATGGTGTCATTACCATTTGCCTTGTAATTAGAGGGGGCCTCGCGTGGAACGATGGGTGTACGTGCACCTGTTAACTTCAGAAAAATTTGTGTACAAATTTGTATATAACTTTCAAATTAGTATATTAAGTGTGCACATTCTCTTCTAGATTGAAAGTAGCTTTGAGGGAACGCTGGTCGCAGACGCAAATTTCTTGATATTTAGGTTCAATCCTGATATTCAGTTGGAGATCCCTGAAAACACTTCCTTTTCCAGTTCTGTTTCAAGCGAATGAAAGATAAGCGATGCCAACCAAATGACACAACTTACTCTGTTATGGTTGAGGCATATAGAAAATAAGGTATGACAGACAAAATTTATGATTTAGAGCAAGAGAAGCAGATGATGTCTGCCTCAGAATCCAGCGATGATAGCCTTCCTAATGAAGAAACACTAGAGTTGATGCCTACATGAAAGATAATATACAATTGACATTTGACGATGCATTTCCGGTTAGTTTACTCATCTAACTGGTACTACAGGAATATACCTCCTGACCTTGAATTCTAGGCTAAAGCTAATTAGTTGTTCACAACAAAAGTGAAGGTACTTACAGAAACATAAAACAGAAGCAGAAAGATTATTACATGGAAATGTTGTAGGCATACATAAATATTGATACAAGATCAAGTTCAAACACAAGAAGCAAACCACAACAAGAACAACAAGATGTCAACGATAATGCTAGTGAATCAAAATAGGCCACACACGGCTTTACTAGACTTCAAGATTTCAACAAAAAATAGATTTTTAAGAGTCCAAGATTGCAACAAGTGTAGTGAATCGAAATTGGCCCCACACGGCTTCACTACTTCAAGTTACAAACAACAAGTCACTCTACTTGCAAGATCTATATTGATCTCATGCTTTCAATATCTAAAGAATGAGAAGCTTAATAGAAAACTTACATTAATGCTCTTAGACTTAGCATCAACAAAACTGTCATCCTTTTTTTGGTGTAACTTCTTAAATATCTCCCAAGAATTTGGTTCACGGCCCATTTCGGTTGCCTGGAAAAAAGTTCAACATTAAAAGCGGAGATAAAGTCAAAGAATTAATCTATTAAAGTATGAAATTTATCAATTTTATAGTATGCTCCACTGGTGACCTGGAACCACCGGTATGCTTGCTTGGACCAGTGCCCGGACCACCAGTTTCACTACATCAATTTTGAGTTGCAATATGAGATTTGTTCTTAAACTCATCAGAAGCCCAATATTTCTTCCAGCTTTACCAAACGTCATCCAACACAAAATTTGGTTTGATTATTTTTCTTTGCCAATGATATGTTCTTTTTGTATATAAGTTGGATGCCACCTTCTTCCAGGTGCGTTCGATTATGGAGTTCTCTATAGAATTCTACTGATATGATTTCTAGAAAAAAGATTAGTTAGAGACATAAACACAACAATAACATTATAAATTTTTAATATAAAGTAATATTTACCATAAATTTATGTCAATAGAATTTACGAGTGGATTCAATAACACCCCTTCATGTGTATCCAGTAGCATCTTGTCGTTCCTTAAAATTTTTTGTGATGGTCTTTGAGATAGAATGACCATTAGGAACAAACCTAAAATATAATTAGAAAGAGTAAATTATACATTTTATGAAATTTATTTTTTAAAAATGGTAAATATTTTTTGTAAAAATATCCTCTCTTACTTTTCTCCGACAACTGATATGACCAACCGCCTAATTGTTGATGACCTTCTACTAGACCCAATAGGAATATCTATGAAACTAGGAGTATCAGGAGAACCAACAACCAATGATGGTGTATTACTCATATTCTAAAATGACAATTATTCTATAACTGCAAAACAAAGTCCATGAAAAACGAATCATGTGAAATAAATTATTTACAAAGACATAAAGAAAGAAGAAAAAAGTCAACACTTTTATCCATTCTATTCCACTTTAAGAAGAAGAGCATCAGTGTCTTCTGACACCAGAAACAACCCCACCAAGAAGCATCAAGAATCTTGAAGCTCAAAACTTTTCAGCTATTTCAAGGACTCTAACAATACCCACAATCCACAAAAGGAAATCTAGCTCCAAACTACTAACAACAGGAAAAATTAGATTCACAATAAAGGAAGTAGTATCAAAACTCAGCACAAACTAGTACATGTCACTACTAACAACAGGAAAAATTAGATTCTTCTTCTTTTCATTTTATGAAGTTCACATTTCTCCTTCTCCTCCTCCTTCTCCTCCTCCTCCTCCTCCTCCTCCTCCTCATCATCATCATCATCATCATTCATCATCATCATCATCATCATCATCATCATCATCATCCTTATCTTTCTCCTCATCCTCTCCCTCCTTCATGTAAATAAGCATACCTTCTGGATCATTCAATGTGTTAAATATTTCATTTTTATCAATATCAATCTCATGAATTTGACTATCATCTTCTTGAAAAGCTGAATCATTCAATGTATGAGGTTGCTCTACATTTTTGGGAACATCTACAACAGAGCGTGCCTTTATTGGGCAAACGACTAACCATTCACTCACTATCTTTTTTTACAGTAGGATACATTTCAAAATTCACCCGAGATACTTGCATAACCATAATAAATGGTTCATATTTGTTAAACAATCTTCTCTTGTTAACATCAACAAGATTATATTGTGGATGCACTCTTGTACCATGCTTTGGCATCGGATCAAACCAAGAACACTTAAATAACACGGTTCGCTTGAATGGTAATGCATCATACTCTAGTTGCAAAATCTCTATCAATCGATCATATTAATTGATATTATCTGCACTATGGATAGAGCCCTTGATGCATACACCACTATTCATCATAGATTTATTTGAACTGTATTCTTCAGTGTGAAACTAGTAACCATTTACGACATATCCATTAAAGGGCGGAACCATATGTAATGACCCTTCTACAAGATCTTTCATGATTTGATTGGTAATGCCGGAAGAAGGATTTTGTGCCTATTGACATTATAAATAATTAGACATCAATTAAAATTGCATTTTGTGAATAATAGCGAATAATTAAGAATAATTTAGACCTTTTAATACTTACATATTTTTCAAACCAAGATGCAAACTCTGTTTCAAGTTTAGTGCCAATCTCTCCATCTTGAATACATGGTTGTATTTGTCTCAAGATGTCTACATAAATTCTAAAGAAAAAAAAGATAATTTACTTTTAATATCAAATTTTTTATTGATATTTATACATGATTCATAATTAACTTACTTGATATATGGTTTTACTTCATCACAATTCAACAAAATATATGTACGAGCTACGTGATATTCTTTATCATCTAACCTCCTCTTTTTTAGCTTACCAAAATCTCGACCAGCTTGTTTAAAAATAGAAAGCATCTCAGAATCACCCTGTTCAACTCCACCATCATCTAAATTTCGTGGCACTTTTCTGTGTCGTGTCGGAATGTGTGACTTAATGTAGTGCGCACAAAATAAAGATTCTTCTTCAACTAAATATGCGTTGCATATAGAATCTTCAACTTTATTCTTATTTTTGACATCATTCTTGTATCTACGAAGATTCCTGCAAACATTAAAGTATGTCAATATGGTATAATTGATATATTTATTTGCATATGTTATAACATATAATTAATTATATTTACCTCTCAGTCGGATACATCCATCGTCCTTGAACCGGGCCCGCTAAATATGCTTCATAAGCTAAATAGATAGGAAGATGTTTCACGGAATCCTAGAAGCTTGGAGAAAAAATATGCTCAAGCTTAGTCAAGATGAGAGGATTATTTTCTTCTAATTGTCTCATGTGTTCTTCTGTAATTGCTGTAGAGGTGAGATCTTTAAAGAAAAGACTCAACTCCGTCAATGGTTGTCACACATTTCGTGGAAGAAATTCTCAAAATGCAATAGGTATTAACTGTTTCATAAACACATGACAATCATGACTCTTCATACCAAAAAGTTTAAGCTTGTTCATGTCAACACATCTTCCCAGATTAGACACATAACCATCAGGAAATCTCAACTCTTGCAACCATTTATAGAGAAATTCTTTAGCCTTATCATTTAGCATATAACAAGCCTTTGAATACTTTTTGGTACTTTTATTCTGGTGTAACGAAAAGTAGTTTTAAATCTTCTTTAGATTTTGCATTGTCCTTTATTTTTTCCTTGACATTCATCATAGTGTTGAAGATATTATCAAAAAAAAATTTCAATATGCATCAGATCAAGGTTATGCTTAACAGGATTTGTTGGCCAGTAAGACAAGTCCCAAAAAATACTTCTTTTCTTCCAACCACATACATTATTCTTTGAAATTTTGGCATTTATCACATCAGAACCAAGTTCTGTCACTTTCATGAGTCCCAAGTCCTCAATCTCCTTAAGTATTTGTACACCCGATTATTTCGTAAATGCAATCTTCTGTGCTGCTTGACCTCTCTTGAACCACTTTTTATTTTTTCGCCACGGATGATTTGGTGGTAAGAACTTTCTGTGATTATCAAACCATGAGATCTTTCTACCATTGGGTAGTAAAAAAATATCAGAATCTTTCATGCAATAAGGGCAAGCTAATTTTCCTGTTGTACTCCAACTCGATAACATTAAATACGCACAAAAATCACTTATTGTCCAAATCAATGCAGCTTTCATTTGAAAATTATTCTTACTCGAAACATCATATGTTTGAATTTCCTCCTCATATAATCCATTTAAATCTTGAATGAGAGGCTGCAAAAAGACATCGATTTTTTGTTTTGGATTTTTGGGACCAGGTATAATCACAGACAAAAACATGTAGTCATCTTTCATGCACATCGAAGGTGGCAAATTATATGGTGTAACTATCACAAACCAAGAAGAATATTATTGTCCAAATTGACCAAAAGGTTGAAAACCATCAGTTGACAAACCCAATCTAACATTTCTCACTTCAGATACAAAAGAAGGGTGTGCCTAATCAAACTGTTTCCAAGCAGGAGAGTCAGAGGGATGACGCATCACACTATCCCTTTCATACTCAGAATGCCATCTCATATGTTTTGTTGTAGCATCGGATGCATACAATCTTTGTAAATGCAGAGCTAAAGGAAAATAATACATCTTCTTATAAGAAATATTAATTTTCTTCTTGGAGCGTTGATGCTTTGATCTCTTAAATTGAGGGTGAGAACAAAACTTGCAATTTACAAGTTCACTATCCTCCCGCCAATAAAGCATACAACCATTTTTGTAATAATTAATCTTTTCAACCGGCAAGCCCAATCCTCTCATTAGCTTTTTGGTACTATAAAAGCTATCTATCATTATGTTATCAGTTGGCATCAATTCTGATATAAATTCACATAACTCATCATACAATCTTTCAAGAAAATAATGTTCCACCTTTAGATTCAACAGACGAGCAACGACAGACAATTGTGTTTGTCCATGTGGATTTCCCGGCCAAATTTCTTGTTCCGATGCTTTGAGCAAATTATAAATATTTTATGTTGTGGGATTTGGATCCTCTTCTATGTTACCATCAAAAGAAGGCCCAACAACATCAAAAACTATAGCTCAAAATTCATTATGAGACTAGAATTCACGGTTTCACCTGAAGCTTCTTCTTGATGATTACCAAACACACTTGGACCTGGAATATAACTTTATCCATGATGATGCCAACGATAATAATTCGGTACAAAGCCATTATTTCTAAGATGTGTCATAACTGTAAACTCATCCGAAATATTTTTATTTTGACACTTACGATGATTACAAGGACATCTTAATTTTTCACCGTCCATACATTCTGGATGAATTTTTGCAAATCCAACAAAGCTCTCAACCCCATCAATAAACCTAGGATTTATGAATCCATCTTCCAACAATCTATCATACATCCACTCATGGTCAGAATTATTCATATCGAGCACTCTGAAATCGAATAAATATGTTAAAACTTATATGTTGATAAGTAATTTTCATATAACAGTAGAAAATAGATATAAATTTGAGCCTACAAATAATGCTACCATAAAAATGCTAAAATTTTAGAAAGTGCTCCAACTTCTATTCTTTTTGGATGTCAAAGAGACTTCAGGCTCTCTAGTGCAACTAGGTCCATACTTCCAGATATTATGCAATTGATAAACAAAATCTTCACAATGACTCAAACTCACTCTAAAATCATACTCAAATGAATATGGATGTCCTTATGACAGAACAGACAATCTAGTAATCCAGAAAATCAGAAACAAAACTACTAAAAAACATCATACTAAATCTGCAGCGGAAAGAACCGACTCTCAATCAGACAAACTCTCAATTAGAGAAACATCAACTTCCGTTGCACCAAATTCATTCACATTTTGTTTCCCTTTGATGTAACATAAATGGGAAAGTCAAACTACAGGTTGCTTCCTAGGAATTTTACAAGGTTCAGTGAAGCATTATCATGATTATCAATAGAAACAGAACTTTATGGAAACTACCAGCCACCAAAAAATTTACATTCCGACAAAATCCCAAAAACCAACAAGATTATAAATTAATAAACAAGAAATTTTTAATTGGATCTCTTACACGATATACTCAAAAATAAAGCCAAAAAAATAAGTACCATCAAAATAAAGTAATTTTACCTCAAGAATATAAGGATAACAACAGAATTTGAACATCCACTTCGTCAAAATGGAGAATGACGATGAACATCCACTTTGTCAAAATTGTAAGTTAATCTGGTGCTTGTTTAACTCCTATTCTTTGCAACTAGAGAAGATTAGAAGACTGCCATGCTTACTCTACCAATGTTCGTCAAAATGCTGACATAAAAATTAAAAAATTCACAACCAGATCAGAAATGGAACAAACAGTTCAAAAATAATCATTTTAAGACATATCCAACTACAGTTATGCAAAGGGTTAATCAACACCCAGTTAATAAAATCTTTCAATTTCTCATCCGTAACAAAATCACTAGTAATCCACTCACTATAAAAGCGCTTGATATCATAATCCAAGTAAGACATTATTTTTCATATATAGTACCATCTTTTGGACAATCTGCTTAGCTTATAAACTTCAAAAATGTAGAGGTGTGAAAGGAGATTGTGGAGTATTTCATCTGGTAAATAGCTCTCCTAAACAAGAAGAAGAATAGAACGTACCTTTCAGAATCTAGAGAAATCGAGAAGAATAGAATGTACGGTTATTGATCTTCAATACCTTTTTGCCTGAAAAGGGTTTTCTATTTTATGAGGAAGCTGAAAAGATGTGAAAAATATTGAGGAAAAATAAAAATAAAGTAAAAATTTAGAGGGAAAACTTGCCCCCAATTCGGCTGAGGAAACAAATGGATCAAAAATATATATTTTTTAAATTTTATTGTAACAGAATAAATCAGTCACAAATTTTTAATATATTATTTTTTTAAAAAAAATTATGATGGAATGATCAATCAGTCACAAATTTAGTGACGGATTTGTGACGGAAAGTTATTATTTTTATCTCACCATCTTTAATTTGTGACAGAAATATGTCTGTCACAAAAATTATATTTAAATCTGTCAAAAATTTGTCACAAATCTGTTACTCTTTGAATTTTTATGTGAAAATAAAAAAATAAATTTTTTTATTTTTATGCAAAAAGAATCCATCATAAATTCATCAAAATTATGCCACAAATTGTGACAAAAGTATTCCGTCTCAAATATTCGGTTACAATTTTACCATTTTCTTGTAGTGATATGTATCTATAGCCAGTAGGTTTGTCATGAAAAATCTACTTTGTAGCTATTTTATACTTTAGTCACAAAAAAAATTACTGAGGCAAAAGACATAAGTAATTATTTTGCCATGAAATTGAAATATGTAGCTATATGTTTAGCTACAAATTTAATTTTTTATAGCTACCAACTGAATAGTCACAATATCTGTAATTAATTTTTAAATTATATTTTATTGTGATCAGATTTCTTATTACATTTTAATTTTATAGACTCATTTCATTTATTAGAAATCATAAATTTTTCCGATGTTACTTTCTTAATTTTTTAAAATTCTTAAAACCATATTCATTCAATTTTTTTGAAAACTAAAAACATAATAAGCTTTGAATATCACATAATTTATACAATTATATTCAAATAATTTCAAATCTTAATTCTTAAATATACAATCGTAATATTTAAGTTCATGGCATTCAAAACTCACAACTTTTCTACAATTACAAGAGACAATATAAAGTTTGTCACAAACAAATTTATTAATGAGAAACTAGGCAATAAGAGAGAGATCAAATTTAAATTATTGTTAAAATAAAAAACTATGTACTATGAATTTTAAAGTTTCCACATCAAAATTAACAAAAAAGGCTCTTAGTTTTTGATTTGGGGATTGGAGATGTTGATCCTATTGCATTCAAGGACGGAATTGTTTCACTTTATGCATCAAAGTTGAATCCATAAACTTCTTACATCCAAAAATTGAAACACACCCTATAAATTCAAAAAAGAAAAAACATTAAGAATTAGCATATAATTTAAGAGAAACTTTAATACAAAATGGAAGTTTAATTTGTTATAATGCTAATAGAAAAAGATTAGTAAACACATCTACATTTATCAGCTCATTAAAAATAACTCACAAAATTTAACCTCAAACTGATATAAAAAAAAACTCACAAAATTTAACCTCAAACTGATATAAAAAAAATCAGAAATACTAATATGAATATACCTTGAATGAGAATGACATAAACTTACCAGAAAATTAAAATAAAATATATGTAAAAGGATGAGGGAGTGCGGCGGCTTAGAATGAATTGAGGATGTATAGTTATTTTAGGTCTTCTATGGGCTGTAGTCTCTTGGGGGTTTGGGCTGTAGGTAACAAAAGAGTTTTAAAATGGGGTTATTCTAAAAAATAGACCCAAATTAGGGTGACTTTCAAATTTTAGCCCCAAATAAAAAGGCTTTGTTAAAATAGCCTTTAATTGTTAAGTCAGATTTTTTGGATGAAATTACCCCTCCTCCAATATATTCACTGTTAAATCTCTTTCTTCCGCTCTTTCTTCTAAATTCGCAGAATCAACTTTCAAACATATTTGCAGAATCGAATTTAGCCGTAAGGTTTCTTCAGGTATGAATTTCATCATCAAAATTCATTGTGGTAATTTTAGCTTATTGATGCATTGTGGTAATTTTAGTTCGTTATATAATTAGCATATTGATTTGATTTTTGGGGAGGTGAACGTAAGCTGAAGTTGGGCTATGTTGTTATTGTAGTAACATATTTTTCATTGAGGAATTATATCGAACAGATTTTGGGGAGTTCATTATTGCAGTTATAATTGTGTTTGAGTAGTTGCGGGGGGTGGTCTTGGAGGAAAAGACCGTTAATATGAAAGTTAATGTTGATTGTAACATTTTTTGGTAAGGCCAAACGTATAAGGTCAAGGTGTTACAAGAAATTAGTTCCAAGTATTTCAAACTAGTGGTATAATTAGCATTAGAAGATGAAGAAGAATTGTTAGAAGATGATGAGGATTTGTGCCATTGGTATTACTAGTGGCATTATTGGGGTTTGCTATAGTTACTTTTCTGTTAGTACTATATGTTGTTCCTTGTCCTTCATTTACTTCTTTGTTGGGCTGCTTTGGATTGTTTTCCTCTTGAGCCAGAGGATCGATTGGATACATCCTCGCTACCTATGAGTTGGAATAAGGTAGGGGTAATTTTGCTTACACTATACCCTCTCCCTGACTCCACTTTATGGAATTACACTATGTATGTTGATGATGTTATTGTTATCTTTTGAGATTTCTGTTTGTTATAATTCTTAATTTATTTTGTTCTGTAGCTTTGCTTGCTTTTATAAACAAGTTTGCTTTTGCTGTGATTTTGTTGACTTGATGATGCTACTTGTTTGTTCAAACTGTGTTCGTAAGTCATAAAGTTTGCTTTGTGTTCTTTTATATTTGCTTCAATGAATATCTTTGGTAATTTTTTCCTAATTTAATTAGTTTCAACAGTCGATTATCAAGTTGCATTGGCTCAAGTTTGTTGTTGATTAAAAAATTTCATCTTTCGCTCTATTTTTGCGGCTGCATATGAACAATTTGCATTTGGTAGAATGTATGTGCTTTTGGTTTTACATAAAGCAAGGTCATTGCATGCACATGTATAGCATACTAGATTGCCTATTGTGAAAGCGTACACATGTATAGCATACTAGGTTTCCCATTATGGAAGTGCACTAAAATGGTTTTATTATTTTTATTATTCCAGCGTTATAGAATTTTGGTGTTTGTTGGGGGTGAAACTATTGGTGCTCACCCTAAATTAGTATATGAACTGCTTTTTGTCTGAGTAGAGGCTCTAGTGATGAGTTTTAACTTATGCTTATGTTCTCATTGGAGCTTATGCTCATTTTGTTTTACAGAAAGCAAGTGTCAATTTACACACGTATAGCATACTAGGTTGCGTATTGTGGAAGTTCACTAAAATGCTTTCAATGTTCATATAAGATTTATAGTAATACCAATGGCGCAAAACTCAAGAATAGTCAGTACATCCTTCTCTTTCAAGGTCATACTATCAGAGTATTGAGTTGATAAACTATGTTGTATTACCTGCAACCTATCTCTAAAGTAAACAACCCTCTCAGAATCACCCCTATAGTGTGTGTTATTAGTAGTTTCAAGTGAGATTTTAGCATCTTCAGATTCTGCCATACATTTCAAGTTATGCCCCATAGGCAAGAGTTTACACTGTCTTAGTCTGTAATGATTTAGCATATGACCTATAGCTCTTACCCTAGAGGTAAGACTTAGATTGTTATGCCCCATGGGCAAGATTTGACACTACCTTAGTCTGTAATGATTTGGTAGATGACCTCTAACTTTTGCCTGCATATATTGACAGTTTGACATCAAGAGATTAAATATCAAAATTGTCATATGAGCACTTAAGAACACGAAAAGCGTTCAAATTAACAAGATAAAAATTTGGTTGCACATACCCATAGTAATGGTCCTTAATATTTTGTTGTGATAGCTCTCCGACCTCTGGCATCTCTTGCCTATAAGGGCACTCAAAACCTCTGTGCATTGGCCATATATATAAAAATTGTAAACATGTGCATTGGATGTTAGTTATTTTTATAGAGGATGCTTGCTCATAGGTTAGATATGTGATTGTTTATGATTTGATGTTAGATGTTTGATCGTGGCTTTTATGTAGTTGACTATCTGCTCATATGCTAGAAATATATTTATTTGTGATTTGGTGTTGGTTGTATATCTGAGGTTTTCTATAGTTGAGATTCTGCTCATAGGTTGGATATCCTCAATGTTGATTCTGCTCATAGGTTAGATATGTGATTCTTTGTGATTTTATGCTCTATTTGTTTGATTACTGAAGTTCTGTATAATTGGTTTTGCTCCTGTAAATAGATGACTGAATCACTCTTCTCTTCTCTTCTCTTAATCACATTCTATAGCTTTCAATATTACAACAAATATAAATTGTCATTTATTTATTATTTTATTTACAGGTAGACCCCATTGATGCAACAAGATTTGTTGTAAAGGATCTGATCACAAAACCCCTAGATATAAAGGTTCTGCTTGGGAGAAGACAAACAACCAGATATCCTTACAAAACAGAATCTTCAAGAAATAATTACAGATGTTTGAGATGCAAAAGAACCGGGCACAACAGATCAAATTATCACTACACTCTTATCTTTCATCCATATGCAAGAAGATACAGAAAGAAAAATAGAAAAACATGATTAGTTTTAATTTTTATCTGAGAAGTTGGATCAAAATAGCAGTTATAATAGGATTCTTTGATCCCTTATTTTAGTTAGTAACAAGTACTTTTGACTTTCAATCATGAATGTCTTCTTATTTATTTGAAGTTTTAACTTGTGGTGAAGTATTTAAATCAATACCTTCTTATTGATTGTTTCTAAAATTTACTTAGCATGTTAATTTTTTTATATATTAAAAGGTAATGCTAACTTGATATATTAATGAATTGAAATCATAAAAGAACAAGTTGTGCCCCATGAGCAAGAGTTGGCATTGCCTTAGTCTGTAATGATTTGACAGATGATCTACAACTCTTGCCCTAGAGCCAAGACTTTTAAATCATAAAAGAACAAGTTGTGTCCCATGGGCAAGAGTTGACATTGCCTTAGTCTGTAATAATTTGACAGATGATCTACAACTCTTGCCCTAGAGGCAAGACTTTTAAATCATAAAATAACAAGTTGTGCCCCATGGGCAAGTGTTGACATTGCCTTAGTATGTAATGATTTGACAGATAATCTACAACCTTTCCCTAGAGGCAGGACTTTTAAATCACAAAAGAACAACTTGTGCCCTATAGACAAGAGTTGACATTGCCTTAATCTATAATGATTTGATAGATGATCTATAACTCTTGCCCTAGAGGAAAGACTTTTAAATCATAAAAGAATAAGTTATGCCCCATGGACAAGAGTTCACCTTGCCTTAATCTGTAATCTATAATGATTTGACAGATGATCTACAACTCTTGTCCTAGAGATATGACTTTTAAATAACAAAAGAACAAGTTGTGCCCCATGGGCAAGAGTTGACATTGTCTTAGTCTGTAATGATTTGACAGATGATCTACAACTCTTGCCCTAGAGGTAAGACTTTTAAATCACAAAAGAACAAGTTGTGCCCCATAGGCAAGAGATGACATTGCCTTAATCTATAATCTATAATGATTTGATAAATGATCTACAACTCTTGCCCTAGAGTCAAAACTTTTAAATCACAAAAGAACAAGTTGTGCCCCATGGACAAGAGTTGACATTGTCTTAGTCTGTAATAATTTGACAAATGATCTAAAACTCTTACCCTAGAGGCAAGACTTTTAAATCACCAAAAAATAAGTTGTGCCCCATGGACAAGAGTTGACATTGGCTTAGTCTGTAATATGTAATGATTTGACAGATAATCTATAACCATTACCCTAGAAGTAAAACTTTAAAATCACAAAAGAACAAGTTGTGCCCCATGAGAAAGGGTTGACATTGCCTTAGTCTGTAATGATTTGATAGATGATCTATAACTCTTTCCCTAGAGGCAAGAATTAAACATCAAAGGAACAACAATTATACTATTTCACTAAGTCTAACTAATTGAATATTATGTAGTTCTTTCCTTAGAGGTAAAATATATCTTAGGAATTTTTAACAAAATTAATGTATGTGAAACAATTTACACCATTTCACAATGTCTAACTTATAAGATACTCTAACATAAGTTGACAACTCAAAAAAGAGAATATATCATGACCTTTATATAGCTTGACTTGACAAAAACAAACTCACAGGTAAAAAAGATCAAGATCGAAAAAATTGATATCAAAAAGTCTAAAGAGCAAGTATTAAACTAACGAGAAAAATAAAATAAGAAAAAATAATGCAACAATTTATAAAAGGATAAGCAAAAAACGTGGCAAATTAGTTGAAAGTAAACACTATCAATTACAACTTGAGTGACCATCTTTAAACATCATAAAGAAATAAAAGATAAACTTAAATTCTCTTAAGAAATTTTCACGTCTTCATCGGTACAAAATTTATATTTTATAGAAATATGATAGAAAAATCAGGTGGCATTGGATTTATTAGAGTAAAACTAGGACCATAATCTTCATCTGATACTTCGCACCGCTTTCTTTTCCTAGAAAGAAAGCCATCAGAAGGTGTTGAAAGATCAATTTCTTCATTTTGAAGCTTGGCATAAATTTAAGATCTGGTTTCAAACTTGACTTCATCTTCAAGAATAGGCACAATTTGTTCCTGCATTTCATTCACCCCCTTGAAATTCACAATGCCAACTCCTAGCCCATCACATGGTTTATGTAATCCCTGAATAAGCTCCACAATAGAATCACACTTGGATTCTAAAGACTATATCAAAAAAATTAATAATGTCAAAAACACAATCAACACAATTATTGATATAATGATGTTGTTTCTATTGAGTACGGTAATACGACTCATAATCCTATCTAAAGAAATATCAAGATGAGTCTTAATAAAAGATGTCACTCTCTGCATGAAAATTGCAAAAAAAAAAAAAAGAAGAAAGATTACTAAAGTAAGTTAGAATCTCAACATTGAATTATGATTTGAATAGTAAAATAATACAAATATATTCAATATTAAAGAAATACAGAGTGACACAAAGTCCACCTAACTAATAGTTATGCCCCATGAACAAGATTTGATTCTAGCATAGTCTTTATTGATTTAGTAAAGGGTCTATAACTCTTGACCAAGAGGCAATACTTTTAGATCACAAAGGAAAACGTTGTACCCCATGGACAAGAGTTGACACTACTGATTTGACAGATGATCTATAACTCTTGCCCTAGAGGCAAGACTAGAAACAATTCTATGAGCCATTATTAAGTGTCCAACTTTCCTGTCTACTTTAGCAAGCACTGGAGAACAATTTGAGCAATTAAGGGTAAGCTGGAGAAGATGTGCACAAAGCCAGGTCTCTCCGAAAAGCTAAGCAGTAATTACAAAGTGGCAAATCAACAGCCTACTATTAAGTGCTTATTATATGTATGTAAATTAAGTAATAACTGGAAACAATCCAATTAGTTAGCACATTGACAATGTAAATAACATGAATTTGGAGGATTACAAGAACAATGGCGAAGAAAAGGATCAAAAATCACAAATATGTACATTAAATACAAATAGTTTGCCCAATTACATGATCTTCTCACTCTTTTTGAAAATGAAGACCTTAACTCAATAAGCTTCCAGTGATTCCATTTTTTATTTCTCATTACAGGCCCTGCAAAGTTACAGATAAGTACAAGCAAAAATTCACGGTGTTCCTTTCTCTAATCGCTTTTCTTCACACATAAATGAACAAAATCAACTTCTTCTACTAAAAGGAGGTCCTAACTTCTTTATTCACTTTTCTAGTTTTTCACGATTATGAAATGTAAATGAAGCCTTAACATGGAATCATTCATAGAAGAAATTCAACACAGTTCAACTAATCAATAGCTGAACATAAATTAGACCAAAACAGAAAAACACGTTTAATACACTCAATAAATCATAAAATTTCCTTGTGAAAATTTTTAACGATAATAGGGTGAACAACTAAATGTTCTATTTTAAGCCTTCTAAAGCTAGACGTTCTCCAGATTTAAGTCTGTAAACCAAACTAAACACACTCCCTCGAGAGTCATTGCATTAAGTGGATTATCGACTGCGGCATTTTTTGGTTATTCAAACACAAATATCAAAAGAATAATAATTACAAGAGCAAGCATTTCCTTGTTGTACCCAAGAGTAAGGGTGAAGGAGTATGGTCAAGTGGTCAATGAAATGTTTGAGAAATACGAGGTCTCATGTCCAAAATCCAGCAAAAATAAAAATACTAGGTGATTTCTTACTATCTATTCTAGCCTTGGCGGATAGAGCTATCCGGTACTTGTTGTTGATAGAGACCCTACAGAAATAGAATATTCGTCAAGGTGTATGCAAGTTTAACCCATCACCAAGGTCAGAGGCTTATAAGAACATTAGCCGGAGGAAACCATCAAAAAGCACAAATAACCACGCTAGAATCTTATAAAGATGATTTCTAACCAAAATAAAAAAGAACAAAATAAATAAAGTAACACACTAACAACTTTGTCAGCACAGTATTTGGGACACACATAAAAACATGCACAAAAAAGGCAAACGAGTTGTCACTGACCTACATTGCTTTCATAAAGTGAGTTAGTATTATTTATTTCATTATTTGGTTGACCTTAGCCTACATCACTATACAAATTCAATTGTTACTCTGAATTACTTACAAATTGAGGGATGAACAAGGCCGTATTTAACTTAAATAGATAATTGTACTTTGGGATAACAATAAATATCAATCAAATAGAATCACCACTCATCAGTTCACACTTGTATTTTCCTTTTTCAAATTTTCTATAACTCGTCATGTACAGATTTCAATACTAAGAAAAGTGTTGTGCTATAGTTTTTGTAGCTCCTACTCTAGCTCTATCATTCGATATATCACCTGGCATCTACCTAAATCATCCAAGATAAATCCACTATTAATTTTTTATCAGTCAATATGTGGATTAACTCCCGATAAGATAGTAAAAGCAAAGCATTAGGTGTATCGACTCTAAGAGATCTGATATTGCTCCAAGGATACTATCCAGCTGTCCAACTAATAATATTAACACTATACAACTAAAATGTTTCATGTGTTGACTAGTTCAAACATATTTTTCTTTCATAGGTAACTTCTCAGCTACCTCCATTGCATACAATCAATGACTTATTTTTCTATTACCCTACTCTTCTTCTCTCTCTATCTTTTCCTCCACATAAATTTTTCACTGTTTGTAAAGGACGGGATTATAGTAATACATATATAGACACTCAAAGTTAGCCTTAACTAACAATGTAAAAAACATGAAGCAGGAGGCTTATAAGCACAATGGCCGAAGGAAACAACCAAAAAGCACAAATAGCCAAGCTAGAATCTTATAAAGATGATTTCTAACCAAAAGAAAAAAGAAAAAAAGGAACAAAGGATCACACTAACACCTTTGACAGCACAATATCTGGGACGCACATAAAAACATGCACAAAACAGGCAAACAAGTTGTCACTAGCCTAACACAGACACTTCAAAGCTTATATGAAAAAAGTCCTAATTATACCTCATTGTAAGCTAATTCTCAAGTCATTTCAGTTTACAAAATTAGAACAAAGTGGTTACATTAAAGTGTTAAACAAACTTAACAGAAAACCCCAATTATTGGCATATTTGACTTCAACATTCATCACTTGCACAAAATATTACTAAGTTAGTAGATGATCTATAAATCTTGATATAGACGCAAAGGCTGAGCCCCCATAGAAACAAGTAATGCCTTATGGGCAAGAATTGGTCCTACCACATTGTGTATTAATTAAATAGATTCTCAATAACTCTTGACTTAGAGGCAAGACTTATCCCACAAAGAAACAACTAGCCCCTATGAATAAGAGTTGACACTACTTTGTTTTGTAATGATTTGATAGATCCTCTATAATTCTTGCCCTAGAGGCAAGAATTAGCTTGCAATAAACATATTTAAAGGAGGATAGACTGAAAGAGAATTCTTCATTGGTAAAATATATAAAAAGCAAAGTTGCAATTTATTTAGTATAATAACAGACATTGATGTAAAATACATGTAAATGATAAAGTGAATTTAGTAGAAACTTACATCAACAATGATATCAATTAAGTTTGAAGGCAAAAGTCCTGAAGAATTGGAAACAACATCCACTGAGAGACGCTCTATTACTTCATCAGAAGCAACATTCATTTTTTTATGTTAATCGAGTTTGAAGATTTCAGAGAAATCGGATGAAGAAAAGAGGAGCAAGAGAAAGAGTATTTGAGAAATGAGGAAAAAAGATGAACAGCGAGAAAGAGTATTTGAGAAATAAGGAAAAAAATAAACAACGAGAAAGAGTATTGAGAAAAATCTGGAAAAAAAAGAGAAATAATAAAAATTCAAAATAAAGGTTAAAGACAAATACATTTTTAAAAAGGGGAAAAAATGAAGAAATAGATAATGGTTGGAAAAAAAGAGAAAAAAAATAAAGGTTGAGACAAATAAATTAAAACATGAAAATAAAATTAAAGAAAAAAATAAAAAGTAAAAATAATAAAAAAATAGAATAGTAAATTTAAAGGAAAAAATTTAAAACTGAAAAAAAAGTAGAATAATAAAAGTAAAGGCAAAATAAAAAGGTAAAAATAATAAAAATAAAATTTGAGAGATAAATGAGTATGGTAAGTTTAAAAATATATTTGAGGTGTAAAGGGGCAAAATGGTACTTTTAGTATATTAAAAAGTAAGGAAGACTATTCTTTAAAGATATTCTTATTTGAGGTCAAATATCTAAAGTCACCCATAGTTGGGTTTATGGCATGCAATTTCCTGTTTAAAATGAGGTGTAGGTGACACAAGTCTTAATTATTGAGTGGAGGTGACAATTACTTTATTATGGATTAAGAAAGTTGGAGAAGTTTGAAAATAACCCACAAATTTTTTAATTTACACTTTGATTCAAATGTTAGTTAAAATAACAGGAAACAAAGGGGAAAAAACGTGTTTCTCTCTCCTCTCATCCGTTGTTGTTTTCTCTCTCTTCACGATTATTGTTGTTCATTATTGCTGCTACTTCATTTATCATCTTTTGCTTCATAAGCATCATCTTCTACTTCATTATCATCTTCATCTTCTTCTTGTCGAGAATTGTTGTTGTTGTTGTTACCGTTACTGCTGCTATCTGACCAATTTCTTAGGTCAAATTTTATTTCTTACATCACTTTCCACTTTGGCATTACTTCATAGGTTACTTTGGTAAGTAAAATTATAATTTTTATTTGAATTTGTCATTTGGGTACACAACTACTGTTGTTTTTTCCAACAATGGATAGAACCCGATCATGAATCCAACATAAATGCCCACAGTTTAAACAGATCACTCATCTGATTCATTAGATGATTAATTTATTGCAACGGAAGACTCATATGTTGGATTCATATTTATTCTTCTATAGTGTCCGTAACATGAATCAAATAGATGGGTAATCTGTTGTAACAGAAGATTTATCTGCTGCAATAGACTAGTTATCTATTGCAATAGACTAGTTATCTGTTGCATTAGACTGATTTTCTACTGCATCAAACTAGTTATCTTTTGCATCAGACTGATTATCTATTGCATCAGACTGCTTATCTATTGCAACATATGATTAATCTATTTGGAACAACACAAATCAGCCCCTGTCACAAACCTAACAGATAACCAATCGTCGACATATTTGTTGAGAAGATAATAGAAAGAATGAAAATTAAATACTCCCTCCGTCTCAAATTACCCATCCCAAAATTTACTAATTTGATTTCTCATCTTACTTGTCTTTTTTCATTAATCAAGAAGAGATAAAAAATTCATGTTTTACCCTTTGCATTAAGTACTTTTTCTTCAAATTAAAATGTAAATATCATTTAATAGGGGTATTATGGTAAACTAGGCATGTTATTAATTATTTTTCTTAATCAATGTGTCATCTCAGTTTGGAACGAGTAATTTGAGACGGAGGGAGTATGAATTAAAACGTCAAAGCCGTGCAACAGACTAATTATATATTGGAACAGACTAGTTATCTGTTGCATCAGACTGATTATCTATTGCATCAGACTGCTTAGCTGTTGCAACATATGAGTAATCTATTTGGAACAACACAAATCAGTCCCTGCCACAAATCCAATAGATAATCAATATGTTTCAACTCTTGCTATTGCTACTGGATTCAAAATTATTTCTTACGTTCAATCGTAGACATGTTTGTTGAGAAGATAATAGACAGAATAAAAATTAAATATGAATTAAAACGTCAAAGTTGATCAAACATAATTTTTTTATTAAACAAAAACAAATAAAAATACATATACATAGACTAAAAGAAAAAAATAATTTAATTATTATTATTATTATTATTATTATTATTATTATTATTATTATTGTCAGTTGGTCAATCTTCAACTGGTAGCAGCAAGGCTCTCCTCAGCCTGTGGATCTCACGTAGTATCCTTGCTCTAACTGCTCCCAGTTTCCATTACAGGTCACGAATCTGCATCTGAAGTTCATTCACGACGTTTTGCAAAAAAGCAACGTCCCACACTGGATCAGTCATATCTAGAACACATATGAATTGACAAAAAACGTAAAAACAAAAGTAAAGAAAAGAATATCCGAATGTAATACAACGTATACTACAAATTGACAAGAAAAAAACTTACCTGAGTCAGGAAAGAGAAAGTGGTGGAAGGTGTAATATGAAAGACAAGATGCAATAAATAGATAGAATGTAGTTGAGTGAACGATTGAGTAAGGAGGGACCTATTTATAGAGGATTGAATTTGAATGAATGGCAAAAAAGCACGACAATTTACCTCCATTTATTAATTTTTTTTTATTACTGTGAAAAGTTATGACTTAATTAAATTAAGAAATATTGTGATAAGTCATGACTTTTCAAATTATTATTATTTATTAGTTCTTTTACAAGAACTATTTTTATTGAGTTGTGACAACATATTCTATATCTGTTGCATCATATAACTCATTTGTGACAATAGATATATAATATGTTGCAATAAATAGAAGACCTGTTGCATCAGATAATCTATCTGTTGCAACATATAATCTAACTGTTCACCTTCATTTATTAATTACATTTTTTATTACTATGAAAAGCTATGACTTAATTAAATTGAGACAAACGATCCATATTTTGCAATAGATTAACCATCTGTTTCTCTGGTTCTCTCAACCCGACTCAACAGATTATCCATCTACTGCAAATTATACAATAGATGGGTAATCTGATGCAACATATTATAATTCTATTGCGACATACAAATCAGCTGTTGCAGCAAATAGATCATCTGTTGCATAAGTTGGTTGTGTTAACATGTAACCCAACTGACTGTAAATTATTATTATATAATTTAAATGTATCCTATTTTTTTATAGGTTGTGCATCCTTGGATCGTGCCTAATGAGCAGGAATTGGGAATGACTTCTTTTATTACTCTAAGTCTTGTTGATACAATAGCAGACCCAGCGGTGGAGTTAATAAAGAAGGAATTGGCTGGAGAAACAGATATCAGAAGAGAAGTTAGTCAAGGTCAGCCTAATGTTGAAGCTCTTCATGACCAACCTACTGCAACAGATCTGGGTGCTTCTTCTGGGGGTATTGCTGGTGGAGTTGTTGATGATGGTGGCAGCCATCCTGATGTTGTTGTTGCTGTCAGTCGTGATTATGAGCATGTTTGCGCTCAGGAAAAAATAAATACGTTTGAAAATACCCCTTGCATAGGTCCCTCTCACCCCTACACCGGTCCCTCCCACCCTTACAGTGGTCCCTCTCACCCCTCTTCACCCTCATGTTCTCATTGCAAATGCAAAGTGTGCAAGGACATAGAGGATAAACTTCTTGAAAAAATAGAGGCTATTGCTAAATCAATCAAGAAGTTTAAATCCAAGAGGGGTGTCATACCAACCAAGAAGGTGAGGGAGCCATACACTGCTACAGTGGCAGTTAGGAGAAAGAGAAAAAACATTAGACAAATACTCTCCATTCTAAAAATAGAAAAAATTACAAATCCTCCCACTCCAAGAGTTGTTGAAGTTTAGGGTCACTGAATAAAGTGGACATATATGCAGTACTTGGCGATGAGGAGAAGGAGGAAATGGAAAAAATCATGGCTGATAAGAAGAAACCTCTATAAGAATACACCATGCATTCATTTGACGCCCAAGACTTCATGAGTATGACAAATATGCGTGAGTGGTACGTGGATAATGTAAGTTTACTTTTGCTAACCTAGCCTTCCAATCTACTCCATGAAGAAGAAGTTATGCAACAGATGTGTAATCCGTTCCAACAGCTGGGTATTTTTTTGCAACATAATACACATCTGTTGTATAAGTGGCGTTAGCTGGGTAATCTGCGAACTGAATCAGAGGACCCTCTGCAACAGAAATTTTTCACTGTGTTTTTCTTATTTACAATTACTAACCTATTTAAAAATTATCTTCTTATACCACAGTATGTTGATAAAATTCTATGTACTGTGAGGGGCAAGCAATTAGCATACCCGGATGCTTATGATGTTGCTGATAGGATAATGGACCTCAACTTCTACAACAATTTCAAGGATAGGTATGATGATCTCCATAGGCGAGCTGGTACCGGTGGCCAGAGATTTGATAAATTAGTTTCTACGTTCGAATGGGATGAAGACATGATTAAATATGTTAGAGGGAAAAGGCCATATCCACACAGTAAGAGTTGGACCAAGGCAAAGAAAATCCTTCCAGTCATGAACCTGGAAGTCAAACATTTTCTCGTTGTTGAGATACTACTTGATGAGGAAAAAATTAAGGGTTATGACTGCAACTTACCTGTTTTCAATGAGGATATATTTTTAACCCACGTATATCCACTCTTAAAGTTGTTCTCAAAGTTGTTGACGCAGAGTAAGCTGATGGATCATTTGCCGGCGGAAATCTTGATGAAGGAATCATGAGATTTTGAAGGTCGAAATAAGAACATCCACCTTCAATAAAATAAAATGATGCAGTGTGTGGGCCATACTCGTTTGCATATACCGAGTGTTAACTGATCGGCACAGAAATATCCGATGTGTGCGACGCCGTTGTGGGAAAGTGTAACACCTCAATTTTCTAAACCAGAATGCTACATGGTGCTTATGACCCCGAAGGACCACAGACTAACCCATGACAAATATCTGTACCTGTACACTGCATAATATATATGTAATAATTCAGAAAACATGAACTTTTAGGCCATATGGTTCAACTGAATAAGGAATCTATCAAAACATAACATCCGTGTGGGTGAAAATACCCAAAACAACTGAAGTCTGAAATAAATCTGAACTAAATCTGAAAGCCTCTAAGTACTGTCTGAATAAGGAGTTGAAGGAACATGTCTCCAACTAACTCCATAAACAAAAAAAACTAACTGAAATAATAAATGAATCAGATCATATAGTCCTCGAATGAAGAGGACTTACTGCAACTCTGTATACCGGATCGCGACTGATACTGTTGGTCTGGAACTTGTGTCTCTGAACCTATGGTGTAACATGAAAAGAAAGCACCATAGCGCAAATGTGTCGGTACAACTGAAGTACTGAGTATACGAGTGAGGTAGGCTAAATGCAAAGGGTTTACATGCATGAACAATGCTAACTGACTGACTGATATGAACGTAAGAGTACAAATATACATACATAGTAACTGAGATCGTGAGTATGTGATATCTAGATCTGTACGCTAATACATGGTTTACTGATAACTGACATGACTGAAACTGTAGTTCTAATAACATGGGCGACTGTGTCTGACAGTCTTGAATCTGGTGGAACTATATGAGTTCCGTACTATAACTGAATTTGACTGTATTTGACAGTCCTAGTATACTAATATCTGAAGAACTATCTGAGTTCTTTTACTGAGACTAAGTCTGAAACTATGGGAGGTAGTTGTTTAATCGACATGCCCCATCTGTGCCATTATAGATAAGCTGAGGTTCAATCTCTTCCCAGACTAGAAGGGTGTCAATACGGCGCCACTGGTAAGAACAACGTGTGAGCAACCCTTATATAACAGGTAACTCTAGTGAGAACGGTGAGAACCCTCATATAACAGGTTAAGCCACCTCATCCACCCTCATATAGCAGGCTACGATGTCTCAACCTATGTTGACTACATAGTTCAGGAATGCAAGGATGACTGCAAAGAATCATACCCTCATATAACAGGTGAGTTTCCATCCTTGGGTTCACTCGGTGCTAACTCCTACTCCCATCTGAAGAGACTAATCATAATTTACTGACTATGCATGGACTGAGTAACCGACTTTCGTTAACTGACAGAATAGTACTACTATCTGAGAATTTACTAAAATCATGAGATTTCTGAGGTTTCCTGAGTCACATGAATGACTGAGTTCTATAGATCATGGATTGACTGAGATTATCGTGACAACATGCCATGACTCTAGGAAACACAGCTATATTTTTTGGGTACGAATACCCCCAGGACTCGATAGAAGAAAACTGACACACATGACATGACTTGATCACAAGATTGTAATCCACAATTCATAATATCATAAGTAGGGAATAATATACCATATGTAGTTTTCAACATCTTGTGCATAGTAGGGAGTGCTTGGAATATATATATCATGTACATATTATATCACTCAATTATCATAAATGCTTCATACCACAACAATAGCAACAAAACAATGGCATGGAACTCATATTGAATTGTATAGTTAACATGGACTTGTCATGTAGATAATATGGGTCCATGTATACATGAAAGTCCTAGCATTCTAAGTATTTTATCAAACACCTTGCATCCACTCTTTAAAGCATAGGTGTGTTCATAAATTTACATCACATTAAACCACCTAAATTCATGGGTTCCAACTACATGATCAAAACCTTCATGAAAATTCATCAAATCACTACTCTATAGCATAACCACAACCATCAACATGAATACAATCATATCACCACAAAACATTCATGATTTAGTATTTAAAGATTGATTCTTGAACTCCACGGACGAAAGAAATCTGTGGATGAATACTAGGCATACCTTAGATAGAAGATCCATGAAAATTAATGGTGAAATCCTTTGAATCTTGAAGCTCCAATGAAAACCCTATAGGGTTCTTGAGAGAATTTTGAGAAAAGAGAGTATAATGTGGTTGGATTGGGCTAAATTATGTGTTTATGGAATATATAGGGGTGGAAAGATGACCCAAATACCCCTTTAGATGCGTCATTTAATTTCTATGAAAATTACCCAATTTGGGCCCCCGGCGCAACGCGGAGACATCGCATTGTAACCCATTTGTGACCTGGAAACTCACCGTAACGCGCTGGAATCGCGAAGAGACACTGGAAATTAACAAACATTATTTTGGCTTACGGTGGGACGTTCCACTGACTGAAATGACGTTGCTGAAACTTTAAATCGCCATAACTTCTTCACCGGGTGTTCGATTTAGGCGAATTTGGTATCGATGGAAATCTTATTCAATTATATACAATTTGGAGGGTATAAATTTGCCAAAATACCACCTATAAATAAAGTTATTCTCATTCAAAGATGACCTATGTGAAATCACACACAAAAACTTGGTGGATTCAAAAGTTCTTAGCTTGGCTTACTCTAAGTGACTCTTATGAACATTCTTAACACATCATAAGATATATTATCACTAGGATACTAATCCTAATTCATGTACTCAAATATGAATCATAGCCTAGGAGGTTTCATGTGTAGGAACAACGGTTTAATTTTTAGCTTAGAAATATATGGGGTATTACAGAAAGATGCAAGAGGTCTGGGCTTATAGGTCTTGTGAAGGTTGAATTTTTATAATGCCACAGATTATCTATTTGTTGTAATAAATATAATACCTATTATGATAGATTGATTATCTATTGGAATAGGTTGGTCATCTATTGCATTATACAGATGTTTTCCAGTCTGTCTCAACAGATATACAATCTATTGCAACATATAATCTATCTATTACAACTGATAGCTAATCTGTTGGAACAAATCAAAAAAGTAGGAAGACTTGTTATATAATTTTCAGCAGATAACCTAACTAAATGGTTGAAGCCGATGTATAAAGAAGAATATGTACAAAGACAGAGACGAATACGATAATAATTTTTTATTTCAGGCCACTTCACTTTACATAAAGTGGCAATTTTTAGTCTAGCAAAAGCTGAATTTTAATCATACAACAGATTGTCTATCTGTTGTAACAGATATAATAACTATTGTGATAGATTAATTATCTGTTAGAATAGGTTGGTCATCTGTTGTATTATGCAAATGTTTCCAGTCTGTCTATCGCAACAAATATATAATTTGTTGTAATATATAATCTATTTATTGCAACTGATAGGTAATCTGTTGGAATAAATTAAAAAAGTAGGAAAACCTGTTATATAATTTCCAACAGATGACCTACATGTTGCAACATATATCTAAATATATTTGATAAGATATGTCTTCTATTGCAGCAGATGTATTATTTGTTGCGATATTTGAATCTAGTATTTTATTTCAATTAACATGTTTAAAACTAAGGATTAAACTATATTTATAGACAGCATAAAATAAATCGAAGCCTTCGAAAATTACATGAAATAACTCAACAGATAAATGAAATGTAAAAATATCATAATGGATACAAATGATCTACTCTACAAATAAATCAACAAGTTAAATCAAGGAGAATAGACTATTACATTGACAGACTCAAGCTACAAAGATTTACTTAATATTGACAAGTTGTTCATCATCTGGTGCTACGGAATTCGGCTTTGGTCATCGTGGATCTTTATTGTCACTTGAGTACAGCTTCTGAGCTTTCGTTTCTTCGTATTTCTAAAAAAATCAGCATATCTTTTGTGGAGTAATCCTGCATCAAGTTCATCATTTGGTACTTGTAATCCATTGCTCAGATACTCGACATAAGCAGCAACAAAAAGACCGCAATCCCTGCATTTTAAAAAATAGATAATCCATATCTTGCAGTTCATGTAAACGTTGTGAAATTTATGAAATGAAACTAAATCATGACACTTATACTTACAAGCTACCAATGGTTTGTTGAGAAATTCCTTCAACATATTTTACATCAAATGGATTACCCATTTTATCCTGATATGCTTCAATCGTCGACCAATCAGTACGAACCTTTTGGTCCAAAAAGTTACTCATATAGAGGTAAGTAGATAATATTTTGGTCAACTTTTGTATCTCAGGCGACGACCCGAAACATCTTATTCACGACATCGAGTCATAAACTCAGATGCGCCTCCCCTTTAGAATGATGACAGCCAACACCCAGTGGAATTCATCACCACAATTGATTGGGATGTACACTTCGTCAACCAAATGCCAAGGTAAGTCATCTGAAATGTTAAAACCTTTGATGATATTGATTAAGCATTTCTTATTTCGGAAAACTTCCGGTTGTTGTTAACAATACCTATCGTAGGCATTATTGATGTAAACTTTGTATAAATAATTATCTGTCTTGTATCTGTATTGTTCTTGTGTTTGCAACTTGGTCTTCTTTCAGTGGTAGTAAAAAATGACATTGATGTGTTGCACATATTATCAAATATTTTAGATTATGTGATGAAAATATTAATACGCAAATGTAATTAAATAAAGTATGAATTAATAGTAATATGTATGGCATTTAAACCTCATTATTCCAGTAAGTTTGGGGCTGTGACAATAAATAGAACCAATTCTTCGTTCTGGGATGGGCAACAAAGTCGAACATATCAAAACCAAGACACAATTCGTTCACTATGTAGTATTCGTCATTTTGTTTTCTACATGATGATTTATATGTCTTAATGTCATGTTCTTACAACTAGAATTGTATAAATCAATATCTTTAAAATTGATTTATGTACTTATCGGCGTGATGCTTTAACAACCCATCGGCAATCCATTCTGAGTTGTTGTTGATCAACTTTGTTAGTTTTTTTAGAGCCTCGTCTGAGATGTTGAACCATTCAAATAGGTAATTCTTTCGTTCTCTCGATCTGACAGGCTCCACTTTTTCTTCTTCTATGGAAGCAGTTGATGGATTATCAACTGTGATATAATGCTCTTCAGCAGTAGCTTCTGTTGTGACATCCATCTGAAAATCTAGAATTGTCAATGCTAATTACAGATATACAACAGATTATCCATCTGTTGCAATAGATGAGCCTTATATTGCCACTGATGGATCATCTGTTGAAAAAAATTTGAATAGATAACCCATCTGTTGCAACATAAGATCTGTTGGTATAAATTAAAATAGTACAAAAACCTATTTGATTTGCTCAAACAGACGAACATATATTGCAACAGATAAAACATTTGATGCAACAGGTTAGACAATAATTACAATAGATGTATATATCTGTTTGATAATTTTCAGCAGATGTATCATCTGTTGAAACAGATATGCGCCTATTTGATTGTTGGAACAGATGATATACATTCATATTCTTCAGCTCATCCTGCTCTCCTGTGGCCTTTGTACATTGAACAACGGTGCAAGACAAAGACAGAGGCAGAGGTGTTGCAATTTTGCTTTTTTAGATGCTTGATGATGCTTGAGAATATTTTTCCTTCTCCTCTTAGCCACCTTGATCTCTAGTGGAGTGTATGGATATATAATCCTCTTTGATAGAATGACACCCCTCTTAGATGTCATTTCTCTTACAGAAGCAGTTAGTGAATTAATAGCATTAATCACTCCATCATGTTTTGCCTTGCAGTCATAATATTTACATGCAGAACATTCGCTAGATGTGGCAAAATCTGGAGAAAAATTTGTATAACCAGTATGATCATAATCATAATGGCTTGTTGTTTCAAAAACTGTAAGAGGAGCATCATTAGCCCCAACAGCAGCACCACTACTACTACCATCATCAACTACAACAAGCCCACCCTCCAAAAATTATTTTTCTTGTAATGATTGTTGCTCCAAACAACCCCATTTTTATTCTATCAACAACCTTAGGATCCGATAAAGTTTGCACAGACCGTAAAGTAAGAAAAAATGGTATCTTCAACTCCCGATTGGTCGGAACAAGCCACGAATGGACAATCTAAAATCAATCAGTACATATATTAGAATGATGATGAAATCATTTAAAATAATCATTAATTAAAATAAAAAAATTGATTAGAATTAGACTACTACTTCCTTCGGGGGATTGAAAAGATCTAGAAATTTTGCATTTTTATCAGTTTTGGCCAACAACCATCTCAGGATTCTTGGACAGGAAACTTCTTCCTGGTAGTTCACTTGTTTTCTCAAATAAGGAATGACTTCAAATGCCCAAGCCTATAACATAATGCCAATAAATCAAAAGCATTATTGAATAAAAAATAAATGAATCATATCATAATAAAAGAAATATTTACCATGAAAGCCCATGGATAGCCATAAAAGTTGACTGTCTTTGGCGTTAACGGAGTCAATAAATATTTGACAGTCATTTTGAAGCTTTCATAACCCCAAGGATAGCTGTTAAATGCCTCAAGATCCTAGGAGAGATTTATTAAACCGAGTCTTATGTTGTTGTTAACGTCTCTCGCCCAAAGAATATTATGTACAAACCAAACCAAGCACAATGATTACTTGTGCTTCTTTGAAAGTCCTTTACCTTTCAACGCTTTTATCAAATTTTTGTTTTTGAAGCTTGGACCAATAATGGACACTAGGTCATCACGATCACTCGACTTACCTTTGCCTTTTCTGGGTGTGCGGGGTGATTTTTTTGGGTCAGAGTAGGTATAACTTGAGAAGGAGAAGAAGGATAGCATTTTAGTCAAGTAACTAAGGCAAACTCCTTGCAACCAAAACAAACAGGCATACCATAGTAGTTTATCCACACCTCATCCATCTTATATTTGTTTTCATACATAAACCTACGCTTGAGAAGATCATATACCATTTTTATCTGGAATGAGCATTGTTATCCTCCGGCAAATCAAGATATTGCCCAAAGCAGCTTTCCCTGAAATAAAAATCTAATTTTAATTCTCAAAGTATTTTTTGAAGGCGTCGAAAGATTTTTCCATAGCTGACTTAACCACGAAATCACCTGTTAAATCTGTGGCACCAACGCACTGCATTCTCACAGGATAACTATCAATACTTAAGGTTTTGACAAACTCTTTGGCGGAAGGTCTATTAGAATTTGGATTATCTCTTTTAAAATATTTCTCCTCCATGTATTCATTATCTTCTGCTCCTAATTGCGATAATGCTTGTAAAGCAAGCTCATAGAGCGGTGGACATAGCCTAGCTGCTTCCCTTGCTCCTTTACTTGAACTTGGTTCGGTTTCTTTTCTTTTAGGAGCTATATTGTCTTAAATTAACAGGACCATAATATAGATTATAATTGATTAATGCATCGTTAAAAAGGATAACAGTAAATCGAACATGCTCAACAGTAAAATAACAGTTCCAATAGACCACACATCTATTGCACCAGGTATGTTATCTGTTGCAAAATATAATCGACATATTGCAACGGATGAGTAAATCATTGGAAATAATAAAAATAGATCACTAATCTGTTGCACCAGGTAGTTTATCTGTTGCAATATATTATTGAAATGGATGAGTAAACCGTTGGAAATAATAAAAACAAATCACTAATCTGGTGCACCAGGTAGTTTATCTGTTGTAATATATAACCAACTTGTTGCAGTAGATGAGTAATTCATTGGAAACAGTAAAAACAGATCACTAATCTATTGCATTAGGAAGGTTATCTATTGCAACATATAATCAACTTGTTGCAACTGAGGAGTAATCCATTGGAAATAGTAAAAATAGATCACTCATCTGTTGCACCAGGTAGGATATTTGTTGCAACATATAACCAACCTGTTGCAATGGATGAGTAATCCATTAGAAACAATAAAAATAGATCACTCATTTATTGCACCAGATAGGATATCTGTTGCAGCATATAACCAACCTGTTGTAGCGGATGAGTAATCCATTGGAAACAATAAAAACAGGCCACATATTTATTACACCGAGTAGGTTATCTGTTGCAGCCTGTAAACAACTTGTTGCAGCAGATGAGTAATCCATTGAAAATAATAAAAATAGATCACTCATCTATTGCACCATAAAGATTATCTGTTGCAATATATAACTAACTTGTTACAACGGATGAGCAACCCATTAGAAATAATAAAAATATATCACTTATCTGTTGCACCAGGTAAGATATCTGTTGCAGCATATAACCAACCTATTGCAGCGGATGAGTAATTCATTGGAAATAATAAAAATAGGCCACACATCTATTGCACCAGATAGGTTATTTGTTGCAGCCTATAAACAACCTATTGCAACTGATGATGAATTCATTAGAAACAATAAAAATAGATCACTTATCTATTGCAGAATGAGTTATCTGTTAGATTTTTTCTAAACAGAAGAGTCGTTTGTCACAACAGATCAATGATCAGTTAGATTGTTCAACTGTTGCATTAGATTTTCATTGTTGCATCAGATTTACATCGATTGCATCAAATGGTTCGTCTGTTGCATCAAATGGTTCATCTGTTGCATCAAATGGTTCATCTATTGCAATACCATTTTTATCAAAAAATATACCAAATCAACCCAGCAACACCAACACAACAGACACACACTAATAACATCAACGGTGACCAAAAATACCAACAAATTGAATCAACAGTTCGACAACAAGAAGAAGAAATGTCAGAAATTAGGATTTTATTCAGTCCACATTTCAAATTTAAGAAAGAAATATTGAAATTGTTAACCAATACAAGAAATTGGCTCAAGTTCCTTTGTTTCTTCATAACTAAAAAGACATAGCTTTTTACCCGTGAAAGAAGAAATAAAAGGATGAAGAACTCGAAGTTGTTATCGCCGGAGAAGTCTTCACGTCGATTGACGGTTGAAAGTCAAAAATGAACTCACCCGATTATTTGTTGAAGTCACTGGGGATTGAAGGGAGAAATTTTACAGAACTGTTGGTTGGGAGAGAGTTGAGAGAGCTGACGATCGAGAGAGGAGAGAGACTGGTTGATTTGAATTAAAGAGGGGTATGGGTTGGGTTGATTTGTATTTTTTAAAAAATTAAAAAGTTTTGAAAATATTAATCAAGTCCACAATTAACTTAATCAAGTTTCTTAATTATGTTTAACCCTTTAAGTTGGTCAATGTCACTAATCTTTCATTCAAGATTTAAAAGACACCTTTCCTTCAATTTTTTCTAGTCTCTTGTCAGTTGTTACTTTTTATCTCATTTCCTTATACATATTTTCTTTTACTTCAACAAGTAATATTATTTGGTGTTCTAGAGCAAAAATCTAAACATATTAAAATAGTAAATAAAAGAAACTAAATTATATGCAAAAAAACAAAGAGTATAGATATATAACTTAATCAAGTAAAATAGAAAAAAAAAATTAACTATTATTTAATTTTATTTATGATAACTAGTTTAGTATACGTGCGTTGTACGTGCGTCTCGTGTCAAATAATAAAATTTATGTAAAAAGAATAAAATTATTAAAACATAGCGATCGATGTTAAATTAAATAATATAATTATTTAAAGGACCTAATTAAGTGTTGCTTTTCAAATATGTTATTGTCTATTGTGTCTCACTTGATCTTTTATAAATGATTTATTGATTTGATTTTTTTGTCGCTTTGACTATTAGCACTGTACATGAGGTAATATATAATTTAGGATAACAATGAATTATGAATATACTAATAAAGGAAGAGACTTGAGAAGGGTTAATATCTTCAAACATTCAAAACTTGGGTTAGAATATATGTAAGAAGATCCAAATTAATTACACATGTGAAATAACTACTAAGTTAATATTCAATACCAAGAAATATATCAAACAAAATTATTATTAAGATAAAAAGTATGCATTTTACAAATACCATTTCCTCCGATGAATTTGGATATCTTTTTCCCCACAAATTAACTTCATAGGCATCTTAAGCAACAAAAGAACTTGATTTTTTTTATGATCAGTAACAAATTCTAAAATATTGACAATATTATGGTCAAACACAATTTCAACTCTATTTTTAACTTCAAAAGTACCAAATAAAGTAAATATGATTTTGATTTTCATGGCTAAAGGGATCCTTAATATTATCGTATGAATAACATTGGAAGAAATTGTCTTTAATTTCTCCAAGACACTTTTCCTTTCCTCGATCTTCTTTACAAACAAATAAGTGCCCCAAACTTCAACTATAGTTTTTAGAGAGTGATGCATTTTTGAAAGCACATAAAGTGAAGAGCGGTAAGAAACTTTTGTGATACAATTAATGGCTTCATATTCATTCATTTGTAAGTTCTTCGTAAAAATTCCTGTCTTGATTGTTATGATAACACTACTCCCCGGACGAATCCAATCACGATCATCAAGCAGTGCATTTAACTGGCTTTGATCATCCAAATTATCTTGGATGAAGAAAATTTTGTTCTGTCAAAATCCTTCTTTGATCAATCTAATACCCTCATCAAAATTATATAATTTGATTTTTAAGTTTAACTTAGGGTCACTATTAAGAGATGGTATCTCTTTATTCTTCGTGAATTCAAATTTTATGGCATGCACTAATGGTCTATTCAAATTTATTACATTGACATACACCCGCGGTCTGTTCAAACTCATGATGGCAAATTATCAAATTATCTTAATATAAAGAGTATATATGTTTAATACAACATGATTACCTGATTTTTTTTATTTCTTAGATGTTTCTATAGATTCCTGTATCCAATACTTTGTATTTGAAAAGAAAAAGGAAGAAGGGCCAGAGCTATTTAAGTTTTGAGTTACACATTCGTCCTATCATTATCCAGTAATCCTTCAAAAGAAGGATATTAGACAAACATGAACTATTTTGGGGCCATAGAACTAAATATCCACTGAAACATATAAAATATTCCATATAATTTTTAGCTATATAAATGTTTTTCTCAATAGTATCCATTATCTTGAGTATATTTCCAGGCCAAACACAAAAGTTATTCATAAATAATAGCTTTTCTAGCACTCTCAGAATGTCACATATTCCTTACAAGCAATTATACAGACAACAGAGAAGTAGAGACTTTTAATCAAGACAAGGATAAAGTGTGATTAATTACTTTTGATGTGAAGCATAAATTTATCTTCTAAAAATCTATTAAAATAGGTTTGAACATATAATTTTAAAAAGTAACAATGAATTCAGTACGAATAACCTTAAAGATTGAGTCCATAGAGTTTAAATTCTAGATTGACCGCTGATGTTTGATCAACAGCACAAATTAAAGTCAACCATAATCTCATCCTATTGTAATAAATAAATAAATTTTGCTTGATCAAAATAATCTCAAATATAAAAAAGCACGCACAAACATATTATCAAGGAAAGAAAGGCATTGACAACATTGTATATAGTCCCACTAACTTGTTTAGAGCATATTTCAGCTAGTGTCCCTTTACACTTTAATCTTTAAATCAACATATCTTCCTTCAAGCTTTCAAGCATCCCTACATGCATACAAAAATTGTCAATAACCCATACAGATATAATTAAAGTAAAATATGATATTAAGTGATAAGAAGACTATCGTCTCTTCGTGTCTCCATTTTTCTTTTGTTGCATTAACGTGGTGTAATGATACTCTTAACTTAGAGGTAGTACTATTTGATGTGAGATTAGTACAGTTGAATAACACATGCAACTGGATGTACTTGACGTGAGATTCATTCTTCCACTTAAGGTCCCAAAAACAGTATCATTACTATCTATGACGATGAAATCAAACATCTCATCTGATTCCAAAATCCCACCTAGAGGACCCGGGTGAAACTTGAGGATGATGATGCTCTATCTCTGTTATTATTGTTAGAGCAATCATTAATGCTTTTAGGGCTTTCCTCAAATAACCATAGAAAAGTGCGAGAAACTGAACTTCGATGAAGAAAAAAAAGTGTGAGAGGTTGAAAAAGCATACCCAAAGTATAATGGTGATGTTGGTTTTCTCTCCTTATACACATATAAAGAGTCCTTAAATAAAGAAATATTTGTACACAATATTAGTTGGTTGAAAGTCCTCCATGTTCAGAAAAAACATCGCTATCTCTATGTTCTCTCCTTAAATAGAATGTACAAAAAAAATTCAATCATTATAAACAATTTTATTTTAAGATCAACCTATGCGAACTAAATTTACCTGAGTCAAAATCTTCCAAAAATAAATTTTTTTATCTCCGTAAGACAACTTTCTTTTGATTAATGGCTTTCTTGAGATTATCTTTTAAGAGATGCACTCTGAAATTGCATGAGAACTATATGAAGATCGGAGCTTACTTCTTGAGAAATCCAGCCTCATGCCCATCGGGATTATAGACAAGACGACTCCAGAACTTTTATTTGCTCTGTAATTTTTAAACTTAATTCTTATATGGTAACCAATATTAATAATAATACACATGTTGAGTTGAATATTTTAAGACCCATATATTTTAGGATTCATATATTTTATGTATTTTAGGACTCTTTATTTTTTCCATATTTATTTTATCATGAGTCTTTTCATTATTTTAGGAGTCCTTAATTTAATAAAATAATAATTTAATGAAAAACGTGAGAAGCCAATTTTGTCTATTGCAATATATTTTAATGAAAGACAAAAAGTTTAAATCACTTTTCAAAGGGTTTTCATACTTTTAATATATTATAGATTTGATGTAGATAAGTTTATGAAATATAAGAGTTTATTTAGAACTCTTTCATTGTGGATTTCTGTTTTTAAACTAACTAGTTAAATCACGCGTGCTTCACACGTGTAATCTTTGATTATTTAAAATTAGACTATTTTATTTATTGCGGAGATTTTTAATAAAGTACAAAACATTTAAGTTACTTTTTAAAGATCCTTCACACTTTAATATAACTAGTCAAGTGTACGTTCTTTGCACGTATGTATAGCGATATTAATAAGTGTATATAAAAAAAAAATTACTATTATTTATATTGAACAATATACTTGATCCGCCTTCAAAAATTCCACTATTATGAATCAGATTCATTTAAAGTCACTTTAGACTAATTTCTTGATAGAGAAAAGCTTACCCTTCTAAAGATCTTTCATTTCTCCCTTTCCATACCACTCACGTCAAGACAAGTAAAATCATATTCCATGTCATGTGTCTTCTCATGCAAGATTGATAATTATAAATTATGAAACAAATATCTGAATAAAAAATTTAAAAAAAAAATAATACGTTGAAATATCAATTATTTAATATCACACTTTGAAAGAAAAATATATTTTAGAGTCTTGATGACGATACCAAAACATAAATCGAGTTATGCAAATTATCCCTAATGTCCATCTCTAACAACCTGATGGAAGAATGAAATAGGTTATAAATTTAGTTTGCTTACTTATGAAATCTCTAATCCCAATTTTATTTTGTCTTCTAGCCAACTAATGACTTTATTTGATACTTGTTTGACACTATGATTTGTTTGTTATCATGACAA
Organism: Capsicum baccatum var. pendulum; assembly: GCA_030864225.1. Taxonomy (NCBI): domain Eukaryota; kingdom Viridiplantae; phylum Streptophyta; class Magnoliopsida; order Solanales; family Solanaceae; genus Capsicum; species Capsicum baccatum. The sequence continues at coordinate 53,930,775 of CM061561.1, forward strand.
ATCACAATTTTCACTTTATTTTTCTCTTAATAGTTTTTTTATGAAGTATGATTCTGACAAAAGAGTATCAACTTGAATTATTCCTTAATAAGAACTATAACTAACATGAATAAGAAATAAAATTTAGAACAAGAAAAGCACACCTTAAACTCATTCGTAATCGGTATGAAGACTCGTTCGCACGTTTTACACAAATCTTTCTTCATCTGCACAAACATATTAAATAATCAATCAATAATGATTTATTTACAGACGGAATAATTCAAGATTATGAAAAACAAAATCTTAAAAGTTAAAGAATATTCAATTTTTGGTAAGCTTAATTTAAACCAACAACGGAAGAATATAAACTTATTTTGAAGGTAAATTTAAACAACAACAAAAAAAAGCAACAACGGAACAACAACAAACTTATTTTGTTGTTAATAGATATAGATTTTTACATCTTGCTGTAAATATTTTACTTCCTGAGTGATAATTAATAGTATTAATAACTTTAATTCAGATATAAATTATAGTACAATCAGAATAGAATATTACACAGAAATTAGTAAATAAGCAACTACTTTAGAATAAAATGATAGACTACGAGTATTTAAAATACTGGAAACAAAATATGGAAGAAATAAGATTAATAGAAATACTCATGAAAGACAATTTAATTGAATATTTTGAAACAAAAGATATAGAATATTTAGAATACCTTCAAAATAATATACAAGAATTACAAAGACTAACAGAAAAAATTAAAGAATATTACAGTAAAGCATTTAATCAATTACCATCTAATCACCCCTCAAGATATGAACATTAATAAAATTAAAATAAATACACCAAAAATAAAAATGTTTAGAGAAGTTAAGAAATATCCACACACAACTAAAAATAGATCCATTAAAGCTATAATAGATTTATTTTAGTTACCCGATTTATCCGCACCCCTCTACAATTGGTATCAGAGCCAATGTTGTTTAAAGTTATCGGAAGTAGTATATATTTGGATTTATTTGATTAATTTATTAATTATGATAAAATTAGATTTAGATATCCACCAAAATATTCTAAATATTGTTTAGATGAATAACGTACATATATATTGTAGTATATGTTTTACTTAAAGTAGTACATATATATTGAATGGTGCGTATATTTGTGTATATATCTTCTATAGATGTGTATGTTTAATGTATACATGTGTATATGTTTTATAAATTAGTATACAACTATATATATATTGTACTATATATATATATATTGTAGTATATATTTTATTTAAAATAGTACATATATATTGAATGATGCGTATATATGTGTATATATCTTCTATAGACATATATATTTAACATATACATGTGTATATATTTTATAAATTAGTATATAACTCTCTCTATATACTTATATATATTGTAGTATATATATGTTGTAATATATGTTTTATTTAAAGTAGTATGTATAGTCGTATATATTGAATGTTACGTATATATTTGTAATTGTATATGTGTATATATTTTTAAATTCTAATGTAGTATATACTATATATATAGTGTATATATATTATTTAACGTATTTAAAATGTATATAGGTGGATATATATAGTGTATATTGGAATTTTCTTTTTGATCGGGTTTGATCGATTTTTTAACTAGGTTTAGGTGGATTAGACCGGGTTGGATTAAGTGGGCCGAGTCAGGAATGTTTTTAAAAATTTTACTGTTTGACCTAGAATCGGCCCGGCCCACTTAAATCCAACCCAGCCCGACCCACGTAACACCTTAAGTTATATGAATCCTTCAATACCCGTATTGCATTGAAACAAAAATGGATGTAGTTGTGTGATATATAACAAATTTTATCTATTCATATAGAGTATGTTAACTGCCCATAAACTAAGAATCATAGGGTGCTTAGTTGTTTAGTTTCAGTCGTGCACATGTAAACAATCTTATATATAGCATATATACATACATAATTGCATAAGTATTAGAAAATTTTTCTTTTGTACGAGATATGTTTATGGAATAAAATATTAGGCACTTGTAGAATTTGGATATAGTTATTTTGGTTCAATATCTTTTCAATTACTTATTGTACATTTGATTTCTATATTCAGCACGCCAAACTCCTTTTTGTGCCTCTTATCCTGAGTGTTAGCTGATAAATTGTCCCACTCATAAACTATACCCGCCCCTATCCATTTAACATAGCTTTACGACATACAATGTAGTAAATGATATACTAAATAGATATGAATACAGGTGCAATATTAGCCAGTATTATTTGATATGCATCAGCAAACAGAATAAATTAGGAGCTAGAAAGAAACAAAAATATATAAGAAGCCTAATGAATTATAGAATGATAATCAAATTCACTTTATAAAAGTAAGGACAAATGAATCGAGCAACTTTCAATTATATTGACTTTCTGTCACACCCCTTTTTTAACGCGTACTCCAAAAACATGAAATATTTTTTTAAGTTCGAAAGGGTTTTATTATTTGAGTGACAAGAAAATGAAAATTTATTTCGAAAAGGATTATTTGCATTTTTTATTCAGAGTCGCCACTTGGCATAATCCGGTGTGCCAAGTCACCTTTGGAAAATCCTTTTCGAAAATCATTTGACTCTTAAACCGGTTTGCGAACAGAGATTCCGGCTAAGGAATTCTGTTGACCGAGGGGAAGGTGTTAGGCACCCCTCAATCCCGTGGTTCGACCACGGTCGCTTGGTGAAGTGTATCGACTATTTTGGCATTATGAAATGTATAAATCACACAAAAGAACACAAAATAACAAAACAAGACAGTCCAAAAACATAAAAAATTCAGTCCAATTATACAGTCCGAAAATAGAAAAGAACTAAAAATAAACCTACGCTAATCCTAAACTAATGCTTTACCCGACGCCTCGGGCCTTCATCGCGGACGTCCTCCGGGTACAAGGTACTTCGGGGCATTCCCCGGATAAATCTATACAAATCCTTCGGGGCATTCCCCGGCCAAATGAGTACAATTTGAACTTCCGTGCAATAAAGTAGAAATTATCATTCAAGCACATATTCAAAATACTTCAACAAATTGTTATTCCTAAATTTGCCTACCCGACCTACGTTTGCCTATGCGTTCTCGACTAACCATGATACTATCACTAAATTGATAATTACACGTGAAAGTACAAATAACGACGAATCAAAACAACAACAAATCAAAATTAATCCTAATTCACTTTAACGATTTTTAAACCCGCGCCCCGAATTCCATTTAAACCACATGATTAATGCATGCTTCGATTTTTCAATCACATCTCATAATCCAAAACCAACATCAAACACAACACACATAACGAGGATTCAAACCAAACACACCACAAATAAATCATTCACACCCACAACATCAATAAGAAGTCGAAATAAATTAAAGATTCGGTTAGAAGAAATGGACCTCGATGAAATTGATCCTTGTCGATAATAAAGAAATCCGAAGACCAAAATACTCGACCGGAGAACCTCACCACGAGCAAACCAAACTCGGTATTAGAATAATAACCGGACAACTCCAAAACGTAGATCGGGATCTGGGGAGTTCCGGTGACGGAAAAACGGGCGAAGATCTAGCGGTTTGACCGAGCCGACGTCGGAGATCCGGCGAGTTTGGTCCGATCGCCGAACCGCGGCGGATCTGGTCGGATCTGGACGACGCGCTGTGGTGGGGATCTAGGCGGTGACGAAGATAGTGACAACCGCGGATCTGGCGGCGGATCTAGCGGTTTGATCGAGAGCCGGCGTCGATTGGAATAAAGGCAGCGATGGGCTGACTGTCGGATCTGGCCGACGCGCCGCGGTACTAGCACCGGTAGCCGCTGGTTGTTCGCCGAAAAAGCCGGATCTGATGGCGGCGCGGCTGACGACGGGAGCAGCGACGACGGTCGTGCTGTTGACAATGGAGACCGGTGCTGGTCACTGACGGCAGGAGCCGACAGATCCGAGCGGAGATGGCGTCGGTCAGAGCTCCGATCGGTCGCTGAGTTTTTTTTTTTTTTTTTTTTTTAGTTTTAGGGAGAGAGATGGTATAGAGAGGGGAAAGAGGGTGGTATTGTGGTTACCGGAGCTCCGGTCGACGGTGAACGGAGTTTATAAGAGAGGAAGAGAGAGTAGAGTTTTAGAGAGAGAGAGAGTCTTGAGAGATGTTTTTTTTGATTTGTTACTACTGTTCCTCCCCTCATTTGTGTATGTGAGTATGTATATGTATTCTTTTTTGGAAGTCTTTTTTTTGGGATAAGAAAAAGAGAGGGGGTGGGGTAGCATGGGGGTAGTGGTGAGGTGGGGGTAGGGTATGGGTTGTTAGAATAGATAAAATTTGTTAGTTGGTTGTTTTGTCCTTTTGTGCGGAGGTTATCATATGGGGTAGTACACATGGTAAGACGAGGGTAAAAATGGATAACTTGAGTTTTCGGGAGGGACAAAATTAGGTGTCTACATCATGCCCCCTTTGAATGCAAACACGCAGTGTTTTCAGACAAAGAAGTAGACAACGAGACAGAATTTTGTCCCGACCATTATTCAAAGGAAGAAACAGAAGAAAGAAGGACTATCGGGTTTTGAATTAGGACAACCTACCCAACCAAGTTACGAGAGGATCGAGTGACAAGTATCTCAACTTTTGGAAGGCGGTGGACTATACCGAGTTGGAGAGTCGAGTGAGGTTCCATCGAGGTTCCGGTCCGCGGCTCTGTTATTACATCAGAATGAAAATTACAAGTTAAAACATAAACGAAATTACAAAAATCCTATCTAAACAGCTTCTGTTGGTTCTTGACTCGACTTTCATCACCCTATTCTTCAGGCGGGCTCCTGACTTGCAATTTCTTCCAACTTGTTGCTTGACTTTCGTTTCTTCACCCTATTCTCCAGGCGGGCTCCTGACTTGTTATTTCATCACCCTGTTCTTCAGGCGGGCTCCTGACTTGCTATTTCATCACTTTGTTGCTATGCTTTCAACTTCTTCACCCTGTTCTGCAGGAGGGCTCCTGAAACCACATCAAAACTAAAAAAGAAAATTATCCCAAACAAATATCCTTATAAAGAGGTTTTATTTGCCAGAAAAGTAAAATTTCAAAAAACAGAAATTGAATTTTTGCCCCAGTTTATCATCAGAAGACTTTTGGGAAAATCACATCATACCTATTTGCATGTTGCAATGATGGATGAAGACTCTGACTAAGAACTGCATCTCTTAAGAGTAAAATTAAATAACCAAGACTACGAAGTGCATCTCCTAAGAATTAAAGTGAGGGATTCTAACTAGAAAGTGCGTCTTCTAGAGATACAAGTTTAAGTTAAAAGTGTGTCACCTAAAAAAAAAATGAAAACTAGCAAGGAAGTGCATCTCCTAAGGATTAAGTGCAACAACTCGACTAGAAAGTGCATCTTCTAGGAGTCAAGATTTACGTTAGGAAGTGCATCACCTAAAAAGCAAAAATTCAAATTACCCAATCAAGGAAGTGCATCTCCTTACCAATGTTGCTTGAATTATCAAAACAAAGAAGTGCGTTTCCTTACCACTGCTGCTTGAATTACCAAAATAAGGAAGTGCGTCTCCTTACCAATGCAGTTTGAATTACTCAAATAAGGAAGTGCGTCTCCTTACAAATGTTTCTTGAATTTCCCAAATAAGGAAGTGCGTCTCCTTACAAATGTTTCTTGAATTGCCCAAACCAGGAAGTGCGTCTCCTAACAAATGTTGCTGGAATTACCTGAACAAGGAAGTGCATCTCCTTACAAATGTCGCTGGAATTACCCGAACAAGGAAGTGCGTCTCCTTACAAATGTTGCTGGAAGTGCGTCTCCTTAAAAATGTTGCTGGGATTACCGAACAAGGAAGTGCGTCTCCTTACAAATGTTGCTGGATTTACCAAATAAGGAAGTGCGTCTCCCTACAAATGTTGCTGGGATTACCCGAACAAGGAAGTGCGTCTCCTTACAAATATTGCTAGGATTACCCGAACAAGGAAGTGCGTCTCCTTTTTCAGGAGGGTCCTGAACAGAAAGTAAAATCCCATTTTTCAGGAGGGTCCTGAACATAAAGTAAAGTCCCATTTTTCAGGAGGGTCCTGAACTGAAAGTAAAAATCCCATTTTTCAGGAGGGTCCTGAACATAAAGTAAAGTCCCATTTTTCAGGAGGGTCCTGAACTGAAAGTAAAAATCCCATTTTTCAGGAGGGTCCTGAACAGAAAGTAAAGTCCCATTTTCCAGGAGGGTCCTGAATAGAAAGTAAAGTCCCATTTTGCAGGAGGGTCCTAAACAGAAAGTAAAATCCCATTTGCAGGAGGGTCCTGAACAGAAAGTAAAGTTCCATTTTCCAGGAGGGTCCTGAACAGAAAGTAAAATCCCATTTTGCAGGAAGGTCCTGAACAGAAAGTAAAATCCTATTTTGCAGGAGGGTCCTGAGCAGAAAGTAAAATCCCATTTTGAAGGAGGGTCCTAAACAGAAAGTAAAATCCCATTTTGCAGGAGGGTCCTGAACAGAAAGTAAATTTCCATTTTCCAGGAGGGTCCTGAACAGAAAAATAAAATCTCATTTTGCAGGAGGGTCCTCAACAGAAAGTAAAATCCCATTTTCCAGGAGGGTCTTGAATAGAAAATAAAATCCCATTTTCCAGGAGGGTCCTGAACAGAAAGTAAAATCCCATTTTCCAGGAGGGTCCTGAACAGAAAATAAAGTCTCATTTTCCAGGAGGGTCCTGAATAGAAAGTAAAATCCCATTTTCAAGGAGGGTCCTGAATAGAAAGTAAAATCCCATTTTCCAGGAGGGTCCTGAGCAGAAAATAAAGATCCACGGATGTGCATTTCCAATGGTAGCTGGATCAAGTGAAACGAATTTGCCCCTGTTTCAATAAAGAAAATTTGTCAGTTAAAGACTTAGTGGTAGTTTGCAGCATTTGGCCTTCCAGGCATTTGCTCTAGTGTTCATTCCCTTTATTTTGTTTCAGATTGCTGACATTTGCCCCTGCTTTGTCGTGTCATTGATCCAAATTCAGATCATTAAGAGTGACTTCAAAATAACCACAGTATCTCTGCTTTGTCATGCTTCTCAGATAAATCCTTCAAACCTTGGTGTTTCATAAGTTCACAATTATGTCTCTTGCATATGCTGACTTTGTCTTGCATTGTGCAATTGAAGAAGTTGGTGGCCAATTTTGAATTCTTTTCTCACTTGTTTTGATATGGACTTGACTCAAACACAAGAGAAAAATGACAATGACTTTTATTTGGACCACTGACTCAAGAAAACAAAATAAAATAAAGAGAAGAAAGAAAAGACAATGAGTGTCTCCATTTCAAACAAAGAAATGACAAATTTTCTAAAAATGACAGTCAACTCTAATGATTATGCCATGCCTTTTGGATTAAGCTACCTGATCTTCCCATCCAACCTCTCTACCAATTATTGCTGAGTTAATGGCCTTGAAACTGAGTTGTTTCCTTAGACCAATTGCATTCAGACCTCATTCGGCTAGTGATGTTTTGAAGGGTCTTTCCCTCAGCTCACCCTTGTCTGATGGTGTCTGTGAGGGTTTTTATTAATGCGACTCTCTTATTCTCTTTTCTCTCAACTCACAATCGTCTCACGGTGCCCGTGAGGGTTTTCACCAATAAGACTCTCTCCTTTTTTATCTCTCTCAACTTACTGTCGCCTTACGGTGCCTGTGAGGGTTTTCACCAATAAGACTCTCTCATTTTTATTTCTCTCTTGATTCCTTGGGCTGAGGAAGACAGGTAGTTCCCAAATACATCAGTATATCCCTTGCATGTTTTGCCTTAACATCCCCAAAGATTGATCTGAAGGTCTTTTCTTTGGTTGTAACTTGGCTTTTGGATAGAGTTAGAAAGAAAGGAAAGCGTGAGGCCCAAACGACACTTGAAGTGGGTTAGGACTTACAACTTTTGGAATCGACTCAAACAATGAGGATTAACTCATGCCCCAGTTTCTTTTGACTGGGTGATTCTAAATTATTTATTTGGTTGGACCGAGCCCTTAGTAGGGCAGCCTACGTATCTCACCCCAGTGAGAGGAGAATCAGGTCATGCGTAGTTCTGGCTGCTTGTCCTTGTGCTTTGATCTGATTTTTCTTCTTTTTTTCTTTTATTCGCTCTTTTCACTTCGCGATTCTTTTTTTCTCTTTTTTTTTAAACTCTATTTTCTTGGCACTCTTTTTGGAAACATTTTTGTCTCTTTTTGTAACTTTTGACTTTATCTTCTTACTTGACACTATTCTTTGAACTTTGCTTACTCTATCTTGATTCCAAAAGAGGGGTAAGAAAGAAAATAACACTAAGGCTCAAATGGGGTAAACAAAGGATGACACAATGTTTGGATAGTAGAATGAAATGCCTTCATCATATCAATCCTTGAGAATGCAAGCATATAGCATGCAATGTGAAAGTACACGACCAATATCGCTTACGGCATGCTTTACAACACTAACTTGCCTCGAACATGTGTTTCACCTCTTTTTATATACTTGTGAAAGATACAACTCTACCTTTGTTGTCCATCCCTCATATCGAGTGATTCATGCTTCTGTGGAGCTGATTATCTTCTTATTAACCTTGATATAGGGATCACATGTCCACTATTTGACCTAATTGGGATCTGTCTTTCGATCGATAGCCAAGTTATTCTTGTGATCCTCAAAATAATTGCCTTAACCTATTACCAAATGTCTCAGCACTCTATCTATTTTCTCATATGTTTTTTTTTCCTTTTGATTCAAAGTTCATGCTTAAACTGGATTTTAAGATCTACCTGAAAATTTCACTGCATATCATATCACTAGAGTTAACACAAAATGTACTATGTAAAGCAAACAAACAAACGACACATATTTAAAACAAAAAGGAAAATGAGACACTTCATTTAGTCAAAACAAAAGATAGAAGGGTTTGAACATAAACAACAAAAGGACAAAACAAGACAAATCCCGAACTACAACCCTGAAATAATTCGGAGAACAGAAAATAAAACAAAATAAGCTACCAAACCCCTTCCTAGTAAGGAGAGGGGTGACTTCTTAATTGCTCAGCCTAACATCTTAGCCACTGGTTTGCATATCAGCATGACTAGAGCTTTCCTCACTGTCAGTGTTCTGTACCATGATTGATTTATCTTGAATCATCTTTTTAATTTCTCTTTTCAAAGCACGACAATCTTCAATACTGTGATCCTGAACATCAAAATGATATGCACATCGTACATTAGGATCAAAACTTCTTGAATGTGGGTCAGGAGTATACCCAAGGAGAGGAGTGATCATGTGCTGTTGTACCAATCTCTGGAATAAACTTGCATACGACTTTCCAATGGGTGTGAAGTTATCTCTCGACTGCTATCTCATTTCATTATTTGGCTTAAATTGAAAACCAGGCCTAAAAGGGCTTCGGTATGTATGTGGAGTTGGAGGATGACTCGGCAGAGTTCGCACAGGCCAGTGTGGGTAAGATGGAGGTTGAACATAAGGTTGCGCATTATACACTTGATATGGAGGTGGGGGAATGGGATATAATGGATTTTGGTAAAGATTCTGTGAAGCTTGGGCATAAACTTGGGTTTGAGCCCGTGGGTAACGATGGTGTGGTCCTCTTGCCCATGCCTGTTGTCCAACTACAATGGCAGATGTATCTTCCACATTCTTCCTTCCTCCCATACTTCCCAAACCTTTATGAATTTCTTGAGTAGTCGCTTTTAATGTTGCAAAACTCACAATGCGACCAGTCTTAATTCCATCCTCTATCATCTCCCCCATTTTGAGGACCTCAATAAATGGCTTGCCTAATGCAGGTAACAAGTGTTGATAATATGTTTCATCCTGCACTTGAATAAATGCCTCCACTATCTTACTTTCTTTCATTGGCGGTTTCACCCTAGCAGCTTGTTCACGCCATCTAATCACATACTCTCTGAAAGTTTCAGTACTCTTTTTATTTATATTAGTTAAGGATTTCTCGTCAGGAATCAACTCCATATTGTATTGAAATTGTTGCACGAATTCATTAGCCAGGTCATCCCAGCTATTCCACTTGTCGATGTCTTGATCAACAAACCATTCTGAAGCTAGATCTGAAAGACTCTCACTAAAATATGCCATGAGCAACTCTTCCTTCCCTCCAGTGCCCCTTAGCTGGTTGTAATAGCGTCTCAAATGTGCTATAGGATCGCCATGTCCATCATACTTCTCAAACTTCGGCATTTTAAAACCAAGAGGAAGATGTACACCTGGAAACATGCACAAATCTTTATATGAGACACTTTTGTACCCCCCAAGTCCTTGCAAGTTTTTCATAGTCAGTTCCAAACTTCTCAATTTTCTGGCTATTTCCTCTTGTTCTTCTGTCATAACAGGTTTCTCAGTGTTAGGAGGAAATTCAGGCGGTTGAGGAAAAACGTACGGACCCGTCGACTTAAATGTGGGCTCGGGAGCGTAATGCTGATCACTAAAAATATTCAATACAGGTCGCTTGTAGAGTGAGGAATCACAACCGTTGGATTAACATTAAAAGCAGGAGCTTCAGACGGAAGTGGGGCTGCAAAAGCATGAATAGCAGGCGGAGCCGAGCATGTGGTAATTTTGTATTGAGGAGTGAAGAAATGAATATTAGAAGTGGTTGGATATTGTTTCCCCGGAGTCGATCCTGATGCATGTTGTGGCATATCAACAAAAATAGGCAATTGTGCATATGATACGGGAGGCAAGCTAGACAGATAGTCCAGATTATCAGTGGGAACCGGAGGAGGCGGCAACCCATTAGCCCAAGCTCGATGCATTTCTATTATTTGCCGCCTTAATTTCTGAATCTCTTCATTATCTCCTACATTCTCATTCCCCGAACTCCCTATCTAATAAGTGACAACTAACTCTGTATCCTTGTTGGCCATAACTTCCTCTGTGACTTGGAGCAATATGGAGGACCAGCCAAAATGACACAAACCAACCACCTTAAACTAACTGGACAAGAGATAGCAAATGGTTAGAGTTCAACAGTTTTTCAAAGCCTCTCTATTTTTATTTTATTTTATTTTTTATTTTTTTTTAAAAGATCACCGAACCCAAGAAGGGCGCCTACGTATCTCACCCCCGAAAGGAGAGAATCAGGTGTGCGTAGTTCGTGAAGTCGTGCCAAAATGGCCAATTGAACTCTTTTTTTCTTTTTTTTTCTTTTTTTCTTGAAACTTTAAGAAGAAAAGAAATAACAAATTGTCAAAAAGAACTGACGAAAATCTTTTTTTGCATTTTTAGGCTTAACATCCTTATACAAAACGAAAAACCATGATTAACAAAGAAAAATCTTTTGGATTTTTTGATTTTGAATTTCATAGAAAAATGAAACTTGAAACTATTAAAGAAAAATCTTTTTGTAGTTTTCTTTTAAAGATGTATATGAAACACCTACTCTAAATGAAGAGTGAAGAAAATCTTTTTTGAATTTTCAGATTTCTGTACAAAATGAAATCTGTGATTACCGAAAAAATATTTTTGGATTTTTTTTTTATTTTGAATTTCATGCGAAAAATGAAACCTAAATCTGTTAAAGGGAAATATTTTTTTGTTGTTTTCTTTTATAAAGATATGCATGAAACACCTACACTAAATGAAGAGTGAAGAAAATCTTTTTGGATTTTTGAAATAAGATCAACCAAAAATGAACCCTACACTGAGGAATTTTTTTTTTTTTCAAGATATGTATGAAACACCTACTCTAAATAAAGAGTGAAGAAAATCATCAATTTTTTTTTTGAATTTTTTAAATAAGATCCCCGAACCAACAATAGGCTGCCTACGTATCTCACATCCCGAAAGAGGAGAATCAGGGGTGCGTAGTTCATCATATTGGACAATTAACGATTAACTAATAAATTGATCCTAACTTAAGAGACACAATAAAAAACAAACGAATAAAACTTTTTTTTTTCAACTAGACGCTTTAACCAAGACTGACACCACCAATTATATAGAAAAATCTTTTTGGTATTTTTTTAGTAGAAAAAAGAAACAAAACTTCCTCTTTTTTTTTTTTTTCAAACATCAGTCCGTCAAATAACCACTTTACCCTAAAAAATGCAACAATTAGTACGTAGGAATGCTTTAAAGGGGAGTCTCCTACAAAGGGCCATGTGGGTCCCGCTAGGTCTCCGCATGATGCACATAAGCATGACCTAAAGGCTGACCTACGTTGTGGTTTACTAACAAGGCTGTTCGAGGGAGCGTATGGTCGATAGTAGCTGTTTTGCTTTCCACCTACTCCATAACACCGACGGCTCCCCCCCCTAGAATAAGGGTGACTCAACTAGAGGTCGTGTACAACACGTGTACTACGAACTTGTTGCAGAAAGAAGGCCGGGGGGTGGACTCATGATGACAGATATAAAAGCGGTAACAAATAGGGTAAATACTATAAACAAAGAGCACGAAAAACACACCAAAGTGAAGATAACATCAACAATAATCACAAACAATGCTTATACACTCGTAATGCCAAACAAAGCCGATAAGACTCAAAAATAAGCTTGAATTCTCATACTTGTCCCTAGCAGAGTCGCCAGAAGATGTCACACCCCTTTTTAACGCGTACTCCAAAAACATGAAATATTTTTTTAAGTTCGAAAGGGTTTTATTATTTGAGTGACAAGAAAATGAAAATTTATTTCGTAAAGGATTATTTGCATTTTTTATTCAGAGTCGCCACTTGGCATAATCCGGTGTGCCAAGTCACCTTTGGAAAATCCTTTTCGAAAATCATTTGACTCTTAAACCGGTTTGCGAACAGAGATTCCGGCTAAGGAATTCTGTTGACCGAGGGGAAGGTGTTAGGCACCCCTCAATCCCGTGGTTCGACCACGGTCGCTTGGTGAAGTGTATCGACTATTTTGGCATTATGAAATGTATAAATCACACAAAAGAACACAAAATAACAAAACAAGATAGTCCAAAAACGTAAAAAATTCAGTCCAATTATACAGTCCGAAAATAGAAAAGAACTAAAAATAAACCTACGCTAATCCTAAACTAATGCTTTACCCGACGCCTCGGGCCTTCATCGCGGACGTCCTCCGGGTACAAGGTACCTCGGGGCATTCCCCGGATAAATCTATACAAATCCTTCGGGGCATTCCCCGGCCAAATGAGTACAATTTGAACTTTCGTGCAATAAAGTAGAAATTATCATTCAAGCACATATTCAAAATACTTCAACAAATTGTTATTCCTAAATTTGCCTACCCGACCTACGTTTGCCTATGCGTTCTCGACTAACCATGATACTATCACTAAATTGATAATTACACGTGAAAGTAACAATAACGACGAATCAAAACAACAACAAATCAAAATTAATCCTAATTCACTTTAACGATTTTTAAACTCGCGCCCCGAATTCCATTTAAACCACATGATTAATGCATGCTTCGATTTTTCAATCACATCTCATAATCCGAAACCAACATCAAACACAACACACATAACGAGGATTCAAACCAAACACACCACAAATAAATCATTCACACCCACAACATCAATAAGAAGACAAAATAAATTAAAGATTCGGTTAGAAGAAATGGACCTCGATGAAATTGATCCTTGTCGATAATAAAGAAATCCGAAGACCAAAATACTCGACCGGAGAACCTCACCACGAGCAAACCAAACTCGGTATTAGAATAATAACCGGACAGCTCCAAAACGTAGATCGGAATCCGGGGAGTTCCGGTGACGGAAAAACGGGCGAAGATCTAGCGGTTTGACCGAGCCGGCGTCGGAGATCCGGCGAGTCTGGTCCGGTCTCCGAACCGCGGCGGATCTGGTCGGATCTGGACGACGCGCCGCGGTGGGGATCTAGGCTATGACGGAGATAGTGACAACCGCGGATCTGGCGGCGGATCTAGCGGTTTGACCGAGAGCCGGCGTCGATTGGAATAAAGGCAGCGATGGGCTGACTGTCGTATCTGGCCAACGCGCCGCGGTACTAGCACCGGTAGCCGCTGGTTGTTCGTCGGAAAAGCCGGATCTGATGGCGGCGCGGCTGACGACGGGAGCAGCGACAACGGTCGTGCTATTGACAATGGAGATCTGGGCGATTCACGACCGGCGACCGTTGCTGGTCACTGACGGCGGGAGCCGACAGATCCGAGCGGAGATGGCGTCGGTCGGAGCTCCGGTCGGTCGCCGAGGTTTTTTTTTTTTTTTTTTTTTAGTTTTAGGGAGAGAGATGGTATAGAGAGGGGAAAGAGGGTGGTATTGTGGTTACCGGAGCTCCGGTCGACGGCGAACGGAGTTTATAAGAGAGGAAGAGAGAGTAGATTTTTAGAGAGAGAGAGAGTCTTGAGAGATGTTTTTTTTGATTTGTTACTACTGTTTCTCCCCTCATTTGTGTATGTGAGTATGTATATGTATTCTTTTTTGGAAGTCTTTTTTTTGGGATAAGAAAAAGAGAGGGGGGTGGGGTAGCATGGGGGTAGGGGGTAGTGGTGAGGTAGGGGGTAGGGTATGGGTTGTTAGAATAGATAAAATTTGTTAGTTGGTTGTTTTGTCCTTTTGTGCGGAGGTTATCATATGGGGTAGTACACATGGTAAGACGAGGGTAAAAATGGATAACTTGAGTCTTCGGGAGGGACAAAATTAGGTGTCTACACTTTCTATATAGCCCGAAGAGAAACAACAACTAATCTACACCATAGTATGAAAGGGCAACCACCAATTTTTTTTTTTTTCATAAAAATCAACAGCCAAATCTGAGGAATGGGCAACACCAAACACATGAAGATAACTCCAAATCAAACTATAAAACACAAAATCAGATCAACCACTAAAGAAAACTCACAAATATCTTTATTGAGTCGGTGTTGCTTTCAATATCAACAATGATTTCTTTTTTAAGGATTTCAGCCATACCATCTCCATCAACATGTTTATCTTCTTTACCCAGTTAATCTATATTAAGTTAAAGAAGAGTTTTAGAAATGATTTCATCATATACTATATTGTAGGTAGACTGGTCATCATTGTTATCAGCAATAGGTAATAGAATTAATATTTTTATACAGTTTAAACTTTTCACTCTTGATAAAGCAATATATAATTGGTCATGTGAAAAGACAGGCTGACATAATAAATTTTAACATAATCTAATGTTTATCTTGAACTTTATTTATTGTCATAACAAAGTACAGTCAAATTAAAATTATGTTCTTTTAAAAAAAAATGGGCAATTTTTATCATCTAAAAATAACAACGGTATCTTTGAAATAAATATATGTGTGTTCTTAAAATCTTCACTGGTATTTTTAGCACTTATCATGTGACTTTTATAGTCACAGCATATCAATCGTGTACAATTGTATAAACCCTCACAAGGATTTAAATTTCTCAGTAAGACAATAGGATAATTTTCTTTTAAGGTTAATTTGTAAGGAGGCAGACCTTGAGGGTTGAATGAATGTAAGAAATCCTCAAACTCACTTTGATCATTTTGATCTATAATTTCATCAATCACAACAATTGTCTTAGAATTTTTAGAAAATTGAGTTATAAATCTATCATTTAACTCACAAACGAAGTTATTTTTTGTTGTCAAGATAACACGGGAAGTTAGAAAAATTGAATCTTCAAAAGATGTGTGAAAATTAGGATATATTATTTTGAAAAGAAGATCTAATGATTCTTTTTCGGTGGTATATGAAACAATAAAATAGTTTGGGATAGTTATTTTACCATTTATGTTAGTGATTTCTTGTTCATTTTCTATGCTCATTAGATATTCGCAAAAAGCGGGATAAAGTTTAGCGTGCATATTTTTTAATAATCGAATTTTTAAAATAGTTTCATATTTCTAAATTCAATATTCTTTTTTGAATAAAGTCTTTTTTTTTGCCACTTCGAACGACAGAAAGAATTTATCTAAAATATCCTCCAAACACAATAACTTTTTCACCAAATAACATATTTGAATCTATTATATCTTTCGAAAGAAAATCAAATGCTTCAATCATATTTTTTTGTCATTAATAATTCATCCCACACAATTAATTTTACATCACGAATCAAAGATGACAGTGAACTTTGTTTGCTGATATTACAAGAGAATTTTTCATCAATATTAATTAAAATCTTAAAGCGTGAATGAGTTGTTCGTCCTCCCAAAAGGATTGAAGCAGCAACTCTAGAAATTGGTGTTGCTAATGTTATAAATCTTTTAGACCTCACAGTTTCTAATAAGGCACAATATAAAAATATCTTGCTACTTTCATCGAAACTGTCATTAATAAAAGCTCCTAATTTGTTAGTAAATACTCTTTGAAGGATTATATCATATATTTTTTTTATTTAATTTTTGGTATAATAATAATTCTTTATCACTCGCAATGATGTTTCTTTTAAAATACACTTCTTTTGCTTCGTTTGTCAGTTTTGAAGATGTAATAATTTCTGGAACAAAGTTAAACTCATTAATATCATGTCTCATAGAATAATATACAAAATTGAAATGAGCAAATAAACGAAAAGAAAATAAAAAAATCTAATCAAGTAAAAAGAAAAAATTAATGGAAGTAGAAGCATACTATTTTTTTCTCAATAGATTTGCAGAAAAATTAATAAAGAAACTAATATGTAAGGAGCTATAAAAGTGAAATACAATAAAAAAAAATTTGCAATATCATGTGGTAACATAAAAAAAAGGTAAAATGACCTCCTGGACCCTTATACTATGTCGATTTTGTAAGTTGGATACTTCTACTTACATGTTTGTCATCTGAACCCCTGAACCTACTAAAAAACAATATTTTAAACCTTTTTTTGGTGAGTGTAACACACTCTCTCCCACGTCAGCTGCCACATCAGCTGTCACGTCTGCCACGCCAGTCATGCCTGCCACGTCACTTTAAAAAAAAAAAAAAAAAAAAATTATTACATTAAATTCCAAGTCATTTTTAAAATGCTACATAAATAATTAAATATTAAAATTAATTTAATTAAATAAGAAAAATTTATAAATTGTAGAAAAATTTGAATAATCATGCTTTTAAAATTTGAAAAATTTAAATAATCATTTTTAAAATAAAAAATAAAAAAATAATAAAAAAAGTATTACATTAAAATTAATTAAATATTAAAATTAATTTAATAAATTAATTTAAATTTTAAATTTAAACTAGTAAAAAATTAATTAATTAAAATTCTTAACTAATTAATTTATTTAAATTAATTAAATTTTAAATTAATTAATTTATCAAATTTAAAATTCTTACCTAATTTAAATTAATTTTACTTAAATAATTAATTCATTTAAATATGATTTACATATTTAAAATATTTAATTTAAATTAATTGTGAGGGAGGGGCTGGGTGGGGCTGGGGTGAGGGGCTGGGGGATTGAGGAGGGGATAAGTGGGGAGGGGGTTGCGTGGGGCTAGTGAGGCTAGGTGGGGTGGGAGCTGGGGGAGGGGTTAAGTGGGGTGGGGGGCTGGAGGAAGGGGGTGGGGTGAGGTGGGGGGCTGGGGAAGGGGTTGCGTGGGGCTGGGTGGGATGAGTACGGGATTGGTGGGGTGGGGGGGCTTGGGAAAGGGGGGTTGCGTGGAGCTGGGTGGGGTGGGGACGGGCTGGGGTGGGGGTGGGGGAGGTTGGGTGGGGTGGGGTGGGGTGGGACTTTTTTTAAAAATTTATTATTTTTAAATTTTTAAAAATATTATTAAATTAAAAATGATGGAGGAAAAAAAGAAGGGGCTGGGGTGTGGGGGTGTGGGGGACGGGATGGGTGGGGTGTGGGGGTGGGGATGGGCTGGAGTGGGGTGGGGAAGGAAATAATATTTTTTTTTAAATTTTCAGAAATATTTTTAAAATAATTTTTTAATTTTTAAAAATATTTTTAAATAAAAAATTTGAGGGAAAAAATTCATCCTTTTTTATTTTTTATATTTTAAAAATATTTTTTAAATCTTTAAAAATTATTTATAAATTTAAAAAGATGGAGGGAAAAAAAGAACCCTTTTTAATTTTTTTTTAAAATTTTAATATTATTTTATTTTTTTAAAATTATTTTAATGTAAAATTGGTCAAAAATTGACCCCCACTCGCACCCCTAGGTGAGTGGTTAAACTCTCTTTGTCCTAGTCACCGTCAACGGTCAAAGAGTGCGAAATATTTCTTTTTAATGGGTTCAAGGGTCCAGATGACAAACATGTAAGTAGAAGTGTCCAACTTACAAAACTGACATAGTAAAGGAATCCAGAAGGTCATTTTGCCTAAAAAAAAAATTATAAATGGAACCATTATTGATAATAACTGAATACATGTCATTATAAAAAAAACATTGAATGATCACTAAAATTTACTTCCTTCGTTTTCATATTAATTGATTCCTATTGACTTGGTACATCCATTAAGAAAGTATTAATTAGAGGATTTATTTTATCAAATTAGTCGTATTAATTATGCTTTGAAAATATAAATTTGAGTAAATATACTTTATTTAGTCATTAATGTTAAGGGTAGTATTGAAAGAACGTAATAAAATTCTCTTGATTTCATCAAAGAAATAATTAAATTGAATAAATATTTTTAGAAAGAAAATCAATTAAAATGAAATGGGGAAAGTAGAATACAAAGGTACTGCAGAGTGCATATGTCACACTGCTGCAAGATTCTCTGATTTCCTGTTCTAAGAGACTCAGGTGTTAATACCTTGCATTTACATATATGAATTTTTAATTGAAACAAATATCACCTATTTAAATTTAATTGGGAACTTTCTTTTAGATTCGAGAACTATGTATATTTGGTCGTCCTCATGTGGGATTAATTGGGAATTTCAACTCTTAAATGCTTTAGTGTGGCGATTGCAATTGGACTTTTCATTTTAACATTGTCCTCATTCATTTTTTATTTGGGAAAGGATTAAAATTAAATTTATCTTTCAAAAGTTTTTATTTTTTATTTGGGAAAGGATTAAAATTAAATTTCTCTATTTTAAAAAAATTAACTGATTATGTTATTCGTCATATTTTCTCTCGTTGTTATAAATTTGTTTACATGTATTTTTTCTTTAAAAAAAAATCAAATTCATATTAAATTATTTATTTTTTAAAAATAAAACACATCATAATTTAATTTGTTGGATCTGATTAGACTCACAAAAAAGACACAAACAAATATACCCTTCCTTCTATTTTATTGGTCTAATTTTTTCAATGGAAGTGGAGGAGAAATATATTTCTTTATGCCTTTTTTGACGTTAGTGGAGTGGACGGGTTAGATTAGAATGTGTTTTTTTTTAAAAAAAAAATATGAAGCGTTTAATATTGATTTAGGCTTTTTCGTTAAATGAACATGTGAAATTTTTTTTAACAATAAATAAATTTGATCCCATAATATTATAATAAAATTAAATTTGACTCTAAAATATGACAATGGAGTTAAATTTAATCCTAAAATATAAAAGAATGTATATTTAATTAATTTTTTAAAATAAATAAGTAAATTTAACCTTTTTTCCTTTTTCATTTTGAATTCCATTTCCAACGGGATGTGATGATTGATGTGTTGTGAAGGTGATTAAGAATCTCTTCTTTATAATGGGCTCTACGTTTATTTATGGACTGCAGTTATTTATTGCCTCTGGCTTTTCATCGTACTGCAACTACTATGTACTTCCAAAGTTTGATATAGTATTAAGTGGCACCTATTCATTTGAAATAATTTTCTTTTTTTAAAAAGAAATATAATTAGAGGTGCATTCTATTAGATTAATTTTATTAGTGATATTTTAAAATTTTAAATTTAAATTATTACTAATTTATATAATTATTCACCATTAAGATTAGTATGAAAAAAAAAATATTTCCTAAGCTATTAAATTATCAAGTAAAATGAAATATTTATTTTTAGTATAGACACTAAGTAAAATTATATAAATGGAGTATCTTCAAACATCTATTTGGCCATAAAATTTAATTAATTTTTGAAAATTTGATCTTCAAGTCCATATAAAACTTTTAAGTTTTTTCAAGTAAAAAGACAGCTCCAAATTAATACATCTTTAAATTTTAAAAATCACAAATTTTCAATTTTCAATAAATAGATATTACATGCTCACAACTTTAAAAAAAAATAAAAATATTTTTTAAGCAGTCTATAGGGAATATTCTCTCTACCTTACATATAAGGTAGTAATATGTATTGCGTACATTCTACTCTCCCAAACCCTATTATGTGAGAATATTCTAGGAATGTTGTTGTTGTTATTGCAGTTTATGATCTTTGCTAAGTTGTAATTATCATATATCATTTATATTTATTGAATATCAAACCACTTAAGTCTATTAGGTTTTTTTCGAGAACAACGTATCTCTACAAGGTACGGATAAGTTCTACACATATTTTACTCTCTCCAAATTTTATTCGTGGGATCACATTAGATAATTTGTGGTTATTAAATCATTTGTGTCTTTTAATATTTTTAAATTTTTACTTCCTCATAAATAAGTATTCCTTTAAAAATCATTCAATTATATAACCAAAAAACATTGATAATTGTAAAAACTTATCAACAAGATATTCGTTATATCTTGAGTTTCAGTCTGGAATAAGCCAGGCCTACAGTAACTAGTTATTATTCATATATGTGAAGCGAAGCATGAATATTCTATTTTGAACTTTTTGAAGTTTAATGAAAGTATGAAACTTCTACAAAGAACCTCAATATAAATTCTTAAGGTTTTTTAGATCGTTTAGAGGGAAATATCTGTTATTTAGTTTATTGATAAATTGACGAAAATCTTCATTGATTCAAGTATTATATCATCACGAATATGTTCAAATTTATAAAACAGGCTATAGTTACTTTTAAAATCTGTATTTTCTTTGGAGAATATAATTTTTCTGCCTTAATTTATGTTATATATTTTTTTTTTGATCAATTTAAAAAATAAATATATTTCATATTTATTAATACTTTAATTTTAATATTTATTTTACTTAAATAAAATTATTGTTAGTCACAAAACCTATTACAACTTATTTTGAATTACAATTTTTTTTTTTTTAAAAAGTCGTGTCAAATTAAACATTTTTTATATAAACTACCTCCATTGCTAGTATAGAGACTACTAATTCAATGAAAATCATATGGATCATAATCTTCCAAACCAACATAGGATCACGTGTATATATTAAATTCTCGTCAGTACAATGAGATAGTTATTATTGCTGTCTACCATTTTCTTGCAGAGCAATTTTGGATCGTTGAGGGCCATTCTCATCACCCTATCAAATCAATAATCTACTCCCTCCGTCTCATTTTATTTATTTCAAATTTTCTACTTTGATTTTTAATTTTACTTATCATTTTTCATTACTTAAGATAAGATAATTTTTTTCATTTTTACCCTTAATATTAATTATTTTTTCTCCAAATTAAAATATAAACATCATTTAATAGGGATACTATGATAAAATAATCATGTTATTAATTATTTTTCTCAACCAATGTGTGATGTCAAATTGGGACGAGTAAAATGGGATGGAGGAAGTACAAGCCAATATCCATAAAAAGGCAGTTTGGTGTATTAACCTCTCGCTATATGATACGAGTGCGATCACGTAGATGGACTCATGTGGGTGTGTATTGAAGTTGTCCAAGTGTGTGTACAAAAGAAGTGCAATTAAGGGCCTAAATACACACCAAAATAGTCCGCTACATACACTAGAGGGGAGGCCCATTCTTGAAGGGCCCTTTTGGTCATTTTAACTTCTAATTCTATTGTAATATATAAGAAACATTTCTAGGGTTTCATTGGCAGATTTTGTATGTTGTAAGTCTTGTAAGACAAAAGGAACATCAAGTCCTCTTTCCTTTGAGGCACCCAAACTCGAAATTGTAACTAGGTACATCAAAAGGGTGGATTCTCTTTTGTTGTTTGCTTTGCTTGGAAACATTGATGCTTGGGAGGTGAAATCCGAACTTGTATCATTGTAAGAGATCGGTTTATTGTTGTATGTAGTGTTAAGGGTCCAAGATTGTCCATTCTTTGGTTCTTAAGATTATACCTTCATGTGGTCTATCTATCTATCCTTTTACTTTTCTTGTAATTGTGTTTGGTGTTTGTGTTGTAACCTTGTGTTCTTGTTGGTATTGTTAACTCTGAATCTTGTACCTTTGTGTTCAACTTGTTCTTCACATATTGTTTTTGTTTTGGTGTATAAATACACCATTATATCTTGTATTTTTGTGTTTTTATTGTTGGCCGAAACTAGTTCCAAAAGGGCTCATGGATTTTTTCTAATTTGTGGACTATTTTTGAACTGATTTTGGTGTTTCGTTGTTTGTCTAGTATCATTTGGTATCAGAGCGAAGGCTGGTCGTTTTCTCACACTACCAATCTTGGGCTCTCTGATGATAGGCGAATTTACGCGTCTATATCAATATATTTTGCCCATATTTTAGCCTAGTTTTGAGAACTAATTATCTATTTCATACACTTTTAGTCCTTTTTTCTGTAAATGAGCTAACGAACATGATTAGGAAAGTTTCAGGTATAAATGATGCAAAATACAGCAATTTATGGCTTACTTGACGCAAAAGAAAGCTCACGAACGAAGTGGAAAGGAGCTGGACGCCTAAAGGACTAAATCTGCTGCATGGAAAATCTGTCCCGGGCTAAAACAGCAATTCTGAAGACTTTGGGGACTTACAGACACAAAGCTGGATTTTTGCCATAATACATTAACCTAGTGCAATTAGGTTATGTGTTTCACTAATCTATTTGGATTATAATTTTGTAACCTTACCCTAGTACATTTGGGTCAAGGATTTCATTAGTATATTAGGATTTGGTTATTTATTTCATTAGCTTAGTAGGAGTAGGATAGGAGTATTATAAATACCCTATCATGCTAGAGATTTAGAGACACATTCTTACAATTCATTCACATCCTTACAATTAAGACATCTTCCTACAATACATTCTCAATTCTTCATTCTTCTATTCTTAAATTCCACAACAAGAGAATCGTTACTTGCTACGGAATCACCAAAACCACACGCCAAACACCTACTATTTACGCCATCCACCATGCAAAACGTGATATCCTTCGCATTCATGGGTAACTAAATCTCTTAGTTGGGGTTATGGAAGCCGAATGAGTTACTATCTATTGCTATGAGCTTGTGAGTTCAAGACACGTATATTGCTTATATCATTATTCTCTTCATCTTAAATCTACATTCTTTGCGGTTTCAAACACAAGAACACGCCATTCTAACATCTAACCTGTTCGAGAGAAAGGTTACTTGTCTAGAAAAGAAGACGCATAGACTAACGCCAGTCTAACATTTAACTTGTTCGAGAGAAAGGTTATTTGTCTGGAAAAGAGATAATGTCAAGGTAGTAGGACACCCTTTCCTATTAAAAAGCTAGTGCCGTAACTGGACTAACCTCTTGGAGAATTCATACCGTTAGACACGCTTTAAGCTCGAGAGAGTTAAAGTGAAATAGTCCTTGTTTAGGTCGAGAGACGCTTGGATTTACCATCGACTACAATTCTCTATAAGCAATTGCATGTCAAGACTCTACACACTCATAGCCAATAGAGACGTATACCTCTGAAGGTGGACATAACCCCAACGCTTCAATTCTCATTGTTTACAACCAACGTGACAATCTTTCTCTTTTTACTTTATTATTTTCAGCTTTTACTTCATTACTTTGGTTACTTATTACAATCCCCCCTTCTTACGAGACTTGCACCAAAAGTCTATTAATTTTGCTTACTTATTGACCAAGCTATTCCCTGTGGGATCGACACCCAACCCAGGTTGGGTTCTATATTTGCTAACGACCGCTTTACACTCCTACGAGAGCTGTAGATTGAGCGTTATCAAAAATTGGCGCCGTTGCCGGGTAATACGAGTGTCAATCAAGTTCGTGATAATTACTAGACCCTTTGGTCAAAGATTCTCGTACTTTTACGTTTAGTTTTTGTTTTTGTTTATTGCAGTTTTTTCTTTTAGTGCATGCCCCATACTAGAAGTTCTGGTCAACCGTTATTACCAATCAATCCTGAACCGCAACGAATTAGAAGAATGGAAGCACAAGCTGAAATCGACAGGATGGCTGCTCAACACGAGCAAGCAAGATTAGCTGCTCTTGCCACTGCTCAAGTCCAACAACAAAACATTGATAATCCTGGACGAGCAATAAATCCTGACGATGAAGATTTAGGAGATGACGAGTTGATAAACCCAAGGCATGGCGCTGAAGTTGCAACACCTGCCAATCGAAGAGGACGACAAGCTCGGTACAGATATGATCGTCAACCTTTGCAACCAGCTTTCGACGATGATGATGATGATCTTGATGGTGCCGGAGCCACTGGAGCCATAATTCCACCACCATTAGCGCCCGGAGCCAAATTCAATATCACAAGCACCATGATTCAGTTATTGCAACTCAAGGGATTATTTGGTGGACTAGCAGGCGATGATCCGAATATGCATCTCATCAACTTTATTTCTACATGCAAGTCTTTTGACAATCCTGGTGTTGGTCAGAATGCTATTCGATTACGTCTATTTCCATTGTCTCTGTCTGGGGAGGCAACATTATGGTTGAATGGGCTGACTCCTGATTCTATTACAAATTGGAGGCAATTGAGAGACGCTTTCCTAGAAAGATTCTTTCCGCCATCCAAGAGGGCTCAATTGAGAGATAAAATCAGCAACTTTCGTCAGCTTCCCTCTGAAGCTCTTCACGAAACATGGGAGAGGTTCAAGACAAAGCTAGCGAGATGCCCAAACCATCACATGACTAATGTTCACCTCATGGAGATCTTGTATAGAGCCTTGAATTCAGTAACTAAACCAGTGGTGGACAACGCAGCTGGAGGTTCTTTTATGGACCTCACCTTTGGTCAAGCAAGCAACATGCTAGATCGTATGACGAAACAAAGTAGAGCTTGGCATACCAGGGATTCTGAGGTAGCAAGCCCCACTTTATCTATTGGCATGTCTGCAGACCAAAGAAGAAGAGAAGAAGAACGTGATCAAGATATGGCGCACAAATGGATCTTCTTACAAATCATCTATTAGGAAAGACTGAAAAAGTGAAAGCTATTGCGTCAAAAGGAAGAGACGAATCTGATTCGGAAGAGGAGGCCAACTACTTGAACAATCAGGGGGGTTTCCGTGGGAATGCCCAAGGAAACCAAGGTCGGAACTATTATGATAAATCTGGAGGTAAAGACCAAGGTAGTTGGAAGAAAAATAATGAAAATAGTGGTTTGTACGTTCCCCCTGGTAGACGTGATACCACCACATCTAATTCTATGGAAGACATGATGGCTAAGTTATTGAAAGGAGTGGAAGCGACGAGCGCGGGAGTTAAGGAGGTGATTGATGATTTGGCCTCCATGAAGCAATTAGTTGATTCTCATTCCATTTCTATCAAGCAAATAGAGCAGCAATTAAGCCAACTTTCAGCAGCATTCAATCAAAGAAAGGCTGGCACCTTACCGAGCGATACAGTCCAAAACCCAAGGAATGATGGGTCATGCATGGCCATCACTACGAGGAGTGGTAAGGTGCTGGAAACTTCAGCAACAGGCAAGCAAGTAGTTGACGGAACAGCAGACATGGACGCCACACCTAGTGACGCCACTAGAGAAGACGCCGCAATATCTACTTCCAACGTCAAGGACGTTTTACCTAGTGACGTGCAGCCTGAAAAAAATAAACGGAAGCAAGAGGAGAAGAAAGCTATGGAGAGAACACTTCCATACCCACCACCACCTTTTCCACAAAGATTGAAGAAGGTGGCCGATGACACTAAGTTCAGCAAATTTATGACCATGTTGAAGCAGCTGACTATTAATGTCCCATTGGTAGAGGCACTTGAACAAATGCCTGGGTATGCGAAGTTTATGAAAGATCTTTTGACTAAGAAGAGGGCAGCAAGCTATGAGCTGAAAGATGATGTGCATCATTGTAGTGCAATCGCTACCCGATCCATAGTTCAGAAGAAGGCCGACCCCGGAGCTTTCACTATTCCTTGCACCGTCGGATCTTTGGACTTTGCTAAAGCATTGTGTGACTTAGGAGCCAGCATCAACTTGATGCCACTATCAATCTACAAGAAGTTGGGGTTAGGAGATCCTACACCAACTAATATGAGGCTTGTTATGGCGGATAGGTCGGTAAAACGACCAGTTGGTATTCTATGCGATGTCTTGGTGAAGGTATCTTCATTTATTTTTCTGGCAGACTTTGTCATCTTAGATTGTGAAGCAGATTCAGAGGTTCCCATAATCTTGGGACGCCCCTTCCTTGCTACGGGAAGTGTGCTCATAGATTTGAGAGCTAATGAGCTTTCATTCCGAATAAATGATGAAGTGGTGCGCTTTGATGTTTGCAAATCAATGAAGCAACCTAAAGATCTAAGTGTATTTTCTGTGGCTGATGTTGTCGTTGATGATGAGGATGAGTTACTTGCTGAAGAGCAAATTCTTGATGATCCTTTGGAGGTTTTGCTCATGGAAGAAGAGGATGATGATGCTGAAATTTCTGAAGATGATATTTGTGCTCTATCGGGATTAGGAACATATCGCTATACTCCCAAGAAGCTGGATCTTGATCTCAAGAATCGACCCACACCACCAGCTAAGCCATCTATTGAAGAACCACCCACGTTAGAATTGAAGGAGCTGCCAAGCCATTTGAAGTACGCATTCTTAGGAAGCGGAAACACTCTTCCAGTCATAGTGGCAGCCGATTTAGGTGAGCAACAAGTTGCAGCTCTTATTATAATCTTACGCAAGTATATTAGAGCTATTGGATGGACCATTGCGGATATCATTGGTATTCTACCTGGGATTTGCACTCATAAAATTCAGCTCCAAGAAAAGTGCACACCCACCATTGAACATCAAAGACGTCTAAACCCACCAATGCAAGAAGTGGTGAAGAAGGAGATTATCAAGTGGTTAGACGCAGGAGTCGTGTATCCTATTTCTGACAGTACATGGGTAAGCCCAGTACAATGTGTCCCCAAGAAAGGAGGTATGACGGTGGTTGCTAATGCAAAGAATGAGCTTATTCCACTCAGGCCCATTACTGGATGGAGAGTATGCATGGACTACCGCAAGCTGAATTCTTGGACTCTCAAGGATCACTTCCCCATGCCATTTATGGACCAAATGCTAGATCGATTAGCGGGGAAATGATGGTTTTGCTTTCTTGATGGTTATTCAGGTTACAATCAGATTTGTATTGCCCCCGAAGACCAAGAGAAGACAACGTTTACATGCCCATATGGTACCTTTGCCTTCAAACGCATGCCATTTGGGTTGTGCAACGCACCAGCCACCTTTCAACGTTGTATGATGTCTATTTTCTCTGACATGGTAGAAGACACTTTGGAGGTATTTATGGACGACTTTTCAGTTGTTGGTGAGTCCTTTGACGCATGTTTGGTGAACTTGAGCATGGCATTACAAAGATGTGTAGAGTTCAACCTTGTTCTGAATTGGGAGAAGTGCCACTTCATGGTAAAAGAAGGAATTGTTCTTGGGCACAAGATCTCCAAAAGAGGAATAGAGGTCGATCGCGCCAAAATAGAGGTAATTGAAAAGCTACCACCTCCAATTTCGGTGAAGGGAGTTCGTAGTTTTCTTGGCCATGCTGGGTTTTATCGTAGATTCATCAAAGACTTCTCCAAAATTTCTAGTCCATTGTGCAAGCTATTGGAGAAAGAGGCGAAGTTTGACTTTAATGATGATTGCTTAAAGGCATTTGAACGCCTTAAAGAAAAACTCATTGAAGCACCTATCATGGTAGCACCAGATTGGACGCTCCTGTTTGAAATCATGTGTGATGCTAGTGGTATAGCCGTTGGTGCTGTTCTTGGACAGAGAAAGGAGAAATTATTTCATCCTATCTACTATGCGAGTAAGGTCCTTAATGAAGCCCAAAGGAACTACACTGTTACTGAACAAGAGCTCCTAGCAGTTGTGTATGCATTCGAGAAGTTCCGTGCCTATCTATTGGGTACTAAAGTGATCGTTCATACAGACCATGCAGCTCTTAGGTATCTAATGACAAAGAAGGATGCAAAACCAAGGCTGATTCGATGGGTATTGCTGCTGCAAGAGTTCGATTTCGAAGTCAAAGATAGAAGAGGTTGCGAGAACCAAGTGGCTGATCACCTATCTAGACTTGAGAATGAGTATGTGGCGCAACCAGAAAATCAGATTGATGATGCATTCCCTGACGAGGAGATACTAGCGACAACAATGGAGAACTTACCATGGTATGCCGACTTTGCAAATTTCGTGGTGAGCAATATGTTACCTTCCAATTTATCTTACCACCAGAGGAGGAAGTTTATGCATGACGTTCAGCACTACTATTGGGATGAGCCTTATTTGTTCCGAAGATGCGCGGATGGTATCATTCGACGATGTATATCCCATGAAGAAGTGCCTACTATATTAGAAGAATGCCACACTTCGCAAGTTGGAGGACATCATGCAGGGAATCGAACGGCAAGGAAAGTCTTGCAAAGTGGTTATTATTGGCCTACAATATTCAGAGATGCACACGACTATGTGAGAAGGTGTGACCAATGCCAACGTCAAGGTGCTATTTCAAAACACCATGAAATGCCCATGTCCAAAATTCTGGAGGTAGAACTCTTTGATGTATGGGGTATTGATTTCATGGGACCATTCGTGAATTCGTTTGGAATGAAGTACATCTTGGTTGCTGTGGATTATGTGTCGAAATGGGTTGAAGCTGTAGCATTGGCCGATAACGAAGGAAAGCGTGTTGTAGCATTTTTAAAGAAGAATATCTTCTCTCGCTTTGGAGTACCTCGTACTATCATAAGTGATGGAGGATCTCACTTTTGCAACAAGCTATTCAAATCTGTATTGGCTAAGTATGGAGTAAAGCAACACAAGGTAGCTACACCTTATCATCCCCAAACTAGTGGACAAGTAGAGGTTTCCAATCGTGAGATCAAGCAAATCCTTGCCAAGACGGTTAATGCGAATAGGAAGGATTGGGCTCGAAAGCTAGATGATGCACTATGGGCGTACAGGACTGCATTCAAGACACCCATTGGCATGTCACCTTATCAGCTAGTTTATGGGAAGGCTTGTCATCTACCCATCGAGCTTGAATACAAGACATTGTGGGCATTGAAGCACTTGAATCTGAATTGGGATGATGTGAAGAACTTGAGGTTGGAGCAGCTGAACGAACTAGATGAATTCCGTCTCCATGCATATGAAAGATCAGATTTATACAAGGAGCGGATGAAGAAGTATCATGATCAGCGGATTGTTCGACGAAACATCCAAAAAGGTGACATGGTACTACTCTTTAATTCCAGATTCAAGCTCTTCCCAGGTAAGTTAAAATCAAAGTGGTCTGGTCCATTTAAAGTCACCCAAGTCTACTCGTCTGGAGTAGTCGAATTGGAAAATAATGAGGGTGTTATCTTCAAAGTGAATGGCCAACGTGTTAAGCCATATATCGGTCCTCTTGACTCGATAAATGACATGGCCATCACTTATCTCGACGAAGTCTAAGTACTCGAGGTTACTACGTCGAGACACGACAATAAAAAAGGCGCTAGATGGGAGGCAACCCATCGTTTTATTGTTTTATCGTTTTGTCGTTTTATCGTTTTATCGTTTCGTCGTTTTAGTTTTTTTTCTTTTTGATAAATGAAAATCCAAAAATAAGAGTCGTGCCACGACCAAAACTAAGGCGCTTGGTGGGAGGCAACCCATCGTAATAATCGTTTTCATTGTGTTTTGAGCAAATATAGGTGCAAGAAGTATGCAACGAGGAGATTGATTTCAATTGACGATTTGGTCGCATTGTATGGTAAAGTCGGTAAGTTAGGAATGGTGATGCATAAGGCTATGAATTGAGCCTTTCTCACGTCATAATAGGCCTCGAGAAAGGCTAGGCCTTGGTAAAAATAGGCCACGAACGATGCACAACCTATTCTATAGCCTAAAGACTCGGAATCTAGTGTGCTATACACAATGCGCCGCCTATTCCTAGGTGTGCTTTTGACTATGCGCCGCCTATACTATGGCATTTGAGATACTGAGACCAAATGCCATAGACTATGCGGCGCATATGTCTAGAAATGCCATAGGATATGCGGTGCATATGTCCCATTATGCTATGGACAATGCGCCGCATATGTAAGTGATATGCCGAGGGATATGCGCCGCATATGTGGTGATTTTGTCCCCAAATCCGATTGTAAATGGGTCATAACCCGACCCATACTCCTCCTATATAAAGGGGACTTGTTTTTATGTCACAAACACATTAGAAGCAACCCTAAAGGCGCCGCATATCATCCCAAATCCTCTCAAATTTTTCTTCCTTTGTTCTTCCAATCCACAACAACTTCTCCACAATCTTCAAAGCAAGTAAGTGCTCTCTTATTCTTCATCTATTTATCGTAAGTACTAAGTTGCTATGCTTATTATAATTTGCTAAATCATAAGAAATTGGTGGTGATGTTCATGTGATTGGATAATTGTTGCAAAATCGTGTGATTGAATATATACGTATGGAATTCTTGACTTGTTTCCGACTTGAATTTTGTTTCAATGGCATTGTTATGATACTTGCTGAACATATGTGGCTATGAATATTACTTGAGAGAGTGGTTTGGATGCTTGCATGATTAACCATCCCGGCCATCGGGATAAGGTTATAGTGACTATCGACTTAGGAGGTAGTGTTTGTTGTTCAAATAGCAATTCCATGTGGTAACCCCTATGTTGTAGTGTTGCTATATACACCATGAAAGTCTTCCAAATGGCTGCACATAAGTGATGTAAATTTTCTTGTCGGAATACAATCCTAAGACGTATGTCGACGAAGTCTGAGTACTCGGCCACTTTCACTTCACTGATTTGTGCTAACAAGATTAAGTGTGGGGTGGTACCCCTAGTGCTTGCATGTAGATTGTATAAAGTGAGATTGTGCTGCAACTAACATTATTTCTAGTCTCAGGTACAATGGCACCCAAAGCAAAGCAAGGCAAGGAGAAGGCTACCACGACCCGAAAGGATAAAAAGAGAAGCCGAAAAGACCAAGGAGAATCATCTTCAGGACACCTACCACGCAGAATGTTCGGAATCAAATGGGTTCTTGAGGAAGAAGCCAAGGCATGGTACAACAGCAACAAAGAAAAGAAATATGTGCACGTCGACTTAATCAACAAAGAGACCTTAGCAAAGAAGGAGCCGCAAATGTTGGCTAAAGTTATGGCTTTGAAGCTGGATTTCATCTTCCGTGACATGGGAGAGTGCAATCTTGACTTGACAAGAGAGTTTTATGCCAACTGGTCGCCAAACACAACAGGCAACGAAGTCAAAATTCGGGGCCAAGTGTTACAGCTTACAGCGGATTGGATCAACTCTTTTCTAGGCCTACCTCCGGTCGACACTGCACCATACAAAGAGCTGTACAGCAGGCCCTCTTACAGAGCAATAAGACACATGTTTTATGGAAGCAGATCAATGGCAAGATGGGGCAGACATAAGGAAACAGGCCGTCACAACACATTCCCCTATGCTCCACTAAATAGGGAAGCAAGAATCTGGATGCGCATTGTCAACTCATGCCTTATTCCTGGGACGCAATACACAAAGATATCGAGAGATAGAGTGTGTTTGGTTTATGCGTTGATGACGAATGTCCCTATCAACTTTGGGGCAATCATTCGATCTACCATGAGAAAAGCCAGACTCCACCGAAGGTCCCATTTCACATTCGGCAATTTGTTGACAGCAATGTTGCGGAAGGAGGATATAGAAGATGAACCAGCTAACCACAAACTCCCACATAACCCAAAGAAGGTTGACCTCACCAAGGTCAAAGATGCTGAAACAACGCATGGAGTCAACCTTACTACTGCGGAGAGACATGCTCGTGACGAGAGTTTCTTCCGTCATCTCTATGGCATGACGAGATTCACTATGATGAGTGGTGGACGTATTCCAACTGCTGAAGAGCTCCAACAGCTGGACCACGACTACCCAATGAATAGGCATGCCCGGGAGATGTGTGGAGTGGGCGTATATTTTGAGGAACCTCTTGATGATGACGTGCCAACTGATGATGATAGACGATTTCCTGATTCTGATGCTGAGGAGAACTCTGACGATGACTCTTATGATGATTCTGACGAAGGGGGTATGACCCCCGACATTGAGGAGGAGTCCGATTAATCAGGTTCTTCGACTTTATTTTCCACTGAGGGCAGTGTCTAGTCTAAGTGTGGGGTGGCAGAATCTGCATGCTATACTTCTTTGTTTGCACCTATGTTTGTATGTTTGCTTGTTTTACTTCGTTTTAATCTATTTTTTTTTTCGTTTGACATTTTTTTTAGTTTTTAGGAGTAAAATTTCTCTAGCTACGCATGAAATTATTTTGATAGGCAGCATGAAAATAGAACAAGAGTATGTGCTACAATGTGACTATTGAGACATTTAGGCTCTAGTTGTGACTCATTATGTGAAAGTGTGTGATTCAATTCCTTCATTTGTTGGGTCGAGAGTCTATATTACTACCAATCAAGTCGACCATGTGCCTTGTGTGTGTGAGATAATAGTATATTCTATGTATGTGGCTGATGCTAGAACTTGCCTCGTATGTATGCAAAGCGAAAATAAGGAATGTAAGTTTAGGATATGATTTAGGCATTTCTTTGGCAACCTATACATGTTTAACTTCAGTTTTTCCTACCCATGTAAATCATCCTAGTTAAACCCTTTTGAGCCTTTAGCCTATTTCTTTGACAACCTTGTATGTAAGCCTAATCCATTTTCTTTCAAGACCGTAATTTGATCCAAATTCCTAAGTGCTTTAAAGTGAACAATTCATGTGACAACATAAGAGGAAATTGGGTGAGTATGATGCTTTAAATTGTAATGGTTCTTGAATGTGTTGTGAAAAATGTTATCATAAGAGGTATGTTGTGAAAAGAAAAAGGAAAAGAAAGCTGAAAAGTGAGTTGTTCTTAAATTTGAAAAACAAAAGAGGAGAACAAGGGTGGTAGAAGAAAAGAAGAAGAAAAGTTGAAAGAAAAAAGTGTCAATGATACAATGTGATGTATTAAAGTGCTTAGGAACCTAGTCACTATTCTTGGCCAAAATAGTCCTACCCGTCCCTTAGCCTACATTACAACCATCAAAAGACCTACTTGATCCTAACCTTAACATTCCGACATTTAGTGGAGTACTACATTAAGGGCAAGCTTATGGTCATTAGTTGCTACATATGAATTCTTTGTGAGAGTGAGAGCAAGGACACTTTGATACTCATGTTTGAAAAATATGCTATATTTGTGAGTGATTATGGGTACTATATTGTGAGACACACATGGTTGATGAGTTTTGGATAGTTGTATATGATTCTATGCACCTTAACGTTTGCATGCGAGTTGATCACCATCACGAGTCTATGCTTGAGGTTAAATTGTTTCTACTTATAATCGGAAAGCTACTCTTCGTTGATAATTGTTGTGCTTGTCTTGAAGAATGTTTTGTGTTGTTGTTGTAAAAACCTTAAGTCGATGCTTAGAAGGACATGATATGTTGTTCGAGGACGAACAAAGCTCTAAGTGTGGGGTGTTGATGATAGGCGAATTTACGCGCCTATATCAATATATTTTGCCCATATTTTAGCCTAGTTTTGAGAACTAATTATCTATTTCATACACTTTTAGTCCTTTTTTCTGTAAATGAGCTAACAAACATGATTAGGAAAGTTTCAGGTATAAATGATGCAAAATAAAGCAATTTATGGCTTACTTGACGCAAAAGAAAGCTCACGAACGAAGTGGAAAGGAGCTGGACGCCTAAAGGACTAAATCTGCTGCATGGAAAATCTATCCCGGGCTAAAACAACAATTCTGAAGACTTTGGGGACTTACAGACACAAAGCTGGATTTTTGCCATAATACATTAACCTAGTGCAATTAGGTTATGTGTTTCACTAATCTATTTGGATTATAATTTTGTAACCTTACCCTAGTACATTTGGGTCAAGGATTTCATTAGTATATTAGGATTTGGTTATTTATTTCATTAGCTTAGTAGGAGTAGGATAGGAGTATTATAAATACCCTATCATGCTAGAGATTTAGAGACACATTCTTACAATTCATTCACATCCTTACAATTAAGACATCTTCCTACAATACATTCTCAATTCTTCATTCTTCTATTCTTAAATTCCACAACAAGAGAATCGTTACTTGCTACGGAATCACCAAAACCACACGCCAAACACCTACTATTTACGCCATCCACCATGCAAAATGTGATATCCTTCGCATTCATGGGTAACTAAATCTC
This sequence comes from Capsicum baccatum var. pendulum, assembly GCA_030864225.1. Lineage (NCBI taxonomy): Eukaryota > Viridiplantae > Streptophyta > Magnoliopsida > Solanales > Solanaceae > Capsicum > Capsicum baccatum. Next base: position 53,965,209 of record CM061561.1, read on the forward strand.
TTAGTTGGGGTTATGGAAGCCGAATGAGTTACTATCTATTGCTATGAGCTTGTGAGTTCAAGACACGTATATTGCTTATATCATTATTCTCTTCATCTTAAATCTACATTCTTTGCGGTTTCAAACACAAGAACACGCCATTCTAACATCTAACCTGTTCGAGAGAAAGGTTACTTGTCTAGAAAAGAAGACGCATAGACTAACGCCAGTCTAACATTTAACTTGTTCGAGAGAAAGGTTATTTGTCTGGAAAAGAGATAATGTCAAGGTAGTAGGACACCCTTTCCTATTAAAAAGCTAGTGCCGTAACTGGACTAACCTCTTGGAGAATTCGTACCGTTAGACACGCTTTAAGCTCGAGAGAGTTAAAGTGAAATAGTCCTTGTTTAGGTCGAGAGACGCTTGGATTTACCATCGACTACAATTCTCTATAAGCAATTGTATGTCAAGACTCTACACACTCATAGCCAATAGAGACGTATACCTCTGAAGGTGGACATAACCCCAACGCTTCAATTCTCATTGTTTACAACCAACGTGACAATCTTTCTCTTTTTACTTTATTATTTTCAGCTTTTACTTCATTACTTTGGTTACTTATTACAATCCCCCCTTCTTACGAGACTTGCACCAAAAGTCTATTAATTTTGCTTACTTGTTGACCAAGCTATTCCCTGTGGGATCGACACCCAACCCAGGTTGGGTTCTATATTTGATAACGACCGCTTTACACTCCTACGAGAGCTGTAGATTGAGCGTTATCACTCTCTTAGTTGAAAAAAAATTGAAAACTGAAATTTTCAGAAAATAGCAATATGTCCACTTGTGTGTTCTTGGCCGAAAATTGTGTCTTGTTGTATCTTGGCCAAGATTTGTGTCTTGTAAACTTAGATATAAGAGTCCTTTTTATGTGTTATATTGTTAGTGGTGTTAGATTCTTCATCCCTAACACTAAAGGAGTCTAAATCTAAGTTTGAGCTTTAAAAGTTGATGTTGTTGTTGTGAATCCAAAGAGTGGCTGATTGTTGTTGGGATTGTTGTTGTTGGTTCAAGTTTTGAATGTGTATTGTGGGAATTGTGTTGTGGATTTTAAGCTTGAAAAAGTGTTGTTTTTTTTGGAGGGTCCAACTTGAACCTTAGAACTTTAAAACTCAAAGTTTGTGTTCTTGGTGTTCTTCACCATCTCTATATGTTGTTAAAGAAAAGGTGGTTGTTGATCTTATAAGTTGAAGGAAAAAGGTGAAGAATTGTTAGTCTTGAAAGACCCCCAACCACCAAAGACTTTATCAACCTTTTTCCAACAACTTTCCATGATACAAGGGTCCATGTTTTAAGGAGGAGTACAAGAAAGTCAAAGTCTTGAAACTTGAATTGAAAAAGAGCTCCAAAGACTTTTATTTCCCTCCCTAACCAATTCCAAATTACAATGGGACCAAGACTTGAAATTGAAATATAAAATTGAGAAACCGCAACCAATACGTGACTGCCACATCATCATTTTTACTGTTCACGTAACACTTTTGGCTCAAATTTTGGATTTCTTAGTTTCATTTTATTATTTTTTTAGTTTCGTTTGTTGATTCCATTACTAACTTACAAGCTAGTACTAGATTGTAAGTTAGTTTTAAAATCGTTCTTCGTGTATACGTTCCTTTGTGTGTCTTATTCTTTTGACTCATTGTGATACTTGGTCCACCTCTCAATGCCTCACGGAGTACAAGCGAGGTTACGACACTTGTGAGATCAAAGCATGAAAAATATGAGAGACAAAATAATAGAGAGGGAGTGTGAGGACCATCCTTGTACAACTAACTTGTTTGTTGTTTTGTAGGTAACTTTTGGCCCTAATGGAAACCATTTTGGCCCTCTTTGATGCTTTGTACCGAGACCTTGCTAGGGCAAATGCAGTTCTTGAAAACATTCACTCGATGTGGTAACTATGAGTGAGATGTTGGATCGAATGGAGAGACGAAGGAACTCTCGTGCTTTTACTCTCCAAACTTTACCTACAAAAGCCAATCCTCCAAGTTCACCACAAAATTCCATAAGCCAAGCTACAAATTACCCACAAAATCGAGAACAAGGTAGACCCCTTCCCCGCTAGTTGATCAAGTCCAACAAGAAGGACTTGTAAGATAATTCTCTCCCATCCAAGCTCCATAACCGAAGCTCCACATTACCAAAACAGTCCACTTTACTAAATCAATCCTCTCAATCGAAACTCCGCTTTACCAAAGCCTACACATCCAAGAAGAAAAACATGGTAGAGAGGGACATGAAGGATATAAAGTCTACGACAATGCTTATACGATGGAGGGAGACTTGAGTCGGATAAGATTGAAGTCGAAACTCAAGATGGAGAGAAAGCCGAGGTTCAAAATGAAGATGTTAGCCTCGAATTGTGTTTGTGTTGCTCTCGGGTCCATCTTGTTGGTGGACTATTTTTGGATTCATTTTTGGTACGTGCCAAGTTTTATTGAACTCTAGGGTTCTTCATGTTTTGAGTGATCTCTTATGAAGTGGCCAATTGAACGAGGTAAAATCGTGAATTTGTGGGCAAATTCCTCTCAAGATGGAGAGGATGATATGAGTGCGATCACGTAGATGGACTCATGTGGGTATGTATTGAAATTGTCCAAGTGTGTGTGCAAGAGAAGTGTAATTAAGGGACCAAATATACACCAAAACAACTCGCTACATACACTAGATAAGAGGCCCATTCTTGAAGGGCCCTTTTGTCCATTTTAACTTCTAATTCTATTGTAATATATAAGAAATATTTCTAGGGTTTAATTGGTAGATTTTGTATGTTGTAAGACACAAGGAACATCAAGTCCTCTCTCCTTTGAGGCACCCAAACCCGAAATTGTAACTAGGTACATTAAAAGGGTGGATTCTCTTTTGTTGTTTGCTTTGCTTAGAAACATTGATGCTTGGGAGGTGGAATACAAACTTTTATCATTGTAAGAGATCGGTTTATTGTTGTGTATAGTGTTAAGGGTCCAAGATTATCCATTCTTGGGTTCTTAAGATTATACCTTCATGTGGTCTATCTATCTATCCTTTTACTTTTCTTGTAATTGTGTTTGGTGTTTGTGTTGTAACCTTGTGTTCTTGTTGGTATTGTTAACTCTGAATCTTGTGCCTTTGTGTTTATCCCGTTCTTCACATATTGTTTCTGTTTTGGTGTATAAATACACCATTATATCTTGTATTTTTGTGTTTTTGTTGTTGGCCGAAACTAGTTCCAAAAGGGCTCATGAATTTATTCTAATTTATGGACTATTTTTGGACTGATTTTGGTGTTCCATTGTTTGTCTGGTAGCACTATATGCACAGAATTCAGAGAAAGTTCGATCGAAAAAATCTATTAGTATATGACAATAATTTTGTCAGTTTCTCCAACACTCTCCTACAATATTCATAAAAAGATATTCTTTCTAGCAAAATTTTTATATTATATAATTGCCTACAATTTCTTTTTTTTTTTAAACGAAAATTGGGACCAAAGAAAACAGGGAAGGAATTACACTATGAAAAATCGAACCCTCAAGTTTTTTCATAAGGTGGGAGTTCAGGTAACCAAACAACTGAGCTACTGAGATACCTATAGTTATTTGAAAATAATAATCGTTAAATATACTTTTATATATATATATAGTAAATAATTATATTAGCTATGTCTCTATTTACGTAGTACAGTTTAAATTTTGAGAGCAAAATAATTTAATTTTGATTGTAAATTGGAGCATAGAACCTTCAAACTTTTTGAAACAAACTTATTTATTCGAAAACTACGTAGAACTTTTTTTTTAGTCTCAAAGTCAATAACGGAGGTGAGGGAACGAAAATGAAAGGGGACTGTTTTCAAAATTCTAATCCAATCAGCACACAGTATTCATCAAATTTGACTTGACTATGGGTGTGTTTGGTACGAAGGAAAATGTTTTCATGAAAAATATTTTTCTAGAAAATATTTTCTTGAAAAATAAGTTGATTTTTTATTTGTTTTCCTATGTTTGGTTGGTGGATGGAAAATATTTTCCAAAAAATAATTTTTAGTGTTTGGTTGGTAAATGAAAAAATATTTTTCAAAAAAATACATTTTAGTGTTTAGCTAAAGCGTAAAAATACATTTTAGAAAAATAAGTTTTGATCTCAAAATATATTTTTTTAGGGTGTGTTCGATATGAAGGAGGAAAAATATTTTCTAGAAAAATAAGTTGTTTCTTACTTATATTTGTGTGTTCGTTATGCAAATTGGATAAGTATATATTTTCTAAAAGTATTTGTATATATTAACAAAAAAAATGAAAATGAATATGATAAAAAGGGTGGGATAAGAAAAAACCTTTGAATTTTTTTAAAATATAAATTAAAAATATTAATTCTTTTTTTGGAGAGGGGGTTGGTAGGTGGGGGTTGGGGTTGTCAAAATAGGTAGTAAGGGTGGGTAAGAAAATAATTTTAATTTTTTTAAAAATAATTTTTTTTTAGGGGGGAGGGGTGGGGGGGGGGGGAGATGGATTGTATGGGGTGGGGATGGGAGTAGGGGAGTAAGAAAAAAATTTTAAATATTTTTTTTGAATGGGAAGGTAGGGGTGGGGGTCGGGGTAGGGGAATGAGGGTGGGATAAGGAAAAAATTAAAAATTTTCAAAAAATAAATTTAAAAAATTTAATTTTTTTGGAGGGGTGGGGGGTGGGGGTAGGAGGTTGGTAGGGTGGTCGGGTAGAGGAGGTAAGAAAATGATTTGATTTAAAAAAAAAAATGGAAAGGAGAAAGGAGTAGGGTTTTGGATTTTGGGTAGGGGTGAGGTAAGAAAAAAATTTAATATAATTTTTAATAAGGGTCGTAGGGGTCGGGGTGGGGGGTTGTGGGTCGGAGTAGGGATGAGTAATTTTGAGAGTTGTATAAATATTTCAACTTAAGAGTGAAGTTAAAAGAGAGTTTTGAAAAATATTTTCCTTACTTTTTGAAGGAAAGTCATTTTCCTTAGATTTGAGGAAAATAAGTTGATTTGGAAAACATTTTTCAAAATCTTTAAGCCAACCAAACATGAAAAAATTGGAAAACATTTTCTAGAAAATGTTTTCCTTCATACCAAACACACCCTATAAGATGAAGAGTAAATACTGACTATCAACAATATCATTAGCATAATCTGAAATTGGTAATATAAGGAAATGAGATTTCTTGTCCTTATGAAATTTTCTCCAGCGGTAAAATGTGTTTAGTTGTCAAATAGGTTGAGTCAGACCCTTAAACTTGTTTTAAAATTTCATTTGGACCCCTCAACTCAAACTTGTACCCATCAGACCCTTAACCCACCCAAAATTTGTTCCATCTAAGTCTTTTTTAGATAATCAACAAAAGATATTAAATGTGTGTGACATACTCGCGTGACGTGACAAAAATGACCAATTAGAAAAAAACAAACACGCGGCAAACGGATTGAAAAAAATAATAATAACTGTGTTAAAAATAAATTATTATAAAAATAAATTTTTAATATAAACAAATCCACCCCCACCCCCCCAAATCCTCCACCCCCACCTCTCAAAAAAGAAGAAGAAGAAAAGTTTCATTAATTACACCCCCAAACCCCATTGCATCACCTTCTTCACCATTTCTCTTCATTTCTCTAAAATCACCATTGTCACATTATCTTTCTCACTTTCTAAACCATCCAAATTTTAATTTTTAGTAGCACTATGATCTTCTTTATCCATTTGCATGATACCATCCTTTCCAATTTCAGTGAAAGTTGTTTGATTTTGCTCAAAATTATTCGAGACGTTTCTTTTGTCGGAATTATCACTTTTTCGGTCACAACAGTTTTGAATTTAACTGATTTTTTGGATTTTAATTTATTTGATCTGCTTACTCACTTTTTGAGTCTGTTAAATTTTAAAATTTGGGATTATTTCGTAGACGTTGAAACAATCTCAAATAAATTTGGTTAGGCAGGGTTGAAACAATCTCAGCTTAAGACGAGAACAAAGAAAGTAAGAAAATTAAGATAATTAGGCAATATTATGTGGCGGTGTGTGCTAAGAGGTGATTGAAAATGGTATCAAAGAGGCGATAGTTTAGCGGAAGAATACTTCTAACTTAAAAGAAGAAAGTTTTAAATGAAAAAAATGAAGAAGAAGACGACCAGAGGGAAGGGGGGAAGAGACGACGACTGAAGAACAGTTTGCTTGCTGAAGAAGACGACAGGCAACTGTGGGGTTGGGGGGGAGGAGTTTGGGGGTCTTTTTTTAAAAAAAATTAAGAAATTGTTATTGTTAAAAAATATATTAATAAAATAATTTAAGTGTAGATTTCTAAATAAAAAAAGTAAAATATTATTTGCTCTTATGTTCACGCGCCCAAGAAAAGTGTGTTGCCAAATCAACATTTTGTGTCTGATAGGTATCAATTTAAGCAATTGAGGTATCTGATAGATACAAGTCTGAATTGAGGGGTCCAAATGAAATTTCAAAAAAAATTTAAGGGTCTATCGATGACTTAAGCCTATCAAATATTAAGGATCAAGACATCATTCATGCACACAAATTTCACATGTGATGTTGGGCCATCAATCAATAATCATCAGGCCCTTTTATCAAAGCAAAGAAAGTAGGCTCTACCATTATCAATTGGGCCCATAAGTGAGATGTTTGTTTTCCCAAGACTTCCTTTCAACTGTTCTGTTTAGTTCATCAATTGAAAAGAAATAAGCATGTTATTAGAGTTTAATCTATTATAATTTTCAGAAAAGAAAGTCTTTAATAATGTTTGGAGCTGTGTGCAATGAAATTTTGTTGAATTTAAATCAGTAAGAAATTTGGATTATATTAAATTCAAGATATATTAGTCCAAATTAATATGTGGATTAATATAATTGAATTAATTATTGAAGTTCAATAACAATGAATTTAATAAAAGTCCAATTTTTCATTGCGTTGTCTATCAATTTGAATTCAAAACAATGAATCCATTTAGTCAAACTTAAATGTCATCTTATTCTAGAGGCTCAACTAAATCAAGGCCAACGAAAATATGCCACATGTACACATTGCCATGTTCCAACAATCAAATATGACCATATCACTTCAATTTGATAAAAAATTGTACTTACCATGACTCTTTCCTTTTCGCAATTATAAATAGCTCATAATTCAGTAAATGGACTAGAATTCTAATAAGAAATCAAAGAGAGCTTGTGGATCAAACGCTGCAGATTTCTTTACAAGCTACAATTTCAAGAATTCAAACACTCAAGTTCGAATATAGCTCACGATCAAGACGAGATTCAATATCAAGCTCAAAAGCCCTTGGATTCAAAGTATAATTCAAGATCAAGACCACCAGATTCAAGATCAAACACAAAAACACTTGAATTTAAGTACAAGTCAAGATCAAGACCACCAAATTCAAGAACAAGTTTAAAAGTCCTTGAATTTAAATACAAGTCAAGCTCAAGTTTACAAGATTCAAGATCAAGTTTGAAGGCCCTTAAATTTATACCAGATCAACAGAGATGTAATACTCACTATTTGCAATCAAATAAAATAATTGTTGCAATATTTTTTTATCCTGATTATTATTTTCTCAACTTGAATTTTATTATGAATAAATTATGTCACGCTCAGTGGGACAATCTCTACTTCTCATCTCAATTTTTCTAATATCAAAATTTAAGAACATCGAAATTACTTTCATGATAGAAGAACAACTAACAAGTTTGATTAAAGTAGTCGAAGGCTTAACAAATTATGTACAAGAACAAGATGTTAAGAATTCCAAGTTAACAAATAATATGGAAAGCATGTATGAGAGAGAATCAAATCAAACACCAATTAATCTTCCTGAAATTCAAGAGAAAGGAGAGTCATTCTTAAGGCAAACAACAATGACCAAAGAGATTCAAGTATTTGTTAAAGGTTTGATTCCTATGGACCAATTGAAAGACTTCATTATGGGAGCAATCAATGATAAATCTGAGTCCTCATTCAAATTTTCTCTCAAATATGCAAAGTCGTATACACAAAGGATTGATAACTTGAAAATGCCTGACAGTTATCAACCTCATAAGCTCTAATAATTAAATGGCAAAGGGGACCCCAAATAATATATAGCACACTTTATCGAGACTTGAAATAATGTTGGGACATATGGTGATCATCTCGTCAAGCAATTTGTATAATCTCTCAAAGAAAATGTCTTTAATTGGTACACCGGTCTCAAACCTTATTCTCTAGATAATTGAGAGCAATTGGAGCAAGAGTTCCTTAATTATTTCTATACCATAGGATGTGTCGCTAGTATGATTGAACCTACAAAGGCTCGTTAACGTAAAGATAAGCCAGTTATTGACTTTATCAATTATTGGCGAAGTTGAGCCTCAACTGTAAAGATCGCCTTAGTGAAACTTCTAGCATTGAAATATGCATTCACAACATGATTTGGGGTCTTAACTCTATTTTGTAAGGATTAAATCCCTATACATTTGAAGAGTTGGCAACTCGTACGCATGATATAGAATTAAGCATAACTGCAAGAGAAGATCAACGAACGCCTGTTTGTGAGCCTCACGAAGTTGAAGATATAGAAAACCTTCATAGTGGGGGCAATCTTGCATCCAAAGATGAATTCTATGAGTCTATTTATGTCTCAGCACCCCTCAATGCATGAGCTTAAATTGTAAGTTACAAAACTCCTCAATGCACGAGTCTAAACTTCAAGTTATAACGGTTTTGTGCATGGACTTAAACTACATATCATAGAGCTTATCAACTTCAAGACAAATATTAAAGTCACGAGACTTGTTAAATTCAAGCTAAATTTCAAGTTAAATTACACCCGGACTACACAAACTACATGTCACGAAGCTTTATAAATTTGAGCCAAATCTCCAAGATGTAAACCTCAATAAATCTGAGTTAAAACTTCAAATCACTATCCAAATCTTGAAATTACAAAGCTCTTCAAATTTGAGCTAAGTCTTTATGTCACAAAGCTCATCAAATTATGAGCTAAATTTTCAAATTATGAAGCTTTTCAAATTTTAGCAAAATCTTCAACTTGAAATGTTTCTCAAAATATGAGCCAAAATTATATATCACAAAACTCTTTAAATTTGAGATAAATCTTCATGTCACAAAGTTCACCAAATTCTGAGCTAAATTTTTAAATCGCGAATCTCTTCAAATTCAAGAAAAATCTTCAAATTGAAATACTCCTTGACGCACGTGCCTAAATTGTGTGTCACAAAGCTCTTCAATTTATGCTAAATCTCCAAGTTATAAACTCTTCAAATCCGAGCTAAATCTTTAGAACTATATTATGAATTTATCCTCTTCACCGAGGTATGTAAGATTTAAAAAAAAAATACATTTTCACTTAATTTATCATATGAAAGTCAGGTCTACAAGTACTTTCACTCAACTTTGAACTTACATCAGATATTTGTGGATTGCTGGGGGCAGACCTTCATAAAAAATTGGCTTCTTAAACAAGATTTGAAATGCTCAAGTTCCTCAAGCCTGCAAGTTAAAGTTGCAAAATCTTTCAAATTTGTGGATTAAAGAAGAATCTTTTAAACCTGCATGTTGAAGTTAAGAATCTATCAAGTCTGCAAGTTGAAATTATCAAATTTGTCAAGTCTGCAAGTTTGAATTCACCAAATTTTCTAAGTCTATAAGTTGAAGTCATTAAATTTCACAAGTTTGCAAGTTGAAGCCATTAAATTTGTTAATTCTGCAAGTTGAAGTCTCCACATTCGCTAAATTCGTAAGTTGAAATCATCAAAGCCCCCAAGTATTCAAGTTAGTTCCACTAAATTTTCATGACTTAATGGGGACAAAATTTGTCCCTTTGCACCTTAAGCCGTCCTCTCATGATTTATCCTTAAAAGAACGTCAAATCTTCATGCCTTAAGGTGGACAAAATTTATCCCTTTGTACCTTAAGCTGATCTTTTCACGGACTTATCCTTAAGACAATCTCCACATATTTTCATGCTAAGGTGCGCAAAATTTATCCCTTTGCACCTTAATCTTATCTTTTCACGGACTCATCCGTAAAAAGGATCTCTACATTTCATGCTAAGGTGGACAAAATTTGTCCCTTTGCACCTTAAGCTGGACGGATTTATCCTTAAAAGATCTCTAAATTTCATATCTTAAGGTGAACAAAATTTGTCTCTTTACACCTTAAGTTGACCTTTAACAGATGTGTCTTTAAAAAGGATCTTCAAATTTTCATACCTTAAGGTGGAAAAAATTTGTCTCTTTGCATTTTAACCTGATATTTACGAATTTGTCATGAATACTTGAAGCTGAACTTGCCAGGTCTTAAGGGTGTCGGTGGAAAAATTAAATTCTTGCACCTTAAATTGATTATTGCAAATGAATCAAACTTGAAGCCAACTCTCGCACTGTAAGCTGATCCTCCGTGAACATTATTTGTTTTGAGTAAGCTTATGAATAAGATGAATTAATGTTCACAAATTAAGAAGATGGGTCCTTTTGTATTGAACAATTGAGGCAGTGGTAACATTAAAATTAAACTTGCACTAGGAGATTCAAGGCTGTTAAGTCTCCTAATAACACAAACACAAAAGAAAAAAAAAGGCGTACTACGGTACCTAATCCTCGGTGAATTTAGAAAAAGCTAAATAGGAATTCGAGTAAAGGGAGGAGAGGTCTGTGAACGGTTATTTTTTTAAGGAGACATCAATTGTCAAGCTTGAAGGCGACGAACTCATGGATACCTTGCTTAAATAGAGTGGTTGTGTTGATAATGTCACCCAATCAAAATGAAGAAATCATATAATTTTTGGGGAAACAAACAATAAATCCATTATACACACAATTCTCGTCCTAGAAATGCTAAGAGAATGAAATGCCTTATTATGATAACAATAATTAATATTAATATCATTGATTATTGGACTTATGATGCATGACCATGCATTACTCTTAACTTCTTATCCAATTGGCTTAAGTCATCGACAATCACTTTAAGTTGTCCCGAAATTCACTTGGACCCCTTAACTCAGACTTGTACCTATTGAATACCTTTACTGTTGGTCTTGTACCCATTGAACACTTTTACTACTTGAATTTGAACCATTTAAACACATTTTAAACAATCAGCTATAAATGTAAAGTGTGTGTAGCGTAATTACGGTGTTATGGCAATACAACAAATTAAATAATGTCATTTGGCATGTGACTCTAAAAAAATATTAAACAACTAATAATGGTGAAAATTTACAATTTTTAATTAAAAAGAAAAAGGAAAGCAACGTTTTCCACTCCCCCCCCCCACCTTATCATCTTCTTCTCCATTTCTGTGAAAAAAAATTCAAATCTTTTTTAGCAATCTTATTTCTTTAGCAATCCAATTCATATTTATTGCTATTTTTTCTTATTTTTGTGTTGTGGATTCCTTTGAATTTGAATTCTTTAATAATATCAATAAAGTAATCTCAGATTCATATCAAGTTAGTCGAAAAAAATAAAGTTTCGCCGGAAAAGTTTTTGACCCAATCTTCACAATGTTGAGAATTTTCTTATCATAGATCTTCCCGGTTCAAGAATCAAATTTTCTACCTTTTTTGCTACCAAAATACTCTGCAAAAACAAGATTGCTAAGAATTTACAAAAGTTTGGATAAAGAAGAAGACGACTGAGAGACGAGGAGAGGGCGAGGGAGGCACCACTGTTTTTCTTTTTAATTGAAAATTGTTAGTTGTATTAATAAGATTGTTAAGAATTTAAAAAGAAAGAGGGAGAAGGAGGGGGACTGTTTTTTTTTTTTTAAAATTAAAATTTGTCATTATTAGAAATGTATTAATGAAATAAATTGAAGTGTGATTTTTTTTAACAAAAAAGATATATCATTTGGGACTTTATTCACGCTCCTAACACACTGTTTGGATGGTGGCTTTTCATAGTATGATATGGTATGGTTATTAGGAGAACCATATTTTTTTTGATTGTTTCTTAAAATATATGGTATGGTATGGTTTAATTTCATGGTTTGGTAACTATGAAAATTCTCATTTTATGTAACCACCGATTTGGTGGTATCCGATGGGTTCCTCACTTTTTTTTTTCAAATATGTCCTTACTTAATATTATATAATATTATTTTATCTTTTACCTTATATTATTTAATTTTATCTCCTACCTCGACCCCCACCCCACCCCACCTTTCCAACCCCCCAACTCCTGTCCACCCACCAACCCCGCCCCCCCCAAAAAAATTATTTTTTGAAAATTTAAAATTTTATTATTATCTCACCATCTACCCCGACCCCATTACCCTCAACCCATTTTTTTTAAAAAATTATTATTTAAAAAAAATTCAAAACTTTTTCTTACCCCAACCTCACCACCCCTACCCCTCATCCACCACCTAGAAGCACCATTTTTTATTTTTAAAATTTATTTTTTGGAAAAGGTTTTAAAAAAAATTCTTACTCCATCCACACTCTCTATCAGCCCCACTCCCCCCCACCAGGCCCCCTTCATAATTTTGTTAATGTATTTTTTCAAAATAAATTCAAAACTGTTTTTCTTACCCACCCAGTACTCCCCTCCCCCCCTCCCCAACTCCACTACCCCCACCCCTAAAATATTTTTTAAAAAATAATTCATAATTTTTTTCTACCGCACGCTCAAAATATTTTTTAAAAAATAATTCGTAATTTTTCATACTCCGCCCCCTTATCTTATTCATTCTCATTGTTTTTGGTTAAATATATCCAAATATTTTTAGAAAATACTTTTTTATTTGTGTAACAAACACAAGAAAATAAGTACGAAATAATTTATTTTCTTAAAAAAAAAAATTTGGGACTTCATATCGAACACACCCGTAGCATACACAAAATATGCATTCAAATTTTGTACTTATCGTTGATGGTCACATCTCAAAATACCAAAAGAAAATGAAATTTGTTACTTTAAAAAATGAATCCAATTACATTTAGTTTGATCTATTCTTTTATTGATTTTGTTAGTGTTTACATGAATTTTAACAACTTTATATGTTTACATGGCATAATTTATGATAAATTATTAAGAAGAAAAATATTTTATTAATAATTATTGATAAATTTAACATTTATAATAATTAAGGGCATTTTAGTAAACTTATCAGTTACGATACATTATCATACCATCAAACTAAACAATAAAACTGTTATTAAACAACAGTGAACGATATAGTCCATCCAAATATTGTACTATATTGCTTTGTACGGTACAATACCATACAATATAGTACCGCACTTTATGAAACCATGACAAACCACCATCCAAACAACCAATAAGGAGAGTGAATAACACTTTCCTTGCCACATCAGCACTTTGTGCCTAGGTATAGAATTGAATGGGTTAGGGGCCTGATAGGTACATGCCATAATTGAGGGGTTTAAGTGAATTTTTGGGACAACTTAAAGTGGTTGTCGATGACTTAAGCCTATCCAATTTGACATGCTAGAATTGCATGTGTAAATTATTTTTAATCCAACATTAAAATATCAAGTTAATACTTCAAGTCTATTCTTCAAAATATCAAATATCTCGATAAGTCTTGAAATAAAGGGTGTAGACACGTAATTTTTTATCCTCCTCTAACTTTTACCTATTTTTAGCATAAAAAATTTATTTATTTTTCCTAATGTTCTTTTTTAGAGTTTATTTTTATTTTTAGTAGGTTTTATTTGAAAATTTTGAAAAAATAAAATAAAAAAATAGATTTATATTTTAAAATATATTTTATTTTATTTTTGAAATATTAAGAATTATAAAAAATATTTTTCTTTTAATTTTAGATTTTAATAAATTAGCTAGTAGTTTTAGTATTATCTTAATTATATTTATTTTAGACTGTCTATAAACTTTTATTGTATTTTCTTAAATGTAAAAATTAATTAGTTAGTATTCTTTTATTATTATTATTATTATTTATTTTATATTTATTTTGAATTAAAAGAAAAAAGAAAAACAGAAGACCCTAAGGAATTCTATTGACCGAGGGGACGGTGTGAGGCACCCCTTGAAGCTCGTGGTTCTAGCATGATCACTTTTATCAACTTATACTTAGCTTTAACTATTTTAGATAAATTATGTTTGCAGGCTTTAATTCGCTCATTTTTAATATCTAGTATCTGTCTATACCTTTTGTATTAAGCGAGTGAAAATCAATTTTAGAACGATCTTTGCCAAGGTACATTATTGCATACTTGAATTATTTTTAAACATCTCAGAAAGATGTGTACGTCGCATTCTTAATTGAGATAAATATTTTAAACGTTTCTAAAGCTCGTCTAACATTAAAGGCATTTGTTTCATCTCTCGTAAATTCGAGAAAATTTTATCTTATCCATTTTATTTTTATTTCTGCCCTCTTTTCTTTTGAAATTCACAACGAGTTCTGAATTAATCCGCTACTCGCCTCGCCCCTCCCCCCCCAAATAGGTTTTCCTTTTTTTTTTGTTATGCAATGGAATTTAGAATAAATCCATATCCCATCTCGCTCATTCTCACCTTAATTAATAAATGGGCCTTAAACGTAAGTGTAGGCCTAACTAAAGTTTAACGAAAAATAGCATTTTAATCCCATAATTATTACAAGATCCTATCATATTATTCTTATATTTTAAGTACTTTAATTATATGTTAAAGAAAAAGGTATAGAAAACTTGGGCTTTTGGACTATAGGTGACAAAAGAGTTTTAAAATGAGGTGTAGGTGACACAAGTCTTAATTATTAGGTGGAGGGGACAATTACTTTATTATGGATTAAGAAAGTTGGAGAAGTTTGAAAATAATCCATATGTTTTTAAATTTACACTTTGATCCAAATGTTAGTTAATATAACAGAAAATGGAGGAAAAAAAAACTCGTTTCTCTCTCTTCTCATCCGTTGTTGTTTTCTCTCTCTTCACGACTATTGTTGTTCATTGTTGCCACTACTACTTTATTCATCATCTTCTGCTTCACTATCATCATCTTCTACTTCATTATCATCTTCATCTTTTTTTTTGTCAACCATTGTTGTTGTTGTTACCGCTACTGTTGCTATTTTACCAATTTGTTAGGTCAAATTTTATTTCTAACATCACCACTTTTCACTTTGACATTACTTCATAGGAGACCTTGGTAAGTCAAATTATGATTTTTAGTCAAATTTGTCATCTAGGTTACAAAGTTACTACTGTTTTTTTCAACAATGGATAGAAGTCGAGCATGAATCCAATATAAATGCCCACAATTTAAATAAATCACTCATCTGATGCATCAGATGTGTAATCTGTTACAACAGAAGATAAATCTGTTGCAACAGAAGATATATCTGTTGCATTAGATTGATTATCTTTTGCATCAGACTGGTTATCTATTGCATCAGAATGATTATCTGTTGCATCAGATTGATTATCTGTTGCATCAGACTGATTATCTGTTGCATATTAATCTATTTGGAACAACACAAATCAGCCCCTGCCATAAATCCAACAGATGACCAATATGTTTTGTTATTGCTACTAGATTCAAAATTATTTCATACGTCCAATCGTCGACATGTATGTTTGTTGAGAATATAATAGACTGAATAAAAATTAAATACTCCCTCCGTCTCAAATTATCCGTCCCAAATTTTCTAATTTGATTTCTCATTTTACTTGTCTTTTTTTATTAATCAAGAAGAGATTAAAAGATTTCCATATTTTAACCTATACATTAATCACTTTTTCTTCAAATTAAAATGTAAACGTCATTTAATAGGGGTATTATGATAAACTAGGCATGTTATTAATTATTTTTCTTAATTAATGTACCATCTCAATTTGGGATGGGTAGGGTAATTTGAGACGGAGGGAGTTATCTGTTGAAATGGACTAGTTATCTGTTGCAACATATGAGTAATTTATTTGGAACAACATAAATCATCCCCTGCCACAAACCCAACAGATAAATCTTAAATCTTGCTATTGCTACTGGATTCAAAATTACTCCTTACGTCCAATCGTCGACATGTTTGTTGAGAAGATAATAGACAGGATGAAAATTAAATATGAATTAAAACGGTCAAAGTTGATCAAATATAATTTTTTTATTAAACTAAAACAAATAAAAATACATATACAAACTTAGAAAGAAAGAAGAAATAAAATAATTTAATTATTATTAATAGATTCTTCATCATTATTATTATTATCGCCAGCCGCATCTTTGACAGGCAGCAACAGCGCCTTTCTTATCCTGCGGATCTCCCGCAACATCCTTATTCTGACAGCAGCCAACTTCCACTGTATATCATGTACTTGCCTCTGTAGTTCCCGTATGTCGTCTCGTAAATTGGAGACATCCCACACTGGATCGCCCATATCTATAACACGCATAAATTGATAAAAAATGCAAAAACAAAGTAAATAAAAGAATCCGAAAGTAATACAACGTATATTTACACAAAAAGCAAGAAAAAAACTAACCAGAGAGAGGAAAAACAATTAATTTTTTGAAGAGAAAGTAGTTGAAGGTGTAATATTATGAAAGACGAGCAAGAAATAAATAGATATGTGTAGTAGAATGAATTAATAAGGAGAGATTTATTTATAGAGGATTGAATTTGAATGAGTTAGGCAAAAAGGCGCGACTGTTCACCTCCATTTATTAATACTGGTGACTTTTTTATTACTGTGGAAAGTTGTGACTTGATAAGTTCTTTTCAGTGACCTTTTTTTTGAGTTGTGGCAACAAATTATATATCTGTTGCATCAGATAACCCATCTGTGACAACAGATATACCATTTGTTATAATAAATCTACGATCTGTTGTAACATATAATATATCTGTTGCAACATATATCATTTTAATAATCATCATATCTTTATCTTTAATCCAAATTTGGTGACTTTTTTATTATATAAATTAAAAAAAAGATTCAAAAACAAAAAGGTGCGACTGTTCACCTCCATTATTAATACTGCTGACTTTTTAATTACTGTGAAAAGTTGTGACTTGATAAGTTCTTTTCAGTGACCATTTTTTTGAGTTGTGGCAACAGATTATATATCTGTTGAATCAGATAACCAATCTGTGACAACAGATGTACCATTTGTTGCAACAAATCTATGATCTGTTGCAACAGATAATATATCTGTTACAATATATATTTTTTTAATAATCATCATATCTTTATCTTTAATCCAAATTTGGTGACTTTTTTATTATTATATAAATTAAAAACAGATTCAATAACAAAAAGACGCGACTGTTCACCACCATTTATTAATACTAGTGACTTTTTGATTATTGTGGAAAGTTGTGATATGATAAGTTCTTTTCAGTAACCATTTTTTTGAGTTGCAATAGATATACCATTTGTTGCAACAAATCTACAATCTATTGCATCAGATAATATATTTGTTGCACATATAATCTATATTTTTTAATAATCAACATATCTTTAATCCAAATTTGGTAGTCTTTATTATATAAATTTAAAAAACAGATTTAAAAATAAATATGTCGAAGAGTCACGATCAGTTATTAAAATTAAATAATCGCTCTGTTATAGTTATAAATTGTGTTTATCATTTATTTTCTTATTATTTATTTATGAACCATTTTTCATATTAAATAATCGAAAAGTCATGTCTTTTCACCCTCTCAATAATAATAACTTTTTTTATTAATAACCGTCTGTTGTAACATATGATCTATCTATCGCATCAGATTAACCTCTGTCGACATGTTGAGAATAAGGAATAAGCAAGAATGATAATTAAATACTAAATAAGAATTAAAAATTCAAAGTCGACCAACGAACATAGATTTTTGAATCCCTTGGGTAGATTCGATATATAAAAGGAGGAAAATACATACATACGCTAAAAGAAAAAAAAACATAACCTAATTATTATTAATACTATTATTATTATCGTTGCTATTATTATTATTATTACTATTAGTATTGTCAACCGGAAAATTTTCATCCAGCAGCAGCAGGGCCCTCCTCAGCCTTGCTCCGAAGTCGGCCAAATCCCTTTGGAGTTCATCAAACTGCCTTTGAAATTTCTACAAGGATATGATATGAATCTTCTTGTACGAATCTGGATCAGACATATTTGTATTGTAATTGTAGTAGAATGAACGAGTGAGAGGAGGTCGGAGGGACCTATTTATAAAATAATTGAATTGGAAAGGGTGACTAAGTCAAACAAAAAGCCATGACCGTTCATATCCCTTAATTAAATAAAACTGGTGACTTTTCGAATATGTAAATTAAAAAAAAAATGTAAATTAAAAAAAATGGATCTAAATACAATATTTTATATTTTTATTGTATTTCAGAAAGAAAAAAAAGTTGCTTTAAAATAAATCTAATAGATGGGTAACCTGTTATAAAATATATTCCATCTGACAGATAACTTACAACATATTGGCAATCTGTTGCAATAGATGGATATATCAATTAACTTTTCCAACAGATGTGGCGTCTGTTGCAACTTTCTAGTCATCTATTTATTCAATTTCATTGATAGTATCAGATTTTTCTAAGCACTTGGCCAAACTCAATTTTTGCTCTTGGATTGCTTCTCTTTTTTTCTTTGCATCCTTCAAGCTGGCCTCCAAACTCAATTTTTGCAAAGAAAAAAAAGAAGCAGTCCACAAGCAAAAATTGAGTTTGGAGGTGTAATACCCCAAAAAAAAATTTCGTCGAAATTTTGTGCATAAACGTATTGGATCCTATCTCCGAGAATGATTTATAATTTTTCTGTGTGTCATTTCTTGGATTTCGACCCACCATTTCGTAGAGCATCGAATAAGATTTCTAACGATATGTGGATCACCCAAAATGAACACTCGAGCGATGAGTTACGACCATTCCGATCAAACTACGACCATTCCGATTGAACTGTGAACAGTAAAATGTGCAGGAAAAAAAATACTGCAGTCACGCGATTTTTTTGGTCAACTTCAAACGATCATAACTCCTTGTACATAATGAGCTGTGTGAGATACTATATATCAACGGAAAGCCCTGGGAGTCTTCTTTCCAATAAAATTGGTTTCCTCCAATTTGGACATCGAAGTAAAAAGTTATAGCCAATTTACTTCAGTCTATCGGATAGATCACTGAAGGACAGATTCAGATTTTATTTGTTTCTTAGGGGCATTTTGGTCTTTTACCACTCTTTTAAACCTCTATAAATACCCCATTCAGCTGAGAACTTGTATTATTTTCCTCTCATTTCTCTTATATGTATATATATATATATATGTATATCAAGTTAGGGTTAGGGTTTTGAATTGGGAGAAATTAATTGGAGGCTTTGATTCAAGAATTCCTTCCGTCAATCTCTTCCGGCCACGAAATCTAAGGTATGCAAGTATTTATCTATGGACTCCTTTCGTCCATAGAGTCCACGAATCCCTTTTTGAAAGTTCAAGTTATGTATATATGTATATATATATATATTTTTTTTTTCTTTTCTAGACTTTGATGATGTGTATATATATATATGTTGATTGATATTTGATGGTTGAGATATATATGAGGATTATGTACATTACTTGATATATATATATATATGATGATTATGCATGTTGGTTGATATATATATATGTGTGGTGATGGTGTATGTTGGTTGATACATACATGCGATGATTATGTGTGTTGGATGAGATATATGGGGTGGCGGAAAACATGAGAATTTGACGAATTTACCAATGCCTAAAAGTGCATGTAAGGTGTTTGTGGAATTATCTAAGAGGCTATAAATTTACGTTCTTAGGATATAATAAGTTCTAAATGACTAGACTACTTTCTATGTATACGTTCAACATGAACTTCAGGTTATTGTCTAAAATTGGGGATGTTGTGTGAAAGGCTTATGATATGGTTGTAAGTGTGGACGAGGGATTTAGTTGGTGGAGTTAAGATGAATGATGATGTTGTAGTACATGTAATTGTTCATACTAACCTATGCCTAAATGGTGCATGCAAGGTAATTGTAGAAATACCTAGTTGAAGAAGAATGGATCGTATGGCCCCTTGTGATCGAAGTGATGAGTTCATACCATACTTGCATGCTACGTGTTTACTATGATGCTTGAGGGAAATGGTTAGGCCATTAGTCCATGCTAAGTGTGAAATGTCTAATTATGGATCGAATTGCATATATCAAGATCTTAAAGGAAAGAACCTTGAGAAGTGAACCATGATGTGTTGAATGTATGTTATTTATGTGTATCCCGATTGGATGAACTATGTTATGTTGTATTCTTCCTTAATCATATGCATCCTTGTTGAATGATCTACGATGTAATGGCATGAGATCCCAATACTTGTATATGAATATGATCTTCAAATGATTGGTGTGAGGTGTTAATGAATGCATGGTGCATGATGGCCTGTGAGCATGTGAGTATGCGTTGTTGTATACTACGCATTACTTATGTTATTGATTGCTGGGGGTACGTATTCCCAAAATAGTCTGCTGGTCTAGAGCTGAGTCAGTTCCGCGATAATCTGAGTCGTGCTACGGTCGATGAATTTTCGATGATTTGAGAACTTAACATGAATTCCGTGAGAACTTAGTATGCGGGGTTTTGAACAAGAATATCTTTTCATTCTTGTGCCCAAAGAATTGATTTTATCATTTGAATTTCATGATTTTGTAAAGTGGCTAAATACCCAAGATATTTTAGTGACGAATTATGAGGTTATGAAAAATATAAATTGCTTAAGCTTTGATGTACATGATTATTTTATTATTCTCAAGTTATGATTTGATATGGTGAATTTCATATTTCTACCATGAGTTGATATTTCAAGTGTTTTCAAGATATGATTTATGGAACTTTGAATCGTCTAATATTGGTATACATAATAACCTTATTATCTTGTTTTCTTGAATTGAGATTTTATGCCATAAATTGCGTACCACTACTATAAAATTATTTTTTTTGAGAATTCTTGATATAAGAGCCATGATTTGAGTTACATTACGACATACAAAATCTTACTATGATTTGAAGATCTTAGATGCTTTTCAAAAGCTATTATCATGATTTGACTATTGAAATGAAAGAATGATCATTTGAGAATATTGATTTGCATCCGCAGAGTCAGGATAATTTATATTGATTTTAAGCTCGCAGAGACGAAATGTTGTGTTATTGATACCATGTTGATGTTGAGGAAAATTAAAATATTTTGAGCTAAAATGTGTTGAGTTAGGAATCCACAAATTGATATGATTTGATAAATGAGAAAGAGATTTGATTTTGTCTTTATGATAGACCCTGGTGATGTTGTGGTGGATTTCCTAACGCGTTTTGAGCTAGTCGGGGAGTATTATTAGCATCGAGAGGGAAATTTGGTATTTCCCCAAACCTATGTGCCACCGTAGGGTTGTTGATGATGATATTGTTGGCCAGAGAGCCGAATTGTGATTATGAAAGGTTTAAGGTTATACTCCCTTGCAAGAGTACAACACACCCGCCAATGGGGGTGCTCTTCCTAGGAGGGAAAATATTGGTATTCCACGCGGCTCACGTAGGGTTGTCGGTTATAGGAAACTCCCCTATCCATAAGAGTATGTTTCTTAAAACTATCTAGTCGCTCCGAGTCTTGAGTTGATAAGTTTGGTTGTCTATGATGAGTCATGAGAATTTATGATGTATATTGATGATTTTATGATGATTTATGGGATTTTACTTATGTTTTCCTCTCTATAATATTATGAGAAGTATGGATAATGAAATTCAAGCCATGTGAGTCTTCATTTTCCGTAGTAAGTTCCGAGGACAGTAAAGTGGTATCCGAGCTGTGGTATCTGGAGTCGTTATAATTGTTATAGTGGTTGTGAACTGTGCATTCATATATGTGTACTCGTTCTTTATTCTCATGATTATTTTGTTGATTAAATGTTCATGCATAAGCCTTTGCATTTAGCCTTCCCTGCTTGCATACTCAGTACATCTTAGTACTGACGCATTTGCGCTATGGTGTTCTTTTATTTTGGGGCATCATAGGTTCAGAGGAGTGAAGCTTGGAGCATCTTAGAAGTCACTTGTATAACAGCAGTGGGTGCAGCAGTGAGTCCTCATCATCCGAGGATGTTGTTATTACTGTATTTGATTTTAGTAGACGGAGTTAGTTGGGGGAATTATCCCTTCAACTCCACAGTTCAGACAGTGTAGACGCTTTTCAGACAGATGTATTAGTGTGTGGTTTAAGGTATTGTATATTTCTAGATGTTTGAACTTTATGGCAAGTTTTAGCCAGTTTTCGCATGTATTTTATTATATTATGCAGTGAACAGGAACAGCTATCAAAAAAAGGGTTAGATTGTGGTCCTTAAAGATCATAAGCATCGTATGGCATTCCGGTTCTCGGGAATTGAGGAGTTACAGGAGGCCATCTTGAAGAATGCAAAGAAAAAAAGAGAAGCAATCCAAGAGCAAAAATTGAGTTCGGCCAAGAAGTGTTTAGAAAAATCTGATGCTCTCGATGAAATTGAATAAACAGGTGACTAGCAAGTTGCAACAAATGCCACATCTGTTCAAACATTACATAACTCCTTGCTAATTAATTTATCAAAATCCTTGAAGGTTGGTTGAGCAAGCTGCATTGATAAATGCTCTATAAAAGTGAGCTATTCAACTGTTGGAACCACATCTTCACTGTGCATCAACACATTTTGACCTAAACACATACACAACGACCTTTCATGTATCCTTTAAGGCTTCCGAAGAAGGTATTTTGAAGGGCTTCTATAATGCCACAACTTTGAAGGTAGTGTTCCTGATCGAGCTCACAAGAGATCAGGAACTCTATACCAAATTCAAAGACGGTAACAAAAAACTTGAAGACCAAATTGGCAAGCTGGAGGCAAGCTTGAAAATTATCAGGATTCGCATACTACAGCAAGCCTCTGATCTTCTCCAAGGAATGTTGAAAGCATGCTAAGGCTAGAAAACACAATCAATTATAACCATATTGCTAAGGAAGTAGTGACACTCAATCTGCCTTTCAATCACGTTTGTGGTTTCGATTAGGTCAACAGCAGTGGACTTGATCAGAACCACAAACACAAAGGCATGGGATACAATTTAAAATTCAGAAATTGCCGCCTTCACTTAGATTCCTTACTTTAACTGCAGTTTCTGTTGGCAAAAGTTTTCTAGACTTACTGTACAACATTTCAACCCTCGATTCCCTTAAGGCAACTTTCTTGTTCTTCTACTATTTTCTATCTAGGTGATAATCCCGACCACGCTACCTAGTCGCAGCTCCCTAGCAAAGTGACCATCTGCATTATTTTTCTCTTAGAGAGACAACAAATGAATTTACATTACCGGATACACTTTCATATTTGCACTTGATACAAATTTCTCATGTTTTAAGATAATTTTATCGGTCAGATTCGCTAGAAGTTACTTTCTACCCTATGTATCCTCTTCAATTAGTTCTCAAATGATATAGTCTTTCATCAACCACTCATTTTTCCTCGAAGGCATTTTTCTACCACACCTTCTAGCGTATAATCATCACTACGAACAATCCAACCATATAAATTTGGGCTAGGACAGTAACTATATGGTTTTTAGTTCTTGTTAGATGCAGTGCTAGGCTTCAAAGGCCTTCTCAGATTCCAATGCACCCTAAAAGTTAGTCCAATTGCTATTGAATCTCTTTACAACGACACCAAAACTAGATCCCTTGATAATGCTTGGCAAATAAACATGAGCAAGAACCAACATTTAATCTTAACAGGGTATCAGAATCATATTCATGGTCCCTCGGCCTTATCAGTTCGGACCTACCAAACTTAACTGTAAAATTGCAGATATCTTGTTTGAATGATCTATGACTAATTGGTAAAAACAGCATTCACAAAATCAGCGTACTCTATGTGTGTTTCCACAATAACATTATCAGTAATACATACCTCTCACATGCAGCTTATTCCTCCGAACCCATATTTACTACAACCTCTTGTAATGGTTAGGCAAAAGTTGATCAACTTTCAGTTTCTTATATCTACAAAGAAGAGGGAAAAAATTAATGTCATAGAAAGAACATTATCCATCTGTTGCAACAGATGTAGAGTCTGTTTCATCAAATGAGGAGTTTGTTGCATCAGGTGTGGAGTCTGATACAACAGAGGTGGAGTCTAATGCAATAGATGTGGAGTCTGTTGCAACAAATATAGAGTCTATTGAAATATATCAAACCAACCTTGCTGGTGGTTTGATTTGTTCCAACAGTTTCTCCATCTGTTGCAACATCAACAACAATATAAACTACAGAGAAATAACAAATAAAAAACATCAACAACAAAGAAAATAACAATATTTGTTCCAACAATATCATCAACAACAAAGAAGAAGCATCCTATGTTCCAACACCATAAGTTCCAACAACACCAACCCCACCACTAACATCAATAGCAGCATCAATAACAAAGAAACAAATAAAATACATACAAAAAAATGATACTGCCAACAAGGCTTTTAAACTTCTCCCAACAGATGACCTTTTTGCATATTGTAATAAAAATTTTCTGTTCATTTATTCAATAATTAAAAGTTCCTTCAAATTTCTTAAATAAATATGATATGGGTAAATGATAATTAAATTAAAAAACAGCTGTAAATAACTTGCAAAGAAGAAGACGAGAATGAAAGAGCAATAGTGAACCATACCTTAATGATATAAGCACCTAAAGTTAACATGTACATGAGAATTAGGTAAATAAGAAAAACATCTCCGTCTCTCTCAACTTCCCCACTTTGTCTCCACTATAGTCTACATCAAAACAGAATGGATTAGTCAAATTGGTGTATAATTTAGATTGCACTACATAGCTTAATAAACATAAATTTCTAATTAACTAATTTAATCTAAATTTTAATTAATTACAATTTATAGTCTTGTCAATTAAATATAATCTATAACCTTTCTCTTTTATTTATCCCTTAACTAGTGAACTCGATCACGCGAAGCGTGATCATAAATTCAATTTTTTAAGGTGTTTTTTTACATTGATGAAACTATTCTCTATACTTTATATAAATATATATATATATGTGTGTGTGTGTGTATGTGTGTGTGTGTGTGAGTGTGTGTACATACATACATATACATATAATTTTTTATTGATTGACATATTTTCCTATTAGGTTGTTAGATGTCATATTTTTTTTTAATTGTTGATACTTCATGAAAAAAAAATACTAAATTGAGACGCTTAAGTATGAAAATCGAGTGATATAACATCCGAATTAGAGAGAATCTGTCACGACCCGAGCCTAGGCCCTAGCCGTGACGAGCATCCCGAACCATGAAGGCCCGGAACACCCATTCTCTATCTGGTTATCATGCACAACGTTCGTAATCATAATAAAATGCGGAATTGAAACTGAGTACGGAATACATGGTCAAGTTCTGCAACATTTCTGAATAATACTATCTGACATCATTCTGTGAATTCTCTACTAAGAACACAAACATCTGTCTGAGAAGAAATTGGGACAAGGCCCCCAGTAAACCAAAAACATAATAAATAAGATAATGCCTGACATAATTAGGCCTTCCGAATAATAGAAGGCTTACCACTGCGAGATTAAGTCTGCAAATCCGAGAATGTCTACTGAGTAGCTGGACCCCTAGACTGTGCCTCGGGACCTGGAAGAGGGGGGGTCAGCACAAAAGTACTGGCACGCGAAGCAATCCAAAAATAGTATAATGGAACATACATATATATATATATATATATATATATAAAGTGAAAGAAATTTTTCATCAAGACATCATGTATAAAACTGTTTCTGAAAATTACATGGGCACTTTCTAAAAACATGTAACCTGCCTGTTCATTTCAAATCAAGATCTGTGTTTTACTTCTGAGTTAGGTGGTATTCCCCTACAAGTCTGATATTCCACGGGTTGTATGAAATCCGCCATTGACTCGGCGGGGAAGCCCCCAACCCAAGTGTGCCGCAAGGGTTGGAGTGTCTGAGTCTGATACGCCACAGGACATTTAAGTCAGCGCATAATAGTATACCCGGGTCGGCAAACCACGATTTTAGGCAATGAGTCGCTTGAGCTCAAGCCCTCTTCGGGGAACCACCTAACATTTCTATATGCCCATTTTTTTACCTTTTCTGTACATGCAACATTCTGAATGTCTAAAATCATGAAAGTCTGAAATGTCTGTTAGTCTGAGTCTGATATGGTGTTAGTCTGAATTGGTATCGTCATACCAAGACATTGCAAGTCATAATTTTTCTGAGCCATAATGTATTAAGCAAGAGCTTTCATTCAAAACATTGTTTAGACCACCAAAACATGTAACTGATGTAAAGGATTTCATACTCCAAAACTTAAAGTTTAATTCATGCAGAAATTTCATCAAACACCTGGTGGTCAAATGTCTTTAGCAAGTTCATGTATTCAAAATTGAAACACATTCATTCATATATGTATATAAACTGTCAAATCGCTTTGGAGATGGTCAAAAGACCAAAACAATGATGTTAAAACATCTTATACATAAATATATATACATAATTTAAAACCACATTCTAAAACATGATTTTTTTTATGCCCATGAGAATTTAGGAAAAACCCCGCGTACCTTGTTCTCCGTGAATTTTGGGTGTCTATCGAAGCCTACGTCGAGAGGATTCCAAATCTGTAATTTGTTCCACGAACCCGCGGTTAAATCTTGAGTTGCTTAGGTTTTAATGTTGAAACCCTAGGGAGAGTTCTTGAGCAAATTTGAAGAATATAATGATATTTTGGCTCTTTAGGGATTTAATTCCCGTGTTTAAGTTGATAGGAGAATGAGTATTTATGAAAATGCCATTAAAAGTCCGGATGGACTGAACATTTTGGCCGGGCGCGATCCAGCAGGCGGCGCGGGCTAATCGCGCGCTACCACTGGATCAAAATCCAAACGAGGCCTTAGGCTCGTCCAAAAATTCTGAATTTTCTCCGAGACGTACTACAACCTTGCCCCATCGTAACGCAACAAAAAAATCCAAAAATGAAGGTCGAGAAGGTCGAGAAGTTGTATCCCGAAGGTTGCCAGCTAAGAATGAGTCTAAGTCATTTCAACACTTAGAAGAATTTAAAGCTTAAGTCTAAAGCTCAGAAATTAAAGTCTAATACATGCATGACTTTTACGGGGCGTTACATTATCCCCCCCTTGGGATCATTCGTCCCCGAATGATGACGCGGGAATAGTCACGCACGATTTCAAGCAGATTCATACATAGAAGGAAACATAAAGCAAGAATTGTACCTTCCAATTCGTTATTTGCTGGTTCAAATAGGTTTGGGTATCTCACTTTCATGTCATGCTCCGACTCCCAAGTTGCTTCTTCAACTTTCTAATTTCGCCATAACACTTTAACTGAGACTATCTCCTTACTCCTCAATTTTCTCATTTGTCGATCTAGGATTTCCACGGGCTCTTCCTCGTAAGACAAGGAATCGTCCACCTTGATCTTATCAATGGGCACCACCAAAGAGTGATCTCCGATGTACTTTTTCAACATGGATATGTGGAATACTGGATGAATAGAACCCAAACTTGCAGGCAATTCTAATTAATAC
The DNA here is from genome assembly GCA_030864225.1 of Capsicum baccatum var. pendulum. NCBI lineage: Eukaryota > Viridiplantae > Streptophyta > Magnoliopsida > Solanales > Solanaceae > Capsicum > Capsicum baccatum. Next base: position 53,992,853 of record CM061561.1, read on the forward strand.
GCAACTCCACCTATTCTCCTTACAATCTGATACGGTCCTATATAGCGAGGACTTAGCTTACCCCTCTTCCCGAAACGCATAACTCCCTTCATGGGAGAAACTTTGAGGAAAACCCAATCTCCAATCTCAAACTCTAACTCTCTTCTTCTGACTTCGGCATAGGATTTCTGACGACTCTGAGCTGTCTTAAGTCGTTCCCTAATGAGTTTCACATCCTCTATTTCCTGATGAACAAGATCAGGCCCATACATCTGCATCTCACCTACTTCATACCAGCCTATTGGAGACCTACATCTCCTACCATACAATGCCTCAAAAGGTGCCATCTTAATACTAGAGTGGAAACTGTTGTTATAGGCAAACTCTATCAGTGGAAAGTGATCAACCCAACAACCTTTAAAGTCAATCACACAGGCCCTCAACATATCCTCCAGGGTCTGAATGGTGCGTTCAGCTTGCCCATCAGTCTGAGGGTGGAATGTTGTACTTAAGTTCACCTGGGTACCTAAACCTTTCTAAGACGATCTCCAAAACTGAGAAGAAAACTGCGTACCTCGGTCGGATATAATGGAGACAGGCTCTCCATGCAAACGGACAATTTCTGCAATGAACAGCTTAGCATAATCTTCCCCCGAATAGTTAGTCCTGACAGGCAGAAAGTGAGCTGACTTGGTCAGCCTATCTACAATCACCCATATAGAGTCATACTGATTTTGGGACTTCGGAAGTCCTGTAATAAAGTACATATTGATCATTTCCCACTTCCACAAGGGCAACGCTATTTCTTGGGAAGTACCTCCTGGCCTCAAATGTTCTATTTTTACTTGTTGGCAATTCAAGCACTTAGAAACAAAGTTAGCCACATCTCGCTTCATATTATTCCACCAAAACATAGATTTCAAATCATGGTACATCTTAGTAGAACCAGGATAGACAACATACCTCGAGGTGTGAGCTTCATCAAGAATTCTTTCTTGAAGCCCGTTGACATTCGGAACACATAATCTACCCTGAAACCTCAGAACGCCATCACCACCAATTTCAAAAGACATCACCTTCTGTTGACCCACATCTTTCTTGATTTGCATCAAGATGAAATCTTCAACCTGCTTCTCCTTCACTTCAGCACAAAGGGATGACTTAGCTAACTCATGAACAATCACCCCTCCGTCTTCGGAATCTAACAGTCGCACTCCCAGATTCGCAAGGCGGTGAATGTCCTTCACCATCTCTTTCTTTTCTTCTTTTACATAAGAAAGGCTACCCATAGACAACCTGCTGAGGGCGTCGGCTACAACATTTGCCTTGCCCAGATGGTAATGTAGGCTCATATCAGTCTTTCAGAAGTTCCAACCACCGCCTCTGCCTTAGATTCGGTTTTTTCTGCGAGAAAACATACTGCAAACTCTTGTGATCAGTGAAGATATCAACATGAACACCGTACAAGTAGTGCCGCCAAATCTTAAGGGCAAACACCACAGCCGCTAACTCCAAATCATGAGTAGGGTAGTTTCGCTCGTGCACCTTCAACTGCCTAGATGCATAAGCTACCACCTTACCATGTTGCATCAAAACGCAGCCAAGTCCCACACGGGATGCATCACAGTAAACCACAAAACCATCAACACCCTCGGGAAGAGTCAAAACAGGTGCAGTGGTCAATCTGTCTTTCAACTTCTCAAAACTATTTTCACATAAATCAGACCACACAAACTTTACCTTTTTCTGAGTCAGTTTAGTGAGTGGGGCAGCTATAGATGAAAAACTCTCTACGAACCTTCTGTAATAACCTGCCAAACCCAAGAAGCTTTGAATATCGGTTGGAGTTGTGGGTCTGGGTCATTTTCTCACTGCCTCAACTTTCTGGGGGTCCACTCTAATCCCGTCACTGGACACAATATTCCCTAAGAAGGCAATAGCATCTAACCAGAACTCACACTTGGAAAATTTGGCATACAACCGATGATCCTTAAGGGTTTGAAGAATGATTCGGAGGTGATCGGCATGATCCTCTTTACTCTTAGAATAAATCAAAATATCATCAATAAATACAATGACAAACAAGTTAAGAAACTGACGGAAAACTCTGTTCATAAGATCCATGAAGGCTGCAGGGGCATTAGTTAACCCGAAGGACATGACAAGAAACTCATAGTGACCATATCGAGTTCGGAAAGCTATTTTGGGAATGTCTGACTCCCTAACTTTCAACTGATGATAGCCCGAGCGAAGGTCTATTTTTGAAAAACATCTAGCACCCTGAAGCTGGTCAAAAAGTTCATCAATCCTAGGAAGAGGATATTTGTTTTTAATTGTGACCTTATTCAACTGACGGTAATCTATGCACATACGAAGGGAACCGTCTTTCTTACGCACGAAAAGTACAGGTGCACCCTAAAGAGATACACTAGGGCGTATAAATCCCTTATCTAGGAGGTCTGCTAGCTGCTCTTTCAACTCTTTTAGCTCTGCGGGAGCCATTCTATATGGCGGAATAGAAATGGGACGGGTATCTGGCAACACATCAATACCAAACTCTATCTCCCTATCAGGGGGTATCCCTGGGAGATCTTCGGGAAAGGCTTCTGGAAATTCATTCACCACAAGGACAGACTGAAGATGAGGATTTTCAACTTTAGAGTCCTTAACTCGAATAAGGTGATACAAGCAACTCTTAGAAATGAGTTTTCGGGCTCTGAGATGAGATATCAAGTGCCCTTTGGGTGCTAAAGAATGTCCCTCCCATTCTATCATCGTTTCATTCGGGAAGGAAAAGGTAACTCTACGGGTCCTACAATCCAATATGGCATAGCATGAATGGAGCCAATCCATCCCTAAGATAGCATCAAATGCAACCATGTCTAACTCTATAAGGTCTGCCACTGTATCCCGACTACCAACAGTCACCAAACAACCCCTATATACCCTTTTAGCAACAACAGAATCCCCCACCGGGGTAGAAACAGAAAAGGGTTTAGAAATCACACTGGGCTCAAACCCGAAACCAATAGCCACATAAGGGGTCACATAGGATAAGGTAGATCCGGGATCAAGTAACACACAGACATCACGGGAAAAAATTTGTAACGTACCGGTAACAACATATGGGGAAGCTTCCACCTCCTGGCGGTTGGTCAAGGCATATGACCGGTTGCGACTGTTCCCGGCAGCTAATGTGGCGCCCTTCTGAGATGGGGGAGGCGCTGTGGAATTGCCCTGAAACTTCGCACCACCAACACTCCTCCTAGCAGATGGACAGTCCCTCTGAAATTGTCCTGACTGACCACATGAAAACATACAAGTGTGCCCAACTGACATTTCCCCGAATGATTCCTACCACAATTTTCACATCGCGGGTAAGTGCGATGCTGCTGAGCCACACTACCCTGCGACTGAGTATCTGGTGCTCTAGATCCATGAGGAGTCTGAAAGCTCTGAGTCTGTCTGTCTGCAGGGGTTCTGGGCACTGGGGCGCTGGCTGCTGACTATGTATTATTCCAAAACCTCGTCTTCTTCGACCACCTATTTCCCCAGTTACCACTCTGCGGCTGACTCTGGTGCTGGTTCGCAGATTTGACTCTCTTGGCCTGTCTGTCCTTCTCTCTAGATTCAGCAATCTTTCTCTTCTTCTCTTCCACCTGCTGCATGTGGACTGTCAGTCTAGCAAAGTCTAACTCCCTATTCAACATTGCCCCCTGGCACTCAAGTACCAGGTTATCCGCAAGGCCGGATGTAAATTTCCTCATCCGGGCTCTCATATTGCTAGTCAATTCTGGTGCATAGCGGGCTAGTTGATTAAACTTTAAAGTGTACTCCTGTACACTCATACTGCCCTGCTTCAGATTCATGAACTCTTCTGCTTTGGCCTCCCTCAACTCCAGGGGAAAGAACCTGTCAAGGAAAGCTTCTACAAACTCACCCCAAACTGTAGGCTCAGCACTCTCACCTTTTGCATCTTCCCAGTCTGCATACCACTGATTTACAACATCCTTAAGCTGATAAGTTGCCAATTCCACTCCTTCAATCTCATCTACATGCATTACCTTAAAGATCTTCTCCATCTCATCCACGAACTCCTGTGGATCTTCCTCCACCTTTGTACCAGTGAACTTAGGTGGATTCATCTTCATGAAATGCCCGACTCTAGTAGCCTCAGACGTAACGGATGCAGACCCAACATCTTTCGATCGTTGAGCCTGGTTAGCTACCAGCTGTGTCAGCATATGGATAGACCGTCTGAACTCTGCATTTGAGATATATCTCTGAGCAGTTGGTGGACGGTTGACATTAGTCCGCGGAGCCCGAGGTGGACTGGTTGGGACTCCCAGAGTAGGGACGGTTTCTGGCGTGGAAGCTCTATTACGGGTCCGCATCCCATGGGTGGGACGGACCATGTATGCCTGAGCACTCTGATCGATGTTGCAACGGGGAGGCATAGTCGTGTTTCTAAAATACAAGAGATCATTGATTAGGGGACAGTTTAGACTCTGAAGCACGAACTAAATCACAAAGAAGGGAAACATTCCTAAACGCCTAGTAGCCTCCTGTTTATAAGTGTGGCGCGCTACACACCCATAAACAGAACTCTACTCGATGCGATTTCGCAGACACCCTGGGACCATGAACCGTGCTTTGATACCAAGTTTGTCACGACCCGAGCCTAGGCCCTAGCCGTGACGAGCATCCCGAACCATGAAGGCCCGGAACACCCATTCTCTATCTGGTTATCATGCACAACGTTCGTAATCATAATAAAATGCGGAATTGAAACTGAGTACGGAATACATGGTCAAGTTTTGCAACATTTCTGAATAATACTATCTGACATCAGTCTGCGAAATCTCTACTAAGAACACAAACATCTGTCTGAGAAGAAACTGGGACAAGGCCCCCAGTAAACCAAAAACATAATAAATAAGATAATGTCTGACATAATTAGGCCTTCCGAATAATAGAAGGCTTACCACTGCGAGATCAAGTCTGCAAATCCGAGAATGTCTACTGAGTAGCTGGACCCCTAGACTGTGCCTCGAGACCTGGAAGAGGGGGGATCAGCACAAAAGTACTGGCACGCGAAGCAATCCAAAAATAGTATAATGGAACATACATATATATATATATATATATATATATATAAAGTGAAAGAAATTTTTCATCAAGACATCATGTATAAAACTGTTTCTGAAAAATACATGGGCACTTTCTGAAAATATGTAACCTGCCTGTTCATTTCAAATCAAGATCTGTGTTTTACTTCTGAGTTAGGTGGTATTCCCCTACAAGTCTGATATTCCACGGGCTGTATGAAATCCGCCATTGACTCAGCTGGGAAGACCCCAACCCAAGTGTGCCGCAAGGGTTGGAGTGTCTGAGTCTGATACGCCACAGGACATTTAAGTCAACGCATAATAGTATACCCGGGTCGGCAAACCACGGTTTTAGGCAATGAGTCGCTTGAGCTCAAGCCCTCTTCGGGGAACCACCTAACATCTCTGTATGCCCATTTTTTTACCTTTTCTGTACATGCAATATTCTGAATGTCTAAAATCATGAAAGTCTGAAATGTCTGTTAGTCTGATTCTGATATGGCGTTAGTCTGAATTGGTATCGTCATACCAAGACATTGCAAGTCATGATTTTTCTGAGCCATAATGTATTAAGCAAGAGCTTTCATTCAAAACATAGTTTAGACCAACAAAACATGTAACTGATGTAAAGGATTTCATACTCCAAAACTTAAAGTTCAATTCATGCAGAAATTTCATCAAACACCTGGTGGTCAAATGTCTTTAGCAAGTTCATGTATTCAAAATTGAAACACATTCATTCATATATGTATAAACTGTCAAATCGCTTTGGAGATGGTCAAAAGACCAATACAATGATGTTAAAACATCTTATACATAAATATATATACATAATTTAAAACCCCATTCTAAAACATGATTTTTTTTATGCCCATGAGAATTTAGGAAAAACCCCGCGTACCTTGTTCTCCACGAATTTTGGGTGTCTATCGAAGCCTACGTCGAGAGGATTCCAAATCTGTAATTTGTTTCAGGAACCCGTGGTTAAATCTTGAGTTGCTTGGGTTTTAATGTTGAAACCCTAGGGAGAGTTCTTGAGCAAATTTGAAGAATATAATGATATTTTGGCTCTTTAGGGATTTAATTCCCGTGTTTAAGTTGATAGGAGAATGAGTATTTATGAAAATGCCATTAAAAATCCGGATGGACTGAACATTTTGGCCGGGTGCGATCCAGCAGGCGGTGCGGGCTAATCGCGCGCTGCCACTGGATCAAAATCCAAACGAGGCCTTAGGCTCATCCAAAAATTCTGAATTTTCTCCGAGACGTACTACAACCTTGCCCCATCGTAACGCAACAAAAAAATCCAAAAATGAAGGTCGGGAAGGTCGAGAAGTTGTATCCCGAAGGTTGCCAGCTAAGAATGAGTCTAAGTCATTTCAACACTTAGAAGAATTTAAAGCTTAAGTCTAAAGCTCAGAAATTACAGTCTAATACATGCATGACTTTTACGGGGCGTTACAGAATCAAACAAAAAGAAGATTAGAAACGTAAAGAAAAAAATCAAAAATAATGAATCATTGGTCAAAAGACTACGAGTCAATAAGTTCTATGGTATCAACAAAGCAATAAGTTGAAGATATTTTTCATTGCCCGTGACATAGTATAAACTTTAATTTGTAATAAAGTCTTGTTCTTGAAGAGTTTATTTCTTGCATTTAACGAAATAGTTAATTAATTAAAAATACTAAAGTAAGCAATAAACACACACACACAACACACAACACACACATATATAATTCAAACTTCTATACTTTGTCAAACTAATTAATTTGATAATCTCTCTTGATGAATCTTTCAAGACCATCAAACTTCCTTCTTCATCTTGATGAACTTGTGTTTGACTATTATTACACGAGAAGAAATTCTAAAGAATATTTCTATGATCTTCATCAAAATAATGATTATTATATTGTCACATGAAAAAAATATAAAAATATAAACATTAAAAAATACTACGCATTAAAAAGAAAAAAGAAGAAAATGCAAATGTGTATCCAACAACTTCATAGATGATTGATATTTATAGATGGATTAATCCATAAGAATTAAGTAGAATGAAGTTGAGAAGACATGTCATTTAAGTAGAGAATGCAAATCGATGAAAGTCTTTTTATAACTTATGAGATATTATTAGATATAGTAAATATGATAAAGTATTTTTAATTAATAAACAAATTGCTTAGTGCAAGAATGAATAAAAAAAATTTAAAAAAAGGAGAAAAAAGATAAATAGAAATGGAGGCCATAGTGAGGTTCCACATCATCTCCTCTATGACCTTCCTTTATATTATTATAGATTACGCCGCCATCAAACTTCCTTCTTCATCTTGATGAACTTGTGTTTGACTATTATTACACGAGAAGAAATTCTAAAGAATATTTCTATGATTTTAATCAAAATGATGATTATCATATTGTCACATAAAAAAAATGTAAAAAAAAAAGCATTACAAAAATACTATTAAAGAAGAAAATGCAAATGAGTATCCAACGACTACATAAATGATTGGTATTTATAGATAGATTAATCCATAAGAATTAAGCAGAATGAAGTTGAAAAAATATGTCATTTAAGTGGAGAATGCAAATAAATGAAAGTTTTTTATAACTTATGAAATATTATTAGATATAGTAAATATGATAAAATATTATTATAAATTTTCTCTCTTCCTCTTTCTCTTTCTTTTTGTTTTCTTTTGCAGTTTTTTTTTCTTCTCCTTTTTTTTCTTGTTTCTTTTTCATTTTTTTTTTCATTTTTCCATTTTTTTCTTTTCTTTTCCTTTATATTTTTTCTTTCCATTTTTTTTCTTTTTGTTTTTTCTTTCTTTGCAGACTTTTTTTCTTTTGTTCTTAATTTTATTTTTCGGTTTCTTTTCTTTTTTGTCATCTTTTTTTTTTGTTTTTGTTTTGTTTATTCTTTTTTGTCATTATATATATATATATATATATATATATATATATATATATATATATATATATATATATATATATATATATATATATTTTCTCTTATTTTTTGTTGTTGTTATTGTATTTTATATTTTATATTTATTTATATCATACTATATATTTTAAATAAATTTATTATTTTTATTTAAATGATTTAGACGTGAATATGTATAATATATTATTTGTATTTGTATACAAATAAACATATGAATTAATTGTAATTTTTTGAGTCTAAAATATATAAATATGCATGTATCTTTTAATACAGATGTATCGTTAGTATTTGTATGTCAAATTTATCATTTGCATTGGTATAAAAATAAGTAGAAAATGGTTTGAAATATACCTAAATTTTAACGAAATTTGTTAACGCGTCTGCACTTTGCGGGGTCCTATGACCCTCCCTATAACTTTGTGGGGACTTATGAAACCCCTAGACCATTTATTGACGTATTTTATAGACATTTATGTGAACTAAACTCTTTATTTATTTATTAATATATTTTATTTATTTATTACCTTATAAATATCACTAAAATACTCTAATAAATAAATAGTTTGCGCGGGGAGGGGGGTGGGGAGGAGGGTTATAGGACCCCCACAAAGTTCAGATGTGTTACAATAAATTTTATCAAAGTTTGAGTATATTTCGAACACTTTTCCCGAACAAGTATAATTTATTTGTGTGTGATTCAAGTTGTATAAATATGTATTATTTGATACAAATATAACATTTAAATTTGTATAATTTAGCATTTGTATTTATATAATTTATCATTGTACTATTCACTTTGTATAAATAACATACAATTCGTATCAATGAATATAAATACAAGTGTTCATAGAAAGAAAAATAGTTATAACTATTATTTTTTCATTCAAATACAAAAATAAATTAAATTAAATTGTAAATACAAATAAATATGCGATCAACTTATAAATACAAACACAAAATAGTTCTTTAAAAATACAAGTGCATGAACAAAAATATAATACAAATACAAAGAAATAAAATCACAAAATAAAAAATACAATATTCAGCCAACTATAAAACACAAATACGAAACAATTTTTTAAATACAAGTGTGAATTGTATTAAATATAGATGATGGTGCGAACTATAAATTACAAACACAAATACAATTATATCAACTAATATAAAACTATAAATAATAGTGTGAACTACAAAATAAAAACATAAATACAAATTATAAAATACAAATATAATTGTATAAACGAATACAAAATATAAATAATGATGCAAAGTGTAGTAAGCAATTTTGATTTTTTTTGTTATCATTCACGGCTTGTGTTCGACGTAGACATATTTTTTGAAAGTACAACAAAATATAAAATAGAATAAAAAAGAAAAAATAAAATAATACAAAGAAATCTAAAAAAGAAAAAAAAACAATAAAGGGAAAAAGAAGCTAGGGATTAGAAAAAAAAAAGCAAAAAAAATGAAGAAAAACAAAAAAAAATGACAAAAGAAAAAAAGAGGGGGATGGGGGCGCAATAAAAAGAAAAAAAATACAAAAAGAAAAACGAGTAAGAAAAAATGGAAAAGAAAAAAGAATAGAAGAAAGATAAAAAAACAAAAAGAAAGGAAAATAGAAAAAAAACAAAAAGTAAAAAACAAAAAAAGACCGGTTCATGTAATTATTTATTGTATTTGTATTTTATATTGAATACAGTCATCTGCATACAGTAGGTACATTGGTTACAGATTGTAATTCTAAAAGCTAGGTTATGGACTCCCCAATTTGCTTAAGTTAGGCTATTTTTGAAAGCTTCCCTGTAAATAATAACTTAGAACCTTTGTTTTTTTTTAAGAAAAAAAAATAGCAATGTGGAATAAAAAATCTCCTTTTGTTTCGAACATCAAGTAAATTTAAGGAAATTTCACAAAACCACAATTTAAGATATCTAAATTACTAAAAAGTCCTTTACTTAATAAAAATTATAAATAGCCCTTATTTACATTCTCTCTCTTTAAATCTCCAAATCTATAACTTCTACCCGAAAAAATTAGGATATATTTATCGCCCCCTTAAAAGTTTGCCTTAATATCTTCCCTTCACCAATTTAATATCATTAATGTCTAACTTCCTCATCCCTCAAAGTATTTTTCAAAAAACTTTTGCCTCCCTATCCTCCACTAGAGTATCCACTGGAGAAACAAGAAGCCGACAACGTACAGTGTCTCCGATCATCGTTAATCCTTAACCCAGCAAACAACGATTCAATAGACAGATGAGGATGAAAGTCCGTAAACTCCATTAACTCATTTCGTCGAAGAAAAAAGAATTTGACACTTCTAGACGAAAAGGTGTTATTTCGAAAAGAAAAGTTGTTGAAGTCACAATGAGAGACATTTTATCAAAGGTTTAACAAGTTTTGTATATGAGCGTTTTAATTTGAGATGCGTTTTTCATTAACTGAAGATATATAATTTAGCTTAGTTATACATGCACGTTTCAGGTGCATATTCTTGTATATGTATGCCTAATATGTTTTTTTTGATATGTATCTTTTTCATATACATGTCTATAGTTAGAAGGTTTTTGAATGTATCTCTGCATCAGATACATTTTTTGTATTGTATATCTCTTATACCTCTATATTTCAAATCACATTTTTTATACTGATACATCATGTCTTACCATGATACGTTTATAATCAATATTTTGTATCTCTTTTTTCAGGGTTTTTGAAATTCATTGCAAAAAGTTGAAAAAGGAAAAAAACATTAAAAAAAAGAAGAGAAAAGCTAAAGAAGAACGGATCTGAAAGTTGAATATGAAGGAGAAAATTTTAAAAAATTGCATTATTAACTAAATGCCACTTTTTGAGATATTTAGATGTTAATTAGAAGATCTGAAGAGTAAATTACTCCTTAAATGAGTTAATTACCGCTACATTCCATAATTACAACAAATTAGTTGTTTCTTAATATGTAATATGAATCATGTATCTTTTTTAAGATTATGTATCTGGAAAATAAAAAATTAGAATTTTATGAAAGTTTTTTTAAAAAATGGGATATGGTGTAATTATGAGCAAACTAATCCGAATTTATGTAAAACTCCTTAAATTTAATAATAATTAATTAATTTTTAATATTTGAACTTAGTAATTAGATTCGTTTGTCACAAAATAATTGAAGAGTACAATAAATTTGCACTTTTCTACTTTGTTATGCAATGTCAATAAATTTTTAATAGGAAAATGGTCAAAAATATCCCTTTACTTTCATAAATTGGCTAGTTAGCCCCTGGTTAAATTATGGGATCAAATATACCCCTGTTGTTAGCAAAATATATAAATATACCTCCCTTTTTAACGGTTTTCCACATAGAATAACAATTGGGTGAGGTGGGTGTCACGTAGCATGCCACTTCAGCACCAAATATATATATTTTTTTCATTTAATTTTTCTTTTCTTATTTACTGTTCACATTTATGCCTTCCATAGCCATCTTTTTTTCTTCCAGACTAAAAGTTGTCTTTAGGTCGACATAACAATTCACTTTTAGAAGCTAACATAAATCAAAATTATCCCTGTTATTATTTATGATCCATGTTGAAATCAATGGGCTCAGTTATGACGAAAAACATCTGCCTCTTTTTTTATCAAGGTTTTCAGGTGCGCAAACAAGAGATTCCAACGGAATAGGAACAGAACCCCACTAGACACTAGCAATAGTTTTGCACCAATTTAAGATGCCACAAGCACAAACCAACAAAATCTGCTAAGTTGCCTACTGAAAAACAAATAAAACTTTTCAAGGAAAATCAAAAAGAAAAGAATGTTTTTGTCTCAAGAACAACCGAGAATTTCAACAAGGATTAGATTGTGTTACTCCCTCTGTTGCTAAATATTGATCACCATTTTGACTTACCCGGTCTAAGAAAAACATTAGTACTTTTGTTTACTAATATAATCAACTAATTATGTCTTTTTAAAAATGACAAGTATTATAAAATATTTATTTTTAATAAGGATAACAAGTATTTAATAAGAGAAAAATATTTAAAATGACAAGGTTTTATAATTAAAAGACTCTAAATGTGAAGAAGAAAAAAATATATTTGGCGCCGAGATGGCATGCCACGTGGTACCCATCTTATTCAATTATTAATCTATGTGAAAACCCGTTAAAAAGGGGATATATTTGTGCACTTTAATAATAGGAGGGGTATATTTGGCCCCATAGTTTAACCAGGGACAAATTTAACCAATTTATGAAAGTAGAGGGATATTTTTGACCCTTTTTTCATTTTTAATCATACTAACTTAAGTCTACATTAAATCTTTAAGGGCGACGCGGAATATAATTGTAGAAACAAATTTAAAAAATTCTAGTTATTAAGGAAATTTGAAGTTAGTGAAAAATTGTTACTTAATTCTCTCGGTGCATTATAGCTAAGGTGTGCTCACCATGGTTAGGAGTCCAAAAGCTTGGACTCAGGCCATTACGTTAGAGGAGAATTCTCAGGGAAGTAGTGAGAAACTGATTGAGAGTAGTGGGAGTAGGAGTGGTGGTCCACAACGATTTCCAAGCAATGTAACAGTAGCAGGATGTAGTAAAGTTGAATTGAGCGAATCGATTATTGTAGTTGAGGAAAATATCCAGTTGCGTATGAAAGACTCTTCTTGTAACACTGTAGTTGGATATATATTTTAATTCTGAAAAAAAAAAAAAAGGAAAGACTCCATTGTAAGTTTTTTTGCTTTTTCATACCAAGGTTAAATGTGTTCTGTAAGTTGTTTCTCTTTTCTTTTTGCTAAATGTAATACTGCTTTTCTCAGTATTACAATTTACATATGCACGGCCCGTGTCAATATATATGTATATTTTTTGGAGAAAATTTCATAAATAGCAAATTTAAGCTCATAATTAGGAATTTCATAGAAACTGTTCCGTAATTATCTGAAATAGCAACTTGTATATTGTATTTTATAAAAGTGTTGCTACTAAAATATATATACAACAAGATTTACTGTCCTTCTTTCACTCAAATCTGTTGAGTTAAATAAGGAATAACTATCCCATATATTTAAAACAGTAAATTTCTTTTTCATAAATTACTCTTATTTAAAATAATTTTTTCATAAATTACTCTTATTTAAATTAGTAGATTCATTTTTTAAATCAAACTCAAATCTGAAGATTATTATCTTCAAAAATTATAAATAAAGCATCATTACTGTTTTTTTCTCTCTTTCACTCTCTTATATTTCTAACTTTTTTTACATCTTTTTTGTTTATCATTTTATTTTTTAAAGTTTTTTCTTTTCACTTTATTTTTTCTCTTCTATTTCTCTTTTTTTTTTTTTTGTTTTCTTATGTTTTTTCCTTTCTCATATTTTTTCTTTCCTATTTTAGTTTTCTTATTTTTTTTTAATTTTATTTTTACTCTTCTATTTCTCTCTTTTTTTTTCTTTTTTACTTTTTTTTTAGACTTTTCTTTTTCGCTTTTCGTCTTTTTCTATTTTTTTATTTTTTTGATTTTCTTACTCTTCTATCTCTATTTTTTATTTTTAAAAGACAAATATCTACATATATATATATATATATATATATATATATATATATATATATATATTAAAAAAATATATAAAATAAATAGACATACAAATCTACATATGTATTTACAGTACAAAACATACATATATATTTACAGAAATACATATCTGACTAATATGTATATATAAACATATGAGTCACATTTAAAATACATATCCTGGATATTTAATGACAAACATACATATAAATAACAAATACATATCTGAATATATATGCAATCACAAAAATAGATATAATTACATTACAGGTAACTAATATATTTACAGTTACATAAATGTATTTGGTATTGATTCTTTAAACATATAAAAATATAAATATATATTTATTCAACTAAGTAATATATATGTAAGATCTGAACATAAAAATGTATAAGCACCCATTAATACATGCGTAATTACAAATTCAACTATTAGAAACTAAATATTAAACGTAAAACTAAAATTGAAAACCTTCAATTCAATTTGATCGAGCATCAATAGTCAAAATATAACTGTCAAGTACTAAATAACTTTCCACATGCAACCAGAAAGTAAGATATTAAACTTAACAATTATTCAACTACGTCACTGTCATCCTACAATTATATGTTGTCAAATATAAAATACAGAAAAAATATCAATCTTCAAGAATTTTGGTGTCTTCTATTATCCTGATTTCGCTAAGAGGCCTTATTGGTGCTTCTTCGTCACTTTGTGCATCGGCTTCTTATTTTCTCAAACCATAATCCCACATAATTGAACCATATCTTGTGTGAAGCAAGTCGAACTTGAAGTCAGTCGAAGAAACACCTTCACCATAAGTAAGGCACTCAACATATATCACCGTGTATAATCAACAATTCCTGTAAATACATAAAATAATGAATTAGTATGCATTCTAAATAGACTCACAAATATGTTCTTTTTATGTGTATATTACAGTACTTAAAAGCTGCCACTAGGTTATTGAGGCAAATCTTTCACATAACACACATCAAAAAGCTCCAACTTATCTTTATCTTTGTAATTTGAATGGTTGTCAAGATCAATACAAAATACATAATCTCCATATGTTTTTTTTATAGAATACATATTACATTACAAAAAATACATATATATCCGCATATGTATTTATAGAAGACATATCTAACCCATATGTATATTATCAAATAATATATATATATATATATATATATATATATATATATATATATATATATATATATATATATATATATATGTATGTATATATATATATATATGTATGTATGTATGTATGTTCAAAATACATATCAAACTCATAATAAACAAAAAAAATATAAAAACATATCTTAAATAGTAACAAATAAAACTATACTATATATTTTCATATGTATTTGCGAAATACATGTGTGACTCATCGTAAACAAAAAAATACAAATGCATATAATAAATAGTAACAAAATACAACAATATACATATACATACAACTAACCAAAAAAATACACAATAGATATCTTAAACATTACAAAATACAAAAAATCCATATGTTACTCTCTAAAAAAATGCAGAACAGTCCAAAGACAAACTCAACACTGCGTAAAAATACATATGCAGACTTATATGTATGTAAAAAGTAGAAATACATGTAGATGACCCGTAAGCTAATAAAATTCAAATACAAATGCCTCTTCGATTTTATCTTCTTTCGAATTATATTCAGAAGAATTTTAACCAACATGACTTGAAATTTTACTTGATTCTCTCTTATTTTTTTACTTTTCTTTTTTCTCTGATCTTTGCATTTTTTGGGATTTGGAGATGAAGATTTTTCAATCCTTTTTATTTCATACTCAAATATAAAAAATGATTTCGCACAATATGATTTGGAATTTCGAACAACATGATCTTCATGATTAAGTCGTCTTAATTTGCCGAAATTCATATACGAAATTCATTTTATGATTCAATACCTGTAACATCAATGATACTTTATTTTAAAATTTTGAAGATTATGAAGATAATAATATTCAATTTATTTGAGTTTGATTTGAAAAAGGAATCTAATACTTTAAATAAGAGTAATTTATGGAAAAAGAATCTACTGCTTTAAATAAAATAAAAGTAATTTAATTAGAGTAATTTATGAAAAAGAAGAGAGATAAAGTGTTGGAGTGAAAATAGGAGAGGTTGACAAGAAACACACGTCTGTGGAGTGTAAGACTAAAAAAAACTACTTTTGCAATAGAATATAATTTTGTAAAAGTGTTGCTATTTATCATAATTATGGTCTTAAGTTTGTTACTTGCCATAATTTTTTTTTAATTTCAACTTATGTGATGTAAATAGAATTCAGATAATTAATCATTAAAATAATTTAAATTTTTAATTATTATGATTTATAATACTTTTTCTTCTATTTCAGTTTAAGTGACAATGATATAATTTTGAGAGTCAGCCAAATATTTTATATTTGTAAAATTTTAAAATTATTAATTATCTGATTTATAATGTTTTTTCAATAAGATGTGAATACTTTCTTCATCTTAATTTATGCGGCACAGATAAAATTTTGACAATCAGTCAACTTTTAAAATATTTTTATTAATTATTGTTATTTACAGTATTTTTTATTTCATTTTCAAATAATATATGTTGCTTTATATCTTCCTTTGTCTCGTCCCAATTTATATGACACTAATATAATTTTGATAGTCAATCAAATTTTTTATGTTGACATATCATTTTGTTATTCTTCATTTTTTAATAAATAAATGACTTATAATAAGGGGTGGTATAGTAAAATCATCGTTTGAAGGTCAAAAATTTAATTTAAAACATCAAAAGTTAATATCACATTTTATGTCTATTTTATCTTTTTATTAAATATTATTTATTTTTTTAATACCTAGATGACTCATAATAATTAATTAAGAGAGAATGATTTTTTTTTTTTTTTGGTTTTCCATCCGGTGTCCGGCACCCGCATTGGAGTCCGACTAATCTGAATTTGCGTCGGGTAGGGCCCCATTCGGGGGGTAGCTCTCCCAACAGAGTTTTCTCCATGCCCATGATTGAACCCTCGACCTCTAGTTAAAGGTGAAGCAGACCTATCCGCTGCACCACAACCCATGTTGGTGATTATGTTACTCCTATAAAAATTAACATAATTTTATCATATCCAATAGTAATCATCGATAACTCACTGGAGTAGTATATTAATTAAATATCGGATGCTATATTTTGCATATACAAAATATGATATTATTAAATATTATTGGCTAGTGCATTATGTTTATCTCTCACAATAATAAAATTTTATTATATATTTTTCTATATTTCTTTTTTAATTGATACATATTGATCCAATACAAATCTTAAGAAAATATTCATAAGGAATTTATTTTATTAAATTAAATTTATTAATTTTGTACTTTAAAATTTAAAGATAAGTTTAAATATTAGTATTTCTATATAAAAAAAATAATTTTAAAATTTAAATTTACTACAAAAAACAAGTAAAAAAAGTTAATTTTGAATGTAAAAGTCAATTAAAATAATAAAATTAGTTTACCTTAAATATCTAATTGCAATTAATTAAGATAAAATTATTATATAATTAAATTACTTAAATTTAAGGTGCTATATTTTGCATATAAAAAATATGATGTTATTAAACATTATTGGATACTATATTATGTTATCTCTCACAATAATAGAATTTTGTTATATATTTTTCTTTATTTCTTTTTCACTTGATACATATTGACTTAACACAAATCTTAAGAAAATAGCCATTAAGAATTTATTTTATTTTATTAACTTTATTAATTTTGTACTTTAAAAATTTAAAGCAACGTTTAAATAATAGTATTTTCATATAAGAAAAAAATAATTTTAAAATTTAAATTTACTAAAATAAATAAGTAAAAAAAATTAATTTGAATATAAAGTCAATTAAAATAATAAAATTAATTTACTATAAATATTTTGTTATAATTAATTAAGATAAAATTATTATATTATTAAATTAATTAAATTTAAATAATTTAAATTAAATTGCCAAGGTGAAAAGTACTGTGGGACCCACCCATATTTAAATGTAGCTTGAAGGGCAATCTTGTAAATAAGTTAAATAAGGTGGCCTTTATTTAAGGGCTTGGTCTGTAATTAAATGAAAGATTGTGGATATTTGTTAAAGTTATTAATAAGGTACAACTAACGTAGCACAAAAAACAAATTCTTTAAACAAAATTTTCTTCTAAAAAGACTAAAATGTCCTCAACTTTTTATTAAATTTCAAGAAGCAGCCATGTTGAAGTTGGCTCTTCTTATATATAGTTAATTAAATGGAAAGATTTTGAACTTAGGTATAACGGATAAATAATCTCAAGATAAAATGAATTATTTCATGTTTGGTGTGAGGTATTAGTTAGTACAAGATTAATTATTTCCACCATTTACATCATAGTGATTGGATAAGTTGTTACATATACATATTGGAATAACTAATTTTGAAATAACTAATTTTGAGATTAATTATCTCAGGATAACTCTTTCCAAACCAAACGACCCCTAAGAGTGTATGTACAGCTTCATGGCTAGTTTACTTAAGCCTGTTCGATTTTCGTTTGCTCAATTTAACAGGAACTTCAGTCGACATGGAAAATTAACACATTCTTGTAGTAGTCAGTAGTCGCAAAGTTGAAAAGCACATGATCTGAATTCAAATTCAAATGGTCATCTTTTCAAAGAATCCAACGTGTTCCCATTTCAAGCAAACTCTATAAATCCACAACCAATCACCATTCATAAATGCCCATTCCCATTTTCCAAAGTCATGAGAAAACACTTTTTGGAATTTTTTGTCAGTCTCGACCAACTCAAAATTTAATTTAAAACAGTTCCAAATTTTATATATGAACTACTCATTTTGTTTCGAGTGTTTTGATATATAATTCGCTCAAAACAATTTATATTTGCGACACGTCAAATTTCAGTCTCTTCGACTATTTTGATAACAATATTGATCGAGTGGCTATTTTGGGTAAAAACATGTGTCCCACGGCTATTTTGGTAGAAAACAAATGAATGGACAATTTTTTGTGTAAATAATTTAAGTCAACGACTATTTTATCTAATTTCCCCTTTAAATTTTGCATTAGCCTAGCTACTTGTGGAAAAAATGAAGTTAAACAACCAACACAACTGGGCTCAGCACAAATATCGTATGACCTTGAACTCAAATTTATTATTTAAGAAAAATTAAATTAAGTAGTAGTCTATCCAATTACTTAAATTCAAAATAATTGACATGCATATAATATATGTATAATATATGCATATACCATGTGTATAATAACTGTACATATAATCATTAGCAAAAATAAATAATCTACTATATATAATCAGGACTAAGTCACCGCAACATGGAGACATGTAAAACTTGATGAACTGCAACAAAATCTAGAGGTAAAGCTAACTCATAAGCTACCTCACCAACAGCGCGGAGAATCTCAAAGGGTCAAACATATCTCGAGCTGAGCTTACCCTTTCTTCCGAATATCATCACACCCGTCATGGGAGAAATAGGGAGGAATACATGGCCACTAACTCTCAAGGCATAAAGTCGATGGTATGTATAGGCCCAATATTTAATCTGAGCCGCTCTCAGTCTATCCTGAATCATCCTGACTCTATCCAACGGGTCTTGAAGCAAATCTGAACCATGAGGTCTCACCTCGGAAGTATCAACTCGTCTAATAGGAGAACGACATATCCTACAATACATAGCCTTAAATCAAACTAAAAAAACATGGCTGCATCCTTAAGTTGGTCAAATAAATCATCAATGCAAGGCAAAGAATAACGGTTCTTCATCGCCACCTTACTAAGTTGCCTATAACCAATATACATACACAAAGATTCATACAGTAAGGTGCCATAGTAATGGTTGGGTGCCAGGCTCGAGGTTAATAGCAAACTCAATCTCCTTGATAGGGGGAATACCAGGCAGGTCAGTACAGAATACATCAGGAAACTCACAACGATAAGAACAGAGTCAAGCGACGAATTCTCAACACTAGTAGCACAAACATAAGCGAGAAAAAACTTCCAGCCTTTAGAAATAAGTCCCCTATCACAAACATAATATATAATCCTCGCTGGCTCACAGATAGCTGCACTCTGCCACATAACTGGGGGTACACCGGGCAGGGCTAATGTAACAATCTAGGCGAAATAATCCATGACCGCATGATAGTGGGATAATCAGTTCATGCCTAAAATCACATCAAAAACCCATCATAAACAGAATAATGGGTCAATATACCTATCAATATCACTGACAGTCACAACACCTAATCAGAATACATCAATCCATTACTAAAGAATCACCTATAAAAATAGATACACGCAATGGCACAAATGATAAATCAATAGACAACTCATACTGTGGTGCATAATAAGCAATATATATATATATATATATATATATATATATATAAGTGGATTTGGGATGTAATAAAGCAAGCTCCGACTGACGGCACATCAAAATCACACCTACTTCTACAGTATTTAAATTCTAAGACTCGGGTCTATCAGGTACTATATATAACTAACCATGCCCGCCACTTGGATGGGCAGATAACCGACCTCATGTCCTACTATCTGAGGACCACCTCGAGCACCCTAGTAACTACCCGTGTGACTATAAGAACTACCTGTAACTGACGGGAGGTGAACTAATCTAATAGAGGAGCACTCTAAGCTGAACCAACCACCGACCTATGACTAGGTCTATCCCATAAATAATTATCAGAAAGTACATAAGTAAATTAAGAAATCTGATCAGAACTAGAATCAATATATCTGACTGACCCAAAATAATCACCACGTCTAGACAGACCAAAAAATGAATCCCTCAAAGATCTACCCCTACACTTACTAGGGCGATCTTCTATCATTATACTGACCTTTGTTATTAATCTAAAGAGCTATAAGAACAGGTCAACTAGATTGACTCTGAGGCTGAAAGGATGAACGTTGAGGATACCTACTCTGAGGAGACATATGAATGGAAAGCCTCAACTCTCTAACAAAACAACTAGCTGTCTCATACTTCGCAACTATCATGGAGCTCTGCTCCAATATTGAGAACTGATCTCTGAATCGATCTCTAAGGTTGTGAGGTATGTACATCATCGAGATCATCTCAAATAACTGAGTCTAGGACAAATAAAAAAATTTAGCTGATCTATAATCCACAAAATCTCTCCACCAATGACAAACAAATAATTCTAATTGAAATATACCATAATCGTTACCATGAGTCTCAATAAAGCCAAACTACGAAGCCTATCCTCACACGCAGTCAGGAACTCATGTGCATCTTCTCTAGGAACACCATAAAATCTTAGTGGAGCTAATCTCAAGAATCTACCCAACATCTTCTGCTTCTTAGAAAATATATCAAGATAAGCCACCACTGAC
Source organism: Capsicum baccatum var. pendulum (assembly GCA_030864225.1). NCBI lineage: Eukaryota > Viridiplantae > Streptophyta > Magnoliopsida > Solanales > Solanaceae > Capsicum > Capsicum baccatum. Next base: position 54,013,931 of record CM061561.1, read on the forward strand.
TGAGCAACTACTAGTGCAATAGAATCTAAACTCTGGGAGCCAAAGCTACTGGTTGCGCCCCTACCTCAATACCACTCTGATCTGAAAACTATAAACCATCCAGTGACACACCACTAATAATACCCAATAACTGAACCAATGCATCTCTGAGCACCATTGATGAAATAACCCTGGTGGAGCCTGGTATGATCCTCGCTCCACCACTAGTTATGACGGAAGAATATCTAGCTCAAGTGCAAGAATTGGATCTTGAAAGGGCGACTTTCCTGGCCTCTAACTGGGGACATATCTCTTTGGCTGTCCACAACCTCTAGGTTATCCATGTTCCATAACAGGAGTAGGATCCCTGGGCTAGGTATCACAATCCTCATCTTGTGTTATGGTAGCACGTGTCCTGGCCTACTGTGGATAAGTAAGGTCAAGAGAATATTCTATGAACCAACTCATACTCTTGGCACAATATGAGTGAAAGAAGTGAAGAACTCCTATAATGCCCTGTATTATCCTTAGTTTATTTCAACTCCTAGTGCATGCATAAAAGGCTTAGAACCTGAAAATTTTACTAAGTGTTGGAGACTTAGTCATATTTTTGGCCTCTTAACTTTGAGAACTTTTAAATTGGCCTCCTCAACCCCGAGACGTAAGTTTTTGAGTTAATTTATGTTCAGGGGTGTAAGAATTATCGCTTAGGGAAGTTTTAGATTTTTTTGATGAGGATTAGGTTATGTTTGGATCACGATTCCTGCAGCTCATTGCGATAGGATCGCATCACGATCATAATAGCGATGGCACACTCATTATGTCACAGTGAAGATAATCTTTCCTAGCTCTTGATTTATAATTTAAATTCATGTATCATTATTATTACCCTAGTGTGTGAAGTGCTTATTAGGTGAAGAACGTTTATAGAAATAACTTAGATCCAAGTTGAGCTAAGAGCCTTTGATTCATCCAAATTTTGGTATTTGATTTTACAAGGGTCAAATTTGAAAGTGTATAACTTTTAATGTATGTGAAATTTTTCATCTCAAGACCCACCAAATTGTAGATAATTGAGTCAACTTTCCAACAATACCAATTTCGCCTTAATCCAATATCAGAGAGAAAAGTTATGATCATTTTTGTCAGAACCAGCAAGCTGCCGTGATTAGACTGCATCACGACGAGCCTTCAAAATGCAATCCGGTTATGATTTAAATGTCTAAGGGGAAGTTAAGTCTTTTCCCCTCATGCCAAGTCATAAAAACATGAGTTAAGACTTCAGTTTAAGCATTATTTGCCCATTCTCCTTCACTTTTCTCTCCAAGAAACCTTAACTTAATCCCAAGAACATCAAATTTAATTCATCCTCTTCAAGAAAAATCAAGAATTAAGTTCCCTAATTCAAGAATCTCAAGAAAGTTTTTAAGATCATCTATAAGGATTTCAAGGTCAAGCTTTCTTCATCAAATCAAGCCTATTAAGGTATGTGGGGTTATGAACAAAGGTATCCTTTCACCATTGTGCCCAAATTACATGATTTTAATAGTTTATTTAATTGTTTTGAAGTAGGTTTCATACTCAAGTATGTATATTCTTAAAGCATGTGATTTTCATGAGATTTAAAGCTTAAAGTATGTCAAGAAGTGCTTATGTTTTTAACTTACAAGATTTATATTATGAATGAGATTGGACTATCTTGACTTGATATTGTTGAAGTATTTTAAGAATTATATTGAGCATGAAGTTTTGGTAAGAATTATCATGAATTTACATCATAAATTTTAAGCCTTAAGTTTAAGTGTTGAGATTTCAAGAAGATCATGCTCTTAAGTTTTATTTCATAAGCTTATTCCAAGAATGAGTTTGAGATTTCAAGAAGAATATGGTCTTAAGCTTCTTTGATGGTTTTATGCCAAGATTTAAAGAAAGATGAATCTTTTGATCCTAAGCTAAGATATGAAATCCACGTTTGTTCATTTTGATTATAGTTTAAAGCAAAGAGAAGCATAATTAGTTTTTATTATAAACCCTTATGCTAAGTTAAGGTAGATTTCCTAAAGTATGAGCATAAAGTAATAAGGAAGTAGTATTTAGCACCGAGTTGGGTATGCGTCCAAGGTCACATGACCCAAAACTACGTTCCACCATAGGTTTAAAATCCCAATATGGGTTAAGTATAGTGATCACTTAAGTTAAGGTCCTATTCCGATGGCAAAGGTAGGACAACTTTCCCCAATATGAGCTCTCCCACACCATGGGTAAGACATTGGACTCCATGATAGCTCATATGGTGTATGTCATTTAGAAGAACCTCCCTAAGAAAGAACAAAGTAAAGCTTTTAGAAACTAAGTGTTATGGCTCACAAAGATTGTCTTTATGATTTATTACTATGCTTATGATTTTACAACTTTTGTTTTATTCAAGCCCAAGGTGAGTCATTTACACTTAGCATGCATTTTTAAAGGTTTATATGTACATTAAGTTATTGTTTTTACTTATGCATTCACCCCCACATACTCAGTACATTCTAGAAGTAATGATCCACATATATGTCTATGTGCTACATGATAACGCCCAAACTATAACTCTCGTAAGAGTGTAAGCGGTCGATGTCAAATATAGAACCCAACTGGGTTGAGTGTCGAATCCCATAGGGAATACTTGGTCACTAAGTGTTGCAATTATTAGTAGACTGTTGGTCAAAAATTCTACGGAAAAGGGGGGATTTAACTGTGGCGTGAATTACTGTTGTTAAAGTAACGACGGAATGCTTTGTTTAGTAAGATTTAATCACAGAGAAAAATAAGTTAGGGTTATGTCCACCTTATGAGTTCTACGTATCTATTAACTATGAGTAATGCGGAATTCAGACATACATGCACTTATAGAGATTCGTATTCTAATGGTAAATCGTAGTGTCTCTCGATCAGCCAGGATTATTTCACTTTAACTCTCTCGAGCTTAAAGTGTATAACTAACGGTACAAACTCTCCAAGAGATTAATTCGGTTAAGGCATTAACGTGTAAACAGGGGTTGGTAGCCCTATTTCCTTGTCACACTTTCTTTTTCAAACATGTAACTTTTCTCTCGAACAAGTTAATGCTATAATGGCGTATTCTATATGTTTGCAACCACAAGAATTTAATTAAAACGAAGAGAGTAATGATATAAGCAGCATACGCATCAAGAATTCACAAACTCATAGTAATAGATAGTATATCAAAAGGCTTCCATAACCCTAACAGAGAAGTTTAGCTACTCATGATTACAATGGAGTTCGCAATAGATATAATTATCATACCACAACGAGAATACTCTTCGCGAGGGGATGATTTTAACGTCAAAGAGAGATGACGTTTTTCCTCTTGGTCCGTTGCTCTCAAAAGAGCCGTGTTCCTCTGTCAGAAATTGTAACGTGAATAATCCTAAAAGTCGAATGAATAATGGTGAATAAATAATGACAATGAATGCTGAAAAATTCAGCAAATAAGGTTTTTATAACATCCTAGTCCTAGTCCTAATAGGTTACTGCTGCACCCCTAAGTATTAAGAAATACTGATTTTGCCCGGGACAGATTCTCCATGCATCACATTTAGTCGTCAAGCTTCCAAAAGCTGTCTTCCTTCTTACGTGAAGTTTCCTTTGCCACCCAAAGGTCCACAAAGTGCTGAAATCTTCATCATTAATACCTGAAAACATGCTAATCACATAGGTTAGCTCACTTACAGGAAAATGGACTAAAAGTGCAGGAATTATATATTTTATCCTCAAAACTTAGCTATAACATGGGTGAATTATGGTGTTTAGGCGTGTAAATACGCCCAACATCACCACCCCACACTTAAAGCTTTGTTCGTCCTCGAACAAAATATTACGTCCATGCAAACATCTACTTAGAATTTCACAGTAACAGCACAAAATGTTCAACAAGACATGCACGATAATCATTAACAAAGAGTAGTTTTCTTGATCCCTACTAGAAACAATTCAGCCTCCAACATAGACTTGTGACGATGGTTAATTCGTATCCACAAGTTAAGCTACAAAGAAATATATAACACTACCCAAAAATTATCAACCATGTGTGTCTCACACAAGATATCACCCATAATCACTCATAAGTTTTGCATTTTTCGAAACATGGGTACAAGATTCTCCTTGCTCTCTCTCTCACAAAGAATTCATATGTTGCAACTGATGACCATAGGCTTGCCCTTAGTGTAATGCTCCACTAATATCAGAATGCTAAGCTTAGGATCAACTAGGTCTTTACAGGTTGTAATGTAGGCTAAGGGATAGGTAGGACTATTTTGGCCAGAAATAGTGACTATGTTCCCTAAGCGCTTTAATACACTACGTTATATCATTAACTCTCTCTTTTAAACAACCCCTCTACTTTCCTTTCATCTACTACCCCTTTTCACCTATTTTGTTATTCAATTATAAACACAACTATCTTTTTTTTTTGATTTATTTATTTATATATATATTTTTTTTATAAAACACCTCTATGATAGCCACTCTTATTCACAACAATTTCAAGCGCCAATACATTCTGAGGCATCACTCTCACCCAAGTTTCTCTAATTTTGTCACATGACTCTACAATTTAAAGCGCCTAGGAATTAGGATCAAATTATGGTATTGAAAAAAAATGAATTAGGCTACATATGAGGCTGTCAAGGAAAATAGCTAAAGGCTCAAAGGGGGTTGACTAGGATAATGTACACAGGTAGGTAAAAAGAAGGTAAACAATTATAGGCTGCCAAAGAAATGCCTAAATCATCTCCTAAACTCACACACTTTATTTCGCTTTACACACACACCAGGCAAGTTCTAGCATCAGTCACAACACAAAATATACTATAACCTCACACACACAAGGCATATGGTCAACTTTATTGGGAGCAGTATAGACTCTTGACCCAACAGATGAATGAATTAAACCACACAATTATCACACAGTGAGTCACACTTGGAACCTAAACGTCTCAATAGTAATGATTTTAGCACAAACTCTTGTCATAATACCATGCCGCCTATCAGAACAATTTCATGCAAATCTAAAAATCTAAAAATTTAACTACAAACAAGAATAAATGTAGGCAAAGAAGTACACTACAGCATACAAATACCCCCACCCCACACTTAGACGGGACATACTACCCTCAGTGGAAATAAATAAGGAAAACCTGATTAGTCGGACTCCTCTTCTATGTTTGGGGTCATACCCCCTGCGTCGGAATCATCATCAGAGTTGTCATCACCAGATTATCCTCCACATCGTCAGTCGAGGTATTTGCAGAGAGGAGGATTCAGCTTGCTCTTTTCTCGCCCTTTTCTGACCTTTTTGTGAGGTAGACACTTTTTCTTTTCCCTATCGTCCTTTTGGGGCCATTCTATAGGAGATTAAAATAGAATCACGTTAGTTTCATCTCGGAAGATTCAATCGAAAAACAAACAGTAGTGGCACCACCCCACACTTAATTTGTTGGCACAGACTACTTAAGTGAATGATGTCGATTACTCAGACTTCATCGACATACATATAGGCGATATGTTCCAACAACATGTTTAGCACAGTCATACTTTCGTGTCATCTTAACTATCCTTTCCAACTCTATTTCATGTAATCTTGACTATACTTTAATGTTTGGATTTATGCACTATTTGAACAAGACTACTACATAGAGATCGTAATAAGTTATTGCAGAAAAATAAGCACAACATCTCATGCTTGTATTCAATCATGATCTTTTTCTCGATGAACGAGTCATTCAAACATTCAAGCTTTCAATTTTGAAGATTATGCAATTAACTTTACCATGTCGATTCCGCAAAAGTATGACAGTGTATCAAAATCAAATACAAGTTGGAACCAAGTCAAGAACACCCACACGTATTCTTTCACTCAACTAGATGTATCATGACAAACCAACCACATTCCAATCACCAACACCACTTCAACATCTAGCAAATCATTATAAACTTAGCATTTTAATAACTACGGAATATAAAAGAAATACTTACTTGGTGATGGATTCGGAAGATGATCTTGCAAGGTTAGATGAGCGAAAAGAAAAGTTTTGAGAGATTTGGGAAGGTTAGGCAGCGCCTTGGTTGAGAAAATAAGTGCATTTTGTCTTAAGGTTGAAGTTTTATTTATAGACCAAGGCTTGGGTCTGTTTTGATCCATGTGAAATCGGGTTAGGAGACCACAAAGTTAGGTTAGGCGGCGCCTAATGCTTTGCCTAGTTGATCTTAGGCGGCGCCTATGCTATGGCCTAGTTGGGCATAGGTGGCGCCTATGCTATGTCATTGTAGATTCAGAGAGCTTAGGCAATGGCACAGGTGGCGCCTTTAGCTTTGCCTAGTTGAGCATAGGCGGCGCCTATGCTATGGCATTGTCGATTCAAAGAGCTTAGGCCATAGCATAGGCCTTGCCTTGTCCGTTGCCTAGATTTACATAGGCCTTGCCTTGTTCGTTACCTAGATTTGCATAGGCATTGCCTTGTCTATTGCCTTTGCTTCCTCATTCCTAACTTACCACCTTTAACATAGAACACTTCTAAATCAAAATTTGAGACCAATCTCTTCCTTTATACGTCTTGCACCTACACTTACTCAAAAACAACAAAAATAATTAGAAAGATGGGTTGCCTCCCTCCAAGCGCCTTAGTTTTGGTCGTGGCTCGACTATTCTTTTTTGGATTTTTATTTAACAAAACAAACTCCTAGTAAAACAAAATAATTAAAAACGATGGGTTGCCTCCCATCTAGCGCTTGATTTATTATCGCGGCACGACATATTTATCTCGATTACTTAGACTTCATCGAGATATATGGTGCATCATTTTCTGAATGGATTCAGATGACGTTGATGCTTAATTGTAGGCATGCAATCTTCTTCGAGATGACTCTTGTGCATACATATCCCAGGAGGGATACCAATTATATCATCAATAGTCCAACCCATAGCTCTCTTGTACCTCTTCAGAGAAGAGGTGAGAGCCTCTACGTGTTGTTCACCTAAATCAGCCGCAATACTCACCGGAAGTGTATTTCCACTTCCCAAGAACGCATACCTTAGGTGACTGGGGAGCTCTTCCGATTCTAGCACTGGTGGCTCTTCAATGGAAGTCTTCACTGTTGGTGAAGGTCGATTTTTAAGATCAAGGTCCAGCTTCTTAGGGGTATGAGAATAGGACCCTATTCCTGTTAGAGCACAAATGGTTTCTTCATAATCTTCAACATCCTCATGCTCAACATTCAACAGCACAGCAGATAATGGCTCAACAGTAAGATGCTTCTCTACAGATAATTTTTTGTCATCCTCATAATAAACATCATCTACAGAGAACAGATCCATATCTCTAGGCTGCTTCATCAATTTGCATACATCAAAATGGACCACTTCGTCATTCAGCCAAAATAAAAGCTCATTAGCTCTTAAGTCAATAAGCACACTTCCAGTTGCAAGGAAAGGATGCCCCAAGATTATGGAAACTTCAGAATCCACCTCGCAATCCAGAATAACAAAGTCTGCAGGAAAAATGAAGGTAGAAACCTTCACCAGTACATCATATAAGATACCCACAGGTCGTTTTACCGACCTATCTGCCATCACGAGCCGCATATTGGTTGGTGTCAGATCACCCAACCCCAACTTTCTGTAAATGGATAGCGGCATCAAATTTATGCTAGCTCCCAAATCGCACAATGCCTTAGCAAAATTCATAGATCCAACCGTGCAAGGAATAGTGAAAGCACCAGGATCTGCCTTCTTCTGAACTAACGATCTTGTAGTGATTGCACTGCAATGATGAAAATTATCTGCCAGCTCATAGCTTGCTGCTCGCTTCTTCATCAAAAGGTCCTTCATGAATTTAGCGTACCCAAGCATCTGTTCTAGTGCCTCAACCAAAGAAACATTAATAGTCAGCTGCTTCAACATAGTCATGAATTTACTGAACCTTGTATCATCAGTTTTCTTTTTTAGTCTCTGAGGAAAAGGTGGTGGTGGAAGGAGAATAGTTTTCTCCACCACTTTCTTTCTATCGTGCTTCCGATTATCAACCTTTTCAGGAGTGTCATCATCCTTCTTCTTCAGTCTCTGAGGAAAAGGTGGTGGTGGAGGGGGAATAGTTTCTCATGAACGCTCTCATTCTGATTTTCAGCTTCTACAAAATCATCATAATCTGTGTCAAGAACATTCTCTGCTATATCATCAACCACCTGCTTGCCTTTGTATGGGTTTTCCAACACCTTACCACTCCTGATGGTAATAGCCATACATGATCCATCATTCCTTGGATTTTTCACGGTGTCGCTAGGTAAGGTGTCGGCCTTTCTCTGATTGAATGTTGCTGATAATTGACTCATTTGTTGTTCCAGCTGTTTTATTGCAGTAGAATGCGAGTCAACCAATTGATTTATTGATCACAAATCATTCATTACCTCAGTTACTCCCGTGTTGATTTTCTCCACTCCTTTCAACAGCTTAGCCATCATGTCCTCCATGGACATCTTCCCATAACGCCCAAACTATAGCTCTCATAAGAGTGTAAGCGGTCGATGTCCAATATAGAACCCAACTGGGTTGGGTGTCGAATCCCACAGGGAATACTTGGTCACTAAGTGTTGCAATTATTAGTAGACTGTTGGTCAAAAATTCTATGGAAAAGGGGGGATTTAACTGTGGCGTGAATTACTGTTGTTAAAGTAATGACGGAATGCTTTGTTTAGTAAGATTTAATCACAGAGAAAAATAAGTTAGGGTTATATCCACCTTATGAGTTCTACGTATCTATTAACTATGAGTAATGCGGAATTCAGACATACATGCACTTATAGAGATTCGTATTCTAATGGTAAATCGTAGTGTCTCTCGACCAGCCAGGATTATTTCACTTTAACTCTCTCGAGCTTAAAGTGTATAACTAACGGTACAAACTCTCCAAGAGATTAATTCGGTTAAGGCATTAACGTGTAAACAGGGGTTGGTAGCCCTATTTCCTTGTCACGCTCTCTTTTCCAAACATGTAACTTTTCTCTCGAACAAGTTAATGCTATAATGGCGTATTCTATATGTTTGCAACCACAAGAATTTAATTAAAACGAAGAGAGTAATGATATAAGCAGCATACACATCAAGAATTCACAAACTCATAGTAATAGATAGTATATCAAAAGGCTTCCATAACCCTAACAGAGAAGTTTAGCTACTCATGATTACAACGGAGTTCGCAATAGATATAATTATCATACCACAACGAGAATACTCTTCGCGAGGGGATGATTTTAACGTCAAAGAGGGATGACATTTTTCCTCTTGGTCCGTTGCTCTCAAAAGAGCCGTGTTCCTCTGTCAGAAATTGTAATGTGAATAATCCTAAAAGTCGAATGAATAATGGTGAATGAATAATGACAATGAATGCTGAAAAATTCAGCAAATAAGGTTTTTATAACATCCTAGTCCTAGTCCTAATAGGTTACTGCTGCACCCCTAAGTATTAAGAAATACTGATTTTGCCCGGGACAGATTCTCCATGCATCACATTTAGTCGTCAAGCTTCCAAAAGCTGTCTTCCTTCTTACGTGAAGTTTCCTTTGTCGCCCAAAGGTCCACAAAGTGCTGAAATCTTCATCATTAATACCTGAAAACATGCTAATCACATAGGTTAGCTCACTTACAGGAAAATGGACTAAAAGTGCAGGAATTATATATTTTATCCTCAAAACTTAGCTATAACATGGGTAAATTATGGTGTTTAGGCGTGTAAATACGCCCAACATCACTACATTGTCTCATAATGTAGGTACAAGTTATAGCGTGCACATCATAATCAGACAGTTTGCATCTTACAGTTAGTATGTGATGATTCTTTTTTATTCGAGGGCTCGAGTCAATCATAGTTTGAGTAGCATCTTATTTTCTTTATTTAGTCGTATTGATTCAGGATAGCTGGGGGTCATGTCCCGTCTACCTATAGTCAATACTAGTAGAAGCTTCATAGATAGTTAGTAGAGTTCATTTATTTGATTTCAGTTTTGTTTTATATAACTAGAGTTGTAAATTATTTTAATAGTTTTGTTTTGAAGATGTTCAGATAAAGACTTTTCTTCCGCTCATTTTGTCAAGATTTATGTATCTTATTCAGTTGCTCATGAGTTATGCCAGTACAAGGTTTATCTTGGGATCACTTGTGGCCCTAAGCATCGTGTGACGTATAGGGTTAATATCGCAGCATTATAAACTTGGTATCAAAGCACATAGTTCAAGTATCCTAGGGTGTCTATGAAGCCATGTCTATTAGAGTCTTGTAAAATAGTATAGAGATGCCTGTACTTTTCTTCGAGAGGCTACATGGCATTTAAGAAATATTTTCCTTCTTTATACACTAGGTCATGCTGTAAAGTTGTTCTCTCAGAAACTTCTATCAATTTATGTGTTACTCCTTAATCCTTCATCTATGACTTATTCTTGAGATAACATGATTAGCATGCTCCAATTCCTCCCAAGATGATGCTCTCATATTTACTATCAATAAATTCAGAGGTCACACAAGAGGCTTGGAAGGAGCTCTCTAGTGTGTTATAAGTTCCTCAAGTTGAAAGTTGTAATACCCCATACTTCTACCTAGCTTAAAATCATCCCAAAAAGGTTAAAGGCTTACTTTAAAAGATGAATCCACTTTTATACATGTGAAATTTTCAAGATCTTGACTTTTGTTGTGTGGAAAATTGAATAACCTTTCCATCGATACCAAATTTTCCCAAATACGATGCCCAGGAGAAGAGTTAGAGCCATTTTAGTGAGACAGTGTGCCACCTGAGCCATCAACGCATCACAGAGCATGCCAAAATGGCCATCGTCAAATCCAGTGAGCCTCCGTGATTATGGCGCATCGCACCAAGGCTCAAATTCAGAATTGTCCCTTTCCAATATCTGAACGTGATACCACCACATCGCGGTGAGCTTCCAGGTCTCATCCAGTATTGCAACACAACTCCACCGCATCGCGCCATGATGTAATTTCTCAGTAGTCATTTTCCAGAGACACGGTGCGATAGCACCGCATCGCGCCAGGTGTCCAAATCAACTTTTCAGTGACGAAAAATAAAGACTTTCTAAGGGAAATTAGGTTTTTTTCCATGACCCAAATCAACTTTTAACCATGAAATTATACCCTAAAAACCCTATTATATCATTTTTTTCTCACTTTCTCTCTAGAACAAAATCCTTCTCTCTTAAGAGGAAAAATCCCTAACTCAAGAAATCAAGGCCAATTCCAAGAATCTCTCTAAGAACCTCAAGAACTTAGATTTTCAGGTATGTCATGTGTTGATTCATGAGTCCCCTTTCACCCATGAAGCTCAAGAATCTCTTTTCTAAATCCAAGGATTTTGTCTTTATGAATGTTCATGATTTAGTTGAATTGAGATTCATGTTCATGTTGTTGTTGGATTTTAATTCATGTTTTAAATTCCATGTTCTAATGATTGTTCCTAGTATGTGATGTTTTGGATCATATTTATGATAAACACTTCAAATTTCCTAATTTATTTATGCAACCATGATAATTAGATGCATTAATGATGGTATAACCAAAGTATGCTCCCCATGTGTTTCATAAAATACCTAGGTGATGGAAAAAGTGCCACTATAGTTTGTTAATATGAAATTCCCATTCATGTACAAGTTAATGCACGTCAAGTGTTTGATGAAAAGTCTTAGTCAATGAATTATGGATATATCTATATAGCCATTGTTGTGCTTTTGAACTTATGCCATGATTTACTATTATGCTATCGAGTCCTGGGGGTATTTATACTCGATAATTTAGATGTGTACCTAGAGCTTGTATCAATTTCATGATAATCTCAGTCACACCATGATCAGTAGAATTCAGTTAGATACATGACTCAAGAAAACTCAGTAATCTCATAAACTCAGTCAGTTAACAGAATTTAGTAATATTCTATCAGTCCATGGAACTCAGTGAACTCAGTCCAGTTTATCTTAGTATAATCAGTTCAGTGTCTATTCAGTTGGGAGTAGGATTTAGCACCGATCAAACCCAAGGATGAGGGCACACGCTGACAGTAGAGGGTGTGACCCCTTAGAAGCAATCCTTCCATTCCAGAACTATGTAGCCAGCATAGGTTGAGACATCAATACTGACAGTTGAGGGTTGATGAGGTAGATTAACACTGCTAGATGAGGGTCACTTACAACTTGTCTTTACCAGTGGCACAGTATTAACACCCTTCCAATTGGGGTTACAGATTAGACCCTAACACAGCTATAACAGCTTATTAGGGGTATGTCGGTTAGATGAATACCTCCCACAGTCTCAGTCTCAGTCTCAGTAATAGAACTTAGTTAGTTTTACAAATTTTAGGATTGTTGATATAGTCACTCAGCTTAGTACAGAACTCATCTAGTTCCATCAGAATCACGACTGTCAGCAATAGTCACCCAGTATCAGTTATATCAGTTATCAGTAATCCATATTATCAGTATATTCAGTGTTCAAAATCCCTATGTTTCAGTTGTAGTTATGTTTTCATGTATGTATCCTCACGCAGTCATGTTCATATTCTTGCTATCAGTCAGCTATAGTTCATGCATATGAACCCCATGCATTCAGCCTACCTCACTTGCGTACCAGTACATTCTCATGTACTGACGTATACTTTTCTTTTGTGCTATGGTGTATTATACCATAGGTTCGGACGCTCAGGTTCCCAATCGCACTTAGCAGCCCAGGTTTTAGTCAGCAACAATAGATTAGCAGTGATTTCTCATCATTTGAGGATTCTTTATCGTTTTAGTATTTTAGTACTTAGTTTATTTCAGAAGTTGGAGTTAGTTGGGGACATGTCCCATCAACTCCTTATTCAGACAATTAGAGGCTTATTCAGATTATAGCATGTTCATACAGTTATTTCAGTTATTTTGGTAGTGAAGTACCATATCTCCAGATGTTATGTTTTATCAGATTTTTGAACCTTATGGCCTTTCAGCCTTTTATTCTACATTTATATAGTATATTATATAGTTCTTAGTTGCAAATATCAGTTATGGGTTAGCTTGTGGTCCTCAGGGTCATAAGCACTAGTGGTGTTCCGGGTACCAGATTCGGGGTGTTACAAACTTAGTATCAAAGCCTAAGGTTCAACAGTGTCCTAGTAAGTCTGAAAACCCACATCTCTTAGAGTCTTGTGCATAGGTGTATTGTGCACCACACTTATGTACAAAAGGCTATGAGATGTTTTAGGAACAATTTCCATTTTCTCAGTAATCATGTCGTGCGAGTGAGCATGAGCTCTATTTAAATTCTCAATCTAATCCCTTCCTTTCCTTTCATTACCTAACATGCCTATAAAGAGGACTTAGGGAAGAGAAATGGGAAATCAGTCTGCCCCTCAGCCCATTCAGGCAGATCCCCTGGACGAATACGTTTTTCATGCTGAGTTTAGAGCTGAATTTACTACTCTTGCTAATTTAGTTGTTTCTTAGAATGAATAGCCAGCTGCTATTCCGGCTAATCCAGTGGCCAATACTGTTGCAGCCAGGATTCGGGACTTTACCCGAATGAATCCTCCATCCTTTTTGGGGTCTAAGTCAGACGAGGACTTTCAGGAATCCTTGATCAGGTTTAGAAGGTTACAAATATCATAGGAGTTATCGTTAGTGAGAGTGTTGAGCTAGATGCATATCAGTTGCAGGATGTGGCTCACATATGGTTTAAGTAGTGGAAAGCAGAGAAGGGTGCAGATGCAGGGCCCATAGAATGGGAGGAGTTTGCCACTACCTTCTTAGATAGATTTTTTCCCCTAGAGCTAAGAGAAGCTAAGATGTTAGATTTTATCAACCTCAGGCAGGGTAATATGATAGTGAAAGAGTATTATCTTAAGTTTACTCAACTAGCTAGATATGCTCCTTATGTGGTGGCAGATAGCAGAGCTAAGATGAGTAAATTTGTTTCAAGGGTGAAAGATAGTGTGGTTAAGAAGTACAGGACCACGATACTGATTAGTGAGATGTATTTTTCTAGGATTATGATCCATGCTCAGCAGATAGAGGAACAGAAGATTAAGGAGAGGGAAAAGAAGAATAAGAGAGCTAAACAGGCAGCTTCAATTTTAGTCAGCCTAAGTCAGAAGGTGGAAATCGTTCTCAGTATCTCCCCAAGTCATCCATTCCAGCTCCTTCCACAGCCAGTACTCCATTTCCTAAGTTTAGGGATAGTAATATAGCACTCCAGGCTCTAAATCTCAGGGCAGTGTTAGCACTGCCTGAACTAATCCTCTTTGCGAGACTTATGGTAAGAACCACAAGGGTATTTGCAGAGCTGGCTGTGATGTGTGTTTTAGATGTGGTAAGCTAGGACACAGAGTCAGAGATTGTCCTCAGTCTGACTTTTAGGATCAGCATAACCATTCTTCAGCTCAGTCCGGTCACCCAAATTAGCGGGGTGCCACTTCCAGTGCCGCTAGTAGGCAGCGCCCAAATAGGCTTTATGCACTTCAGTCAAGACAAGATTGGGAAAGTTCTTCTGATGAAGTCACTGGTATGTTATAGTTTACCATTTACATGTTTATGCACCTTCAGATTCATGAGCTTCTTTTCTTCTGTATCTCTTTGCATAACAGTCGAATTTTAAGGTCAGACCAAATATTAACAGGACCTCTCTTAGTCTTCACCTATTGGGTCAGTCTATCATAACCTAATAGGTATACAGGGACTGTCCAGTCATGATATCCCAAAAATGTCAGGCTTTCAAATTCTAATAGTAATGCCAGTATGTGTAGAAAATCAATAAGGGAAGGTGATTCCCGACTCATTCTTACCTCAGTGCAAAGTTTTATACTATACTTACCACGATACTTATGTAAGCTCCACCTCTCAATTCCATGAACACAGCTTGTATTCACATACTTTCCATAGAATTGTGTGCATTTCTAATTCCTAATATAGGGAGTTCTAGTTCACTCAGTGGTAAATCACAGGTACAGAAATTTTAGACTCAGGTCATGCAACTTATGACTCATACACTCATGTCACGATTTATAGTGTGCTTATCTCATATGATTCATGCTTCCCTCCTAATGATCAGCCAAACTCAGATTATGTCACCTATACCCTCAGTTTAGATCCCTCGGTGAATCCATTGTGATGACGTTCTATTTCTTGAGTCTCAGTTATAGCGTCAATTCAGTAATCAATATTTAGTAAAGGACTCATATAGTCCTACAGAACCATGGCTTTCAATTTTCAGTTACTTAGTCATCAGAATTTAGTACTTCAGTACCGATATAAACCCCAGTGGTTAGAACTCAACATTCAATCCCAGCTATAGTCTTAGTTATAGTTACAGTATCAATTACCATCTTATCTATAATCTCAGTCCCAGCCCTAGTCCAGTAATTAGATCGGTAACTAATTTTAATTTTGGATCTACTCGACCATAGCGTACAGTTATCAGCTACTCAGTTGTCAGCCTTCCAGTACTTCAGTTTACAAGACTATTCTAGAATCGTGTTGTACTCTTGGTGTTGCGTTCTCAAACAATATAGTTACCCTCAATTCATGCTCAGTTATCTCCTATCACTCAATTAGTCTTTGTCTCCCATGCATAATGCCCTGTAATTTCAGCCCAATTATTTAAGACTAAGTACAGTTCCGTCTTGCAGACCCAGTATTCAGCTATTCGTCATTCAGTTAATTAGATAGGTTAGTATGTTTAGACATTCGTGCTCAGCGCTCATGCAAATATTTTTAGTAGTCCCAGGTAAAGAAGAAGAACTTCAGTTAAGTACAAGTTTTTAGTAGAAGTTAGATCGATCAACCAGTGAGTCAGTTTAGCAATCAAGCAATAAGTTCGTACGGTGTGGTTTCTTGTCTTTCCACCTAGTCATACTATTAGAAATCTCATAAATGTAACTTTTCCAAAATAGAAAGTCCCAGAAGTTACAAGATCGGATCAATTCTTGTATCATGTCTCAATTTTAAATCCCAAATATTCAGTCACGATTCAGTTTGTAGGTACCCTGTGCATCGTCCCAGTTTTCCTAAGTATCTCAGTCAAGTTAGTATTCTTCGAGGGACATAATATCCCAAAGGGGAGATGCTCTATAAACCCTGAGCTATCATGTCCTAAACCCTCCAGTTTACCCTCATGTAACGAATCCAGTTTGGAGTAGTGGGTACCCATAGGTTGACCCTCTAGATCCAATATCAGCCATAAACCATGTACTTAATGGGTCATTTCAGTTCACAATACTCAGTCTATGTCACACGTTACAGACTCAGTCATGTTCTCATGTTACGGTTCATGCGCGTTCACTAAAGGATCTCAAGTTGAGATCAGAAAGTTTTGTCTATTAAAAAAAAATCTCTCCCATAGAGGGAGTGAAAAGGTTCGGCAAGAAGGGAAGCTCAGTCCTCGATATGTCAGTGCCTTCAAAATTCTCAGTCTTTTCAGCAAAGTAGCTTATGAGCTCGAATTGCCTTCAGATCTAACCACAGTGCATCGAGTCTTCCATGTTTTCTTGATAAAGAAGTGAATAGGTGACCCAGTAGTTGTATTCTCTATTGAGGGCATCGATATTAAGAACAATCTCTCTTTCAAAGAGATATCAGTTGAAATCCTTGACTATCAGACCCACAGACTGAAGAACAATGAAGTCCCTCCAGTCAAATTTCTTTGATGGAATCAGTTCGTTGTGGGAGCTACTTGGGATGCATAAGCAGAAATCCGAACCAATTATTCTCACCCCTTCTTCGCTAATTCGGACTCATCCAATGTAATAGCTTTTTTAAAGTTCATTCAACTTATGGTTCAAATTTTAGTTACAAACTATGCTCATTTTTCATTTCAAACTTGATATATTTACCACCTACATATTCATGAATCAGTTCAGTTATTTATTCATGCATCAGATATACGTGATTAGCTTATCAGTACTCTCAGTCATGCAGTCATACATTAGCTCAGTCATAAAAATCATGCATCAAATATGGATGCTCACTATGAATCTCAGTAAAGTCAATCATGCAATTATGTTTCAATTGTTCATGTTCAGTATGTACTTCAACTTATCATTTCTCCTATCTCAGTCAGTCTCATTCAAGGATGAATGTTTCCAAGGGAGAGATATTGTAATACCACATACTTCTACCTAGCTTAAAATCATCCCAAAAATGTTAAAGGCTTACTATAAAAGTTGAATCCACTTTTATACATGTGGAATTTTCAAGATTTTGACTTTTTTTTGTGTGGGAAATTAATAACCTTTCCATCGATACCAAATTCTCCCAAATCTGATACCAGGACGAAGAGTTAGAGCCATTTTAGTAAGACAGTGTGCCACCTGATCCATCAACACGTCGCGGAGCATGCCAAAATGGAAATCGTCAAAACTAGTGAGCCTCCGCGATTATGGCACATCGCGCCAAGGCTCAAATTCAAAATTATCCCTTTCTATTGTCTCAGCGTGATACCGACACATTGCGGTGAGCTTCCAGAGCTCTCCATTATTGCAGTACGATTTCACCGCGTCGTTCCATATGCAATTTCTCAGTAGTCATTTTCCAAAGACACGACACGATAACACTGCGTCGCGCCAGGTGCCCAAATCGGATTTTTAGTGATAAAAAATAAAAACTTTCTAAAGGCAATTGGGTCTTTTTCCATGACCCAGATCAACCTTTAACCATGAAATTATGCCCTAAAAACTCCATTATATCATTTTTCCTCACTTTCTCTCAATAACATAATATTTCTCTCTCAAGGGACAAAAATTCTAGCTCGAGAAATCAAGGCCAATTCCAAGAATCTCTCCAAGAACCTCAAGAACTTAGATTTCTAGGTATGTCAAGTGTTGATTCATAGGTCCCCTTTCACCCATGAAGCTCAAGAATCTCTTTTCTAAATCCAAGGATTTTGTATTTATGAATGTTCATGAATTAGTTGAATTGAGATTCATGTTCATGTTGTTGTTAGGTTTTGATTCATGTTTTAAATTCCATGTTCTAATGATTGTTCCTAGTATGTGATGTTTTTCATAATATTCATGATAAACCCTTCAAATTTGCTAATTAATTTATGCAACCATGATAATTAGATGCATTAATGATGGTATAACCAAAGTATGCTCCCCATGTGTTTGATAAAATACCTAGGTGAAGGAAAAAGTGCCACTATAGTATGTTATATGAAATCCCTATTCATATATAAGTTAATGCACTCAAGTGTTTGATGAAATGTCTTAGTCAATGAATTATGGATATATCTATATAGCCATTGTTGTGCTTTTGAACTTATGCCATGATTTACTATTATGCTATTGAGTCCTGGGGGTATTTATACCCGACAATTTAGCTGTGTGCCTAGATCTAGTGTCATTTTCATGATAAAGTTAGTCATGTCATGATCAGTAGAATTTAGTCAGTTACATAACTCAGGGTCACTCATAGATTATCTTTACTAGTGGCACGGTATTGACACCCTTCTAATTGGGGTTATAGATTGGACCCCAACGCAGCTATAACAATTTATTAGGGACATTTTAGTTAGATGACTACTTCCCACAGTCTCAGTCTTAGTCTCAATAATAGAACTCAGATAGTTCTATTGATTTTAGGACTGTCAGATACAGTCACTCAACTCAGTATGAAATTCAGCTAGTTCCATCAGAAGTAAGACTGTCAGCAACAGTCACCCAGTATCAGTTATATCAGTTATTAGTAATCCATGTTATTAGTATATTCAGTGTTCAGAATCCCCATGTTTTAGTTGTAATTATATTTTTATGCATGTATCCTCACGCAGTCATGTTCATGTTCATGTTATCACTCAGTTATAGTTCATGCATATGATCCCCATGCATTCAGCCTACCTCACTTGCATACCAGTACATTTTTACTTACTGACGTATACTTTTGTTTTATGCTATGATGTTTTATACCATAGGTTCGGATGCTCAGGTTCTCGATCGCACTTAGCAGCTCAGGTTTCAGTCAGCAATAGTAGATTAGCAGTGAGTTCTCTTTATTTGAGGATGCTTTATCATTTCGGTATTTTAGTACTTAGTTTATTTTAGTAGTTAGAGTTAGTTGGGGACATTTTCCATCAACTCCTTATTTAGATAATTAAAGGCTTATTCAGACTATAGCATGTTCATACAGTTATTTTGGTTATTTTGGTAGTGAAGTACCATATCTCCAGATGTTATGTTTTATCAAATTTTTGAACCTTATGGCCTATCAGACTTTTATTCCACATTTATACACTATATTATGTAGTACTTAGTTATATATATCAGTCATAGGTTAGCTTGTGGTTCTTCGGGGTCTTGAGCATCGTGGGTACCAGATTTGGGGCATTACAAAAGTTATTTCCTTATCCTTATAAGTTATTTAGTTAATATAGAGTAAGATATGTATTTAGATTCCTTGTTAACCCTTAAATACAGATAATGCTCATAAGTAGAGATAGTGTGAACCTAGATTGTTAAATAGAGTTTGCTTGTAAGAGATGTTGCAACCTAGAGTGTTATGATTTAATAGTAGAACCTTATTATAGTTGGAAGTGTGGGTTTAGAAGTGTAGTTACAAGAAAGGTGGTAATTTTGATTGATTGAAAGTATATAGATGAATTTATGCATGCTATCAAGTTTGTGTTAAAATAATACATCTTTGTGTGTCAGCTTAGGGGTAATGAATGTAGTACTATTTTCCTAGTGAAAGGTAGAGAAAGAGTTATTAGTTAAGGTGAAGTGTGGTCTACTTAAAGTAGGAAAAGAGATCTTTATGATATGTTATGGTGTTAGAAAATGTATAGGTCATTAATTAAGGTATTAGGTTATCAAGGATTGTTAATGTAGGGTTCCCCGTGTGGTTGTGTAAAAGAAATTGGTTGAGGTTTGTAGAGCTAGGGGTATAAATTAAATATATGGATGGATAAGTATTAGAGATGTGTGGAAGAGGGATATGCTTATGGACTATAATTAGATAGACTGTAAGATTATGATCAAATATCATTATTATAAGGTTCTAGTGGGCTAGTGTTTCCTGATGTTTTGGACATATAAGAATGGTGTGTGAAGCTATGGTTAATCATTGATAGCACAAGACACTAAGTTTTAATAGTGGATGATCATAAAGATGGAAATAATGATTGCTTGGTTAGTGATACTAGTTATATAGAAGTGATCTAGTAGGCTTGAACAGAGTATGCAAGAGTTTAAGTTCATTTATTTATAATTACGTATGATGTTGTAGGTATGATCTAGAGATTTACCCAAGGTGATATAGGGATTGAATTATTTTCTAAGATTGTTAAGTGTCATGTGTTCTTAGATAATGCCCATGAGTTTCTGAGTATTAATAAGGCTAGTCATATAGTATATGGTATTCTTGATGGCTATGCTAAGGATCTAGGGATAGAGGATGTTGAGCTTTTTAGTGTGATTTGAGTTAGTGAGATAGATTATGTGTTTAGTGAGGTAGGTATGTTTGTCAAGTTAATATAGTGTAAGTCTCTGATGATGATAATTGAAGCTAAAGAAAGTTAAGGGTGGTATGTACTAAGAGAGTGACCAAGAATGAAGTTAGTATTGTTTAGATATAGTTTATTCAGGTGGGTTTCATGTATAAACAGTTAAAGCAAAAAATTATGGTCCAGTCTCAATGATACGGAGTAGACCCATAAGCTTAGAATATCAGCTTTGATCTAAGAGGGAGATGGTAGAGTGAAGAACCAAATCAAGTTTTGAGAATTAAATTGAGATACATACTAATAAGAGTTGTGATAAGATAGTGATCCCTTCTTACTCTAGAGTGTTCCTTGGATTTCAATCATTATCACACCAAATTCATGTTATGCATGATAGATCCATGCCAAAGGCCAATGCTTATACACTTCATGCATATTCAAGTACATTCTCAACTTCTAGTAAGTAAGTAACAACTTTCCTCTATGATTCATGTAATCCCTCATAAATCTATGAAACTCCAATCTTATGTTGAATAGATTATGATGAGTATGAACTCATGTTTCAGAATATGATCAGTTCATAGAATTCACTATACTAGTGAAATTCGCATTATATTATGTACGTCCTCAGTTTGGATCTCTTTAATGAATTCATGCCTTTGACATTCTATTCCTTAGACATTAGTTAAGTGTCAAGTTATGTATTGTATTCTTTCGTGCTTCAGGTCCTTATGTGTTAGCCCTTCGGTGACGTTTTCCTATGTTAAGATAGTGGGATGATAATGGATAAGCAATGGTTTAGATGAGAGGGAGTTGATGACTCTCATTAAGAAAGATTATTTATGTTTTTCTATCTAAGGCTAAAGGATGAAGGAATATTGAGGTAAATCTTTGGTATATATCATAGTTAGTTGAGAATTTTGGGTATGTGTTAAGCATAGTGCAAAAAAGTTGTTGTTGATAGAGGTTTAGAGAATATGAGAATTATGCCTTTATGGGTATTTTCCTTGAAGTTCATATGTTGTTATAATGATAAGCTTGAATATTATATTAGGATGTAAGTAGGGGAATTCAATATGCGCTAGTGAATCCATAGTAAGAGTTCAGAGTTAGTCATTGAAGCGGTAAGGCATGTTATGGTAACGGTTAGACTAGTATTATGGTGTAGCATGTTGTATCTTATGATTTTGAGCTAGGCTTGATCATGGTGAGAGAATTTAGTTCAGTTTAAACTTTGGTAGATAGATTTATCAATGCCCATGTGAAAATTTTTAGTTAAATCAAATGAGTATGGCATTTAAGGGGAATAGTATAGTTGAGGGAGTATTCAAGAAGTGTTGCTAACCTTGAAAGTAAGAAGTTGCATTGCCTAAGGCCTAGTAATTCTATCCTTTCTTATGATTTATATGTCTATTTTCCATGCTATATATTTGTATGAATGTTGTGATTCCTTAGTCAGATGCCTTATTCAGATAAGCCCCAAGATTCTTTGCTTTATAATATTATTAGAATTTCTTTAAAGAGTGTTGGAGAAATAATCCATTTGAGTATGGACAGTTCGTATGGACAGTTCGTATGGTCTGGTTCATAGAGCCTGCGATCCAATTTAGCAACCAAGAAGATAAGCTCCTATAGATTTCCAATTTTCTATTTAGTCTTACTACACAAAGTTTCATGAGTAAGGCAATTCCATGAGGTAAAATATTCACATTCATGCAAATTATGAATTTAGCTCAGTTCATGCATCATACATCAGTTTTAGATTCATATATTAAGCCATGATTCAGCTCGTGAGTGTCTGATTCATCATCTCAGTCTTTCCTTAGTATTTTAACTAAGTAAGAATTATTTTGGGGGATGAACTATCCCAAGGAGAGGATGTTGTAATACCCCAATTTTTCATGTCCTGAACCTCTAAAATTTTCTTCACAAAACTAGATCCATCCTGTGGCAATAGTTACTCATAAATTGACTCTTTTATTTCTATCTCAACCTTATAACCATTCTCATGCCATTGCATGTATTTAGAAATCAGTTTAGTCATGATATTCAGTGTATGTATCATGTTTTAGACTCAGTTGGGCAATCATGTTCCAAGTCATGCATGTTTAGTATATGATCTCAGTTACCTTAGTACAACACTCTCAGTCTAACTAGTTTCACTCGAGGATGAATGTTCCCAAGGGGGAGATATTGTAATACCCCAATTATCCTTAGTTTAGTTCAAGTCCTAGTGCATGCATAAGAGACTTAGAACCTGAAAATTTTACTAAGTGTTGGAGACTTAGTCATATTTTTGGACTCTTAACTTCGAGGACTTCTAAATAGGCCTTTCCGACCCCAAGATGTATGTTTTTGAGTTCATTCATGTTCAGGGGTGTAAGGATCATGTCTGGGGGAAGTTTTGGATTTTTTGAATAAGGATTGGGTCATGTTTGGATCACAATTCCAGTAGCTCATCGTGATAGGACCACGTCGCGGTTGAAATAGAGATGGTACACTCATCGCATTGGGGCAAAGGTGTTTTTGCCTAGTTCTTGATTTATAATTTGATTGCATGTGTCATGAATATTACCCTAGTGTGTGAAGTTCTTATTAGGTAAAGAATATTCACAGAAATCACTTAGACCCAAGTTGAGCTAAGAGCATTTGATTCATCCAAAGTTTGATATTCGATTTTACAAGGGCCAACTTTGAAAGTGTATAACTTTAAATAGTCCTTAAGTTTAATTAGTTGTCTAAGTATGCCCTTGACACGATGGCTGACCCTAGATCTAGTATGAGTAAGTTTGTTAATTAAGTATTTGGTTTGGTAGTCAAGGAGTATAGGACTTTCATGCTTATTAGGGATATGGATCTTGCTAAGTTGATGATTCTTTCTCAGCATATTAAGGCAGAAAATTTGAAGGGGAGAGAGAGGAGAAATAATAAGGCTAGAATTAGGAAGTTTGAGTATGGCCAGACAAGCTTTGGAGGGGGAAATCAATTAAATTTTTAGAGTTAATCGTCTATGCCAGCGCTATCTGTATCCAGTTCTCCCATCCCTAGAGCTAGGAAGGAGTAGTGGGGTAAGACTTCTTTGTCCAGATCTTAGAATAGTGTCAGTAGAAAACCCAGTTATCCTTCATGTGATAAGTATGGTAAGAATCATCTTGGTGAGTGCTTGTTGGGATAGAAAGGTTATTATGGTTGTGGTAATTTGGGTCATGGAATCAAAGAGTGTCCGTATACTAAATTGGGAAATATTGATGCTTATCCCCAGACTCAGGATACTAGCGCACCAGCTCCTCTAGGTCGCCTGGTCCCTCCTCAGGGCATATCATCCAGCACTGGTAGCGATCAGCGCCAAAATTGGTTTTAAGCTTTACCATCCCATCAGGAGTAGGAGAGTTCACCAGATGTTGTTACTGGTATGCTTCGTGTCTTTTATCATAATGTTTCTGTGTTGTTAGACCCCAAGTCGAATATCTCTTATGTGATCCCACTAGTTGCAGTAAATTTTGAAGTAGTTCTTGAAAAGCTTTCTAATCCCTTCTTAGTTTTTACCCTTGTGGGTGAGTCAATTATTTCCAAATATGTCTATAGAAAGTGTTCTATCGTTGTCCTTCATAAGATCATGTTAGCAGACTTAATAGAGTTAGATATGGTCAACTTTGACCTTATTATAGGCATGGATTGGCTCCATTCCTGTTATGCATCTTTAGATTTTTGCACTTGAGTGAATTTCCAGTTTCTAGATGAGCCAGTCTTTGAGTAGAAAGTTAATTCGGTGTCTCCCAAGAATCATTTTATATCCTATATTAAAGCCAGAAAGTTGATATCAAAAGGGTGAATCTATCATATAGTTTGAGTCAAAGACACTAAGTCTGAGGCTCCGACAGTTTAGTCAGTACGCGTAGTCAATGAGTTTCCTAACATTTTTCCCAATGATTTGCCAGGGGTACCTCTTGATAGGGAAATAGAATTTGGTATTAACCTTCTTTCAGATACTCAGCCCATCTTTATTCCTCCATATCGTATGGCTCTAGTCGAGATTAAGGAGTTAAAAGAACATCTTAAAGACCTCTTGGATAAAGGTTTCATAAGTCCCAGTGTCTCTCCATAGGGTGATCCCATCCTATTCGTGCAAAAAAATGGTTCTTCGCGAATGTGCATTGACTATCATCAGCTGAATAAAGTCACAATCAAAAAAAAATCCTTTTCGTAGGATTGATGACTTATTCGACCAACTCCAAGGAGTAAGTTATTTCTCCAAGATAGACCTTAGATCCAGCTATCATCAGCTTAGAGTAATGAAATAGTCATTTTGAGTTTCTAGTCATGTCCTTCGGGTTGACAAATGCCCCAGCAGCCTTCATGGACTTGATGAACAGAGTGTTTAAATAGTATTTGTACATGTTTATCATAGTCTTTATCGATGATATTCTTGTCTATTCTCATAGTGAGGATGATCATGTAGACTATCTTAAAATTGTGTTGCAAACTCTTAGGGATCACCAATTGTTCGCCAAATTCAGTAAATGTGAATTTTGGCTAAGATTAGTAGATTTTCTTGGTCATATTGTTTGCAGTGATGGCATTAGAGTTGATCCCCAAAAGACAAAAGCAGTAAGAAACTAGCCTAGACTTATCTCTCCATCAAACACCAAAAGTTTTCTGGGCTTAGCAGGCTATTATAGATGTTTTGTTGAGGGTTTTTCATCTATTGCATCCCCTATGTCTAAATTGATCCAAGAGAAAGTTAAGTTTCAGTGGTTAGATTCATGTGAGAAGAGTTTTCAGGAGTTGAAGACTCGACTCACTTCAGCTCCAATTTTAACGCTACCAGATGGTACAGATGGGTTCGTTGTTTATTGTAATGCTTCTAGAATCAGTCTGGGTTGTGTTTTGATGTAAAGAGGTAAGTTTATAGCCTATGCCTCTAGACAACTTAAGCCTTATGAAAAGAACTACCCTACCTATGACCTTGAGCTAGCTGTTGTTATATTTGCATTAAAAATCTTGAGGCACTATCTTTATGGGGTGCATGTCGATATGTTTACGAACTACAAAAGCTCGCAATATGTGTTTACTCAGAGAGAGTGAAATCTTCATCAGATAAGGTGGTTAGAATTGTTGAAGAATTATGGCATGAGTGTGTTATATCATTCGAGCGAGGCCAATGTAGTACCAGACGCCCTTAGTAGACTGTCTATGGGCAGTGTTGCTCGTGTAGAGAATGATAAGAGAGAATTAGTTTGAGAAGTTCACTGGTTAGCTAGATTGAGTGTAAGGTTGGTTGACTCAGCTGAAGAGAATGTTTGGGTTCAGAGTATTTCAGAGTCTTCTCTAGATTCTAAACTTAAAGAGAAGCAGGATAAGGGCTCTTGTTTGGTCAAACTGAAGGGGTCAGTTAAAGACCAAATGGTAGAGGTTTTCTCCCAAGGGTGAGATGGTGTGTTGAGATACCAGAATAGATTGTGTGTGATATGGGTTGACGATTTGAGGCAGAGGATTATGGCGGAAGTGCATGGTGCGCGTTACTCTATTCACGCAGGAGCCACCAAGATGTACCGCGAATTACAGGAAGTCTATTGGTGGAGTGGTATGAAGAGGGATATAGCTGAATTTGTGGATAAGTGTTCAACTTGCCAACAGGTTAAGGTAGAGCACCAAAGACCTGGTGTTACATTGTAAGAGTCCAGTATTCCTACTTGGAAGTGGGAAAAGGTAAATATGGACTTTGTGACAGGGTTACCCAATTTATGTCGACAACATGATTTGATTTGGGTTATTGTTTGTCCAAATCAGCCCACTTCTTGACAGTTCACACATCCTACACAGCTAAAGATTATGCTAAGTTGTATATTAGAGAGTTGGTTAGATTGCATGTAGTTCCATTGTCCATCATTTTAGATATGGGTACTTAGTTTACCTCTTAGTTTTGGAAAGCCTTCCAGAAGGGTCTTGGTACCCAAGTTTATCTTAGTTCAGCTTTTCACCCGCAGATAGATGGTCAGGCAGAGAGGACCATTCAGACCCTAGAATATATATTGAGGGCATATATTCTTAACTTCAAAGGCATTTGGGATGACCACTTGCCGTTGATAGAGTTTGCCTACAATAACAGTTACCATTTTAGTATCCAGATAGCCCCATTTGAGGCTCTTTATGGGCGGAGATGTAGATCACCAGTCGGTTGGTTCGAAGTAGGTAAGGGCATTATGATTGGGCCAGATATGGTGTTTGAATCCATGGAGAAAGTTTAGTTGATTCAAGAGAGATTGAAGGCAGCTCAGAGTTGGTAGAAATCTTATGCAAACATAAGAAGGAGAGATCTTGAGTTTAAAGTTGATAATTTTGTTTATTTGAAGGTTTTACCCATGAAAGGGGAGAAGAGATTTGGTAAAAAAGGGAAGCTTAGTCCCCGATATGAGGGTCCCTACAGGATATTGAGTCGTGTGGGGAAGGTAGCCTATGAGCTTGAGCTACCTGAAGAAATGTATGGATGATTCGGCTGTTGTAGTCCCTCTAGAAAGCATGGATGTTCAGAATATCCTGTCATACGAAGAACTTCCAGTAGAGATTCTTGATCATCAGATTTGTAGACTAAGGAACAAAGAAGTTCCCTTGGTCAAAGTTCTGTGGTGAAATCAGTCTGTTAAGGGTGCTACTTGGGAAGCAAAAGTAGACATGCGAACCAAGTATCTTCACATCTCTCGACAAACTTAGATTCAACCTAAGGTAACATTCTTCCTTAATTCAATTCTTTTCCAGTCTAAGTTTCAGCCATGTGATTATGTTCATGTCAATTCATGCATTCACAGATTAGTTCAGTCGTTTATTATATTATAGATTCAGTCTTACAATTTGTTTTAGCTGTGTATGCCAATATAAAGCCTTAGTTCCTCAGTTTAACTTGACTTATTCAAGGATGAATTTTTCCTAGGGGGAGATATTATAATACCCCATACTTTTTTTAGTCTCATTTAGCTCCTAGTGTGTCAAGGGTCAATTTTAAAAGTGATTAACTCTTGATACGTGTAGAATTTTTCAGCTCTAGACACACCGAATTATAGAAATTGAGTCATCTTTCCAACGATACCAGTTTCCCTTTAATCCTATACTCAGGTGGGAAGTGATGGAATTTTTCATGTAAGGAAGTAGGCTAACGCGATAGCACTGCGTTGTGGTGGAGGGCAGATTCGTAATTGTCCTTTTTCTAGTAAAGCACCACGATTAGGCCACATTGCGGTGAAACCCAAAATCATATTCATCCCTTTCCAGTAGCTCGTTGCATTTGCCAGTATCGCGCTAGAAATCTCAATAAAATAGACACCGCATCGCGGTGGAGTGCAAATTCACACTTGTCCTTTTCTAGTGACGCAACGTGATAGCACCGCATCGCTCCATAGTGCAAAATGGTACTCGTCCCTTTTCTAGTAAGCCACAGCGATGATGCCGCATTACACCGCGGTGCAAAATTAGGATTCCAGTTCCGAACTTAATTTTCAAAGGGTAACTTAGTCTTTTTACAAGCTCCCAAATCATGGAAAACACTAGATTAAACCTATTTTAAGCATAATACATTCACTTTCACCAAAATTTCTCTCCAAGAAACCCTAGAACTTCAAATTTTAATCCTTAAGAAATCCAAATTCCACCATTCTTTTTCCAAGATGACCCAAATTCAAGATTCCTAATTCAAGATCTTCAAGAAACAATCTTCAAAAGCATAAATAGGAACTCAAAGTTCAAGCTTCTTCATCTATTCATCAATTAAGGTATGTGGGTTATGACCAAGGATAATCCTTTCATACTTGTGCCAAAAATTAGTTTTAAAGTTGAATTTTACATGAAATTATATGAATTTCAGTCTAGGGTTTATACACACTCATCACTATTTGAAGATTATGATGTTACAAGTGATTTAGATGTTGAATAAAGTATCAACTTTCATATTTTTATGCGTGTGACATTAATTTCCAGATTTAGAATTGAATTTTCAAGACTTTCATTACTAAGCATGAACTTTATGATGATTTGACATGAATTTGATGCATTATAGGATTTGAACTAAGATTTGATCTTTGATCCTCAGCTAAGTTATGGAATCCACTTTAGAGTATTGATTATAGCTTTGATTACAACTTTGATTACAGATTAGTCTGATTTCAAACTTAAACATATAAATTCATAATTTGTTACATTATAAACCCTTATACTAGTTTTAAAGTGGATTTCCTACTGAATCAGCATACGGATTAAAGGGAATAGTATTTAGCATCGAGTTGTGCATGTTCACGTGCCCCAGAACTGCGTGTCAACGTAGGTTCAGATTGTCAAATTATTCTCATTTCTATATGGATGACAGTTACAAATATGATCACTTAGCTTAGGTTATACTCCTTTGAAAGAGTATGACACCTCTCCCCGATGAGGGCTTTTCCCATAAGAGAACTAGACGTTGGACACTATGATAGCTCACATAGTGTATGTCGGTTAGAAGGACCTCCCTATAGAAAAGAGTAATCCTAACAGAATAGCTTTTAGAAACTAAGTGTAAAGGCTCACAACTTTATTCAGATATTGCTTTACATAAGACATTAGCTACGAGATTTCAGCTTTCAGTTTACAGATTTAAAAGTGAGTCCTTTCTACACTTAGACAACATGATTTAAATATAGAATACAACATGCCTTACTACTCATGTTTATGATTCTCAATTTTCAGTTATTCAAGCTAAGGTGAGTTATCTACATTTACTATGCATTCTTTACAAGCTTATAATAACGTTGAGATAATTTTTTACTTATGCATTCACCCCCACATACTCAGTACATTCCAGAAGTACTAATCCACATATATGTCTGTGTCCTACATTGTTTAATAATGTAGGTTCAGGTGCTCAGTTTCAGCAGCGTGGGGGATTTCGAGCATCTCCATCTACATCCCGACAGCTGGTGAGTTCTCATATTTTGGGGACCCAGTTATTCAATTTTCAGCTTATTAGAGTAGTGATTCAGTATTTTTAGTGAGTTTGAGTCAGCTGGGGGTTTGTCCCAGTGGCTCTCTAGTTGTTAGTAGTAGAGGGTTGTTAGACTGCTTGTTATGGTTCAGATTTCCAGTGTTGATTGTCCAGACTTTTAAGTCAAGTATTTGTTAGATATTATGTTCAAATACTTTCAGCTTAGATCAGATAGTCTTCTACATTAATTTTATGCTTATATTTCTCTATGATAAGTTTCAGATTTAGTAGATGGCTTACAGGGTTAGCTTGAGGCAACTCATAGTCTTGAGCACCTTGTGACGTCCCGAGACTCATTTTTGGGGCGTTAAATCATCATCGACCAACTGAGCTAAATCATGATATAAAAATGTTAAAGTGAAAGATAATCATAACTAAGTCAAGGTACAGAATTGATCCTGAATCATCTCCATAATCACCATATATAATAAGTAAGCAATTCGGAATAACAGTATAATATAAGGCATCAGCACATGCCAATATCGCCGCACATAACAAGCATGGAATATCATAAATAACAATATAATATGAGGTATCAATGCATACCAATATTGTCTAGCATAAGGAATAAATGATTTAAAATTATAAAGCAACACAAGTGCAATCACAAGTAAAACGTTGGCGCCCATATACTAACTAGTGCATAAAGTAAAGAACCCATCACGATGTCCCATACCACCGGAGAGTACACCCAAGAGAGTATAAAGTAAAGAATTTAATCGACAATATATATATATAACCAACTTTCTCATTATCCATAGTTTTTCACAATTTCCATCAAATGGCCATTTTCCAATATTTATAATCATCACTAATAATCATAATTGAATAACATAAACAAATATACTCATAACCGTAACCATATCACCATATAGGTACCTATCTCATCATTACATCCTATTCACTCATTATTAGCTAGCCAACACTTATTACTAAACCAATTACTTACTAGTCATCATATAAGTTCTAATTATTATCAATCCACTAACCATAATCATATCCTTCGGCCTTGCCGGGAATCATTAGGTCATCATAATATCCTCCATACTCGAACCATGTATCAATATATCATCAAAATATCCTCCAAACTCGAACTGATTATCAATATCATCAACATATCCTCCAAAGTCAAATTGGGTATCAATATCATCAATATATACTCCAGACTCAAATCGGGTATTAATATTATTAACATATCCTCCGGACTAGAAACGGGTATCAATATCATCAACATATCCTCTAGACTCGAACTGGATATCAATATCATCCAGATATCCTCCGAACTTGAATCGAATATCAATATCATCAACATATCACCCGTCCTTGTAGGATATCATCATATTATCACAATATCATCATAATAGGCAATCAATATCAATAATAAAGAACAAGCCCCACAAGGGCTAAAGTAAATGACAAGCCCCAAAAGGTCTAAAGTAAAGTGCAAGCCCCATGAGGGCTAAAGTAAATGACAAATAAGTAAATGACAATCTCCACGAGTGCTAAAGTAAAGTTCAAGCTCTACGAGGGCTAAAGTGAAAGAGAAGTAAGGAGGAACATACATTTATATCTCAAAATTCATTGTCGAGAACAATTTATCCATAAATATGTGAATATATATATATATATATAACATGAATATTGCAAAGCATTAACCTGTTCAACATGGTTAGTAGCATAACTTCTCATATAGTCAACAAATATATTTTTAAGAACCCTTAGTATCATGATTCATAATATTAGCAACAAGAAGGCATTCTAACATAATCACTAGTTGGGTTACTAGACAAAGCATAACATAAGTCCAATATAATCTATAGAGTATATTTACGCATAGTCAATAAGAATGTCTTTTAACACTATTAACATCATCATTTCTAATATAGACAATATGAAATATTTTCAATATGATTTATTAGCATAATTATTAAGTATGATCATAACGTGGGCAATAGTATAGTTAATGTCCTGAACACTAGCCTAAATGATAGCTTAATCAATAGTATAGTCAGGGAATCATCATTAAAAAATTCATAATTTAGTCATTTAGATCTTGGGCATAACCATAAGCAATATCATGAACAGTGGACCATTAGTAGCATACTTATTGGCCCACTATTCGCCTAAAGTTATTTGATCATTAGTATGAACAATGTCTAAATCATTACATTATTCATAATTTATTCATAGCGTGGTCAATAATATCATTTATGACTTAGGCCATATGATAGACAAGGACTCAATTAATAACATGTTCATTAGCCCAACCAATAGATAATCGTAATAACATAATTACTAGCTTGACATAAGCTTTAGACAACAAGGCATACAAAGGAATAATTACCTGAGCATCATTCTCAATGCTATTTCACATAACCAATAAGTACCAAGAATTATCAATATTTGGTCAATTACTAGGTGTAAGGGTTCAAGGGAACTAATCACAAGTCTTGTATTAAGGTAGGTCAACGAGCCCACATCTAAATCCATAAAATACATTCTAAGTCAATTTCTACCACGAACTAGGCTAAGGTATTTAAATCAACTCTTAGATATATAACAAGTCACGACAAGATCTAAGGTAGATATTCTACTCAAGCACCTTTACTAAGTCCAATGGAACCAAGGCAACCTTTACTAGTATAAGCAACTAAGGACAATTTACTCTAAGTATGAGCAATTAGAGAATTATATCTAAGGTTGAGTATTCTAAGGCATTCTCATGCTAGCATGAGTAATGAAGTCTACTCCGCCTAATATAATAGGAAACAAGTTAAACTTTTCAACATCTAAAATTCATATAGCATAATTGGTCCAACTAACCCAAGTCTTGCATTTCATCAATCAAATACTTAAAAACCATTCCAATCTAACAAGATATCACAATTATATAAAAACATAGCTTGATCTAACAAGGAGTAAGCCTAACCTACCTCAAACGTAAAGAAAGCCCACGAACCGTTTAACCTTTACTTTTACTTTTCGAGAAACTTCTTCAAGGTGCCAAGATATCAAAAACACAATATACACATCATTAAGTGTATTTTGATAATCATATTACACCATTGTGCTTCGGGTCTAAAAAAGACACCAACCCCCCCCCAAGTAGGTCCCACATACAAAAAATACATTTTGAGACCAACCCAATGTTCATACACCACTAGTGAATCATAAACCTCAAGAATTAGGTGAATACCAAGAATATTTGGTCTAAAATCAAGCCCTTAAGAAATTTGGGGTTTTGGTCAAAATTTAAGAAATTAAAGCTTGAAAAATGAAGGATTCATACCTTTAATCTGTTGTTAATCACGAAAATATATGTTAATCAAGCTTCTAAATCACCTCCAAGAATTAATTTGAAGTTAATATATCATTCTAGGGCTTCTATGGCTCAAAGGGTAGTGAAAATGGTCAATTTCGCTATATATAGTACCTTGGTCGTGGTTAAATGGGGTTCGTGAGGTCAAAAATTGTTTTTGACCTCCTGGATTCATTCAAACTCCATTTTTCGCAAACGAACTATGTAACCCCACTAAATTTGATGTTCTAGATACATTGGAAAATTCATATTTTCCATTAGAGTTCATTTATACCACTTATGGGTCCACACCCATATCTTTCAGTTTTTGACTTTTTGACCAACTGATCGAAATGAGCTCGAATGCAGTGGTACCCAAATCAAAGGGTCTACATAGCCTAAAATAAATATTCTGGATCTAGTGGCATAGTTGGAATTTAGATTTGAGATTGTTTTACTGAAGTTTTTGCTCGGTGACCATTCGAAACCAGTGAAGACTTCTAAACGAGAAATTGGTCCTAAAGCCAAACTAACTACCTGGTAACCAAACTATTAGTTCCATAAAGTCATAAATGGCTTGAGTAAGATATGTAAGAGCTCTAATGGAAAAAATAAATTTGCAGTATGGAAAATGACCTGAATGGTCATTACACCTTGACGACTTTATAGTTTTATACTAGTGTTACATATCTCTTTTAATAATATCCTGCATTAAAATCTGATAAAGGAACCTCCATCCCATTGCTAAGGAACTCAACAAAACCTACAACATAGACTCCACAGTCCCTGAACATAAATGTATCTTGAGTTGGGAAATATTAAAACAATAACATTCAGTTGTACTGTTTGTAAATAGATAAACTTGTAAGTGGTTACTTATAGACTTCCACTAGCTTTCTATACAACTTCTATATATTCAATATCAAATGAGTTTTGGTTCACAACAATGATTCCTTGGCTCATCTTATCCGTATACGCTTTGAGACTGGACAATACCGTATATTTTGTGTTATCCAGAATGCCATTGTCAGCTGATTGATTGATTGTATCACAACTAACTTATGGACCTCACGTTAGGTTTATATCTTCGTTGATGACAACATTGATTCATACAGCCGGATACGTCTTTTTTAGAATAATCAAAGTCAACACCTAGTGAAATTTTTCATTGTAGTTTACTAGTACATTTACATCATCAATCAAATGCCAAGGCAAATCAGCAGGTATATTAAACCCTTTGATAATGTTGATTAGTGACTCTTCATTGCGGTCAACAATGGATGATCGTGCATAATTCTCTTGAGTAGAAACAACAACATCTGCTGCATCTTAAAAATATCTATTGTATGTCAAATCGATGTATATTTTGAACAAGAAATTTACGATGGTATATTGTACTGTTGATTCATTTGTTGCTTTGATTTCTTACGAAGATAATAGAATATAAGATCTATATGTTGCACAAAATAACAACATAAATCAAGGCATGATTGTATTAAATTAATGCTTCATAATGTATCACCTTGCCAAAGAAATAGAGTATGAATGTTACATAATCTATTTGTCTAGATGACTGCTATACATAATTCAGTGCATTTACATAAGTATTCTAAAATTGTAAATATAAAACAGTCAAAATGTTATAGTTATATCATCAAAATAACAAATATTCAGAACTACCCGATACATTAAGTTAACTTATGTATCAGAATGAATTATATAGTTAGCTTATGTACCAGAAAAAAGTATGCAGTCATTATAGATAATGTTCTACTAATACCTCATCATTTCAGTGGGTGTTGGGTTGTGACATGATGTGAAACCAATTCTTTATATTAGGATGTGCAACAACAAAATTCAATTCGCTGAACCCAAGTTCAAATGATTTATCTTTGTAATGTTCTTCCTTCAATTTTCTGTAAGAGTGGTTATGATAAGTTTTATGGAGAATGATTTTACATTAAGAAAATAATAAGAAAAGAATTAGATATCTTTCTTGTTAGTGTCGCGCTCTATTTTGAATCGGTCGAAACAGCACGCAACATTTGATGGCTAGTGTGACTCTCGAGTTTTAAAGATTGTTTTTTTAGAGTCGCCACCTTGATTTTTTAGAAAAAAACATTTTTGTGTAAAAGACTTTTTTGGTCTTTTGAAAAAAAATATTTTGAGATTTTGAGTAAGGATTTTGGTTACTCGAGGGGAGGTATTAGACACCCCTCAGAGCCTATCCGAAGATAATCCTTATACTCAGTTTAAAAAAATACTTTGAGAAAAATTCTTGCTTCGTTATTTTCTAAACTAGTGTTATGAAAACCTTTATTATTGTTAGTTAATTTTGAGGAGAAACTTAAGGTATAGGAAGTGTGACGCCACCACATACAACCGAACAAAAATCATATTTTTGATGGGTGAGTTATTTGCAAAATTTAAATGACTTGACTAATTAAGACCGTTTAGTGATTTTCTTTAAAGTTTCAATTAAGGCAAGTTGAACGACTAACTAATATTTTTGAAAGAAAACTGATTAAGTCTTTGAACAAGTTATAAAGAGAAATTTGCTATTAAACTTATGCTTAAGGCGGAAAAAAATTTGAATCTTTTATTGAGAAAAAAATAATAATTCATGGATGTAAAAAACAAATTGTCGAACAATGCACGTTATTATACTTATGGATATTAAATAGACGAAAGACTACCCGAAGGACACTAATTCTAACTATTTTGAAGCTAAACAAAACACACATAAGGCTAATTCAAATTTAATCAAACCACACAAAGATACATGTTCAAAGATATACAAGGTTAGGCAAAGAGATGTCCCTATAATATAAGATGTACAGAAAGTAGACGATACGCCAGGTTCCTTTTGAAAGAACCAACTTCTAACGATGTAAACCGCGAACTTTGACGATTCTACAGTTATTGAGCCAATATTATGGATCGGATTGAGTTTCATTGTGGAACTCTAGCTCCCAAAAGTGTACATGAAACAATAAAAAGGATAAAAAATTAGCGATTAATCAACAATTACTAAAATACAACAATAATACATTAAAGAAATAAGCAGAATCATATTTCAAAGCTATCACAGGGAGGAATTAGAAGTGTGTTTGACAACACACATCCAAAATAAGACACAGTAGCCATTCTAATGTGGTTATATAAATAGCTAAATGAAATACTAAGTTGTTTCGAATTCCAACTCTAACCAAAAGTGGACATTGTATTGTATTTTTTTATAGCTATTTGTACAAATAATTTTTACCTTCAAATAAGAATTTGAGATGGAACTCAAATTCATAAAATTAGTCCGTAGATAATGAGCAGGACACCTTGTAACCAGGTTTGAAGTCAATACAAATCACATCTTAGAGGATCAAAATCAACAAATAAAAGAACAAATCATAATTAAAGGGAGGCTAAATTTCTTTTACACTATCGTAACTTGCACACGACAAATTTTTTATGAGAGAGTTAAAATCTACATGTCATTGTACAAGCCCCCCTTAATAAAACAACAATGTATACTGACAAACTTAAAATAAAATGGAGTCCATTCACGTATCTCAACTTAGAAAAGAACACTTAGGAGTACTAGATGCATGTCTTAATAGAACAAACACCCAAAAGTTTTAACATTACACATTTAGATGTACAACAAAAGTTCGGGTAAACCATATTACCCAAAACTGATTTTTGGGGAACAAACAACAATACCAACATAAATTTAAAAAAAAAAAGACATCGGTGGAACCACAGGGCTAATTTTAATTGCCATAGCTTTAAAAATAAAATTAAAACCAACATCGTCAAATCACTTATGATCGGATTTCAGAATCAAAACAAAGTATACCTTGAAGGAGAAAACTCTCGTTCAAACCCAGTTCTTTGAATAAAAGAAAGGCAACATAAGATTGATAAAAAAAATCATATTCAAAACCAATTTTTTCAGACCCAACAACTAGTTGAGCTTAATCGAAATCTACAACTAGACTCATTTTCAGAACCAACAACAATAATACAACTTCATCGAAATTAAACCATAAATAATATGACTATCTTATTAACACATGACGCAACTTTTTGGAATTAAAAGTTAGATACATTTGCAAAATTGTAGGAAAAAAATAGTGACAACATAAATTTCGAGATAACAACCATGTATCTGAAACAAAATCGTATTCAAACTCACTTTTGAGTGTCAAAATGTGCAAAAAATATCTCATATATGCCTGTATTCATATATGAAACTAATTTTCAGCATCACACATGCAATATGAGTTGATCACAGCAAAAATCGCATAACCATAGATAGGAAAGAAAAACAAAATAAAAATAAAAAGAAATCAAAGAGAGAGATTCACACATATTTTTGGGCAGCAAAATCGAGGCTTTGACGGTTAGGATTCTCCGACGACGGTAAACTCAACTACAAAATTTTGAATTGGATCAAAAATAAAAAGAAAATAGCAAACTTAGAGGCTTCTCGTCAAGTATTCTGGCCACCGATATCGAACTTTAAAAATCAAACGGAGACCAAAAGTAAGAATGAAAATTTGCAATTTTAGTTTATCTCCCTCTATCCACCAAATTCCAATCCCCAACCCCCTTTTTCACTCGCCCTTTTTTTTCTTTGTTTTTCTCTTTTTTTCTCAACTTTGTTTTTTTATTTTCCTCTCTAGCTTCAAGCTTTCTCACCAATTTCTTTTTCTCTCAGTCCACTTTTTCTCCCTAATCTTGAACCTGTCCCCTGGAGATGGAGAAGATCCTATTTATAGGTATAAATTTGAACTTGAAAGTTTGTATTTGAAACCTCAAAAATTGAAAACGGGACGAAAAAGGTGGAGAATTGAATTTTAAATCAAGATCTCCTCTAAATCAACTTTTCAGAGCCATTAAAGGCGGATTCAACATCAACAACAAGTCGTGATAACATTTTGGGGACTGTTCTTTCCTGTCTTTAGGATTCATGGGCTAGGGACTATCAAAGTGGGGAGAATCTCGCATAGGGATGGTAGGCGGTGATCGGCTATGGGGTTAGGGCTTTTTGATTAGGTAATGGTAGAGAAGAGAGAAGAAGGAAAGATGGTACTCAATTTTTTTTATTTTAGGTAATGGATGAGGGTGATGTAACCAGGGTATGGAGAAAGGAAAAACACACATTTCATTTTTGGGGAAGAGGAAATCATGTAAAAAAGGGAGTGTGTTTGTTGCATTGTTTGACTAATTTGATCCGTCCAATCTTTTGATCGGACGGCTAAAAACAAGCAACCAAAAATGAGAACGATAATAATAATATATATATGTATGTATGTAAAATAACTGAAAATTTTGAGATCTTTGGATTGAAAAGAATCAGTGAATCAGATTAATTAATGGTTGAAATGTGAAAATTGATATTTTTGATGACGTGGATGCTTATCGTTGGGGATATGATATGGTGGATCGCTGAAGTGGACATGGATATTGGACTGGATTTTGAATAAATTTTTGGGCCCCTTTAACTGAAATTTATAAATAAAGTTGGGTTTGGATGAAATAAAAAATTGAAATTGGATTATTGTTGGCCGGAGTACTCTTTTTCTACTGAAATTAATTTTATCGATGCTTCCTACTATCCTAAAATTATTTTAGTACGTTGTAATACCCCGAAAATCCAAACCAAGGTTAGATTCACATTTCAAGCTCATGAAAAATAAATTATAGTTCTTTGGTAGTTTTATGAGCAAGTTTGATGTATATTAAGGCCTCAAATAACTCCTATCTATTAGACAATCAAGATATCCCTTATCGATTGAGTTTTTTAGAAGAATTTTGCTATAGTCAACTTCAAACGAGTATATCTTTTCGTTACTAAGAATTTTCTAGTTCAAGACCAACCAAATAGTAGGAAATTGAATCAGTTTTCCAACGATACCAATTTCACCTAAATTCGATAAGCGGGTGAGAAGTTATGGCACTTTTAGTGAAAGGCAGTAGCCCATCGCGATTAGGCCGTGTCGCGGTGATGGGAAAAATCACGTCCGTTCTTTTCCAGTGGAGCACTTTTATGGCGCCACTTCACGCCAAGGGTCAATTTCACCTTCATCTTTTTCCAGCGGGGCACCGCGATGGTGCCGCATCGCGCCAAGGTGCCAATTTGGGATTTTTCGTTTCTGGTGGCAAGACGCGATAAGGACCGCATCATGCCGTAGGTCAAAATCAATATTTCCAGTCCAGTTCTAAGTTTTAATTTTCCAAGGGCATTTAAGTCCTTTCCCTTCACCCTATTCAATCCAAACACGGGATTTAATTCCTAAGAGAGCATTATTTACTCATTGTTTCATAATCCTCTCAAATTAAAGTAGCCCTCTTTCAAGAACAAAATCATAACTCATCCAATATTCAAGATCAAGCTTCAAGAATTCATCAAGAACTTTCTAAATTTCACCAACTAAGGTATGTTAAATGTTTACCCATGGGTCCCTTCCACTCATGGAGTTCAAGAATCTAATTACAAATTCAAAGTTGTGATTTTACAAGTTATTGTGATTTTAATTGTGATTTTAACCATGAATCCCCATGAATATTGATTCTATACCATTTTTACATGAAATTGTTGTTGTTATTAAATTCCACATGTTTGAATAATGTTATTCACTGATTTAAATCATAATTAGTGATGAGATGTTGAAACTATGCTATTTCTACAAGCTTTAAATTATTTGTATGCTTAGCTTAAACTATGAATATCAAGTGTTTGATGAAATGCCTATAAGAATGAATTTTAAATAAATGCTTTCACATTATGTCCTCAAAGTTTTAGTACTATTTTGTTATTACTGCTATCGAGTCCTGGGGGTTATAAATACCCAAAAACATAGTTGTTTAGTTAGTATCGATATCTTCAAAAAAGTTTCAGATATGTTATGAGGATTATCATCTCAGTCAGTTATCATAATCAGTTAGACTTTGAATAATTCAGTATCCCGAGTCAGTTCAGCTGGTGTAGGATTTAACACCGAGCAAGGGTAGGGATGATGGCTTCTACATCAGATAGGCAAAATTGTTAGTAGCAGTCCCCGTACTCCAAAAAAACATAGCCAGCGT
Organism: Capsicum baccatum var. pendulum; assembly: GCA_030864225.1. Taxonomy (NCBI): domain Eukaryota; kingdom Viridiplantae; phylum Streptophyta; class Magnoliopsida; order Solanales; family Solanaceae; genus Capsicum; species Capsicum baccatum. The sequence continues at coordinate 54,053,817 of CM061561.1, forward strand.
AAGATATGAGGAGTCACCCATCAATTTAGGCTTGACTACTTCACAGGGGCCACCCGTCAGTTTAGGCATAACACCCTTAGTCCTTCAGGACAACATATTAGTGGATCCACATAGTCAGTGTTAGTACTTGTGGCACGGTACTGATACTTTTCCAACTGGGGTCACAGGTTGGACCCCAATTTGCTCATTGAGGCATGTCGGTTAAATGATGCTCCCACAGTCTCAGTCCAGTAATCGGCTCAGTAATTAAGTTTCAGTTTTGCTTGACCATAGCATACAGATATAAGTCATTCACTTATTAGTATTCAGTATCTCCATTTACAAATTTTATTCAGAACATGTTTTATGCTTGGTCATGCACTCTCAATCTTAACAGATTTCATGCATTCTATTTAATACTTCATGTTATACATTCAGTTAGTTACTACTTATGCACATGAACCCATACATATCAGCCTAACCTCATTTAGCATACCAGTATACTTAAAGTACTATACGCATACTCGTTTCTTGCGCTATGATGTCTAATATCATAGGTTTGGACTCTCAGTTTTTGAATCGCACATAGACATACCAGATTATCAGCTGTAGCAGTGGTGAGTCCTCATACTTTTAGGATATGGTTATTTATCTTAGTCTACTTTATCAGTTTTAATATTTTTTATTTAATCAGAGTTAGTTGGGGGTTTGTCCCATCAGCTCCATAGTCAGTCAGTAAGGGCTTTCAAACTAGTACAGAAAGTTAATCAGTCTTCAATTTTTAGTTGTTATTGTCGGTCATTTTATCAGTATTATTAATATTGTTTTACACACATTTATAGAATTATGATTTAAAACCTGATGGCATTCCTGGGTTAAATTCTGCATATGATCTTTTGTTATCAGTTTTACTCAATGCTCACAGCAGGTACCAGCTCATGGGTTAGCTTATGGTCCCTCGAGACTATAAGCACCGTGTGATGCCCAAGGTGTACTCTCAAGGCACTAAAAACTTGCTATCAGAGCCTAAGGTTTTAAAGTATCCTACAAGTCTAAAAGTTTAGTTGATTAGAGTTTTATGCATGAGTGTGAAGCACGCCATACTTATGAACAAGAGGCTATGAGCTATTTTAGGAAAAGTTTCCCTTCTTTCAGTGTTCATATAATGCAAAAGAGCATGATGCTCATGTTAAAATCTTTGTCTAATCTATTCTTCCTTCTGTTTATAGAACATGTCTTTCAGAAAGATAAGCAAAAGAAGAAATGTAAACCAGCCAACACCTCTGCCCATTCAGGAAGATCCCCTAAATGAGCATGCTTCTCATGCAGAATTCAGAGATGCATTTACAACTTTATCTCACTCTGTAGCAGCCCAAAATAAGCGGCCTGCTGCTATTTTGGCCAATACTGTCGTATCCTGGATTCAAGACTTTATCTGAATAAATCCTCCTCTGTTTATGGGGTCCAAATCTGAAGAAACTCCATAGAAATTCTTATACATGGTGCAGAAGGTAACATACATTAGGGGGATGAATTCTAGTGAAAATGCTAAATTGGCTGCTTACCAGCTGCGGGATGTAGCCCATACTTAGTTCAAATAGTGGAAAGGGGATAGAGGCACAAATGCAGGGCCTAGAGAGTGGTAGTAGTTTTTTATATCCTTCTTAGATAGATTCTTTCCATTGGAGATGAGGGAAGCCAAGGTGTTAGAGTTTATCAACTTGAGGCAGGGCAACATGAGTGTGAAGGAGCATTTCCTCAAGTTTACTCAGTTAGCTAGGTATGCTTCTCATATGGTGCCTGATAACAAATCTAGGATGAGCAAGTTCGTATCTAGAGTATCTAACAGTATGGTCAAGGAGTGTAGGAATTTAATATTGATAAATAAGATAGATCTGTCTAAGTTAATAGTCCATGCTCAACAGATTAAGAAGCAAAAGATTAAGGAGAGAGAGAGAGAATAAGAGGGCTAAAATAGATAACTTTAATTTTACTCAGCCAATATCAGAAGGTGGTAATCGTTCTCAGTTTTGTCAGAAATCTTCAGCTCCTGCCCCATCTTCACCTAGTGCCCCTGTACCAAAGTTTATAAATGACAATTGGGATAGGGCGCCAGGATCTAAGTCCCAAGGCAGTGTTAACAGTGGTCGTACAAATCTTCTTTTCTAGAAATATGGTAGAAACCATTAGGGTGAGTGTAGAGTTGGTAGTGATGTATGCTTTAGGTATAGAAAGTCAGGCCATCAGATCCGGGAGTGTCGGGTAGTTGCTCAAAAAGGAAGGGATTTATGCCAACAAGGCCAGTCCCATCAGTCATCAGTTCCAGCCGGTCACCCGAATCAGTAGGGCTCCGCTTCTATTGCTACTAGTGGTCAGCGTTAGAACAGACTTTATGCACTTCAGTTCCGACAAGATCAGGAAAATTCTCCTGATGTGGTTACTGGTATATTACAAGTCTTTCATTTTCATATTTATACTTTACTAGACTGTAGAGCATCTCTTTCTTTTGCAACCTCTTATATAGCCGTCAACTTTAAAATCAGTCCTGAAATCTTAGTAGAGCCTTTCTCAGTCTCTACCCCAGAGGGTAAGTCTATCATAGCCCGGCGAGTATACAGAAACTGCCTAATTATAATGTCTCAAAAAGTTACCTCAGCAGACCTTGTAAAGTTAGAGATAATGGATTTTACGTCATTCTCAGCATGGATTGGCTCTATTCATGCTATGATTCATTGGATTGTAGAAACAGAGTAGTTCATTTTTAGTTTCCAAATGAACCAGTCCTTAAATGGAGGGGTAGTACTACAGCGCTTAGGGGTCATCTTGTTTCGCACCTTAGAGCGAGGAAAATAATATCCAAGGAGTGTATTTATCATCTTGTCTGATTCAAAGACTCTAATTCAGAGACTTTAAATCTCGAGTAAGTTTTAGTGGTGAGGGAATTTCTAAATTTATTCCCTGAAGATCTTCCCGGAGTTCCTCTCGAAAGAGAAATTGACTTCGGAATAGACCTTCTTTCAGGTACCCAGCCTATATCTATTCTGCCATACAGGATGGCTCCAGCCGAACTTAGAGAGTTGAAAAAACAGTTGAAAGATCTCCTAGATAAGGGATTCATCAGGCCCAACATTTCCCCATAGGGCGCACCAGTTTTTTCGTGCGTAAGAAAGATGATTCTCTTAGAATGTGTAATGACTATCGTCAGTTGAACAAAGTTATAATAAAAAATAAATACCCACTTTGCAAAATCGATGACTTGTTTGACCAACTTTAGGGTTTCAATTATTTTTCTAAGATAGACCTCAGATCCGACTATCATCAGCTCAAAGTCAAAGAATGTGACATTCTGAAAATAGCTTTTAGAACTTGGTATGGTCACTTCGAGTTTTTAGTCAAGTCCTTTGGTCTCACAAATGCCTCAAAAACCTTTATGTACTTGATAAACTGAGTGTTCAAGAGGTACTTGGACATGTTCATGATAGTCTTCATTGATGACATTCTTGTCTACTTCTGTAACAAAAAAAATCATACAGACTCTTAGAGCCCATCAGTTGTTCACTAAATTTAGTAAGTGAAAATTTTGGCTAAGATCAGTAGCTTTTCTTGGCCATATTATTTTTGGTGATGGCATTAGAGTTGATCCTCAAAAGACCAAAGCGGTGAGGAACTAGCCTAGACCCATTTTTCCATCAGATATCAGGAGTTGCTTGGGTTTGGCTAGCTATTACCAGTGGTTTATTAAAGGTTTTTTGCTTATTACATCCCCCATGTCTAGATTAACTCAAAATAAAGTTAAGTTTTAGTGGTCAGATTCTTGTGAGAAGAGTTTTCAGGAGTTGAAGACTCGACTCACCACAACCCCAGTTTTGATGTTACTAGATGGTTCGGAAGGGTTTGTTGTGTACTTTGATACTTCCAGAATTGGTTTGGGGTGTGTTTTAATGCAGAAGGGTAAGGTTATACCCTATGACTCTAGACAACTTAAGCCACATGAAAAGAATTACCCTACAAATGATCTTGAGGTAGCAGCTGTTGTGTTTGCCTTATAGATTTAGAGGCACTATTTGTATGGGGTACATGCTGATGTATTCATGGATCACTAAAGCTTGTAGTATGTGTTTTCACAGAAGGATTTGAATCTACATTAGAGGAGATGGTTAGAATTGTTGAAATATTATGATATGAGTGTTTTGTACCACCCAGGCAAGGCCAATGTAGTAGCAGATGCCCTAAGTAGATTGTCTATGGGTAGTGTTTCTCATGTTAAGGATGATAAGAAAAAGTTAGTTAGGGAAGTTCATCAGCTTGCAAGATTAGGTGTTTGTTTGGTTGATTCAGCTGAGGGTAGCGTATGGGTTCAGAATAGTTTGGTTTCTTCAGTGAAAGAAAAACAAGACATGGATCCTAGTCTGGTGAAGCTAAAGGGGTCAGTTAGAGACCATAAAGTAGAGGTTTCCTAAGGGGGAGATGGTGTGTTGCGTTGCTAGGGTAGACTGTGTGTGACGTGTGTTGATGAGTTGAGACAATGAATCCTTACAGAAGCGCATGGTGTACGTTACTCGATTCATCCAGGGGCCACGAAGATGTACCACGATCTGCAGGAGATCTATTAGTGGAGTGGTATGAAGAGGGATATTTCAGAGTTTGTAGCTAAGTGCTCCACATGTCAATAAGTTAAGATTGAACGTCAAATTACCAGTGGGTCTATGCAGGAGTTCAGTATTCCCACCTAGAAGTGAGAGGAATTGAGCATGGATTTTGTGACAGGTTTACCTCCTACTCGTTATCAGTATAATTCAATTTGGGTCATCATGGATAGGATGACCAAATTAACCCATTTCTTACCAGTTCATACTTCTTATTTAGCCGAGGACTATGCCAAGCTTTATATTAGAGAATTGGTTAGGTTGCACAGTGTTTTGTTTTCCATCATTTCAGATAGAGGTACTCAGTTTACCTCTCACTTTTGGAAAGACTTTTAGAAGGGTCTTGGTACCCAATTTTACCTCAGTACATCCTTTAACCCTAAGATAGATGGTCAGGTAGAGAGGACCATTTAAATTCTTAAGGATATGTTGAGAGCGTGTGTAGTTGACTTTAAGGGCAATTGGGATGACCACTTGCCTTTGATTGAATTCGCGTATAATAAAAGCTATCATTCCAGTATTCAGATGGCTCCGTTTGAGGGCCTATATGAAAAGAGATATAGATCTTCTATTAGTTGGTTTGAGATAGGTGAAACTACTTTGATAGGGCCTGATTTGGTGTTTGATGCTTTGGAGAAAGTTCATCTAATCCGGGAGAGGCTTAAGGCAGCCCAAAGCTGACAAAAATCTTATGTAGACGTGAGGAGAAAGGATCTTAAGTTCAATATTGGTGATTTCATATATCTAAATATCTCTCCTATGAAGGGGGTAAAGAGGTTTGTAAAAAGGGGAAGCTTAGTCCCCAATATGTTGGCCCTTAAAGAATTTTAAGCCATTTTAAAAAGGTGGCTTATGAGCTTGAGTTGCCTGTAGACTTAGAATTAGTGCACCCAGTATTCTATATCTCTTTGTTGAAGAAGTATATTGGTGACCCAGAGGTAGTTCTTCACTTAGAAAGTGTAGATGTTCAGAATAGCCTTTCTTACAAAAAAATCCCAACCGAGATCCTTAATAGCTAGATTCGTAGACTAAGGAACAAAGAAGTTCCCCTAGTTAAGGTTCTTTGGTGGAATTAGTTTATTAAGGGAGCCACTTGGGAAGTAGAAGCAGATATATGGACCAAGTACCCTCATCTTTTCTCTGCAAACTCAGACTCGGCTTAAGGTAACAATCTTTTTAGAATTTCTCTTTTCCATGCTCTGTTTCAGCTGCATATCATTCTCATGTTAGTCATGCATTCACAGAACCAGTTTAGTCATATTTTAGAGTCAGTCATGTAATCATGTTTTCATCGCGTATATTCAGCATATAACCTCAATTCCTCAGTGCTTTCAACATAACCAATCCCATTCAATTGATGAATGTTCCTCAATTCCTCAATCCATGTTATACATTAAGCCAGTTACTACTCATGCACATGAACCCATGCATATCATCCTAACATCATTTAGCATACCAGTACATTCAAAGTACAGATCGCATACTCATTATTTGTGCTATGATGTCTAATATCATAGGTTCGGACGGTCGGTTCTCGGATCGCGCATAGACATACCAGATTATCAGCTGTAGCAGTGGTGAGTCCTCATACTTTGAGGACATGGTTTATTTATCCCATTCTACTTTATCAGTTTCAGTATTTTCTATTCAATCGGAGTTAGTTGGGGGTTTGTCCCATCAACTTCACAGTCAATCAGTAGAGGCTTTTTCAGACTAGTACAGACAGTTAGTCAGTTTTCAATTTTTAGTTGTTATTTTCAGTCGTTTTATCAGTATTATCTGTATTGTTTTACAAACATTTTCAAAATTATGATTTAAAACCTTATGGCATTCCTAAGTTAAATTCTGCATATGATCTTTTGTTATCAGTTTTACTCAATGCTCACAGTAGGTTCCAGCTCATGGGTTAGCTTATGGTCCCTCAGGACTGTAAGCACCGTGTGGCACCCAGGGTGTGCTCTCGAGGCATTACATACGTACATATATTAATTACAGACACAATTTATATAAGCGTCCAATTTAATATCTTTTGCGATTAAATATTAACTAAATATACATATATATATTTATATATGTAAAAATAAGAATATAATAAAATATATATACATCTTATAAAGTATATATTTTATATAATAAAAATATGCATGTATATGGTCATGATATCGCATGAATAATAAAATTAGAAAGAATGCAAATACGATTACCAAAAGATATTTTTGTGATTTTGATGTTATAATATTTAATTAAAATATTTTATAATATGACAGAAAAATAAATTATTTTTTTATACTTTTCAAAATTCAAAGAAATAGAAAAATAAAAATATGAATTTATTTTGAAAATCTATTTAGGTTCGAGGATCACCAAAAAATAATTAAAGAAAATAGAGTAAGCCAAAATTGAGTGTCAACAGTTGCCCCTGATTGGTCGAAGATTAGTGTGAAAATCTTTGGGTAATCACGTTAAGATAGCCAATTTTGTCTTGGATGAAACAAAATATTTGAAAGATTGTGGTCGGGGTCAGATTTCTAAGCTACCAACATATCCCAAATCTTATGAGAAATCAGGCTATTTGTAGTTTGAATTGTAGGAAATTTGATAAATACCAAAATTTGCCCCACTATAGAATTATGGTGCCACTAGGTTCCTTCGAGGATGATAACAAAGATTTCAACATGAATGAAATGGATACGGGTGCACTTACCCTGAATGGTAATTTGGGATAGCTAGGAATGAGAAGGCATTGGGATAGCAATATTTGCTGAGGATTTTGGAAGAAAAAAAATTGTGAATTTTTAAAAATTGCCCCAGTGTCGGATTCAGATGGCACGAGGGGATGACACTAAAAATTTATGAAAATGAAAACTTGAGTCGAGTTGAGTTAAGCTTTTTTGCTAGAATCCTTGACATAGCTAGGGATGCTTGACATTCTGCTATCTTTCCCCAGTTTGCTGCTAAGAGAGTAATTCCACGTTATACTAGATGGTCCTACAAAATAGGTAAAAGGGGTGAAAATTACCTATTCTTCAAAAATATAAATTGAAATTGTAATGTAAAGAATAGAGTTAGATATCCAAACTAGTATTGTGGAGGCCTCCGACTGGTGGGCAATAACTGAAATGTAAAGAGCCTCCGTCAACTGAGCAGTTATTATAAAATAAAAGCCATCCGAATAGCGAGCAACTGAAGAATAATCATCAGACTGGCAGGTAATTATTGAAAATTAAACGTCATTCGACTGGCGAGCAATTGGGCTATCCGACTAGTGAGCAACTAAATAATAAGCCATCCGACTGGTAGATGATTGTTGAAAAAATAAATGACATATGATTGGTGAAGCAGTGCTTGAACAATAAAGCCTCCGGCGGTGGGACATGTGCCGAAAAGTGTAACACCCCACATTTTACATGTACTAGTAATGTTCACATAAAATGACATACGACTTGATTTAATTACTACCAAAAATTTTTTTTCAAGTGTTCAAGTGTTAGATTGGGGTACTATATGGAAGTCTATTTAGAGACTGTGGCCTTAAACGGAGAAAATCATTGACATGCTTATGGAACTTAGGAAGCTAGCAGGTGAGTCACCTGTGTGGTTGGCTTAAAAAAATATATATATATACATGAGGGAGAGTAATTCATTCATAAGTGAACTCACTTGAAGTCTAGACGTTAGTAAAAAGAAAGGGGAACGAAGACAAGGCTTAACGCCGAAACTTTCCAAGTCTTATGACAAACGAAGCCCAAGTTAGGGAGGCTATTAAAGCCAATGGTTTAGCATTATATTGGGCCAAGATGTTCAGCCCAAGATTTTTATATAATATGCCCAACTACATTCATTCACTACTAACAAAATTGGGCCCAAACAAAGTGCAAGAAAGATTAAGGGAAATGGGCCACTAAAGCCCATTGATTTAGAGATCCAAAAGGCCCAAGTGAAAGGGGAAAATTAGTCATTGACCAACTTGAGTTAATCAGCTGCAAATATCAGGAGAAAGTCGGTCTAAGGTCTCCTTAAAAAGGGACCAAAACCGAGCTCCTTAGGTTAACTAATAAAAGACCAAAAAATTTCAGCTTTTCTCTCTAAGTTTCTCTTGGCATTTCTTCACCTTGGAAGGCAACCAAAGGCTAATTTTTGAGTTCTTGAATTAGACCTACACCTTGGGAGTTAAGGTATGTAAAAAATAACCATATACTTGATATGAATTTTCCATGGAAAACAAGATAAGTTGGCTGGTGCACTGTGCAGGAATTTCTGGACAGCTTGTGTCCTGAAAGTTGTTGTTTGGTTTTCTTGGCTTTGGAACGATTCTTACCCTGATTTTTGACTTTCATATGATATAAAGTTGAGGTTATTAATATGTTATAGTGTGTATATGGTTGCCAAGGTTGCTGGACTGTTTTGCTAATTCTTTGGAAACAAGTATCCTTATATGATCTTATGTGCTTCCAAAATGGTATTGGACTGTTTTGATGAGGGGGCTGATGTTTCACGTTTCACCCTATTTTTTGAGCTATTTTGTGACTATGTTAAGGTTTATTTGATGTATATATATGTTGGGAGCATCTGGTTCAAAGTTGGGACAAGTATGAATTGTTAACGACGAAATGTAGGGAGACGATGAGATGTTGTGCTTCTTAGTTGAGCGTTTTGTAAAATGGTTCTGTGTTGTAGTTATGGACTGTTGCCAGCATGTTATAGAGCTAATATAGGCTGTATACATCATGTATATGATAATGTGTACTGGTTGAAGACAGTTAGAATTGAGAAAGTCGGAATAACACCATTGAGTCGATGGTTATACGTTTGTTGCCAAAGTGTTGTGTCTTGTGAGATTGGGCTGTCCAGATGCATTGATTAGCTGCTAATACTAGCTTTAAAACATGATATTGTAGATAAATAGTTGGAAGAAAAGAAGTCATTTCGAGGTAAAAACAAGTTGATATGTCGAGGTATGTAAGGCTATTCGATCTCTTATTATTTGGCATGGAATCCAAAGTCTTTATTGGCACATAGAGATCTTTACAAACTTCGATATAACCACTCCACTCTTTCACATGTATTTGTGTGTCCAGATTCGAGCATTGTCACTGCTGCATACATACATTGGATACCATGACATATGAGTCTTCTTTTTAGCTAAATAAAGTTCATACGTTGTTTATGTCCTACATGTTTCACTAATTGTATAACCCACTCTTTTCATTGTGATATGATGTTACATGGTCACATACTTGTCATTTGTCATGCTTATAGTCTTATAGTTCAAATGTTATGACCACCAAAGATTCATCTCAAAAGTAATAAGAAGATATATGTATACAGTTGCTTCTGTTGGGTGGTATCCCAGGGGTGAAAGAATCACCTAGCATGGGTCAATCCCAGTATTACAGGGGGTATCCCAGGGGTGAAAGGAAAGCCTAGCATGGGTCGATCCTGATATAGATTTACCACTGATCAGCTGGTCATCTGTATTGCATGATGTGCACAGACTATACAAGTGATAAGAGTAAAGTAACATAATTGTTATAAGATGCATGACTCCACAATATTCATAAAGGTGGTCTTTTACCCTACAGCAGTGTATGGTTTCATTTGAGCTTTTATCTCATATATAGTACATGTTGCCTTACATATTCAGTACATTATTTCGTACTGACGTCCCTGTTGGGGGACCTGCATTCCATGCTGCAGGTGCAGAAGCTAATAAACCTCCCCAGTAAGAGTACAGGATATCACCTGCAGTCACTGAGCTCCAGGTTGCTTCGGGGCTTTGCGTCTTATCATATTTTTTTGCATTTTATAGTATCTTATCATGAGGCGGGGCCTGTCCCGACCCTTATAAAATAATGTTTCTTGTCTAGAGGCTTTGTAGACTATGTAAAGTATAGTATGGTCATGTATCGTATCGTAGACATTGTGGCTCCAACGGCCTAGTCATACAACATCTTTTGGCTTGCTAGTCCCATTTATCTTTTGAGGGCATGTTTAGTATAAAAGTAACTTATAATGTTCATAGGAAATGTATTGCTATAGGTTGGTTCTCCCGAGCCTTACCAGCAACGGGTGCCAGTCCGCCTTAATAGGATTTGGGGCGTGACAGAAGTGGTATCAGAGCGGGTTGTCCTAGGGAGTCTACAAAGCCGTGTCTATGTAGAATCATGTTTATCGATGTGTTGTGCACCACATTTATAAACAAGAGGCTACGTGGCATTTAGGAGTTATCACTTCTTTTCATTCTTTAGATCGTGCCATAGAGCCAAATATTATAAGTGTACCATGTCTAACCCCTGAATTATTTTGTACAGTAAGTATGCCAGAGACAAGGAAGAGTAAAGGTAAAGGAAAGGAAGTAGAAGTGGTAGTTGGTATACCCAATCGGGCGAGACGACAAAGTGAGGCTCTAGATGAGTCTCTATCACAGACATCTCCAACCCTTCCATCTGTTGATGTACCAAGAAGTAGTGAAAATCCCCGAGAACCACCTGTTGATGCTTCTGTGCAGGATTTGAGAAATGCAGTTCTACAGTTGACTTGTATAGTTGCTGGCCAAGGTCAAAGACAAGAAGGCCCAGTTGCAGGTGCAGTTGGTGCAGGTAGGGCAGCCAGTACGAGAATACGTGATTTCCTCAACTTAGACCCTCCATCATTCACTGGGTCAGATCCAAATGAAGATCCACAGGATTTTATTGATCAGATCCAACGCACCTTAGATGTTATGCATGTAAGTGGTTCGGAAGCTGCTGAGTTGGCAATATATAGATTGAAGGGTGTGGCTATACTGTGGTACGAAGCCTGGAAGTATTCCAAAGGCATAGATACACCTCCAACTACTTGGGAGGAGTTCAAAATGGCCTTTCTTGATCATTACTTGCCATTAGAGATCCGAGAGGCCCGTGCAGATCAGTTCCTGAACCTCCATCAGGGGAATATGAGCGTGAGGGAATATAGTCTTAAATTTAATTCTCTGGCCAGGTACGCTCCTAATGTTGTTGCTACTATGGCAGATAGAGTCCATCGGTATGTGGATAGGTTGGATTCATATTTGGTTAGAGATTGTACCATTGCTTCTTTGAATAAAGACATGGATATAGCGAGGATGCAAGCTTTTTCACAGAAACTGGAGGATCAGAGACAAAGAAGGAGGGCACAAGAAATAGAAAGGGGGCAATCCAAGAGGGCCAGATCTACAGGACAGTTTACACCACCCCAGGGTGAGTTTAGCCCACGATTTTCTAATAGGCCACCCAGGCCATCATTCTCTTACTCTACAGCTAGTGCTCCACCACCACTTCAAGGGTCTAGAAATGATCAATTTGGGCAGAGAAGTGAGGGCCAAAGTACACGGACAACAGGATATTCGGGAAGCCAGCAAATGCCTCCTAGGCAGCCTTGCAGACAATGTGGGAGATATCATATAGGTGCGTGTCGCAGGGGAATGGATGTTTGTTATTGGTGTGGTATGCCAGGGCATGTAATAAAAGATTGCCCAAGAAGACGCAGGGGTGATATGGCACAACCTACTGGATCAGTTGTTGTATCATCATCATCAGTGCCTCCATCAGGTAGAGGTGAGCAATTTCCTATAGGTCGCTGCAGAGGTATTAGAGGGGACGCTAGTTCCAGCGTGGCCCAAAATCGCACATATGCTCTAGGGACTCGACAGAACCTGGAAGCTTCACCCGGTGTGGTTATAGGTACATTGTCCATCTTCTCACATAAAGTGTATGCATTAATTGACCCTGGTTCTACATTGTCATATATTACTCCATTAGTTGCTGGGAAGCTTGGTAGAACACCTAAATTATTGAATAAACCACTTGCGGTGTCTACACCAACTGGGGAGTCAATTATAGCTAGAAGAGTCTATTGTGACTGCATAGTGACTGTCTGCGACCGAGATACATTAGCTGATCTTATCGAGTTAGAAATGGTAGAATTTGATGTTATAATGGGTATGGATTGGTTGGCTTCTTGCTATGCCACCGTTGACTGCCGAACCAAGAGGATGTACTTTCACTTTCCAAATGAAGCAGTCCTTGAATGGGAAGGCAATATTGGGGCACCAAAAGGGAGGTTTATCTCTTATTTTAAAGCCAGAAAAATGATATCAAAGGGATATATATGTCATCTCGTTAGAGTGAGAGACATGGAGGCAGAATCCCCAATTATCCAGTCTGTTCCAATAGTGAATGAATTTATTGATGTCTTTCCTGAGGAACTCCCTGGTTTGCCTCCAGAACGAGAAATAGATTTTGGTATTGACTTATTACCAGGAACCGAGCCTATCTCTATTCCTCCATATAGAATGGCCTCGGCAGAATTACGTGAATTAAAGGAGCAACTGAAAGACTTGTTAGAAAAGGGTTTTATAAGGCCTAGTGTGTCCCCTTGGGGTGCACCAGTTTTATTTGTGCGTAAAAAGGATGGCACATTGAGGATGTGTATTGACTACCGACAACTGAATAGGGTGACAATTAAGAATAAATATCCCCTCCCCAGAATTGATGACTTGTTTGATCAGTTACAGGGTGCCAAATACTTTTCAAAGATCGATTTGAGATCAGGTTATCATCAGGTGAGAGTGAAGGAAAAAGATATACCTAAGACAGCTTTCCGAACCAGATATGGTCACTTTGAATTTCTTGTTATGTCATTTGGGCTAACGAATGCACCAGCAGTTTTTATGGATTTGATGAATAGGGTATTCAAGCCTTTCCTGGATGTGTTTGTGATAGTATTTATAGATGATATTCTGGTGTATTCAAGGTCAGAAAAGGACCATGCAAATCATTTACGACTAGTACTACAAGTTCTCCGTGATCGCCGGTTGTATGCTAAGTTTTCCAAATGTGAATTTTGGTTAAAATCAGTGACATTTTTGGGCCATATTGTATCGGATGAAGGAATAAGGGTGGATTCACAAAAGATAGAGGCTGTGAAAGATTGGCCAAGGCCAACGATACCTACAGAAGTTCGAAGCTTCCTTGGATTGGCAGGTTATTACAGAAGGTTTGTTGAAGGTTTTTCTTCTATGTCTGCACCTCTTACTAAGCTAACTCACAAGGAAACCAAATTCCAATGGAATGATGCATGTGAAAGGAGCTTTCAAGAGTTGAAAAGCAGGCTAACCTCAGCACCTGTGCTAGTGCTTCCAGAAGGCTCAGAGGGATATGCAGTGTATTGTGATGCTTCCGGAGTTGGTTTGGGGTGTGTACTAACACAACATGGTAAGGTGATTGCTTATGCCTCGAGACAATTGAGACCACACAAGAAAAACTACCCAACACATGATCTTGAGCTAGCAGCGGTTGTATTTGCTTTAAAGATATGGCGCCACTATTTGTATGGGGTGCACGTGGACATATATACAGATCATAAGAGTTTACAGTATATTTTCAAGCAGAAAGATATAAATTTGAGGCAGCGGAGGTGGCTAGAGTTAATAAAGGATTATGATATTGATATATTATACCATCCAGGGAAAGCAAATATGGTGGCTGATGCTCTAAGTCGTAAGACACTCATGGGTACCAGTGATCAGAAAGGGGTAAAGCAAGGCATGGATAAGGATCTGCGTCAACTAGCCAATCTGGGTGTTCGTCTACTCGAAACTCCAAGAAAGGATATTATTGTACATAATGCTACCGATTCTTCATTGATAAGTGAAGTGAAAGAAAAATAGTATTATGATCCTATTCTATAATGCCTTAAGGAGAAAGTAAGTCAAGGTATAATGAAGGAGTTTAGGCTTACACAAGATGGAGTACTTTATTGCCAAAATAGATTGTGTGTGCCTGATGTTAACAGACTCAGAAGGAGAATAATGGAAGAAGCCCATCATTCAAGATATTCCATCCACCCAGGATCTACTAAGTGTATCATGACCTAAAGGGAGTGTTTTGGTGGGGAGGCATGAAAAAGGACCTTGCAGAGTTTGTGGCTCAATGTCCTACTTGTCAACAAGTCAAAGTAGAGCACCAAAAGCCAGGTGGTTACATCCAATGTATAGAGATTCCAACTTGGAAGTGGGATATGACTAATATGGATTTTGTAACTGGTTTGCCTCATTCAGTTAATAAGTTTGTCTCCATATGGGTGATAGTTGATAGACTCACGAAGTCAGCGCACTTCCTGCCAGTTAGAAGTGATTATACAGCTGAAGAATATGCCAAATTATACCTCAAAGAGATAGTTAGGCTACATGGGGTCCCACTCTCTATTATATCTGATCGAGGAGCTCAATTCACGAAAAAATTTTGGAAGTCCTTTCAAAGGAGTTTAGGGGCGCAAGTGAATTTGAGTACAGCCCTCCATCCCCAAATAGACGGCCAAGCAGAGCGTACTATTCAAACACTTGAGGATATGTTGCGAACCTGTGAATTAGATTTTAAAGGTAGCTGGGTAGAACACTTGCCCCTTATTGAATTTGCCTATAATAACAGCTACCATTCGAGCATCAAGATGGCGCCTTACGAAGCTTTGTATGGGAGGAAATGTAGGTCACCAATTGGTTGGTTCGAAGTGGGTGAAACCACCTTGCTCGGGCCAGATTTAGTCCAACAAGCCATGGAAAAAGTTAAGGTGATACAACAACGGCTAAAAACAGCCCAAAGTCGTCATAAATCATATGCAGATATGCGGAGAATAGGGATGGAATTCTCTATTGGAGATTGGGTATTTTTAAAGGTATCACCAATGAAAAGGGTTATGAGATTTGGTATGAAAGGGAAACTAAGCCCACGTTACATAGGGCCATATAAGATTACTAAAAGGGTCGGAAAAGTTGCATATGAATTAGAGCTACCCCAGGAACTTTCAATGGTTCATCCAGTCTTTCATGTGTCAATGCTTCGAAAATGCATAGGTGACCCCTCTCGTATCACTCCTATAGAAGATGTACAGGTCACAGAGGATCTTACTTATGAAGAGGTACCGGTTGCTATTCTAGATCGCCAAATTAAAAAGTTAAGGAACAAAGAAATAGCATCAGTAAAGGTACTCTGGAGAAACAACCAAGTAGAAGAAATAACGTGGGAACCGGAGGAAGTAATGACATCCAAATACCCTCATCTATTTGAAGACAAGGAGGGACCAAAAGATACAGAGGAGGAACATTAATATGTATGTGTTTGAATACTAGTTATGTTATTAACAGTTGTGTGACCAGAAATTCAAACCTGCCTAGACTATACAGTTATGTTAACATTCGGGACGAATGTTCCTAGGGGGGGAGGATGTAACACCCCACATTTTACATGTACTAGTAATGTTCACATAAAATGACATACGACTTGATTTAATTACTACCAAAATTTTTTTTTCAAGTGTTCAAGTGTTAGATTGGGGTACTATATGGAAGTCTATTTAGAGACTGTGGCCTTAAACGGAGAAATCATTGACGTGCTTATGGAACATAGGAAGCTAGCAGGTGAGTCACCTGTGTGGTTGTCTTAAAAAAAATATATATATACATGAGGGAGAATAATTCATTCATAAGTGAACTCACTTGAAGTCTAGACGTTAGTAAAAAGAAAGGGGAACGAAGACAAGGCTTAACGCCGAAACTTTCCAAATCTTGTGACAAACGAAGCCCAAGTTAGGGAGGCTATTAAAGCCAATGTTTTAGCATTATATTGGGCCAAGATTTTCAGCCCAAGATTTTTATATAATATGCCCAACTACATTCATTCACTACTAACAAAATTGGGCCCAAACAAAGTGCAAGAAAGATTAAGGGAAATGGGCCACTAAAGCCCATTGATTTAGAGATCCAAAAGGCCCAAGTGAAAGGGGAAAATTAGTCATTGACCAACTTGAGTTAATCATCTGCAAATATAAGGATAAAGTTGGTCTAAGGTCTCCTTAAAAAGGGACCAAAACCGAGCTCCTTAGGTTAACTAATAAAAGACCAAAAAATTTCAGCTTTTCTCTCTAAGTTTCTCTTGGCATTTCTTCACCTTGGAAGGCAACCAAAGGCTACTTTTTGAGTTCTTGAATTAGACCTACACCTTGGGAGTTAAGGTATGTAAAAAATAACCATATACTTGATATGAATTTTCCATGGAAAACAAGATAAGTTGGCTGGTGCACTGTGCAGGAATTTCTGGACAGCTTGTGTCCTGAAAGTTGTTGTTTGGTTTTCTTGGCTTTGGAACGATTCTTACCCTGATTTTTGACTTTAATATGATATAAAGTTGAGGTTATTAATATGTTATAGTGTGTATATGGTTGCCAAGGTTGCTGGACTGTTTTGCTAATTCTTTGGAAACAAGTATCCTTATATGATCTTATGTGCTTCCAAAATGGTATTGGACTGTTTTGATGAGGGGGCTGATGTTTCACGTTTCCCCCTGTGTTTTGAGCTATTTTGTGACTATGTTAAGGTTTATTTGATGTATATATATGTTGGGAGAATCTGGTTCAAAGTTGGGACAAGTATGAATTGTTAACGACGAAATGTAGGGAGACGACGAGATGTTGTGCTTCTTAGTTGAGCGTTTTGTAAAATGGTTCTGTGTTGTAGTTATGGACTGTTTCCAGCATGTTATAGAGCTAATATAGGCTGTATACATCATGTATATGATAATGTGTACTGGTTGAAGACAGTTAGAATTGAGAAAGTCGGAATAACACCATTGAGTCGATGGTTATACGTTTGTTGCCAAAGTGTTGTGTCTTGTGAGATTGGGCTGTCCAGATGCATTGATTAGCTGCTAATACTAGCTTTAAAACATGATATTGTAGATAAATAGTTGGAAGAAAAGAAGTCATTTCGAGGTAAAAACAAGTTGATATGTCGAGGTATGTAAGGCTATTTGATCTCTTATTATTTGGCATGGAATCCAAAGTCTTTATTGGCACATAGAGATCTTTACAAACTTCGATATAACCACTCCACTCTTTCGCATGTATTTGTGTGTCCAGATTCGAGCATTGTCACTGCTGCATACATACATTGGATACCATGACATATGAGTCTTCTTTTTAGCTAAATAAAGTTCATACGTTGTTTATGTCCTACATGTTTCACTAATTGTATAACCCACTCTTTTCATTGTGATATGATGTTACATGGTCACATACTTGTCATTTGTCATGCTTATAGTCTTATAGTTCAAATGTTACGACCACCAAAGATTCATCTCAAAAGTAATAAGAAGATATATGTATACAGTTGCTTCTGTTGGGTGGTATCCCAGGGGTGAAAGAATCACCTAGCATGGGTCAATCCCAGTATTACAGGGGGTATCCCAAGGGTGAAAGGAAAGCCTAGCATGGGTCGATCCTGATATAGATTTACCACTGATCAGCTGGTCATCTGTATTACATGATGTGCACAGATTATACAAGTGATAAGAGTAAAGTAACATAATTGTTATAAGATGCATGACTCCACAATATTCATAAAGGTGGTCTTTTACCCTACAGCAGTGTATGGTTTCATTTGAGCTTTTATCTCATATATAGTACATGTTGCCTTACATATTCAGTACATTATTTCGTACTGACGTCCCTGTTGGGGGACCTGCATTCCATGCTGCAGGTGCAGAAGCTAATAAACCTCCCCAGTAAGAGTACAGGATATCAACTGCAGTCACTGAGCTCCAGGTTGCTTCGGGGCTTTGAGTCTTATCATATATTTTTGCATTGTATAGTATCTTATCATGAGGCGGGGCCTGTCCCGACCCTTATAAGATAATGTTTCTTGTCTAGAGGCTTTGTAGACTATGTAAAGTATAGTATGGTCATGTATCGTATCGTAGACATTGTGGCTCCAACGGCCTAGTCATACAACATCTTTTGGCTTGCTAGTCCCATTTATCTTTTGAGGGCATGTTTAGTATAAAAGTAACTTATAATGTTCATAGGAAATGTATTGCTATAGGTTGGTTCTCCCGAGCCTTACCGGCAATGGGTGCCAGTCCACCTTAATAGAATTTGGGGCGTGACAAAAAGTAACTCCCTTGTCCTGGTAAAGCGACCTTCTATCTGAATCAGATGATAGCATTGCTATTGGGACTTGATGCTACTGCCATAGTGGCTTTCTTGCTGCTTGATATGGTGCGAGTCTCTGATTGGTAGAATTTGATGCCTTTGTGGAAATTTAATTCTTCGATATAGTGAAGTATTGCTTGCTTATGTACATTTTTTGATTTGTGGTGGGGCGTCCCCCTTGCTGGTGCATGCTCCCGATATGGCAGAGAGTCATGTTGCTCATTTGCATCCTCTGATATGGTTGAGGGTCGCTTTGCTTGCTTATGTATAATCTTTGAAATATGGAATTCAATTTGTATGTTTATGTACAGTCCTCAAAATGCGAGAGCTTGACTTTGATTGCTTATATACAGTCCTAGAACGTGAAAACTTAACTTTTTTGAACTCAGGAAGCACTCCTTGATTGGCAAAGTTATTCAACGCAGTTAGACTATGATTTTTCGATTGGCGGAGTTATTTGATACAGTTAGATTGCTGGCTCCAATTGACAGAGTTCATTGAAAGAAGTGAAATAGCCTAATTCCTACTAGGGGCCCTTTTCTTTGTTGTCTCTGACTGAAGTCTTCAACATACCTGCAAAAGAATTCAAACAAAACTCTTAGATCTTGTGAGGATAAAGGTATGTGAAAAATAAAGTAAGGAAAGAGTATGTTGGCTCATGTTGCAGTTACAAGCTACATGATATCCCTGATCTTGTCCCAAAGCTGGACTTGATGTCATCTTCCAATTCCTGTTTTCCTGCGCTCAAAGAAAAATTCTTAGTTTGTCTACGGAATTCTCCAACACTCCCTTAACTCCTCGATCATTCCCAAATCTAGAGTCTCAGTAGGTGGGAAAGTATGAAAGTATTTTGAAAAATATACATATATATATATATTTACAAATATATTATGAATATAGATTAAGTATATATAATCCTTTATCATTTTTATATTATGACACGTTCGGAAATCCTTTAAGCCTCAATTTGTAGATCGTGGTCCTTGCAACATTATCCTTCGGGTGGGACTCCTCTGAATTTGTCGAAGCTATAGTGATTCTGGAGGCGAGATCGCTTATTCTGGGGCTATACTATGAGTAAAAGGGGATTTTCCTAAAGGTAAGACCAAACATTTTAGGTTGCCTACATATTCTTGAGATAGGAATCAGGTCTATACGTAGTTCGAGGGTAAGAAAACAAATATGAAATGCAGCGAATGAGTCTGACTAAGACTGCCTACATATCCAAGTGGAATCAGGTTATGACGTAGTTAAAATACAACAGGATAAATGAAAATATGGAATGCAATGACCGAGCTTGACTCAGGATGCCTACGTATCCAAGTGGAAAGTTCATGACTTAGTTCAATATAAGAGATAAAGTAAAATAAGCCAGTGACCATGCCTGACTCAGTTTGCCTACATATCTAAGTGGAATCAGGTCAGTACGAAGTTCAGTATAATAAAAGACTAAAATATGAAGGGACCAAATCCGATGAGGATTGTCTACGTATCCCGCCGTGGGAAGTCAAGTCAAGTGTAGTTCTGAATACATGAATGGATGATGTTTGTGGATTTTTTTAAGAGAAATCGGACCAAATATGGACTGCCTACGTATCTCTCCGTAGGAATTCAGGTTACTACGTAGTTCTGTTATATTAGAGAAAAATGTAAAAGTACGAAGAAATAACAACTAATCCTAATGTTTTCAAATATAGTACTTCTTGATGGCATCTGAATTAATCAGCTTCATGCTTACTATGCCGTCCATTTCTATAAGGATCACTACTCATCCTGAGAGCACGTAGTGAACAATGTAGGGACCTTGCCAATTTGGCACAAATTTCCTTTTGGCTTTATCTTAGTGATAAAATATCTTCTTCAACACCAATTGTCCTGGTTTGAATTGACGAGGCTTGAC
Organism: Capsicum baccatum var. pendulum; assembly: GCA_030864225.1. Classification (NCBI taxonomy): domain Eukaryota; kingdom Viridiplantae; phylum Streptophyta; class Magnoliopsida; order Solanales; family Solanaceae; genus Capsicum; species Capsicum baccatum. Next base: position 54,074,343 of record CM061561.1, read on the forward strand.
GTTCTTGTTGAAGGTCTTGATCATTCTATTTTGATAGAGTTTACCATGATAGACTGCATCCAATATCTTCTTGTCAATGAGCATCAAATAATCGATCCTGCTATGAATCCATTTAGTATTATCTAGACCAATCTCCTAGATAATTCTTAATAAAGGTATCTCTACTTTTGTAGATATCACTGCTTCTGAACTATAAACTAACATGTAGGGAGTTTACCTAGTGGATATTCTGATCGTGGTGCGATAGCCGAGCAAAGCATACGATAACTTCTCATGCCACTCCTTGTTATCGTCCACTATCTTCCTCAAGATTCTCTTAATGTTCTTATTTGCAGCCTCAACTGCTCCATTCATTTGTAGTAGATATGCCATGGAATTTCGATGAGAGATCTTAAACCTTTCATAAATCTCTCTCATTAGGTCACTATTAAAATTGGCCCCGTTATATGTTATGATTGACTCTGGAATCCCAAATTGACAAACTATGTTATTGTGGATGAAATCTGCTACCACATCCTTGGTTACGACCTTATGTATTGAAGCTTCCATCCATTTTATGAAATAGTCAATAGCTACCAAGATAAAACAGTGTCCATTAGATGCAGGAGGATCTATGGGCCCAATAACATCCATGCCCTATGCAGCAAACAGCCAAGGGGAACCCATCACACTGAGCTTATTCGGCGAAACCCTTATAAAATCCCCATGGAGTTTGCACTGGTGACATTTCTGCACATATCTGATGCTATCTCTGTCCATAGTCATCCAAAAGTATCCAACTCTTAAAATCTTTTTTGTAATTATGAAACCGTTCATGTAAGGTCCATAAATTCTTGCATGTATCTCTTCCAACAATCTTGTGACTTTTGAGGTGTCGAATCACCATAATAATCCCAAGTCTGGAGTCCTCCTAAATAGGATTTCCCCATTGAGAAAGAAGTGACCAGTCATCCCTTTTAAAGTTCTTTTCTGCTTACTAGTAGCGCTTTCTGGATATTCCCCTACTCGAGTGACCTCTTGATGTCGTAGTACCACAACTTTGTATCTGGTTCTTTATCTACATGGAAATAGTATGTTTGTTGATTAAATATCTCCACCTTGATGGGAACGAGGTAATTCTTATCTGGATGTTGAATCATTAAAGACATTGTCGTAGGGGCATCGACAAACTTATTTTGAATTTGAGGGACATGTTTGAACTCAATCTTCGTAAACCTTTTACTCAGTTCCTTAACACACTGTACATAAGGAAGGATTTTGACATTTTTGGTGGTCCATTCTCCTTGCACCTGATGGATCAGTAGAGCTGAATCCCATATCACCAAAAACTCTTTAATGTTACATCTACTGCAATCCTAAATCAGAGAATGCATGCCTCATATTCTGCCATATTATGTGTAAGGAAATCTAATCTTTGCCGAGATCAGATAATGTTGACCTGTTTCTGAAATTACATTTGCTCTAATTCCAACTCCTTTAAAATTCAATGCTCCATCAAAGAACATTCTCCATCCATCATACAACTCTGAGATATCCTTTCCTGCAAACAATACCTCTTCATTAGGAAATTAGGTCTTGAGTGGCTTATAATTCTGATCCACTAGATTTCCTGTGAGGTGATTAGCTAAATCTTGTCCTTTAGTGGCTTTTTGAGTCACGTACACAATACCAAACTCGCTCAACAAAATATACCATTTTGCCAATTTCCCAGTAGGCATTGGTTTATGAAAGATGTACTTGAGTGGATCCATTCTTAAGATCAAGTACTTGGTATACATGGATAGGTAGTACCTCAAATTTTGTGCAACCCAAGTCAATGCGCAATAGGTCCTCTCTAACAATGTATACCTTACTCTATATGGTGTGAAATTCTTACTTAGTTAGTAAATAGCTTGTTCCTTCCATCCTGAATCATCATGTTGCCCTAACACATATCTGAACTTATTATCCATAACAAATAAATATAACAGCAATGACTTTCCCAATTCTGGTAGAACCAACACTGGTGCGTTGGACAAGTACTCCTTGATTTTGTCAAAAGCCTTCCGGCATTCTTCAATCCATCCAGCGATGACATACTTCTTCAATATCTTGAATATAGGTTCACAAATTATCATGGATTGGGCTATGAACTGTCTGATGTAATTGAATCTTCCCAAGAAACTCATTACATTCTTCTTGGTCATAGGAGCTGGTAAGTCTTGGATCTTCTTTATCTTGGATGGATATAACTCTATACCTCTCCTACTAATAATGAATCCCAATAACTTTCCTGCGGGGACTCCAAAGGAGCACTTAGCCGGATTCAACTTTAGGTCATACCTTTGCAACCTTTCAAAGAACTTTCAAAGATCATCCAGGTGGCCCAAACTCCTCTTAGATTTTATGATAACATCATACACATACACCTCAATCTCTTTATGAATCATATCATGAAAAGGGTGATCATGACCCTCATATAATTTGCACCGGCATTCTTGAGTCCAAATGGCATTACCTTGTAGCAGTATACTCCCAACGGAGTAATAAAGGCTCTCCTCTCTATATCATTCTCATCCATTAGGATTTGATGATATCCTACAAAGCAGCTGATGAATGACTAAAGCTCATGTTTTATACAATTATCAGTGAGAATGTGAATATTTAGGAGGGGAAAATCATCTTTTGGAATAGCCTTGTTGAGATCCCAATAATCTATGCATATTCTTATCGTTCCAACCTTTTTCGGTACTGGTACAGTGTTGGCCAACCAGGTGGGATAAGTTATAACCCTTACGACATTATCTTCTATCTGTTTGGTCACCTTCTCTTTGATTTTCAAACTCAAATTGGGTTTGAATTTTCCTCATCTTTTGCTTCACTAGTGGACATGCGAGGTTGGTTGGTAGTCGATGCAATATGATGTTAGTCCTCTCAAACCGAGAATATTGTAGTAAGACCAAGAAAACACATTGATGTATTGTTTAAGTAGGCTTATCAATTCCTGCTTCCATTCTCCCTGCAAGTGTACGCTGACTCGCGCTTTCTTCACTGTTTCTTCATCGCCCAAATTGATGACTTCAGTTTCATCCATATTAGGATTCTTTTGACTCTCAAGTTGCTTGATATCCTGTGGTAGGTTATCTGGCATCATGTTTTCATCGTACTCTTCATAATCTTACTCATCGCTTGCATTTTTCTCGATGGATTAATTATATATCATACTCATGGAATAAGGATTTTACTAATATTCGTGCAACTCTTGATGGAATAGGGATGGGTTGATGGTCCAATTCTGCAATACTTCTCCAGGTTCAACTTCATGGATGGTAATCTTCTTAAAATCCATTTCCAATTCACTTTTAATCATGGCCACAAACAGGTTTCCAATTCCCTCTATGATGACTTCATCAACTACTTGCTCTAAAACTGGCACTTGAGCTGGCATGAATATTGTCACTTCAGATCCTTTACTATAGGCTCCTCCAAAAGCGGGCTCATAACCAAGCCCTATAGTACCTTTTTGATGCTTCAACTTGATTGACTCAATTATACTATCGTCTTTTGGTCCTAGTCCTGTCTTGGGATGATACCAATATTTTAACATCTCTGACGCAACCATCTTTGCAGCACTTGAAATTTTTACTTCAACTGGTTCTATATTCCCATCAATCCTTGCATCTTACATGATCTCCAGAGTATGGAAAGTAGCTCTATCTAACTCCTTGATAATTGGAACTAAATCAACTAAATAGATGGGATGATTGGCTCCCCATGGACAATGACTTCTGTGCGACCCCACTCAAACTTTATGCATTAATGGATAGTGAAAGAAACGGCTCTTTCCATATAGACTCATGGCCTTCCCAGCGATAGGTTGTAACTACACGACACGTCCATCACTTGAAATAAGATGGGAAATTTAGCTAGTCTTATCTGCAATGTCAGGTAGATTTCTTCAATGACACTCCTTTATAATCCATCAAAGGCTCTGACCTTCACTTGACTCTCCCTTATGTTTTCTATGTTTACACCCAAATCCCTCAACAGTAGAGAATGGACGAACCTTACAACCCAAACCACCATCGATCAAAGCCCTATTCACGTTCTTTCCATGATATCTGACTATGATATAAAGTGATTTGATTTGTGTAGCCCTTTCCAACAGTATCTCATCATCATGGAAGAAAACCTTATTTACTTCTAACACTGTCCTAATTGTCACAGCCAAAGTTTCACTAGTGATCTTCATTGGTATGCTAACCCCACATAACACTTCCATCAAAGCAATTCTATGGGCTTCAAAACTCATAAGCAAGGACATAACAGATATGTGGTCCAGTGTATTCTTTAGTTGCTCTTCGACTGAGTATTTTTTGGGTTACATCTTCTTCCAAAATTTTACAGCTTCAGCATCAGTAACATTTCTCTTTGTGTTCTACTCTTTCTGGAGAACTCCTCGATTTATATCTTCTAGCGCGTAACACCTTTCTGACATGGTCATCCCCTGAGCCACATCAGTGTCTATCATTTTGCCCTTGTCTTCAGCTTGATAATCCCATGGGACTTCTTTAGTGTCATATTCAAGCCTCCCAGTGGCTATAGTGTTCACTACGACTCTTGGAAGGTAAGTCTAAATAGCTATAGGCTTTATCAATTATACTGTGATAAAAGGCTATGATGAGGATTTAGTGGCTACTTTTTCTGCATTCCATTCAGGTACAATAGCTTCTTCCAAGTCATATTCTTCCTCTAGAGTAATCATGTTCACTTCTCAATTTCAATGATTTGGAAAGAGGTTATTATTCATATTTGAAGTTGCGGCATTGTATTTGATTACTCCCTTCCTTATTAGATATTCAATCTGATTCTTCAAACTATAGCACTTTTCTATATCATGCCCTTGGAGTCCTGAGTGATAGGCGTATTGCTTATTGCCATCAAAGTTTCAAGAGGTTACGCCAGGGGATTTTCCTACGATTGGATGCAACAATCCTACTGCTCTCAATCTTTCAAACAGCTGGGCCAAAAGTTCAATAATTGGTGTGTAAGTGCGGGTATTTCTGGCTTCAAAATTTGGACGCTGTCTTGAAGCATAAGCTAGTCTATTTTCGTAAGCTAGAGCTTGGATGGGGGTATTTGGCCTCGGTGGATTCTGGTATGCTGGAGCTCAAGAAAGATTGTGATATGGTTGAGTATTGTAAACTGGAATGTGTGCAATAATTTTGGGGTTGTTAGGGTAACGACAGGAAGAATTTCTAGGTTGGTAGTATGGTGTGACGCCTGAGACATCTTCTTTCTTATTCTTATTACCACCAATGGAACCAGACTATATGGCCTTACTCGCGGATGGCAGTGCAACCATAGACTGGACTTTTCCTGACTTGATGTATTCTTCTATGAAATCTCCCATCTTGACCAATTCTGCAAACTTTTGAACCATCATTGACATCATCTTTTCAAAATAAACACCCTCTTGAGCTTGGATAAAATACTTGGAGAGCTCATTTTTGTGCAGTGGAGGTTGGATCCTAGCAACCTCGATCCTCCAATGTCATGCATACTCTAGAAATAATTCTGATGGCTTGTTTTGTATGTTAGGAAATGAGAACCTGTCTAGGAATCTCGGTGTTAAGCATTAAATGAATCATGAAGTTTTAGCCAATTCCCACCAGTCACGCCACTTAAGGGGGTCTTGTCGAGTGTACCAAGTCAAAGCCTCTCCTGACAAACTCTGAATGAATAGTTTCATTCTCAACTTCTCATTTTGTTCCTACGCCAACCAACTTGTCACAATAGGCACTCAGATGTGCATGTGGGTCACCCTTTCCATCAAATACATCAAACTTTGGTGGTTTGTACCTGACTTCCATGTTGATGTTTGGATGAATGCATAAGTTATTGTAATCCAAGCTTTCAGTCCCTCTACTGACTTGCATATTTCCAGATGCCCTCCTTAGACTTTCGTGTTGGGTTACTGATAACGCTCAAACTACAGCTCTCGTAAGAGTGTAAGCGATCATTGTCAAATATAGAACCCAACTGGGTTGGGTGTCGAATCCCACAGGGAATACTTGGTCACTAAGTAAGCAACGATTAGTAGACTGTTGATCGAAAATTCTACGAAAAGGGGGGATTTAATTTTAGTGTGAATTATAGGTATCAAAGTAACAAAGAAAATTAGAATGTTTAGTAGGTTTTAATTAATGAGAATTTTAAGTTAGGGTTATGTCCACCTTATGAGTTCTACGTATCTATTGGCTATGAGTTATGCAGAATTCTGACATGCATGCGCTTATAGAGATTCGTATTCTATGGTAAATTCTAGCGTCTTTCGGCCATCACAGATTATCTCACTTTAACTCTTTCGAGCTTAAAGCGTATCTAATGGTATGAATTCTCCAAGAGGTTAATCCAGTTATGACACTAACTTTTAAACAGGGGTTGGTAGCCCTATTTCCTCGTCATTCTCTCTTTTCCAGACACGTAACTTTTCTTTCGAACCAGTTAATGCTAAAATGGCGTATTCTATATGTTTGCAACCACAAGAATTCAATTAAGATGAAGATAGTAATGATATAAGCAGCATACGTATCAAGAATTCACAAACTCATAGCAATAGATAGTATATCATAAGGCTTCCATAACCCTAACAGAGAAGTCAGTTACTCATGAGTGCAACGGAAAACACAATAGCAATTATCATCATACCAAAATAAGAATCTCACGTGAAGTATGTTTGGTAGCACTTGTGGCGTGAATTCATTGCAAATAGTGTTTCTCTTGTCGTAAAAATTAAAAGTCGAATAGATGAAAAATAATGTTAACAACGAATTTGTGAAGAAAAGGGGAAAGGATCGAATAGGGAGGAATAAGGATGAGGGTGGCGGAAAATTCGTGCTAAAAAGTTCAGCAAAATAGGGTTTTTATAACACCCATATCCTATTCCTACTAAGATACTGCATACTTATCCTAATCCTACTAGGTTACTGCATCCTTATCCTAATCCTACTAAGTTACTGCTGGTCCCCAAGTCTTTGGAAATACTGTTTTTGCCCAGGACAAGTTTTTCATGCATCACTTTCAGTCCACAAGCTCCCAGAAGCTGCCTTCCTTCTCACATGAAATTTTCTTTGGCGTCCAATTTCCATCAAATGCTGAAATCTTCATCATTTATACCTGAAAACTTGCTAAAATTAAATAACGCTCAAACTACAGCTCTCTGAGTGGTGATGGATCAACAGATGGCAAACCCAGAAAAGAGTTGAAGAACTCCGCATTTAGTTGTAGGACTTGGCCCCGAATCTTTACTTCACTCCCTGTAGTTTTCGGTGACCAGTTGGCATAGAATTCTCGTGTTAGATCGAGATTGCATTCTCCCATATCTCGGAAGATGTAATCAAGATGTAACGCCATTATCTTGGCCAACATGCGAGGTTCTTTCTTTGCTAGGCTTTCCTTGTGTATTAAATCCACATATACATATTTTTTCTCTTTATTGTTCCTATACCACTCCTTTCCTTCATCCTCTAGGACCCATTTTATTCCAAACATGCGGCGAGGTATCTGTAGTGAGGAGGATTCAGCTTGCTCTTTTCTTCCTCTTTTCTGCCTTTTCTGTGCGGTGGATGCTTTTTCCTTTCCTGGTCGAATTTTTGGTGACATTGAGCCTGAAAACAAAGTCATGTTAGCCTCATTTCGGTAAGATTCAGTCGACAGAAAAACAACAGTGGCACCATCCCACACTTAATTCGTTGGCACAACTAATTAGGTGAATGATGTCGATTATTCAGATTTCATTGCCATACGATTTGGTGTTATGTTCCAATAATATATTCAGTGCAGTCATACTTTTCATGTCATCTGAACTATCTTGTTCAACTCTATTTCATGTAATCTTTTCCATGCTTTATGGTTTTCATTAATGCACTTTTGGAACAAGATAACTACGTAGAGATCGAATCAAGTTTATGGTGTAGAAATAATCACAACATCTCATGCTTGTATTCAATTATGATCGAGCCATTCAAGATATTCCAACGTTCAACTTACATGATTATGTGATTAACTTTACCATTTCGATTCCGCAACAAGATGACTATGTATAACAATCAACTACAAATCGGAACAAAGTCTAGAACACCCTTACGTATTCGTTCACTTACTTAGTTGTATCACAACAAATCAACATATTCGAATCACCAACACTACTTTAATATTTAATGAATCATTATAGACGTAGTATTGTAATGACTACGGAATATAAAAGAAGGTCAAAGAAGTACTTACTTGGTTGATGGCCTTGGAGGATGTTCTTGCAAAGTTAAAAGAGCAAAAAGAAAATTTTAGAGAGAATTTGGAGTGGTAGGCGGCGCTTAGGTTGGATTTGCAATGAGTTTTTGTTTTAAGACTAAGGTTCTATTTATAGGAAAAGCTTGGGTCGGGTTTTAACCCATTTGGAATCGGATTTGGAGACCAAAAGTGAGCATAGGCGGCGCCTAATGCTTTGTCTATGCTTGGTATAGGCGGCGCCTTTTGCAAAGCCTTGTTGAGCATAGGCGGCACCTATCCTATGACATTGTTGGGCATAGGCGGCGCCTATGACATGGCATTGTAGAATCTAAGACTAAAGGCTTTTGCATAGGCGGTGCCTATGCTATAGCATTGTTGGGCATAGACGGCGCCTATGCTATGGCATTCTAGATTCTGAGAGCTTAAGCCATAGCATAGGCCATGCCTTGTTCGTTGCCTAGATTTACATAGGCCTTACCTTGTTCGTTGCCTAGATTTTCATAGGCAATGCCTAACCCATAGCCTTTACTTACCACCTTCAACATGAACCGCTTCCAAATCAAAATTTGAAACCAATCTCCTCCTTTACACCTCTTGTACCTACACTTACTCAAAAACAACAAAAACGATTAGAACGATGTGTTGCCTCTCATCAAGCACCTTAGTTTTGGTCGTGGCTCGACAAAATCCTAGGAAAACAAAAACAACAAAAACAATTAAAAACGATGGGTTGCCTCCCATCAAGAGCTTGATTTATTATCGCGGCACGACATAGCTATCTCAATTACTTAGACTTCATCGAGATAGATGGTGGATCGTTTTCTGAATGGATTCAGACGACAATTAGGCTTACTTGTAGGCATGCAATCTTGTTCGAGATGACTCTTGTCCATACATATCCCAGGTGGGATACCAATTATATTATCAATAGACCAACACATGGCTCTCTTGTACCTCTTTAGAGCAGATATAAGAGCCTCTACGTGTTGTTCACTTAAATCATCCGCAACACTCACCGGAAGTGTATTTCCACTTCCTAAGAACGCACACCTGGGGAGCTCTTTCGATTCTAGCACTGGTGGCTCTTTAATGGAAATCTTCATTGTTGGTGAGGGTCGATTCTTGAGATCAAGGTCCAGCTTCTTAGGGACATGAGAATAGGGCCCTAGTCCTATTAGAGCACAAATAGTTTCTTCATGATCCTCAACATCTTCACTCTCGAAATTCAAAAGCACAGCAGACAATGGCTCATCAGTAAGCTGCGTCTCTACAGATAATTCTTTTTCATCCTCATAATAAGCATCATCTATAGAGAACACATTCATATCTCTGGGTTGCTTCATTGCTTTGCATACATCAAAACGGACCACTTCGTCATTCAACCGAAATAAAAGCTCATTAGCTCTTAAGTCAATAAGGACACTTCCAGTTGCGAGGAAAGGGCATCCCAAGATTATGGGAACTTCAGAATCCACCTCGCAATCCAAAATAACAAAGTCTGCAGGAAAGATGAAGGTGGAAACCTTCACCAACACATCATTCAAGATACCCACAGGTCATTTTATCGACTTATCTGCCATCACGAGCTGCATATTGGTTGGTGTAGGATCGCCCAACCCCAACTTCCTGTAGACGGATAGCGGCATCAAATTAATGCTAGCTCCAAAATCACACAATGCCTTAGCAAAATTCATAGATCCAATCTTGCAAGGAATAGTGAAAGCACCAGGATCTGCCTTCTTCTGTACTAGCGATCTCGTTGTAATTGCACTGCAATGATGAACATTGTATGCCACTCATAACTTGCTGCCCGCTTCTTTGTCAAAAGGTCCTTCATGAATTTCGCGTACCCAGGCATCTGTTCTAACGCCTCTACCAAAGGAACATTAATAGTCAGCTGCTTTAACATAGTCATAAATTTACTGAACCTGGTATCATCAGCTTTCTTCTTCAGTCTCTGAGGAAAAGGTGGTGGTGGAAGGGGAATAGTTTTCTCCACCGCTTCCTTTTTATCTTGGTTCCGATTATCAATCTTTTCAGGAGTGTCATCCGCCTTCTTCTTTAGTCTTTGAGGAAAAGGTGGTGGTGAAAGGGGAATAGTTTTCTCATGAACGCTCTTATTCAGATTTTCAGTTTCTACAAAATCATCACAATCTGCATCAATAACATTATCAGCTATATCATCAACTACCTGCTTGCCTTTGGACGGACTTTCCAATACTTTACCACTCCTGGTAGTAATAGCCATACATGATCCATCATTCCTTGGATTTTGCACAGTGTTTCTGGGTAAATTCCCAGCTTTTCTTTGGTTGATTGTCGCTGATAGTTGACTCAATTGTTGCTCCAGCTGTTTTATTGCAGTAGAATGCAAGTCAACCAATTGCTTCATTGAGGACAAATCATTTATTACCTCAGTTACTCCTGTGTTGGTTGTCTCCACTCCTTTCAACAGCTTAGCCATCATCTCTTCCATGGACATATTTCTAGAACCAGATGCAGCGGCATCACGTCTTCCAGGAGGAACATACAAACCACTCCTGTCAGTCTTATCCTTCCAACTACCTTGATCACGGTCCTTGTTTCCAGATCTATCATAATAGTTCCGACCTTGGTTTCCTTCGGCATTGCCTCAGAAACCCCCTTGATTATTCAAATAGTTAGCTTCTTCTTCAGAATTGGATTCATCTCTTCCTTTTGACGCAACTGCTTTGACTTTTTTGGTCTTCCCTGATAATAAGTGCTTGGTGAGAAGATCCATCTGTGTTTCATGTGAGCCATATCTTGGTCATGTTCCTCCTCTCTTCGCCATTGTTTTGCGGTCATGCCAATAGATATAGTAGGGCTTGTTACCTCAGAATCCCTGGTATTCCAAGCTCTACTTTGCTTTGTCATCCGATCTAGCATATCGCTTGCCTGAACAAAGGTGAGGTCCATGAATGATCCTCCAGTCGCATTATCCACCACTGGTTTAGTTACTGAATTCAAGGATCTGTATAGTATCTCCATCAAGTGGACATTGGTCATGTGATAGTTTGGGCACCTCATAAGCTTCTTCTTGAATCTCTCCCATGTTTCGTGGAGGGCTTCAGTTGGAAGCTGACGAAAGTTGCTAATTTCATCTCTCAATTGTGCTCTTTTGGATGGCGGAAAGAATCTTTCTAGGAAAGCGTCTTTCAATTGCCTCCAATATGTAATAGAATCAGGAGTCATCCCGTTCAACCATAGAGTTGCCTCCCCAGATAGAGACAATGGAAATAAGCGCAGCCAAATTGCATTCTGACCAACGTCTGGATTGTCGAATGACTTGCATGTAGAGATAAAGTTGACCAGATGCATATTTGGATCATCACCTGCAAGTCCACCGAATAATCCCTTGAGTTGCAATAACTGAATCATGGTGCTAGTGATGTTGAACTTGGCTCCGGGTGCCAATGGCGGAGGAATAATAGCTCCTGTGGCACCATCTCCATCTAGATCGTCATCATCATCATCAAAGATAATCTGTATATCTCGGCGTTCAGGCCGAAATCTTGCTTGATGATCTCTTCTGTTTGCCGATGTCACCACCTCAGCATCACGCCTAAGGTTTAGTAACTCATCATTACCCAAGTCCTCATCATCAGGATCTGCTGCTCGCCCTGGATTATCAATATTCTATTGATGCACTTGAGCAGCAGCCAACGCAGCTAATCTAGCCTGCTCCTGTTGAGCAGCCCTTCTCTCAATGTCACGTTGTGCATCCATCCTTCCAATAAGTTGCGGTTCAGGGTTTATGGGTAATAATGGTTGTCCCAAACTTCGAGTATTTGGCATGCACTGAACAAAAACCTGCAGAAAACAAAAACAACAACTAAAAGTAAAGTATGAGAATCTTTGACCAAAGGGTCTAGTAATTATCACAAACTTAGTTGACAACCGTATTCCCCGGCAACGGCGCCAAAATTTGATAACGCTCAAACTACAGCTCTCATAAGAGTGTAAGCGATCGTTGTCAAATATAGAACCCAACTGGGTTGGGTGTCGAATCCCACAGGGAATACTTGGTCACTAAGTAAGCAACGATTAGTAGACTGTTGATCGAAAATTCTACGAAAAGGGGGGATTTAATTTTAGCGTGAATTAAAAGTATCAAAGTAACAAAGAAAATCAGAATGTTTAGTAGGTTTTAATCAATGAGAATTTTAAGTTAGGGTTATGTCCACCTTATGAGTTCTACGTATCTATTGGCTATGAGTTATGCGGAATTTTGACATGCATGCGCTTATAGAGATTCGTATTCTATGGTAAATCCTAGCGTCTTTCGACCATCACAGATTATCTCACTTTAACTCTTTCAAGCTTAAAGCGTATCTAATGGTATGAATTCTCCAAGAGGTTAATCCAGTTACGGCACTAACTTTTAAACAGGGGTTGGTAGCCCTATTTCCTGGTCATTCTCTCTTTTCCAGACACGTAACTTTTCTTTCGAACCAGTTAATGCTAAAATGGTGTATTTTATATGTTTGCAACCACAAGAATTCAATTAAGATGAAGAGAGTAATGATATAAGCAGCATACGTATCAAGAATTCACAAACTCATAGCAATAGATAGTATATCATAAGGCTTCCATAACCATAACAGAGAAGTTTAGCTACTCATGAGTGCAACGGAAAACACAATAGCAATTATCATTATACCAAAATAAGAATCTCACGTGAAGTATGTTTGGTAGCACTTGTGGCGTGAATTCCTTGCAAATAGCGTTTCTCTTGTCGTAAAAATTAAAAGTCGAATAGATGAAAAATAATGTCAACAACGAATTTGTGAAGAAAAGGGGAAAGGATCGAATAGGGAGGAATAAGGATGAGGGTGGCGGAAAATTCGTGCTGAAAAGTTCAGAAAAATAGGGTTTTTATAACACCCATATCCTATTCCTACTAAGATACTGCATATTTATCCTTATCCTACTAGGTTACTGCATCCTTATCCTAATCCTACTAAGTTACTGCTGGTCCCCAAGTCTTTGGAAATACTGTTTTTGCCCAGGACAAGTTTTCCATGCATCACTTTCAGTCCACAAGCTCCCAGAAGCTGCCTTCCTTCTCACGTGAAATTTCCTTTGGAGTCCAATTTCCATCAAATGCTAAAATCTTCATCATTTATACCTGAAAACTTGCTAATCACATTGGTTAGCTCACTTATAAGAAAAAGGACTAAAAGTGCAGGAATTATAGATTTTGTCCTTAAAACTTAGCTAAAATATGGGCAAATTATAGTACTTTAGGCGTGTAAATACGCCTATCATCAGCTACTATCGACCCTTCTTCATTTGATTGGGTATCCCTAATCTCAAATACCGATCAACCTCATATGGAACCTTAACAGATGTTGCGAAAGTAGGAGCTTCAGCATCATATACTGGTGGCATAGGTATCTCACAAGTGACATGTGCCTTAAGTGTTGTAATACCCCGTACTAATCCTAGCTTGTTTCAGCTCTTATTTCCATACTTAAGGGATTTAAGTCTTGAAATTTTCACTAAGTGTTGAGGGGCTTAGTCATATTTTGACTTTCTTTAACTTTGACAATTTTTAAAAGTTCCTTCCCAACCCCGAGATGTAACTTTTTGAGTTGATTTATATTCAGGGGCGTAAGTAGCATATCTCGGGTGAGTTTTGAATATTTCGAATGAGGATTTTACCCCATTGGATTTCCTAAAATAGAATCCCACTACGATTCCATAGCGTCGCGATGGCTACAGTGATGGCTGCCTTGGCGCATCGCGGTGGAGTGCAAAACAGCAATTGTCATTTTTTAGTGACTCACCGTGATTACACTACGTCACGGTGAGTATAGAGACGAGGGAGTCACCGCATTGTGGCGAAGCATTAAGCAGCATTCCAGCTATGAATTTTAATTTTCAGGGGCAGTTTAATCTTTTTCCACACCCCCAAATCATAAAAATAAAAGATTTAACCCTATTCTAAGCATATTACACTCATTCCTAACCAAATTTCTCTCCAAGAAAACCCTAGAGCTTCAACTTTAAATTTAATAAATACCAAGTTTCACCGTTTCTTTTTCAAGATAACAAAGAATTCAAGTTTCCGGGTTTAAGAACTTCAAGAAGAAGCTTCCAGAACACCATTAGAGATTCAAAGTTCAAACTTTTACATCCAATAAATCAACTAAGGTATGTGGGGTTATGAACAAGGATACTTCTTTCATTCTTATGCCCAAAACTAGTTTTTAAAGATTAATTTACATGAATTACAATTAGGGTTCATACCCAAAGTATTTTGTTTTGAGTTTTGGATTTATAAAGCGATTGAAGCATGAAAGTCCATATTTATCTTGATTTAAAGAATTCCTTTTTATGATTTGAACACCATGAGTATGATTTGAGATATTGATTACATATTTCTAATTGAGTTTAAGCATGATATTGTTAAAGTGTTTCAAGAAGTATATTGAGCATGGTGTTTTTCTATGAATTTTACGTAAGTTTAAAGCAGGGATTTTACGCCCTAAGTTTTAGTCTTGAAATTTCAAGAAAGATAATGTTTAAGTATTCTTTGAAAAGCACGTATTCAGATTTCAAGCAAGATTTTGATCTTTTGATCCTCAGCTAAGATATGGAATCCATATAGTTAGTTTTGATTACAGTTTAAAACAGACAGACGTATAACTGTTTTTCATTACAAACCCTTATTCTAGTCTTTGATGAAGATTATTGAAGCTAGAAAGTCGAGGATGGTATATGAAAGGGTTGTTCAAGAATGAAGTCAGTAAATTTGAACTATAGTTTATTCTTATGAGTTTAGCATTTATGTGTAGACATTAGAATAAAGACATTATGGCTCAGTTTCGAGGATATGGAGTAGACCTATAAGCTTAGAATATCAGCTTTGACCTAAGGCAGAGATGGTAGAGTGCAGAACTAATTCATGTTTTGAGAATTAGATTGTAATACATGTCAATAAGAGTTGTGATGGGATAGTGTTCTCTTCTTACTCTAGAGTATTCCTTGGATTTCAGTCATTATCACACCAAATTCATGTCTTGGGTAGTCTGGATTATCTTTATTCCTTACGAATTAGTCTTCGGGTTCCTCTTTTGTGCCTTCCCTAACATCATCATCATCGTCTAGAGGAATTATGTCATCCATTGATCCTGGAACTACCTATCAATACATGGAAGTGGTGAAATACATGTGAGGTAGTATTTTACTTTCCACCTAACTCACTATGTCGTAGTCCACCAGCCTAGGAATTCTTTCCCAGCTTGGCCACATTATATGGCCTCCTTCTACTTTCCATGCATAATACATTGAGGTGCACTAAGTTGTTTGTCCGATTTCTACTGAAAGTATGTTCATCCACATTTCCTGTAGATTCATAATTCTATCCCAAGGTACTTATTTTCTATAAATAATTTCCACTGAAGCCATATGCGACCATAAAAGGGATGTTTTTTATTCAATGTCGAATTGATGTAGAACTCTAAGTGGAGCATATGGTTGGATTCCTTCCAACCCAATCAAATTAATAAAAATAACTAGTGTACCTTCTTAGCAGTGCTCTTCCTGTGATCCAAGGAATCCTTCATTGGATGGCATCTCCTGTGAGGTACTTCAAATAAGCCTCCATTGGATGGTATCTCCTTTGAGGTACTTCAAATAAGCTCACCATTCTTTAGCCTCTGTTCATGACTTTCTATCAGGTCGGGGGCATCGTCTAGGTTGTCTATGATTGGATCTCTTTGATAGAAATTCTCCATGGCCCAGACTTAAAGTAACAAGTTGCAACCGCTAAAGAAAATCCTCCCCTTTCGAGTAAGCAGACAAAGCTCAAAATAATATTGCCAGTAGCATTGGTATTAACGTAAGCTTCTCAAAATCGGTGAACATAGTAAAGACCAAAGGCATCAAGTTGATATTGATATAGCCCCTTCTTCAAGGGAAGACCATAATCCCTAAGAAGGCAAGTGCGAAAGTCATGGGGCGAACACTCTCCCACCTTGCTTTACTACAGGCAAAGTCTTCTTAGTGATGATCATAACTCATTTGATATCAAAATATTTGAAATAGGTAGCCCAAGTTAACCCAACCATATCTGATGCTCCTTGGTGCACGGTCTTCCCTTAAACCCAAAGTATGAAACAAACCATTATCGGTCATGGCCAACGAGGCCAATGGTATTCTTCCTTCAAGAGGCAAATCCGTGAGGCTGATGATGTCTTCCAAAGTTGGGGTGATTTCGAAGTTCGAAAACTAAAATGTCACAGTGGTTGGATCCTAGAACTCAACCAATAGTTTCACGAGCACTTTATTGGCTCGAATAATGATGAGAGACGCCAAAGAGCCTAAGTGTTCTCTGACTTCAGCTCCATGTACAACCCTAATGTTCTGCCACCAGTTTTGTAAGCTTTAGGGGACTGAGGCAATCATTGGATTTTTGGTATAGTTTGGTTGGTATCCATCTGAAATAAAAGGTAAAGGATATTATAAGTCATTTATCTCAAATCCATTACGTGTTTTAGTTTGGACCATTCACACCAATCTTTATACAAACATATGTCGACAGGTTTGTAACCTTTGACAAAGGGTGGTTTCCTAATTGTGATGACGATGCCTTGGACCGTCTCGCCTAAGGTGAATGCAATATGACCAATTTTTAAAGTAAGATTTTTCTCTAAGTATTTGAGAGTGGGACCGAATAGCTGCGAGAAGGTGCACTAACCTAATTGCACTGACTTTGAAACTAAAGAATCCAAAGAAGGTTTGGAGGAGTGTAGATACACCCCCGCATGAACCACAGTGTGTGAATTGTGTATAGCCAAAGAATCGATGGAAAAATGCAAGTGATAAAGCAGTAGTGTTGTTCAAACAAGTAAGGAAAGCAAGTTTGGATTTGTCTTGCGTCCTTTCACACAAAGCATGATATAAATACACGTAAAGCAAATAAAATGATAAAGTATAGAAATTCAAAATTAAGTGTGTTAAGGTAAAAATCTAAGCTCATTATTCCCCAACAGAGTCACCACACTGCTGCACCCTATTTCGAACCAGTCAAAACAACACTCAACATATTGTGGCTATTGTGACTCTCGGATTTTGAAGATTGTTATTTGTAGAGTTGCCACCTAGATTTTTTAGAAAAAACTAGGAAAAAACCATTTTTTTGTAAAAGATTTTTTTGATCTTTAGAAAAAAAAATATTTTGAGATTCTAAGTAAGAATTTTGGTTACTCGAGGGGAAAGTATTAGGCACCCCTCAGAGCCTATCCGAAAATAATCCTTACACTCAGTTTAGAAAAATATTTTGAGAAAAATTCTTGGTTCATTATTTCCTAAAATAGTGTTATGAAAATTTTTATTATTGTTAGTTAATTTTGAGAATAAACTTAAGGTATAGGAAGTGTGACGCCATCACATACAAAGAAGTAATATAATTATTGCAGAAATATGCACGTATTTTAAATATGAAAAGGGTGTACTATAATTTACACGTATATTTGAAGAGTGCAAGATTCTATAAAGAAATTTTAAAAAATGCGAAATTAAGTATGTTACTAAGATTATTGTGGAGTAAATGACAGTATTTTTTATGAGAATTCGTTTACGAAATGTGTATTTAAGAATATGTAAAAAAAATCTGTGAAAAATTGTGAATAAGTTAGAATTATATACAAGATAATAAGTACGTATAATAGTATGCGAGTGAGTTGTTTAAATCATAATAATGATAGTAATGATGATGATAATAATGAAAAAATAAATAAATGTTAATGACAATGATAGTGATGAACAATAATAATAATGATTATAACAATAGTGAAAATAATAAGATATACCTCGTATACGGTAGCGTAACACATATATACCTTATGTTTTTTGAGACTTTTAAAATCTAAAAGAACTTGAAATAATGTTAAGAAATATGAAATATACCAAATATTTGAATGATATTAAAATCGAATAGAAATCATAATTTTGATGGGTAAGTTATTTGCAAAATTAAAATGACTTGACTAATTATGACTGTTTAGTGATTTTCTTAAAAGTTTCAAGTAAGGCAAGTTGAACTACTAACTAATATTTTTGAAAGAAAACTGATTTAGTCTTTGAACAAGTTATAAAGAGAAATTTGCAATTAAACTTATGATTAAGGCAAAAAAAATTGCATCTTTTATTGAGAAAAAAATGATTCATGAATGTAAAAAATGGATTGCCGAACAACTCGTGTTATTATACTTATGGATATTAAATAGACGAAAGATTACTCAAAGGACACTAAGTCTAAATATTTTGAAACGAAACAAAACACACATAAGGCTAATCAAAATTTAATCAAACCACACAAAGATATATGTTCAAAGATACACAAGGTTAGTTAAAGAGATGTCCATATAATATAAGATGTACAGAAAGTAGACGATACGCTAGGTTTCTTTTGAAAGAACCAACTTCTAACGATGTAAACCGCGAACTTTGATGATTCTATAGTTGTTGACCCGATATTATGGATCGGATTGAGTTCCATTGCGTAACTCCACCTACCGAAAGTGTACATGAAACAATAAAAGGGATAAAAAAATTAGCAATTAATCAACAATTACTAAAATACAACAATAATACATTAAAGAAATAAGCACAATCATATTTCAAAGCTATCACAGGGAGGAATTAGAAGTGCGTTTGACAACACACATCCAAAATAAGACACAGTAGCCATTCTAATGTGGAAATATAAATAGCTAAATGAAATACTAAGTTGTTTCGAATTCCAACTCTAACCAAAAGTGGATATTGTATTGTATTTTTTTATAGCTATTTGTACAAATAATTTTTACCTTAAAATAAGAATTTGAGATGGAACTCAAATTCATAAAATTAGTCCGTAGATAATGAGCAGGACACCTTGTGACCAGGTTTGAAGTCAATACAAATCACATCTTAGAGGATCAAAATCAACAAATAAAAGAACAAATCATAATTAAAGGGAGGCTAAATTTCTTTTACACTTTTGTAACTTGCACACGACAAATTTTTTTTGAGAGACTTAAAATTCACATGTCATTGTACAATCCCCCTAAAAAATTGCCATGTAGAGTGACAAACTTACAACAAAATGGAGTTCATTCACGTACCTCAACTCAGCAAAGAACACTTAGGAGTACTAGATGCATGTCTTAATAGAACAATCACCCAGATTTTTAACATTAGACATTTAGATGTACAACAAAATTTGGGGTAAATCATATTCCCAAAACTGATTTTTGGGGAACAAACAACAAGACCGACATAAATTTAAAAGAAAAGACATCGATGGAACCACAGGGCTAATTTTAATTTTCATAGATTCTAAAAAAAAATAAAAGCAACATCGTCAAATCACTTACGATCGAATTTCGAAATCAAAACAAAGTACACCTGAAGGAGAAAACTCTCATTTAGACCCAATTCTCAGAGTAAAAGAAAGGCAACATAAGATTGATAAAGAAAATCATATTCAAAATCAATTTTTTAGACCCAACAACTAGTTGAGCTTAATTGAAATCTACAACCAGACTCATTTTCAGAATCGACAACAACAACACAACTTCATCAAAATTAAACCACAAATAATATGACCACCTTATTAACACATGACACAATGTTTCAAAATCAAAAGTTAGATACATTTGCAGACTCCCAGGAAAACAATTGTGATAACATGAATTTCGAGAGAACAACCACGCATCCAAAATAAAATTGGATTTGAACTCACTTTTGGGAGTCAAAATGCGCGAAAAAATGGCTCACATATGCAAGCATTCATATACAAAACTAATTTTCAGCATCACGCGTGCAATATGAGTTGATTACGGAAAAATCTCATAACCATGGAAGGAAAGTAAAAAAAAAAACAAATGAAAAGATTCACACCTTTTTTTGGGCAGCAAAATCGAGGCTTCGACGGCTAGGATTCTCCGCAGATGGTAAACTCAGCTACAGAAATTCAAAATTATCAAAAATAGAAAGAAAACAGCAAACTTGGAGGCTTCTCATCAAGTATTTCGGCCACCAAAGTCGAACTTCAAAAATGAAACAGAGATCGAAAGTAGGAATGGAAATTTGTGATTTTAGTTTCTCTCCCTCTATCCATCAAATTTCGACCCCCAACCTCCTTTTTCACTCGCCCCTTATTTTCTTTATTTTTATCCTTTTTTCTCAATTCCTTTTTCTGATTTTCCTCTCCGACCTCAAGCTTTCTCACAAATTTATTTTTCTCTCAGACCACTTTTTTTCCCCAATCTTGAACCTGTCCCTTGGAGATGGAGAAGCTTTTATTTGTAGGTACAAATTTGAACTTGAAAGTCAGAATTTGAAACCTCAAAAATGAAAAACGAAAAAAAGGTGGATATTTGAATTTTAAATCAAGATTTCCTCAGAATCGACTTTTCAGAGCCATTAATGGTGGATTCAAAATCAGCAACAGGTTGTGATACCATTTTAAGGACTGTTCTTTTATGTCTTTAGGATTCACGGTTTGAAAATTATCAAAGTGTGAGAGAATCTCGCGTAGGGGGTGGCAGGCGGCGACCGGCTATGAGGGTTAGGCTTTCTGGTTTGGTGATGGTGAAGGAGAGGGAAGAAGGAAAGAGGAAAGATAGTACTCATTTTTTTATTTATTTTGGGTAATGGATGACAACGATGTAACCAGGGTATGGAGAAATGGAAAGCATGCATATTATTTTTGGGGAAGAGAAAACCATGGAAAAAAGGATGTGTATTTGTTGCATTATTTGACTAATTTGGTCCATCCGATCTTTTGATCGGACGGCTAAAAACAAGCATCCAAAAATAAGAACAGTAATAATAAAATTTATATATGTGTGTGTATGTAAAATAACTAAAAATTTCGAGATCTTTGGATTAGAAAGAATTAGAAAATCAGATTAATTCGTGGTTGAAGTGTGAAAATTGATATTTTTGACAACGTGGTGGCGTATAATTAGTGGATACGGTGTGATGGATCGATAAAGTGGACATAGATATTGGACTGAATTTTGGGCCAATTTTTGGGTCCCCTTGGCTGAAATTTATAAATAAAGTTGGATTTGTATAAAATAAAAAATTAAAATTGGATTATTCTTGGTCCGAATACTCTTTTTCTACTGAAATTACTTTTATCGATGCTTTCTACTATCCTAAAATTATTTTAGTACGTACATATATAAATTACAGACATAATTTATATAAGTGTCCAATTTAATATCTTTTGCGATTTAATATTAACAAAATATACGTATATATATGTATGTGTGTGCGTGTGTGTGTAAAAATAAGAATATAACAAAATATATGTACATCTTCTAAAATATATATTTTATATAATAAAAATATGCATATATATGGCACAATGTCACTTGAAAAATAAAATTAGAAAGAATGCGAATGCGATTACCAAAAGATATTTTTGTGATTTTGATTTTAAAATATTTAATTATATTTAATTAAAATATTTTATAATATGATAGAAAAATAATTTTTTTATTCTTTTCAAAATTCAAAGAAATAGAAAAATAAAAAATAAGAATTTATTTTTAAAAAAAATTTAGGATCGAGGAGCACCCAAAAATAATTAAAGAACACAGAGCAAGCTAAAATTGGGTGTCAACTGTTAGCACGATACTTTAATAATTATTCGACAATTCATTCAGAGTACAACTCGATTATTTTAATCGGTCCATCTTCAAAAATAAGAAAATCATCAAATGGATGCTTCTGCGGAAAATCTATAGTGGCAGTTTCCATTTCTTTACAACTCGAATCAAATTCAGTCAAATACGGTGACATGAATATCTTAGTTCGCTTTTTGATCTTTGGTGCAGATGTTTTGATGTTATCCTATTTAATCAAGTGGGCGTCTAAAATATTTGATGAAAACTGACTATCACGAATGTACCACTGATTATTAGTGGGTTCTTTGAGATTAACAAACTTGAGCGGCAGTTCGAGCATTAGAGTGGATAGGCCAGATGTGAGGGTGTCTATAGATTCCTGAATCGAGTTAGTTAAATATCAGTACAATCCTCCTAAAAAGGAAAAAAATATGAGATATACAGTACAAAAATCTCATAATTAATTAAAAATAAGATACTGTGCAGGCATATTTATGAATGTAAATGTATAATCAATCTGATATGTGCACCATCTGTTTATTTTGAACTCCAATGATCTCAGTCAGATCAACTAGATTAGGTTGATCATATTTCTGAGAGTGGTCAACACTAGATGTCTCATCCAGTGGTAGATCTCCATCAGGACCAATATTTTCATCATCACTCTTATACACATAATAGAATTACATGACAATCTAAATATGTAATATACATTAATAATTTTTCAATTGATTTACCTTGTTAGGCATATCCTTTGATTGTTCTTTCGGATTATTCAATTTAGAATCATTTTTGTCATCTCCATTTGAATTGTCAGTGTCATAAATAATCTAAAAAAATATATTTCTTTTTCAATAATTGACTGGTACATTGAACTTTATCAAAAAACGTTACATGTTGAGGAGCATCATGTTTCTCTTTCAAAGCTTTCATCATGTCTTGATGTTATTTTTCATTAATCCTTCAATGTGATCAAATTTTTTGTCAACCTTTAAATATAAATAAAAAATATTAGATAAGTCAAATTAGCTAATTTCAAATATAAAACAACATATAGTACGTACATATGTCTCGACGTAGGATTTTATTACATCAATATAAACTTTAAGCAAAAGTTTCTCTTGATGCATTCATGCAGATACATCAACTTTATTTGTAGCCTCTAGCTGATGAGACAAAATTTATAGTGTTTGTTGATCACGATTCATCTGAGATGGTGCATCTTCAACTTGTTCAGTGATGGGGTCAATAGATGAGTTTGATGTTCTTGGAGATAATACATTTACCACTTTGACAGATGATAGAGCTTTATTATTTTATTGAACGGTTATTGTTTTCTTTAGCTCGGGCTCTTTCTTTTTTCTTTTTTAAGGTGGGGCCAATAATATATCAGAAATATTCTTTGGCTTGATAAGTATATCGATGGTGGGGTAGTAAAATTATTAAAATTATTTGAATGTGATGAATAGTTGTCATCGTAGCTTCATGATCAATATTTTTTTTTATGATCACGTGATGTGATCGATAAAGAAAATTTGATGAAATCATCCAGATCCACAGGATTTGGCAATTGGAGATAATTTAACTCATCAACTGTAGGACTTAAGTTGGTGTACATATATTGTAATTAAGATGCAAAAAAAATAACAAATTTAAAATAATTATAATATGAAAATGACAACAATAATATTACCTTTAAGTAACAGTAAGTAATGTATCAGACATTAAAGTTTCACATTAATGTATCAGAAAAAATATTTTAATGTATCAGATAACAATAAAATACTATATGATGAATGCATTTCTATGTAACATGTGTGTTTGCATAAAATTGCATATGTATTAATGTATCAATGAGTTACATGCTTTAACATAAATATTCAAACAATAATGAAAACGCAAAATAAACTTCTATATAAACAACATAAAATATGAAAAGATTGAACATAAAAATTGTCTTGCTAAACATTTCAGTCATAAATTTCTCATATTTAGGCTTTGTTCCAACCACTGACCAGTTAAGTATCCTCGGTATACGGTTACTTGTACGAACCACAATTCCTTTATTGAATTTAGAGCAACATTTATACATTCACACGTTGAGTATGTGTGACATGCCTCATAAATGATAAAACTGCTTTTTAATAAAAAAAATTCTTGTCTTAATGAGTTCATCAACTTGTAGAAGACAATTTTTTTCTACAAAAAATATTCATATCGGTCTGAGAAGCTAACAGAGGCATCACCAGATTCTGATTAGAACAAATAGGTATGAATGAAATACAATATGACCATCTATAATGCATCCTGAATATTATCAAAAAATATTATTTGAAAACGTTGAATCAATGTTTTTTGAAAATTTTATTTTTTGCCTTTAAAAAATACTTTGACATTACCAAATAGGGCTCTGAAGTGGAATACTAAAAGTCTTTAGTATTGACAGTGCAATTCAAACCGTTGATGAGAGCAAATTCAAATAACATAAATTTAAGCACAGTTTCCTTGACATATACATGTAGTTCATTTGAATTATCTTGTACCAACTCAACCATCAACAAGCATTTAGTTATTTGTCCTTGAAAATTTAATTTGGACATATTAACAAATATATCAAAGCATGTCTGCTTAAACAACTCAAGTATTTTTTTACCCACAAAATTCTTAATATCAGTAGCAAATTATGAATAAACTACCAAACCTCAGGGGATGAGGTGGAACAACTTTGATAATATATTTCATTTTCTGCATTCAGAAATATTGAACATAATATAAGAACAGAGAATAATAAAGTCATATTTATTTTTATGATACATTACTTAACATATAAAAACATGATTATATTGAATATATAAGTGGAGAAAACCTCATATCATATATATAGCAAAATATGTATTAGTGAATGATATTGAAACTTATCTATGTTAGATTTATGTATCAAATTATTTTGTAACAAATTGAATGTATCAGAGCCCATATCACATACATATCTTACTATGCATCTGTAAATGAATTTGAAACTTAATTATGTTAGATCTATGTATCAGAAACAACATATATTGAATGTATCAGGTGTAAATAACCCATATCACATACAAATCTTACATATATCAGAGAGCATACAATATCTCTGTCAGATTAGATCTACGTATCAAAATCACTATTTATATTTTTGTTTGTCTCATTTTATATTATGATACATAAATAGAACGTATATGGACGAAATTTATCTATCATCTACATAAAATCACACCTTTAGTAATGAGTCTCTTTTCGCAACTTTCTTTCTTTTTTTCTTTGCAACAGCAACAACAAGTTTTTTACCTTTACTATTAGCAACCCATAACTTTTTCATCATTGCCGGATCATTTTGATGCTTAGATCTATTTTCACAAAAATCAGTATCTTCATAATCGAAATGATCAGATACAAACTCAACACCAACATCAGTTGGAGTTGTGCAACTAATTGAGTAAGACCATTACTAAAAGATGGTTCGAACTCCATTAATGATGTTAAAATGTTGAAAGAACATAAAATTGAAAAGATGATTTGCTTCAAATTCTGAACTACTAAACTGAAAAATCAAATGGGAAAAAATTAACTTTCAAAATTTTTTGAAAAAGTAAATTAATGAAGATTATGTGTGGAAGTTGGAACTTCAAAGTTGATGCAGTGTAGGAGAACACGATTATGATTAAACAAGGTTAGTTGGCGTCATCTGCACCAATTCTGCCATGATTTTGGGCGAGAATTGAGAAATTGTGGATTATGTAATAGAGTGGGTAGTGATGTGTTGACGTCTAATTTTGACTGCCTGATGCTCTTTTTAGTTACTATTTTAGCAAATTTATTTAATTTCAAATATTAATATTTTTACACATTATTCTTATATTAAATAGATATTGATGTGTCACCTTCATGATTCAAAAAATACACAAATTATTTTATTATTTTTTTAATATCATTTTTATAATTTTTTAACTCAAATATGATATTTTACCTAATTTTATTAATATTTATTAAATTATTATTTTCACGTAATTATGCACACTCACATTTTGCAAATATATTGTCTAGTTTTTCATTATTATTATTATTATATTAAAATAGCAGCCTAATTCAAATTGATTTTCTTAATTTATTTAAATTCTGGCCAATTTGTGTTCAATCAATGTCAATCTTAGCCAAATTGATGACATTTTTAATTAAATTGACCTCTTTTTAATTAGTTTTTAATCTCAGTCATTGATCTAAACTGATCCAACGACTGAGATCAATCTTTCACCCCTTTTCTTTTTTAACTCAAAACCCAAACCCTAATTCATTCAACCAAACAATAGCCGCAACCTCACCTCCTCTTTCTCTCTCCTCTCTCTAACCTCTCTCTACTCTTTCTCTTTCTCAAAAAGAAAGAGCTGACCAAGTTGTCACCCGTCGTCGGCTACCATGGCTAGTGAGCGTACCAGCCACCAACGGTGACCCCATCTCTATTTCTCTTTTCCACCAACAATCACCAGCCACTAGCCACCACTTCCCCATAGCCGACCACCCTTCTCTTCCTCTCTTTATTTTTGAAAACCACTGGAAAACCCCATGCTCTGACGAGCAGCGTTTGCTGATGTCGGATCCCTTCACAATCACTCTCTATCTATCTCTCTCAAGTTTCTTCTATTTGTCATCTTCTCTACGATACTAACCACCGATGCCGATGCCCATAAGTCTTCTCCGTATTTGACCCTCTATTTCTACCATCGGTGGACATCAAAAGCTGCACCAGCAACTAACGCGCCACCAGTCTCCAAACCCCATCGCCACTGGAAAAGATAGAAAAACCAGCCGTCCTTCACACACCAACAACAATCAAAGGATTAGCCGCCGCCACTTCTTCATTCCCCTCTCCCCACCAGTCACCCACTGGAGACACCCATCCTCCGCTCGTCGTCTCTTCTTCGACCAATGGCAACGGAACTATTAAGTATGGCTGATTCGCATAGGTGAATCCATCTAAGGTTTGTTTTGCATGTTTAAGTTTTTCCTACAATCTCTACTACCTTTCTTTTGCTTTGTCATTGATGAATTTTTCTTTTCTTTATTATGATCTAAGATTGGTGAGTTATGTTGCGATTTTGCTTACATCTCTTGGGATTTGGTGTATATTTGAACGTCTATGCAATCATGCCAATTAGTATGAGCTTTTACTGACCTTATACTTTAACTAGGATTTGTTCAACTTTAAAGAACCCTCAGACCTTCTTTTGATGCTTATTCATGTCTTTATTAAGCCTTATAATTGTGAAATGAAATATGGTTTGGTTGAGGGAATCGCTAGCATAATTACAATAGTTTTGATTCCTTTTTGTGGTTTGTGATTGTTTTGTTACCTTACCAAGTGTGTAGGTTCTAAGGCTAGGGACGTAGATGGGTACAAGTTATGGTACTCTGGTAGTGAGAGGCATAGGAATAACGGTATCTTACTGGACGAAGAGCTTAGGGGGTAGGTAGTGAAGGTTAAAAGGGTTAGTGATAGGATGATGTCTATCAAATTAATTATTGTGGGGTTTTCTGTGAACATCTGTAGTGCGTACGTGCCACAGGCGGGCTTGGACGAGAAGGAGAAGAAGAGATTTTGGGAGGTTTTGGACAATGTGGTAAGAGGCGTGCCTAGTTTAGAGATGTTTTTCATAGAAAGGGATTTTAATGGTAACATCGGATCTCTGCTAATGGGTTATGATAATGTGCATGAAGGTTTAGGGTTCAGAGATAGGAATGTTGATGGAGCTGCTCTTTTAGATTTTATGAGGGCCTTTGGGTTAGTGGTAGTGAATTCCAACTTTCCAACGAAGGAGGAGCATTTGGTTACTTTTCATAGTAGGCTAGCCAAGACTCAAATTGACTTTTTCCTACTTAGGAAGGGGGATAGAGCAATGTGTAAGGATTGTAAGGTTATCCCGAGTGAGAATTTTGCGACCCAGCATAAACTTCTAGTGATGGACTTAGGTATCAAGAAGGGCAAGAAGAGATGGGGTAGGGAGGGCTATCCTAGAATTAGGTGGGGTGGACTGACTCCAGCTAGTACCCTGGAGATAGAGGCAAAGTTGGAAGGGATGGGGTTTAGGAGGATAGCAGGGATATGGATAGTATGTGAGATAGGGTTGCGGGATGCATCAAAGAGTTGGCTAGAGAGGTGTTGGGTGTCTCGGGGGGCTGGTCGGGCCGATATCGAGGGATTAGTGGTGGAATAAAGGTGGAGACGAAGAAGGAGGCTTATGCTAAGTTGGTAAAGAGTAAGGATGAAGAGGAAAAATAGGTTAGTAAGGAGGAGTATAATGTAGCTAACAAGGAGGCTAAGTTAGCAGTTACAGATGCTAAGACAACAGCTTTTAAGAGTTTGTATAAGGGGTTAGAGGAGAAAGGCGGGGAAAAGAGGTTGTTTAGGCTTGCCAAGGCTAGGGAGCGAAAGGGCCAGGATCTGGATCAAGTGAAGTGCATTAAGGGGGAAGATGGCAGAGTTTGGTGGAGGACGCCTTCATTAAGAAAAAATGGCAATCGTATTTTCATAAGCTCTTGAATGACAAGAGGGACAGAGATGTTGTGCTAGGGGAGTTGGAGCACACCGGGGAGTGTCGTTATTTCGGCTATTATTGGTATTTTAAAGTAGAGGAGGTCAGCGAGGCTATTTGCAAGATGCGAAGGGGCAGGGTGACGGCATGGATTTTTGGAAGTTTTCTAGAATGGCTGGGGTGAGGTGGCTGACAAACCTGTTTAACAACATTTTCAAGTCTGCGAAGATGCTTGAGGCGTAGAGATGGAGCACGATAATTCCATTATACAAGAACAAGGGTGACGTTCAGAGTTGCAACAACTACCAGGGTATTAAGTTATTAAGTCACATAATAAAGATTTGGGAGGGGGTGGTGGAGAGGAGGTTGAGAAATATTATGTCTATTTTAGAGAATCAATTTAGATTTATGCCTGGTCGCTCGATGACTGAGGCAATTCACCTATTGCGGAGATTGGTAGAGCAGTATAGAGAGAGAAAGAGGGATTTTCACATGGTGTTTATTGACTTAGAAAAGGCGTATGACAAGGTCCCTAGGGAGGTTCTTTGGAGATGCTTGGAGGCGAGGGGGGTTCCTATGGCGTACATTAGAGCGATTAAGGATATGTATGAAGGGGCGAAGACTCGAGTAAGGATGGTGGGAGGAGATTCTGAGCACTTTCCGATCTTGATAAGGTTGCATCAGGGATCAGCTCTTAGTGAGTTCTTATTTGTCGTGGTGATGGATGTGTTGACGCGGAATATATAAGGCCAGGTGCCTTGGTGTATGCTTTTTGCGGATGATGTAGTTTTGATTGATGAGTCGCGGCAAGGTGTTAATGATAAGCTGGAAGTTTGGAGACAAACTCTGGAGTCTAAAAGTTTCAAATTGAGTAGGACCAAGATGGATTATTTGGAGTGCAAGTTTAGTGACTCGAGGCAAGAGGAGGAGGTGGTGGTGAAGTTGGACTCTCAGGCAGTTTGCAAGAGGGATAGTTTTTAAGTATCTTAGTTCTACGATCCAGGGAAATGGAGAGGTTGATAAGGATATCTCGCACCGTATTGGGGCAGGTTGGATTAAATGGAGGCTGGCTTCGGGGATTTTATGCCATAAGAAAGTGCCTCCCAAGCTTAAAGGCAAATTCTATAGAGTTGCGGTCTGGCCGGCTATATTGTATGGAGCAGAATGTTGGTCAGTTAAAACTTTCCATACCCAAAAGTTGAAGGTGGCAGAAATGAGGATATTGCATTGGATGTGTGGTCTTACAAGGGCTGATAGGGTTAGGAATAAGATTATTCAGGAGAAGGTTGGAGTGGTATCGGTGGAAGATAAAATGATAGAAGTGAGGTTGAGATGGTTTTGTTATGTGATGAGGAGGGGCACGGATGCCCCAGTTCGTAGGTGTGAGAGACTAGCATTAGATGGTTTCAAGCGGGGTAGGGGTAGACCGAAAAAATACTGGAGAGAAGTGATTAGACATGACATGGAGCAGTTACATCTCACTGAAGACATGATCCTGGATAGGAAGGTTTGGAGAAAAAATACTAGGATAGAGGGATAAGGTGGGGGGATGAATCGTAATCCATAGTTAGGAGGATTTTGGTGTCTTTTGTTTGATAATGTACATTATTTTTTTGGATGTTGTATCTATGTTAGTTTTATCATGTTTCATGCTTTGAATATTTTTGTATATTGTCCTGTGTCTTGAGCCGGGGATCTATTAAAAACAGTCTCTCTACATCTTTAGAGGTAGTGGTATGGACTGCGTACATTCTACTCTCCCCAGACCCCACTAGGTGGGAATATACTGGGTTTGTTGTTGTTGTAATGATCATCCTTTGATTATGGCATAACTTGTTTGATCGGATGGTTTTGGTGACCTTTTTTACACCCTTAATTGTGGTTTAATTTATATGTTTAAATTTGAACCAAATTGAATATTATGTGATTAATGGATTATCCAGTTTCCTTCTATGGTAAAACCTTGACAATTTATTTTTCTTTAATCTGCTCCTTCCCTTTGTTGCTTATGTTATATGTCTCTCTAATAAAATAATTTCAGCATCTAATTATATTGGAATTTAAAGTTGATTGACAGTGATATTCTTGATCATGTTTCTTTTAAATTAATTGTTATATAGGTAAATGTTAATTGCTTGGTGTTCTATTTATATGCTCTCCTTTTAACTATTAACACATATTTTTTTACTTGCTCATTTATGGTAAATGTGTTGTTAATTGATTTAGTCTACCTAATTAAGGAGAATAAATTATTGATTGATTCTTTCAAGTATTTATTTTTCCTTTTATTTCTCTGACGGATTTTTACATGATTGATTGATTTGTTTATTTAGAGAAACAATCTCCTTAATTGACAGAGGAAAAATATTTCTTCCTTTTATCCTCTAGCCCCCTTTACTATATAAAAAAACCCACTTTCTCTTATTTTAAGGACATAACTGACAACTTACAACTTACAATACATATACTCCCGGATACGAAAAGCTTTAAGCAAACAAAAGTTTTACTTTATTTCTTGTATTAGTTGTACTTATTTTTCGGAGCATTGATCTTGATTGATCTTCATTCTTCCGTGGGAATTCACTTGAACTTTGCTCTACCTAGTTTTCTTATTATTACTTATTATCGTTAACCGGTAAGTCCTTATCGCCGCACTTTCATTTATACTTAAGTGATGATAGAAAGCATGTCCATAGGAATTGTTCTGTATTTTGTTTGCTATGCCATTGCTTGGTTATTTTTATCCACGGAATCATGCCACAATTCTTTCGTTTATCTCTTTGTATTTGTCATATTATTTTTATTGTGTTTAACAGGTTGGGATTTGAAGAGTCGCCTGAGGAGTTTGGGAGGCACTACATTACTCCCTTCAAGTTTAGTTGTTTCTTTCTCTTTATATTGGCCTATAATGTTGTATAAACGATATTTTATTGTAATAATAATAATTGAAGACTGCATGGGGGCGGGGATTTACATGCTCTATGAATTACGTAGGCAACATAACTTAGATTTATGTATTTATGTGCTTTTATGTGCTTACGTGAATCACTCATTCAAATTCTTAGGATTAATAATAAATTTATTTACCACTTGGAAATCTCATTTTTAATAGACTTTCGACATGACAAAATTGTTTTGGGCATATTAATTCAAATTATGTAAAATTAAATTTCAGCTTTTTTTATTTTGCTTTTCTATGTGTTTTCGACATAATAAAATTTTCAGCATATAAGTATTAATTTCTAGCATGTTAATATCATTTTTTAGCATATAACAATAATTTTTAGCATGTTAAATTAACTTTCATCACATTAGAGTTATTTTTCAGCATATAAAAATTCATTTTTCAGCATATAATAATAATTTTTCAGCATATTCAAGCAGTTTTTAGCATCTAAAATAATGACTTTGGCATATTAAATGAGTTTTCAAAACGTAAATGAATTTTCAGCTTATTGGACTAATTTCCAACATATTGGTATATTTTTCAACACCTGAATGTTGACTTTAGTATGCTAGTGATGTTTTTCAACATGTTAATATATTTTAAGTGTGTTAACATTAAATTTCGACATATTAATATATTTTTCAGCATGTCGACATTAGATTTAAGCATATTAATATAATTTCAGTGTGATTAATTGAATTACGACATCTTAATTACTTTCAGCATGTTAACGGACTCTTCCGCATTAAAAATGAATGTCACTGATTGTTTTCAACATGTAAACTTTTAGTTTCCAACATTGTCATTGGTCGGCCCCATGTCTTGCACAAATAACATCGAGAAATATAACTACGCATTTACTCTACTTTGACATGTTTTTTATTCTTAACAAATTTACATTGTTTTAAAATGATTTACGCTGACGATTGATCATGTAACATCTAGATATATTGCTTATAGTCTTAACTATCTATTACATAATAAATTAACATTTTATCCTCTCACGTTTGCTTATCTTTGACATGCTTTTTATTCTCAATGATTTTTTACAATATTGTTTAAATATTTTGACAATTACTTTTTAATAAATAATTGTGTGACACTTAGAAATCATGCCTATAGGTTAATGACATAAAATAAGTTATTATTTATCGTTTTATGTCAATTACATTAATCAACTTCTTTAATAATCAAGAGGCTAACTTGGTACAACTATGTGCTACGTGACATCCTATTTGTTTCGCGCTTTGAGTATTAGGAAAACATAACTTTTGTTTGTCTAGACCACAAATTCAAATTAGTAAAGCCCAATGCCTCTTGGGTTATAAGTGGGATAATAGGTACTTTAAAGATGCTAGTTTTATTCTTTCTTTAGAACGTTCTAGGATTGACAACTAGCCTAGGTGGGGTGGGGCGGGTAGTCATTCAGAAGTGACGATCTCCAGAGACATTACACGATATTTGACATTGTTACTTGTTTAAGAATTCGGCCAGTGGGTTGAATAAGGATTAAACAAGTTGGGGTTCTGATTCGAATGAGACCAAAAATATTTCTTTGTATGATTTGACGAATTCTTTCTTTTCTTTACATTTACTTTACATGCTTGTTTGCTTGGGGTAGTTTAGGTCTTTAAAATTAATAGATATTTTGTTATAAATTATTTTTCCTTCTTTCTCCTCGCTTCTCTACTTTACATTATTTGTTATCCTTTTTATCACCACCTAGTCAATGATTAGAAATAATAAGATAACATATTTGTTTATTCGTTGCTTTATCACTTAGCTAATGTTAAGTTAATAATAATTAAGTGGCCTTTATTTGATCATGTAGAATCCCCTCGTAAAATACAAATTCAGTTAGAAACCTCCTTTATGGACCTTGAAAGGTGCCTAACACCTTCCTTTCAAAGTAATTTGAACCCTTACCAGAATTTTTGGTGAACTAGGACTAAATAACAAAATAGGTTCATAGTTAGCCTAGACTGGTGCCCTAACGCACCTTAATACGTTAGGTGGCGACTATTCAAATTCTGCCTCAAAATAATTCCAAAAAGTGAATTCACATCGAATCCCGCTTTTTGCTAAGAAAATAGAGCGCGACAGAATGACGACTCTGCTGGGGATCTTAGGTTCTAACCATTACGAATTTGTGCTTTATATGGGATTCTCTCTATTTATCTAAATTTTATTTTTGATATTTGTGTAATATTATTTGTTTTTTGACATTACGATTTATTTTTCTACATGTCAACCTTTTCCGCTTTCCCTTCATATGTTTTTATATGTCCCTTCATGTTTATCTCCTTTTCCTTTTATATTTGATATGTGTTGTGTTATTTTTTTTTGAATTTGTTATCATACTTTTTCTATGTGCTATGTGTTACTGCTTTATATAACTGGCATTTCACTCATACTTTCCTCCATTTGAAACCCTCTTTATTTTCTCTTATGAACGATTGCGTGGTTGCATGAACGTTCTTTCTTAAAACACACTTTGGGAAATACCTTGTGGATCGGTCGATCAGCTACATATTTTTTTTATTAAGGAACATGTGTCTTATTCAACGTAGGATGCCTAGGCATCCTTGACGCGTTGAATGTTAGTCTCATTCAAAGTCCAAAGGGGTTTACGACCCCAAAAGGACGCACAATTATTTGCTATGTGTTGCATTTCTATGTATGTATTACCTTTTTATTTCGTTGTTATCTTTTTCATTCCCTACTTTTAGTGTTTCACGCCTTAGAACTCTTTAATATTAAAATTCTTATCGTGTTAGGGCCCTATAATTGTCCTCCTGACTCATCCGTTAGCTTATTAATCATCTCTAGGCTCAACTTTTGCTTTGATAAAGAGCTTTAGTCTTATTCATAATCTTTTAGTACAACTTATCATTTTAGGATATTCTCTTCTTAATACTTTCAATGCTTACATACTATGTCCCATGTGATTCTTTTGATACTATCGTACTCATGTTGTACTCTAGCTTTCACAACCTCTAAGTCACATAGAGCTCTCATAACGTCTATTCACTCTGAATGAGCCTAACTCATTATTTTCAAATGAGTAGAATATTTATTCTAGACTCCCGCGCGTGCTCTTTGTTCCTAATTATAAATCCTTTCTTCTAAGATTGACTAAAGTTGAACATCAGAAATGGCCAGTCAAGCGATGCTTATCAATCTTGTCAATAGCGAAGCTGAGCACGAGAGTTTGGGGTTGCATCAAAATAGAGTTATTTCGAGCATCAGAATGTTAGGAAGAAGAATAGAGAGAATTAGGGGGATAATGGTTGATCTTTGAGGTTCAGTTGAAATGCCACCAGGTTTTAGAGAGTCGCTATCTAAAATAGACGTTAGCACTCCCATCCACACCACAAAGTCCCCTATACTGACAACTTCAACTACGTCTGATTGTGATACATATATGTCCCCAAGTCAGTTTTCAATTGCATTTCTAAAAGCACTTATTGGGTTGACAAATACGAGTGAAGATAAGGAGACGGAAGAACAGGTTATTAACCATGAAACAGGATCATCTTAACAACCCCGAATGAATAAGTCATCCAGATCAAGGGAAGAAGACAAGGAAAGAATCGAGGATTTGAACATTCCATTATATGATGGTTCGGGAAACCCTCATTTCCATTTGAAGGAGTACCTTAACAAGCTATCGGTTATAGGACAAAGTGATAGCCTGAAGACGAAACTCTTTGTTTGTTCACTTAAAGGTCCAGCATTGGTGTGGTACGCCAAAAATGGTACTAGCAAGTGGGTCTCTTGGGACCATCTGGCAACTGACTTTGTTAGGCGGTTCGACAATAAGCTAAAAAGGAAGCTCACAGTCGAGACAAATTTGGCTAAGCCACAATCCAAGGATAAGGGAAAGATAATCATCGACGAGACATCCAAATCTCCAAATCCTGAAGTAAGTGTACCCCAACCTCAACTGATATGGTACCCAGCTCCAGAAATCATTCCAATATCCAATTATGTCCAAGCTTATTATCCCAGATCCTTCATAAAATATCATCCTCAAACTGTTTGGTACCCAAATTCATCCGCTGCTTCAAAAACAAACTACATTCCATTTTCTATTCAAGACGTACCCACGAATCAACAACCCATTCAATCCTCCAAACCTCAACATGAGCCCCAGAAAAATTCACCAAAATAGTACATTCCTCTAGGTGAACCCATAGAATAATTGTACGAACGACTCAAAGATGTGGGCTACATCACGCCCATTGATGTCGTGCCTTATGATACCAAGTCTAGGAGGTATTTCCCCAACCTAACGTGTGCCTACCATTCTGGGGTGAAAGGACATCCTACTAAGGCATGATTTTCCTTAAAAAACAAGATCCAAAAGTTGATTAAAACCAAAGTGATAAACATGACAAGGTCAAATTCTGATGCTACTTGATTTTCTAAGCTTGACTGGCACTTGCTGACATTGGTGAAAAAGATATCATGCTGATTCTCTACTCCAGACTCCCGAACATTTGAAATTCCTTCAAGTTTTGCAATTTGCAGTTTTCTTTTACGTTTTCCTTGCTTATGTAATGTGAACTACGGTCGACCTGATTCCCCTATATAAGGGATACATAGGCGCCCATTTAATGAGTTCGGTCTCATCATAATAAAATCTTATTTTTCCCCATTTTGTCATTTTCTATATATAGTTGGATGAATCAACAATGTGATGTTTTGAATCAACAAACCTGATGTTCAACAAAAGTCGACCTTGTTCATTTCCTATCTTTCTTATCTTTCTTACAATCACACTTGCAAATTCGACAGCATGTTCTATCACTATCAAGTTTCGTGCGTTAGGAGCTCAAATCTTTACGCCTAAAACGCTTATTAAGGCTTAGTCTTCCTCAAAGAATAACTTTTATTTTGTATTTATTATGTGTTGAACTTATGCATTACTTGGTAATTTTTTCCTTACTTATTTTATTTTAAAGTTGTCTAGCATTTGAACATCGAACTCAAGTGGCGATCTGCAATATGACAAATATGCTCAATATCTGAAAAGTTTTCAGTTCTCCTTCTCATCGCCAAAGGAAAAACACTATGACTCCTTATCCTCGCCTTACCCACACACCTTCTCAGCAATTTTCTTTCGCACGTGACACTTCTAAAAGTGAAAGGATCAATTTATATGAACGTTGGCAAAGGCTTTGTGACTAAGAGAGAAGGATGAATGAGAAACTGGGTTCTAGGGGTATCTACGACTTGAGGTATGAGAAATTATGTATACATCCGAGGTTTGAGTTACCTCCAGGGTACAAAGTTCCAAAGTTCAATGTATCCGATGGGCATGGGAACCCAATCACACATCTGAAGGACTATTGTGGTAGATTAATTAGCATAGGGCACAATGAGTCTCTCCTAATGAGATTGTTTATTTAGAGTTTGTCGGGAATGGCACTCACATTGCTCGCCCAACAAGACTTCGACAAATGGCATAATTGGGAAGAATTGGCTCAAGATTTTGTGAGGCAATACAAGCTTAACATCAATACTAGTCTGAAAATACGGGAATTACTCGAAATGAAGAAAGCGACCCATTAATCTTTTGAGGAATATACAACTCAATAGAGGTTAGAGGCTTCTAAAATACGTCCTTCTGTATCTGAGGAGAAATTGGTCCAAATTTTCCTCAAGACACTAGGTGAAATTTACTTTCAGAAAATGTTCTTCCTGGTCAGTCACAGCTTTGAGAGTCCAATTTCAATTGGAAAGAAATTAGAAAATGAAATGGAGAATCTATCCAAGGGAGAGAGAGAGGATTCATCGCCCTCCATACCTCAAATTCAAGGCTATCGATGTAATAAAGAGACCCATGTTGTTCAATCCTACTCTGTACAACAAGATACAAGACGTTCACGAAAGAAGCATAAAGCGCATCACATGAATTGGCGTTCCTGTTTCACGTCATTATTTTACCCGCCTTACAGCTAGTAATATTTTCTTGTTTTCTCTACATTTATTTGTACTTATGAACTACATGCGACATGACTTCCATTTGGATATGTAGGCAGCCCACTTTGGGTCCGATCATAATCTAATAAAATATTTTCTTTCCCTCTCTTTCAGATACACTTCCAAAGTGTCTAGCTAATAAGCCCAACTCCTGAGCATATTAAGGGCAGATTATAATTGAGGCTACGATATTCAAATGTAGGAAAATCCTTTCTCTTGGAGTAATATTTTCTTTGAGTGGTATAGGAATATCAGGCTCCATCCATTATAGAACATTTTATTTTTTCAAATTAACATGTTTATTCTTTCCCTATATGTCACCTTTACTTTACTAACTTGACTCTATTTTTTTTTCTTTTGTTTTTTTCTCTATCACCCCAAGGATTGATTCGTGCATTCTCTCGCCCATCTCATCAATTGAAAAAGCCTCAGTCTTCTTCTCTTAAATCTTAGTCACCAAGACAAGGAAATGGACGATAACAACGATGCTAAAAATGAGCATAATGAGATGATCTTACAAATGGAACAAAGGATTCTTCAATTACAAGGGGAATAGTCACAAGCCCGTAACTTGTCTAATCTATCCCTTACTTTGAATGCTCCTCTCAAACCATAAGTTGAGGGTAACACTGCTATCAAATCTCATGCCACATTCACGAGCCATCCTTTACTATCACTTCGTATCTCACAGCCCCCAAACAATCCAAGTCACATATATACCCTTCCTAAAAATAGCCAATATCCACATTCTTGCCCACCAAAATACAACACATGCCTGGCTCCACTAAATTCGCATACAACATCATATGTCCATAATATACCGCCTACTTTTACCTCAAATATGCCTCATTTTCATGATCAAAGAAGCCATAGTTTAGATCCAAATTATGTCACCCCATTCACCCACCATCAATATAAATCTAAACCTCCAGAAAAAAATGCCCTTATCCAATCTGTGGTTGAGAGGTTGGAACAACTTGAATGTAGCAAGGGGTTGAAAGGGCTAAGTTACGAGGACCTGTGCGTGCACCTTGATGTTGAACTGTCGGAGGGGTACAAACCTCCTAAATTTAAATTGTAAATGGGACAGGAGATTCGAAAGTCTATTTGAAATTATATTATGACAAATTAGTAGGAGTTAGTAAAAACGAGCAGATTCTTATGAAGCTATTCATGAGGAGTCTCACTAGCGATGCTTTATCATGGTATATCGAACAAGATATAAGAAAATGGTTAAAATGGACCGACATGGCCTCTGATTTCATAGAAAGATTTGGGTTTAATGTTGAGAATGCACATGATTGGTTCTATATTCAGAAGTTAAAGAAGGAACCTACAGAATAATTTCAAGAATATAAAATGAGATAAGACACGTGAAGCTTTTAAAGTGCGCCCGCCTTTAGATGAAAATCAAATGAAGGAATTTTTCATGCGTACCCAAGAGCCACAGTATTATGAAAAGATGATGCTTATAGATATCAAAAGCTTACTGACATCATTAACTTGGGTGAGAGAATTGAAGAATGCATTAAAAATGGCATGATAATAAATTTAGAGGGCTGCAAGAGACTAAGACTTCACAGGATGAGAACAATGACATGAAGGATGTAAATGTTGTCTTGACTACGCAAGATCCTAAAACCCTTCCAATTTACCAAACACCACTTCCTCTACTTCAATACCAAACACCCATATATCAAGCACCCTCATATCCATTTTCCACGATGACATACTATAACCCCATACTATCTTATAATCCTACTAACACTCTTGCACAACCTGCATACTTCCAAATACCTCTGACTACTTTCCAACAATCATTAACTTATCAAAATCCACCAATAATTCTATGACCCAATCATTCGTCAGACCTCGAGCCAAGCTTTAGAAAAATCAGTCCAGACAGTACACTCCTTTAGCGGAGCCTATAGACCATAGTACACTCCATTAGCGGAGCCTGTAGACCAACTTTATGATTTTGGGCCATAACAAGGGATCCGGTGTTTTTTATTTTATTTTGGATTGATTTGGCCCAATACATGTAATCTTATTTTAGTTTGATTGATTAATAAAATCCTTATTAATTAAAAAAAACGATAAACCAACTTTATGAGAGATAAAGGGTCAACATTACCCCAATTCCTGCAATTGCAATGAATACATATGCAAAATAGATTGATTATTTCAAAGTTTGTGCTTATCATTCAGGTATAACAAGCCACACCACAAAGGAATGTCATGCTTTAAAGGACAAAATTCAAGCGCTGATTGATACCAAGGTGATAAATGTGACGGGGTCATATCTTGACATTGATTAAGCGTCGGCATCTACCTGACATTAATGAAGGGATAATCTTCACAATATGAATTTCTCCTATATATTAGAACAACGTTTGACATGATTCTCGTTTAAGAGGGATACGTAGGCGCTCCTATGGAGTTCGGTCTTATCATAATGAAATTTTCATATTTTCCTGAAGCATGTAACCGGTGTTGACACCTAATTTTGTTCCATCTTTCTTTCAAGTATTTCTTCGCGCTTCAAAATAATTTTATAATTTAAAAAAAAATGCATGTATGTTGCTTCTATAATTAGGAGTTTATGCAAGTCTTGCCAACATTTGTATTTTAAATTAAAAAAAAATCATCGATAAAATTATTATTATTATTATTATTATTAATCACCATTACTATTTATTATTATTTTTATTATATTTCAAATTATCGTCGTGTTTCCTATAAACTTGCACAAAAGACATTATATTTACTTTATTTTTTATTTAATTGAAGAAATATTTTTGTGGTTTTATATTTTATAAACATTATTGTTCGACTCCGACATTTGTTACACAACTTTGTTCAAATGCTTATATTTTAATATCAAATAATTATTTTATTATTATTATTATTATTATTATTATTATTATTATTATTTCTTTGGATGTTTTAAATATGTTTATTGAAAGTGTTATTTTTTATTAATTTAGAAGCCCAAAGATTATAAGAAAGAAAGTATTTAAATCAACCCCTTTCCTTTTTTATTTCAACAACCACAGCCCAAATAAAAAACACCCACAGAAGCAACATTCAACAATACACCGTACAAACAGACCCTCTACAACATATGCGTAGCAGCAATAGCGTACAACACCGACATCAACTGCTGTTGAATACAGCGAACAACAGCAACAACGTACAACACTAGCAACAATAACTCACAACAGTTTCAACCAAACGAACCTCTCTCTCCCCAAAGTCTGAATTTTGCAGACCTTGAGCTTTGTTATTTGACTTTTGTTCAAAGATAGATTGCTTTTTGCTCCAAAATCTTATCCAAATCAGAAGTATCACAGTCAATCCAATTTATGTTTTCACTCTTTTTCTCAACTTTTTTTCAAGTCCCAACTACTCCTTGACTAAAACAGACTCTATTTTGAATTTTAATAGAGATTTTTTTCAATATAAATAGGAGTGGATGCTTCCATTTGGTGGCATGGGTTTTAAGGGGATTCTTTGGGGGGGGGGGGGGGGGGGGGGGGGGGAATTGGAGATTTTGGAGGAGCATTCCTCTAATCTCACGTAACTAAAGAATTCAAGAAGGAATTCCATCGAAACAAATAATTCCGGCAAATTGTCGAACTCCGGGGAAACTAATCGGAACTCCAGCGGTGAAAGTTCGTTTAATTAAGGCACGTTGTCCCGGCTCTTGCTCGAAAAAAGGTAAAACTTCATCCCTTTGGCATTTCCTTCTGTGTTTGTATTAAGAAATCTGAAAATTCATTACGACGGTTAAATTGGGATACGTTTGGATGGATAACTAGATATAGATTCAATTGGTTTGGAATGTTCATCCCTTAAATATTTGAATACGTGATTCTTTTTTTTTTTCATTTTGTTTATTTATTTATTTATTGGCATTTGTGTGTACAAACTAATGAAGAATGGCTGCACTGTTTTTTGTTTACTGTGGGTTGAATTTGTTTGGAATCGTCCATCTCGAAAATTTATGAATTTGAATTGCCATTTCCTGTGCATAGGTTGAGTTTGATGGGTAAAGGGTTGATGGTTTTGTTCTTCTTTAAGCCGCGATCTAAAGCTGCTCATGAAGTCATTACAAGCATGATTTAGGCCAAAACTAGCCTCTTGTATGAAAAGAAATATCTGATTTTAGTTTGAGAATCGTTAAAAAAAGACTTACTTGTTTCATGACCTTCCGTTCTAGTTTCTTTAACTGAAAATTCGTGTGCGCCATATGTTTTGTTGGTTCAAGTAAAGGTATCAAACGGGCCGGGCTGACCCGGTCCGACCCGGCCCGAACTGGCCCGAAACACCAAACCGGACCGGTTTGACCCGGCCCGAAAAGCCCTAGGGCTTTAGGGTACTGGGTTCCAGTCTGGTTTTTTTTTAAAATTGGGCCCGGTACCAAAAAAAAAAAATTAATTTTAATTTTTTGGGCCAAACTAGCCGTTGGCCCAGCGGTAATATTACCGTTTTTGGGTCCAAACGGCTAGTTTGGGCTCATTTAATTAAAAATATATATATATATATATATATATATAAAATATTTTTAATCCTCAAAATAAATCTATAAATACCCTACAACTTCAAATCATTTCTCACACAATTTTTCACTCTCTCAAATCTCATTCTCTCTCAATTCTCAATTCTCAAATATTCAATATATTTAATTTCTTAAAGTGTTCACTTTAATTTTTTAATTTTTCGTTTACAAAGTAAGAGCGGAAGTTTCTAAAGTCGCAATCTTCGGATACTTCCAAAATTTGGTATTGTCGTTCCATCTCTTACGTTTAATTTTTATTTATTGTATTAATTGTTTAATATTTAATTTTATTATATTTGTGTATTTTGAATATTTTTAGTTTAATTTAATTTATATTATGGATAAATTAAAAAACCTCGCTGCTAAAGGTGTTAAAAATTTTTGTCCAGGAAGCGGTAGTGGTAGTAAAAAGCGAATTATTAGCGGTAGAGGTAGTTCAAGTAATAGATATACCCGTGTGACTTCGCCTCCGGTACCGCTTGGTACACCTTTTGAGGAAGAAATAGGTGTAGGTGCTCACGATATGGATTATGAAGAATTTCAAGAAAATTACGGTATAGAAGAAGAAAATGAAGTAGATGCAGTTAATGTAGACGAAGATGATGAAAATATTGCTGAAACACCCGCAGTAGGAGATGCTAACGTTAGATCTGAATCAGTTAATCTCCCTTCCCGTCCTCCCAGTGCCCCAAAACCCCGTAAAAGAACTAGTATTGCATGGCAATTTTTTGAACGTATATCAGATATTGAGGTGCAGTGCAATATTTGTCAACAAATATATAAGCATAGAAGTGGCGGTAAGCAAGGGGGTACGGGTACGTTAATGAGACATATAGCTGAAGATCACAAAAGAGAGTTAAATATTGCAAAAGGTGGTGGGGATGTTGGTGGGTCAACGCAAACTAGAATGGACCCAACAATCGGTCAAGTAGCGAAAAAGTATAATAAATTGAGGGACTGGGAAGAAATAGCTAAAATGGAAGTTGTGGGTTGTTTGCCTTTTAGTTTTTCTTCTTCTGATGCTTTTATCCGTTATATACAAGCAATTTATAATCCTATGTTTAATGGTATTCCTAGAACTACTTGTCGGTCTGATATTTTTAAACTCCATTCACAATATTGTTTTTATTTATCAACATTCTTAAAAAATATTCAATGTAGATTGTCCCTAACTTCTGATCTTGGTCGTGCTGTTAATAAAAATGATTATTTAACCGTTACTTGTCATTGGATGGATAGTAATTTCATAATGCAAAAACGTATTCTTGCTTTTTTATATGATGAAGATCGCAAACATACTGGACAATTTATTGTTGATTCTATTATTAAAATTGCCGGATATTATGGTATAGAAAATAAAATTTTATGTATTGCTTTTGATAATGCTTCTAACAACAAGAATGCTATAACAAAAATAAAATCTACGTTATCTCCACCCTTTTCCTGAAATTTTTCATATTAAGTGTGCATGTCATATCTATAATTTAATTGTAAAAGATGGTCTTGACTTTTTTGAGGTTTATATTGAAAAAATTCGTCTTGCCGTAGGTTTCATTCAAGGAAATAATCGTAGAGCGAGAATTAAAGAATTTAAAGTTAAATGTCAAGAAAATGGACTTACACCGATTTTAATGCCTGAGGAAATTGATATTAGATGGAATTCTACGTATGAATTTTTAAAAACTTGTTATAAATATAGAATTCCTATTACACTAACTTTTAACCAACACTGTGGTTCTTTTGCTGATTCTGCTGATTGCATGTTACATAATTCTGATTGGGTTATAATTAATGATCTTGTTAAGTTTTTAGAAAAATTTTATGTAGCTACGGTTGAATTTTCCGGTGCATACTATCCTATTGTTTGTAATATTTTGGCATATATAGCCGATATTTCTGGTTTGCTCCAACAATATAAAAATAAAGAAGGTTATAAAGAAGCTGTTGGCGCTATGTTTACGAAATTTAAAAAATATTTCTTCCCGATTCTCCCTATTTACTTGGTTGGTGCTATGTTAAATCCGTGCATGAAATTTAATCATATGTGTCACTTTAGTACTCTTATTTATGCTAACTTAGAAATAAATACTAACCG
Organism: Capsicum baccatum var. pendulum; assembly: GCA_030864225.1. Classification (NCBI taxonomy): domain Eukaryota; kingdom Viridiplantae; phylum Streptophyta; class Magnoliopsida; order Solanales; family Solanaceae; genus Capsicum; species Capsicum baccatum. The sequence goes on from CM061561.1 coordinate 54,118,420, forward strand.
TGAGTTTGAACAAGAGCAGCCTGATTTGTGGACGGCTACGGCTGATGCAAAAGATTATATAGAAAAATTATATAATCACTATGCTGATTTATTTGATTCATCCGTACCTACAAATATCAGTCCAACTGTCGCTCCTCATCCTCCCGAGGAGCCATCATCTTCTAAAAGGCCGGCACATAGTGGTTTTCCTGATTCGTTTTATGATTTAACTTGTTGGAACAGTGTGGATGAGAGAGCTTACACATCAACTTATCGGGAAGAGCTGAAATATTATTTGCGGACGCCACCAGAGGATCGCAGACGACGGATCAACTCGCTGGATTGGTGGAGGAATAACGAATCACAATATCCTGTGCTCTCAAGATTAGATAGAGATATCTTGAATGTTCCAATGTCAACCGTTGCATCAAAGAGCGCCTTCAGTCAGGGACGACAGCAGCTTGGAGACAACCGACACTCATTGGGAAGCAACGCAATGAATGTTTTAGTTTGCCTTAGAGATTGGATTAGAGCAGAAAGAAGAAACCAAGGAATGGAACCAGAGCCAAGCGACGACCTCAAACTTGAAGAAATTATGACTTCACGGGAGAACTCAACAGAATCAAGTCCAATGCATGGGTTTGCCCCCGTTGACTTCGACTATCCTATGCAAATTCCAATTAATATTAACATGAATGAGTTGGAAAAAATGATGCATAATTTATAGATTTTTCATTCATGTAAATTATAAATTTTGGATCATTTTGCAATCAATAAAATTCCACAAATTCATTCACTCCTTAGTCGTTGTTTTTTATTTTTTTTTATTTATCAATTTAAAGTTTTAATATTTTCTATACAACTGTATATTTAATGTATACATGTGTATATGTTTATATATCTTATATAGAAGTGTATATTTAATGTATACATGTGTATATATCTTCTATAGAAGTGTATATTTAATGTATACATTATATATATCTTCTATAGAAGTGTATATTTAATGTATACACGTGTATATATCTTCTATAGAAGTATATATTTAATGTATACACGTGTATATATCTTCTATAAAAGTGTATATTTAATGTATACATTGTATATATCTTCTATAGAAGTGTATATTTAATGTATAGATTGTGTATATAGCGTATATATAGTGTATATTTGACCGGTTTTTATCCGGGTTTGACCGGGTTTTAGCGGGTTTGACCGGATTGGATTAAGTGGGCCGGTTCCGGGTGGGTTTTATTTTTTTACTGTGCGGCCGCCCCAGCCCGGACCGGTTAAGGCCAAAACCGGCCCATAACCGGCCCGTAACCCGGTATGAGAGAGGGGGCGGTTCCGGGTTGACCCGGCCCAGCCCGTTAGACAGTCTTAGGTTCAAGGAGGAACGAGATCATGATAAAGCTCTAGGAGGAATCTGGAATAAAGATTGCTACTGCGTTAAACTTATTAAAACTATTAAAACTCCCACCACCCTTGCTTGCTTTTCCACTAGCTTCCTGTGTTCTAAGAGCAGGAAGAAGAAATAAATCTACTATTAACAGGATGAAATAGTTGTTAAGATGCTTGTCTTGTTACTTTCCTATTTAGACATTTTTTGAAAGCATTTTTTGTGGATGAATGCTGATCTTCTACTCGTTTTCTTTTTCATGTGGATCCCCCGAGTCCACGCGACTCCAATCCTTGCTTCCCTTCGGGCAAAGTCAATTTCACTGAGTCAAAAATGGACTAATGCATGAAGGAAATGGACTTATATATGCACAAGCAAGCTGATATACAATTGTATACAGCTGATATACATTAAGAGGTAGCAGCTGCGTGTTATACCGTGGCTTATGATGAAAAATGGAGTCAAAATATGCAGCTTACCGCACTGATATACACCGTATACGCAGTGGTATCCCCAAAAACGCAGGAAATAAGCTGCTGATATACAGGGACTAATCCAAATCTGGACAAGCCCAATTCTTCTTCCCAACCCTTTTATTTGTTTGCAATTGATTATTTGTATTTGTTTTCATATTAACACTAATCTTCAATTAATTAAGTATAAATAACATAAATATCAATCCTTTTGAAAGTAATTATACTCTCCCCACCTTTTTAATTACTTTGCTCTCTCCCTATTAATATATATAACATAGTCGACATATACATAGCATACTGTGTATATGTTGGGATTTTTGTAATATGTTTAGGGAGTTGAGATTTTTTGTAATATTGGAAATATAAGTTGTGTATTTGTGTAATTTTTAGATTAATTAATCTAGATAAACTCCTCAAGATATCGCCATTTTTAGTTTAGCTCCATTTTTCCTTTCGTTACTTATTTGAATCTTCTTTTATTCTTATTATATGTTATTTTTATGAAGCAAAATGCATTTTATGTTAATCTTTTTGAATACAAACCTTTTCACAATAAAATGACTTTTGTTTGTTCAAACAATAATTAATCTCATTTAGGTTAAAGAGAGTTTTCTCAAGCATGAAAAGAAATAAGTTTTCTTAAATTAAAAAGTTTAAACTCTTCCATAATCGATTAAATGTTTTTTACTTAATATATTATTTTAAAAATCTATCATTGTTAGAATGAAGATTTTGAATTGACATTGACCATAAAAAATAGATTTTCCTTAAAAATAATAATTTTCCTTAAAACAAAATAAATTATTATTTTCATTAAAATCATAGTTAAAAAATGGACTTTTATTTAAAATTCTCATTAGCTTAAAACTTGATGAAATAAAAAATGATATTCAAAAATCGCTCAATATAAGTTTGATAAATTACAAAATTGTAAAGTTAGCCATCCTTTTTAAGTTAGTCAAAAATAATCTTTTGGTGAATCGTTTTTAAACGGATGCTCCTAAGTGCTTCAAAAATCTTCTTAGGGCGTTAATTGAACCCTTACTCAGTCTCTCTAATTTCAAAGATTTATTTTTATTTTTGAATCTTTGGTTTTCTTGATATTTTCTATAAAAATCAAGTTGCGACTCTGTAAAAATTATTTCAAAATCTTATTAAATTTTTTTGAAATAGTTTGAAAAAGTCAAAATCATTTTCTCATAAACGAAACTCGAAGAGGGATAAAACAAAAATGACAACTCTACTGGGGATGTATCTAGATTCTAACCAAAAGAAATTTTTCTAACTTCTTGTTGCTATTGATTACATGTTTATTTGTTAAATTTCATATAAACTAGCATTCCGTTCATATATCCTCTTCAAAAAATTGACACTCACACACATTGTACACGCGGATTGTACATTGTACTTTTCCAAAAAAATTTCAAATCACCTATTTTAGAGAGTCGGCGCATACGTGGGGTAAGCAAGAGTTTTACTGTTGTGGGACCACGTGCCTTCTCATATAGGAAAGTCAAGTCCGTGTATACCCAAATCTTAAAAAAACTTAAGATAGAGTGTTACCATCCTTGATTTAGGCCATGCATGCATAAGCCATAGGTGGTTTGACCCATTGTATCATTTTGCAAATTTAGGAGACGCCTTTATGTCAAAAGGGTTCACGACCTGATGATGACCTTCATATTATGTGCAGATATAACGATAAATTGATCCAAGTCAAATTTTGATCAAATTGATTTTGAAAAATTCTAACTCCAAGCTCGAGTAGTGTTATTAATTAAATCTTGATCAATTTATCGAAATCTCAATTATTTGACGCTTAGGCCTACCTCCGGCATAAAGGAGTCACCTGCATACTAGGACATATTATTTAACATATTTACGTTATTTGTCTTGCAAATTTGCTTGTTACATGCTAGTTGACCTACATGAATTTATTTGAAATTTGATTTGATTTGATATTTATTTGTTATTTTTACCTTTATTTTGTCCTTATTTTTAGATAAGAAAATTAAATTTGCACTTACGTATCTCTTTATTATCTATCACATTTTCACATATTTTATATTATGACATTTCTTTAAAATTCTTATTGTAACACTTCTGCGCTTAACGCATTTTAACGATTCTAGAGCGCTATTTAGGAAATTATCTTCAGCCTGTCGAATTCTTAAGTATTTCAATTAAGGTTTTCTCCCATTTTCATTTCTTACGATCTCCTATAGGGTTCACATTCTTTCTTCAAAATTGTAATGAGCTTAGTTCGTTATTATTTAATTTTTTGAGATTTCAATACTTATGTCAGCCACCTGTTAAAAAAAAACCTACTCTTTTAATATTTGCATAATTCTTCGCTAATATTTCTACTAAAAACATTCATTTCACATTTTGTCAGATTCGTGCTTAGTCAAATTTTACCAAACTCGTGCTAAATTCAAACTTTTGAATCCTTTATCTTTTCATGCTCTTCCAAGTCCGTCTTTTACTGTGTAATTTTCTATTTGTAACGACGGAACATTCAGCACTCTATAGTATGTATTTAATGCTGACCGATGTCATAAAATTTTCGCTCATGCTCTCCAATATTTCCATTCTTTCGTTGGCCTTCAGTTCATTCATTGCTTCTTAAATTGGTAGATATCCAAAAAAAATTGCTCAAATTGTCAAAGTCGCACTTGAATTTAGTTGTTTAATTTTCTCCATTAAATTATTTTAGAGTAACAACCCTAAATTTGTTACTTCTTTAAAGTTTCAGTCATTCAAAGGGTATGTGTCGTTCCTATCTTAAGATTATTGGGATTGATCCTCCACATTTTTTTAAAAACTCAAGCTTTAGCGCGTAAATCAAGAAAATTCTATTATTTTCCTCATCTTTGATATTCTTTTTTTTATCCAACAATATTAAGTTAGAATTTTGAGTCATTCACAATCCTTTGTCTTATCAAAGTTTAATCTTTGTGCATTCTACTTTTCTTATTAATTATCATCGTGCTTATACTCCTTATAGGACTCCTCTTAGGTTCTTTTAATCACATTTCTAAATGCTTCATTTCTAATAGCCTTTAACAACTATTCAACAATTATCGAATGTTTCTTTCTCCTTTCAAAGGTTGACTTAAGTTGATCACCAAAGGAAACTCAAGGAAGGTATGGCCGATCAAATCACTGTGATTGACCTTTTTAAGGATGAGTTCGACTCCGAAGAACCAGAGTCATATCAAGAAAAAGTTGATAAGCTTGAGACAAAAGTGTCATAAATGGAGCAAGAATTGACAACATGAAGGAAGTGATAGTCGATCTTAAGAATTCATTTACTGAAGTCTCAGAAGCATACTCCCTCTTTGGCACTGCTACACCCACATTTGATTATAATGTCCAATTTTTTTCTAACATGTACTCATTCTCGCCAAAAGAGACATTCAACAACTTGGCAGAGACGAGCAAAAATGGAGCAAATGATGAAAGACGTTTAAATATTGAGACTAATCAGATTTTCTTTACAAATGAGCTTGTTTTACCTTTTAAGATGGATTATGAAAATATTCCGATGTGATGTAATTTACGCATAAGACTTTGACTTTAGTATATTTGTTTCTTTCATATCTAATTGTAATTCTTTGAAATCAGGTTCGAAAGGAGTTTAATGACATTCGGAATTTAGTATCAACAAGGTGTGATCAAATAATGAATTCAATAAATGAGTTTAAGGTACAAAATTTTTAGTTTTAAAAGAATAATGATTTTATACATAAACAACATATGTAGTTATGTGTGAATAAATACATATTTAATATATATTTAGGTTTGATTAAATACATATTTAATATGTATTTAGGTATGATTAAATACATATTTAGTATGTATTTATGTTTGAATAAATATATATTTAGTATGTATTTACGTTTGAATAAATATATATATTTATATATATTTTTCAGATCTATATCTATATTATCACATATACATATGCAGAGTCATTTCCTACTTGTTGGTTTTTATTTTTTAATGTTACGTATTTATATCTTCTCAACGACAAGAAACAAGAGAAAAACAAAGATTTTGACAAGGATCAAATGGAGGATGGTCATAAGAATACATCACCACATCAATCAACTCCAACGAATGTGGAAGGTTTTAATAAGAATCCTGAAGGCATATTGGTAAGTAAATTTGTGTTTATTTTTATGTGTTGAATATATTTGATATGTTAAATAAATATAAAACATATTTATTATGTTGTTGAATAAATATATATGTACTCATATATATAAATGTAGTACCAAACTAATCAAATGATATATTAATTTTGATCGTCATACGTATCTAATATTTTTTGAATTGAATAAACAGGTTAAAGATTATGAATTTGTTAAGCCACAATTGGATGAATCTGATAACGATTCTTCACTTCATGAATCCACACCAATTTTACATCATGATTTTGATATGAATCCTGAAGTCACGTTGGTAAGTAAAATGTTTTCATTCACATTTATATTATTTTGTAATACTATTGAAATTTTGAGTTACATATATGAAGTATACATGTGATCATTGTTTATGTTTAGAAACAGGTTATTGAAGACATCACAGTAAAATAAAGCACCGATTTTACTGAGTTGTACAATGACGATAATGATGTTGTTTTGGTAATTTGTTGATTACTATTTTTCTTATGTATATTAATATACTTGAATATTAATATTTTTAATATTTTATTGTTTATTTTATTAAAGGACAAAATTGATAGTTGTGTGCATGAAGCAAGAGATGTATGTGATTCAATGGTATGATGAATCTATATATGTTGTATTTTAATTCATGACAAATATTGATGTTTTTTAATATGTTACAACATGTTGAACATAACAGAAAAAATATTGATGAAAGTGTTGGTGAAGCACAATTTTCAGATTCACAATTCACATTTTCAGATGAGGTGCTTAGAAGTATCAATCTTGATTTCATACAACAAAATTTGAGAGTATGCTTCATTCGTGCATAATTTGTGTTTACTTTCTTGTTGTATAAAATTTATAAGATTTGTGCATATTTTAAACAGAACACAGAAGCAGCTGCAGGAATAATTGAAAATACATCAACAGTTGATGTTCAGCAATCAAAATTGGATGAAAAAGTTAATTCAGAAGTGCACATTCATGAAGCAGCATCTGAAGAAGGGAAGGGTGAACTAGATTTACGTGATTCCTAAGTAACACTTCCTGATGAGTTGCTACCCAGCCTTAACGCCTATGTTAATCCGGAAAGAAGCATAATTGTACATCCATCTGCAAATAAAGAACAAATGCCTATGAATGTTTCAAGAGTCAGGAGACCATCTAAATTCAAGGAGTCACCATTCACTACAAAATTTGGCTCAGCAGAAGGTTTGTACTATAACCTTTTATTTGGTTGCATTTATCAATATTCTTTATTTTTATACATTAATTTCTTTTTCGTTTCATTGAAATTATAAAGGGAGCACAGAAGTGCAGATCAAAAAATTCAACTTGAAGCATCCATTTGCATCTCATCCAATCTATGATATTGAAGATACTAAGGTCACCAATAAGTTCTTGGCGTGGCTTTCAGTAGACGTTCTCAAATATCATGCGAAGAAGTACTTACTTTACAACTTAATTATATAATTTATTTACATGTTGTGTTTATTATTAAGTATTATGCTTTATAAATTAACAGGAGCAACAGAGAGGAACATTATAAGAAAAACAAGTCGAGGATGTCAGTTATAAATTTTGGCATTCTATCAGTTGATGACAAGAATTGGTTCTACATTATGGGTACTCCTGGATAGTCATGGCCAGATGAGGTGAGTTACATCTTTATATTATAATTACGTATGACGATCTATATATTATATGTATTTTATTGTATACATATACAGTATCATATGTTTAGACACATGTATTTGAGGACATAAATAATTAGTGAAAGATATTCAAAGTTTGATTTTGGTTAGTTGCTTTTACAAAGCTTTCATTTTTTGATACAGCAAATTGATGTTTGCCTTTACTATTTGAGAAAGAAATCCAAGTATGAACCCAATAGCTCATATAGCTATAGCGCAGTTGACTGCAATTTTATGAACATTGTAAGTAATGTGTTAGCTGTGTATTCAATTGATGATCCAACGCTTGATGCTGGTGAAAAAGAATACCATTTGAATAAGTACATAAGTGGATTTTGCATGCATGCTAATGTGCCATGGCATATGGTTGATCATATATTTATTCCTATCAACATAAAGTCCAAACATCATTGGGTTCTGGTTGTTCTCTCTTTTAATCAGAGATGCATATATGTATATGATTCTATGTTATCTGCTGGTCCTGATTCTGCTGTGCTTGCTGAAGTTCAGAAATTAGCTGAGGTTATACCTTTATGCCTTTTGGCATGCAAATTCTATGAGAAGAAGGGTATTGATATTGAAAGTCATCCAAATTATAAGTTAAATGAAAAAAATGATCTATTTGATGTCTACATTGTGGAAGATTTGCCTCAACAACCAAGTGACAGCTTGTAAGTTTTATATTCATATTAATGGTTATATATAATATATATATTTCATGTTTTATATATATATATACTTATGAATTATACTATATGCGGGGATTGTGGTTTATATATGATTACTTATGCCGAGTGCCTTACATTTGATGGAGGTGTTCCGAAAGTCGACTTTGATCCAGATCTTCCTCGCACGAGGTACGATGCAATGTTGTGGCATTATGGTAAAAGGAAAGAAGAAGAGAAAGCACAGAGTGATGATGAAGCACCAATTAGGCCTCGTAGGGAAATTCAGATAACAGAAATTACTGAAGTAACTGATATATGACTTTTATTTTGACATGGTTGTATTTGACAACAATTAACATTTTGTTGACTGCGCCTTTTTTAATATATTTTAAGTTTCATATTTTATTTTTATGATCAATTGCAATATTTTATTATGATGTTTAATTGATGTGATATTTACTTTTTGTGATGTTTACAGTACAATATTTAATTTAGGTTTTTATTATGCGTATGTTGATACGAATACAAAATATATGTATTTTAAATTTTAATTTTTTAAATATGTATTGTGAGGAATGCGCATCCATTTTTTAGTATACCATGTATTGATCATATATATATATATATATATATATATATATATATATATATATATATATATATATATATATATATATATATATATATATATATATATATATATATAATGCATAATACATAAATACATATATATTCATATTTAATAAAGCATCTGTATTTTAATCGTAATGAAAAATTTATAAATGCTTTCACAACTAACGTATATGCCTATATAATAAAGTATGTGTATTTAACAACAATTTAAATATATTTATATATTTATGTTCAAACTATATAAGTTCACCTTATACAACACATGTATTTTTAACATAAAAAATATATTTATGTATTCACATTATAAAATACATAAATATATATGTGTACAAATATAATAAATTTTTGTATTTTATTAATTTTAAGCATATAAACATATATATACATATATGTTGCTCAATTTATATATGTATTTATGCATTAGTTATTAAAATATATTTTTACATATATACACAAATGTATATATGTATTTAAGAATATATCCATATGTATATATGTATTTATGCATAACATATTTATATATATAACTAAATCATATGTTTTATCATTCTATATGGTCTCTTAAAATATGTTTATAATACATATTTTTAGATGGTCATAGCTACTTCAATGATTCTTCAAAGTAGTTAACAAAATTAACATTTTGTTATGTGTAGATTTAAATAAGTATAAATCAATAATGTTATATGTAATAATTTCTCAATTTATTCTTATTGAATTCAATTAAAGAAATACATAAAGTTTCCTACATATTACGCATAACAACAAAAAATAGCATCAAAATTATTTTTCCAATATCTAAGATCCTATATATATTATTTAATGTAGAAAAATATGCAATTTTTGTTAACTAAATACATCAACCAACTTATCATTTGTTGTATTTCCTACACGAACGCCTATTGTGACATTTACTTCCACATGAACTACAATAATTTTTATTTTTCTTTCCAAACAAATCTCGTCCGGACTTTCCACGATCCTTCTTTCGAGGTCTTTCAGGGGGTCGCTTGTATTTTGGGGGCAGAACTACCTCATCCAGAATTTTCTTTAGAATTAACCAATCATCTTTGTGTGGAAGAGGATAAACCGAAAGATCATATGTTCTCAACACTGTTTTTGGCTTGTATAGATCAGAGCAATATGGTCCCTTTTTAAAATTTTTGCTATCAAGAATTGCACAACCATGAACACATGGTATCTCATCCAACTAAAATGCATTGCAAGAATATTTTTTTCCTTAAGACAAATAATAAAATATTTGTCCTTGTCATGGACTGTATATATATACTCCGATGCAGGTATAACCTGAAATTAGTAAAAGCAAATTAGTTAGTAAAAAGAAATTAATTTACATAGTTATATGACAAACAGTTTTGCAAATATATTAGAAATATATATATACAACATAAACACAAAAATTTATTATGTGTTTATGCATATATAACCAAATACCCAATGAAAAAACTATTATTTATATATACAGCATAACAAATAAATTTTATCATACCTTCATGCGTATACAATCCACTTCATTCTGTTGTAGAATTTTTTGAAACTTACCAATAAGATCTGTAAAAGTATACAATGCCTGCTGTCTGTTTTCACAATTCCATCTACTAAACATCAATTTAACTTCCTCTAAAAAATCATATATTGGTAGTTCTCTTGCTGAAACCAGTGAAGAATTAATTGATTCAACAATTTTTGATGTCAAAGTCCATCCCCTATGAACGGATGCATATGACCTAGCCCATTTATCGTATCCCGTCAATTCCAAGTAATTTTTCACTCTAACATCAACTACCTCCACCTTCTCCATTAATTTGTAAAATTCGGTCTTTGAATATGATTTTGTCATGGAATAGAAGACGTCTGACAATGCATCATGTGATTTTCTAAAGTTTGTTTTCACATTTCTCCATAAATACCACATATAAGCATAATGTGGTACATCATTATACACCTCAGTTACAGCTTTAATGATGCTTGCATTATGATCAGAAACTACACACATATTTCTTCTTTCACCATATGCTTCCTTTAGATTTTCAAAGAACCAAGTCCAAGAAGCATCATTTTCGGAATCAAGAACACCATAGGCCAATGAAAATATATGTCCTGCATGTTCAAAAAAAACATACAAGCATACATGATTTTTAATATATCAACTTATTACTACATACAGCTGCAAAGCTACTAAACTTTTAGAGGATATATAAAACTACTGCATACATATATTTTAAATCCAAATACATTTTTGAAGTCAAATACAATTATAATTAAATATATTACCAGCTCGATCCATTGTACATGCAGCTACGAAAATTTCATTATATAGTTCTCTTAGATGACTTGCATCAACAACAATGACAGGTCTGCAATGCTCGAACCCTTGAATGAATGTAGTTAGTGCAATAAATATATGTAAAAACTCATTGTCTTCATTTTTTTTCATTCTAATATGTGAATCGGGGTAACATGTGTTTAACACATGCATGTATGTAGGTAGTTTTCCATATGATGTTGCTGGTTTCCCTCTTAAATCTTCAAGTGCTTGCTCCTTCGCTCGCCAACACATAATATATGTTAAATCCATACCCATTTCTTCCTTCATATCACTTTTGATTTTAGATGGACTGTAATTTCGTTTGTGGCATTTCAACTTTGGTTTGACTATACCACTAATCAACTTACCAGTAGCATGCAATTTAGAATAAATTTTATCTTTTATCGGACAAGTATATTCTGGTAAAAATTTTCTGACATAAAACATTCCAGATTCACCGATACCAAATGCACAAAATAAAAAAGCACAATTACCAGATCTGTACAACAATGTATAACTGCAAACCAAAATAAATGCATATGCTCAAATACAATTAACCATCTGAAAAAAAAATTAACTAAATGCATAATACACTTACGTAGTTTTAATCGATCTTACAGATAGTGTTCAAAACTTCTCTCGAATTGAATAGCCCTTCACGACTGATTGTAATACTCTTTTTGAGACATAAACTTGATCAACCTCAATATGTTTGTGATGTGGGTCGAAGATAATAACTCTACTTGTATCCATTTCAAATACATCCAAACACTCTTCTGATGGAATAACCATTAATGCTCTTTCACTACTTGTATTTTCAACATTAGTCGCACTGACAGTCATCTTTAGACTTCTCGAATTACACAATGATGAACTTACCATTGTGTTGAAATTATCCCTCTCAGAAACACTTACACACAAAGGCAAAATACTCAATTCCTTCAACTCTTTTTTCTGCATAATATAGACCTTTAAACCCATGTCATTAAGAATACGTATTTTCACTGCACTATCTGTTAATTGATACTCGATTTCAATGTATTTGGACATCAAATCAACATCAACATGAGCAGCAAGTACTGTGCATAGTTGATCATACGTAGAGTTCAAGCTCAACAATATCGCATCACTAATGTACTCTTCATATTGTTGCTCATAATTTCATTTTCCTGAATGTTTAACTAGAACTGCAATGCTTCCCATCTTTAATCTATACAAAACCACATAATATTAAAAATCAATTTAACTATGTAATTCGTAGTATACATAACAACAAATTCGCTAATACAAAACTCTAAAGAGAAATCAAGCAAAATCAATTTTTGAAACCTGCTAATTGAAAAATAAATTTAGATTAACGTTTTAAAATTACTTTTCAACTTTCATATTTTAGAACAACAACGCCATATTTGAAATTGTTAAAAACATGCATTAACAATTTCTTACGAAATCTTATAAAATTGACATAATATATCAATATATTAGAATCACGTGAAATTTACGCATATTTGGTACAATTTCTTCAGCAAATTTATCAATATAATTATAATGAAACCACAAATAGTATAAAGTTTGTTGATCAATACCTGAAATCGCACAATCGGTTTTTAAATGTGCTTCACAATGCTAGTCGATCTAAAATTTTGGGTTTGATTGTTTTTTTCTGATAATGAAAAATTTGTTTGAATTTGAATTAATTGGTGTAAATTAGCGTTGATTTTAAAAAAGAGTTCTAAAAGGTAAGGGCATCTGTCAATTAATTATACCATAAATTATGAAACCGTTTTTTACCATTTTAATCAGAAACTGATTTGCTTTATTTTAGGAACATAATATTCTTTTGTATATGTATTTAAGTAGCAACAGTTTACTCAAATACAAAATACATATTGTTATTTTTTGTAATTTTGAAACTGTTGCTAGAAAAGTTGTAATTAAGGTTATATAGTTGCTATTTATGAAATTTTTCCTAATGAAAATGCAAAACTAGTGGTCACTAGGTTGACAATTCTTTTGGCCAAGTGGTCATTTGTGTCCATTCCTCGTTTTATATTGCAAGAGGACAAGAAATTTCATTTCTTCTTATCACAAATTTAAGTACCAATTTTATTTAGGCTTAATACATAATTAGTCTCTTAAAATTATCGGGATATTCTGCTAACACTCAAACTAATTAAGTTTTGTTTCAATTGAACAACTTAACTACTGATAAAGTGTTCTAGCTAGATACTTTTGGTTCAAAATTTGAAAATTATTGTGAGTGTGTTCTCATTCATCGATTAGGTAGTTAAGTGCTTTTTTGGATGGTGGTTTCCCGTGGTATGGTATGGTATGGTATGGTTATCAAGAGAATCATATTTGTTTTAATTGTTTTCTAAAAGGCATGATATGGTATTGTATCTTTTTATGGTTTGATAACCATGAAATCCCTCAATTTACAGAACCACAGATTTGATGGTATCCTATGATTTTATTATTTTTTTCCAATTATGCCCATATATAATAGTTTTAATCTTATTTTACCTTTTACCTTATACTACTTTTAATCCTATTTTATTTTTATTTTTACGTTTTTCTGCTCAATCTCTCCTCTGCGTTGTTGCGTTGTTCTCCTCTGGGTTCTTCTTCGTTCTTTCTACACTCAATTTAGATAAGGTCTGTCAATCCTCTATAAAATGCATTTAAGAAAGGAAGTATCTCCAATTCAGTGATGGAAACAATAAGTCACCATACCAACAAAATGGGATCTCAATGTAAGAGCTTAAGTATCGGTACCTGCCGATTTAGTTTAAAATCTGCCATTGCATGAACATATTGCAACATGTTCTCTTGTGTTACAGAAATATCCTTGCCACCAGATTTAAGATCAATCACAATATGTTTTCCCAAAGATTCTTCAGTGGCTATAAAATCTGTGCAAGGTCCTTGACATCACCATCATAGTGTTGCATAGACCAAAACAAAGTATTAAGTCTCATGCATAGTTCCATTAAATTTAGATATGGATAAATAGAGGTGTTGGGTTGTTGATCAGTTGATTATGTTCAATTGAAACTTTATTTTTGTCCTCATTAGATAACTTTTGTTTGTTTTTGAGAAGGGTAACATTACTGTCCTTGTTAGATAATAATCAATAGTACACTTACAAATAGGTGTAGTCATATTTCATATTAATCAAATCACTAATACATTTTTATCCTTTTAAAAATACCAGAGCCATAACAATCTTAGAAGAGACTTCTTTGATTGGTAAATGATCTTATAATAAAGGGAGAATACTCACAAAAATACCTGAAATTTGATCGGATTACCAGTTGAACATACTAAACTTTGCAGGAGTCCTATTACCCCCAGACTTTTTTTTCGTATTTTAATTGCATATCTCTGCCACTTGACCCAAAAGTGTTAAAAACGTTATAAACTCTTTTTTTTTGCCAAACAACCCCTTAATTTTCTAATTTTTAAAAGTTTTATATTTTTTATTTATTTTTTCATTCTTTCTCTTCTTTCTTCTCTCTTCTCTCTTCTTGCTTTCTTGCTTTCTTCTCTTCAACAATGGAGTCTTCAACAATGGTTGCTCCATTGTTGAATTAAAATTGACCAATGTATTACACTTTAATTTCAACTTTATTTCGGAAGTGGCTTCAATAAAATTTCTTTCGGAAGTCTTCAATTGTTCAATGTCTTTCGAAAGTCTATAACATATTTCCATTGTTGAAGTCAATTATTGAAGACTCCATTTCTTCAAATTTTATTTATTTTGTTCGATTTGAATAAAATTATTGAAGAAAGTTTTCAATTTGAATTTGAAATTTGGGAAAAGAAATTCTTAAAATTATTGAAGAAACTTTCTCGAATAAAATTATTGAAGAAACTTTCTCGAATCTCTCTTTCAATTTTTCACTCTACTCTCACGATCTCTCAATTTCTCCGATCTCCAATCACCCTCACTCTCTCCATTTTTTTTATATTCGTGTGTGTGTGCTAGTGAGTATATCAGTGAGTGTGTGAGAATTGAGAGTATGTGTTTATGGTTCTGAAGAGTATATGTGTGCTGGTGAGTATATCAGTGAATGTGTGAGAATTGAGAGTATGTGTTTTGGGAAAAAAATTTCTTAAAAATGATGAAAAGTGATAATAATGGACTTAGAATTTGAAATTGACTCAATAGAATCATTTGGAATTTGATTTGTAGAAGAAATTTGAGTTGTGGAATCTTTAATATGATTGTAATGGTGAAAAAATATTTAAAAGTGATAAAATGGAGAAGAAATGACGCGTGTACTACACTTCCTACCGTAAAAACTGGTTATAACATTTTGGGTGGGAATTAATTCCACTTTAAAAAGGTCCGAGGGAAATTAATTCCACTTAAAAAAGTATAGGTGTGTAATAAGACCCCCCACAAAGTTCAATATGCTCAACTGATAATCCGATCAAACTTCAGATATTTTTGTGAGTATTTTCCCTATAATAAACCTAAGTAACTTCAGTTATTGACTGTATCTCTTTTATTTTCCGCAATAGTTCCAGCAGCACCATACATCTTAATTTCCAATGCCTTCTTCAACGAGTGCTCTGAAAACACCACTCCTCTTTTCAATTACGAATCTCGTAAGTAAGATATGTATCATGCCAAGAGCATTTCAGTTAGGCTTATGGGTCATTCTATTAAGTTCAGCAACTAGTTACTTGAAACAAGATACTCTGCAATTTACATGATTATTTCATGAATTTGAAGTTTTAATTTTGTTAGAATTTTTATGAATTTAACAACTTAATATATTTACAAGGCATGATTTGTTAAAAATTTGTAGAAAGAAAATTATTTTACTAACAATTATTGATAAATTTAAAATTTATAATAATTAGGGATATTTTAGTAAACTTACCCATTATGATACAGTATTATACCATCAAACCAAACAACAAAATTGTTACTCCCTCTGTTTAAAAAAAAATGACTTACTTTGACTTGACACAAAATTTAAAAAAATAAAGAAGACTTTTGAATCTTGTGACCTTAAATTAAAATTGTATCAAATGTACCAAAATGCCCTTTTGTCTTATGGTCTTAAACATGTCATGTGAAAAGTTGAAATTAAAGTATTGCCAAAAAGGAAAGGGGTCATTCTTTTTTAAACAGACTAAAAAGAAAAGTATGTCATTCTTTTTTAAACGGAGGGAGTATTAAACAGCTGTGAACGATACAGTACATCCAAACATTGTAATGTACTATACTATACAGTACCATACCATACCATACCATACACCATACATTATGAAATCATGACAAACCACAATCCAAACAAAGTGTAAGTCAACCACAGAAGATATGTCATTTCCTTTAATTATAAACACTTACCACGATAAGTCGTAAAACTTCAGACATTTTCTACTTGAGATTGATGCACATAATTATGAAGATGACATATTTTATATGTGTAACTTAACTATCTAACAGACAGATGAAAATACTTACAAAGATGTTTTAAAAAGTTTGAATAAAAAATGTCTAATTGAAAAACTTTATTAGGAGTTGAGGCATTCAATTGAAATAAAAGTTAGTTCGAGTGTCTACGCAGAACATCTTAACAAATTTAAAGGGTTAACTACTACTATGTCGTAAGACTGTAATTTATTTGGCATTATGTTTCTATTTCATGCTCATATCGACCATATTTAGTATTCTCTTCGTTTAAAAAAAGAATGACCTACTTTGACTTGACACAAAATTTAAGAAAATAAAGAAGACTTTTGAATCTTGTGACCTTAAATTAAAGTTGTGTCAAATGTATCAAAATGTCTTTTAATCTTGTGGTCCTAAACATGTCATGTAGAAAGTTGAAGTTAAAGTATTTCAAAAAAAAAAAAGAATTTTTTTTTTAACGGACTAAAAAAAAAATAAGTCATTCTTTTTTAAATCGAAAAAGTATATTATTTTGGCGCTAACGCTAACGATATTGCATTCGATATTTACTCTTTTATCTTTCAGTTAGTCAAATGCGTTGGATTCTCTGTGTGCTGATTGTGTTAGAATTTTTAAAACAGTCCTTTTTTTCATTTTCCTTCCCTCGCCTGCCTTATTGACTTAGAGATTAAAAAAGAGAAAGTTCTACATTTGATCATTGTTGTCTAAAAATGATTACTTTCCCTTTGTCACCTTTTGAATTTGATCGTAATTATTTCTTATTTTATTTAATTATTCTGACTTATAGTATTATTTTAGGTAATTTTAGATAAATAAGTTTGTTTCAAAAAGTTTGAAGGTTCTATGTCCTAATTTACGATCAAAATTAAAATATTTCACTCTCAAAATTAGAATTGTATTACATATACTAGGATAGGGGGAATACAATTATTAATTATATGTATACAGTGCAAAAATATAATTAATGAATATTATTTTGCAGATAACTATAGGTATATCAGTAGCCCAATTGTTTAGCTACCTGAACTCTCACCTTATTAGAAGGACCTGAGAGTTTGGCTTTTCAGAGTGTAATTCCCTCCCCATTTTCTCCATCCCTAATTTAAAAAAAAAAAAAAAGAATAAATATACCTTCGAATTATGATAAATGATATGTATATACCCTCCATTATATTTTGGGTATACATATGTCTGTACTGTTAATGAAATGGTATGTATATATATAGGCCTCACACTAACGATAGGGGCATATGCGTACCCAAAATATGATGGCGGTACGTACCATTTATCATATTTCAAGAGGTATATTTGTCCCTTTTCAGCTTTAGTTTTCTTAATTTAAATTATTAACCCAAATTCTCTACTTCACCCATTAAACCCACTATCCGATCGATCTCAGTTAACGTATGAGAGACGCCTATCTAATAGACGTATTTTTCCTATGTCTATAGCGATATAGACAAATAATACAGTAACACTTGCTAGTATTGATTTTAAAAAAAAAATCATTAACCCACAACACCCAATAAATGAAACCTCTCACGTTTTAATTTTCAGCGAAATTTCATCGAAAAAATATTACCAACCATCGGTTAACACCACATAGCCACCGTCTCCGTCGAATTGAAAACACCCTACCGGCGAACCATCGTCGGCTCGTCGCATCCCTAGCTCCAGCCACATTCGGTCTAATCTCCATCTTCTCCAACCAGTGAACACCAACTAGTAGCATCGATCAATTACTGTAATTTGATGAAATTCACATTTAAGAGAAATATAAAGGGAGTATCGAGTTTGAAACAAAAAATAGAAGTCTGATCGACTTGGTTTGAAATCAGGTTCGATGGGTTTATTGTGTCAGATAGTAAGTTTGGGATAATTATTTGGGATAAAAAAATTAAAACGAAAAAAGAAAAAAATATATTCTTGAACTATGATAATGATACGTGTATACCCTCCATCATATTTTGGGGTACACATATGCCCCTTCCATTAGAATGAGAGACATATATGTACCATTTCATTAGTGGTAGGGACATATGTATATTCAAAGTATGACGGAGGATATATATGTACCATTTATCATAGTTCCAATGCATATTTGTCACTTTTTCGTAAAAAAAATTATAGGCCACTATATAATATAAAATAGTGTTAGGAAAAAATATCTTTTTTATAGATATTGTAGGGGAGCCTTGTAATAACTGGTAAAGTTATTGTAATGTGACTAGGAGGTCATAGATTCAAACCTTGAAAACAACCCTTAAAAAAACATATGATAAAATTGTATACAATAGATCCTCGCGATAGGATCTTTCCACAAACCTTACTCTATGGGAGTTTACTTCATCGCGCTGTCCTTTTATGATTGGCTTCTAGATGGTTGATGTAATAGGGTGATGACCGATAGGAATGACCCATGACGGCCTAAGACAGCTCTGCAAGAAGGTGGTAGACAGAAATAATAAAGTGCCGAAAAATTTTACTATGGATGAGGAGTACCATGTCATACTTGTGAGAGGGCATTTCTTAATGAGGAAAAATATTAGCCTACATTTTTTATTTTTAATCAATTTTATATTCACATTCACCTACCCCCACCCCTCTCTCGTTCACTTTCTCTGTTTTATTTTCCCCCCTTTTTACACCAATTTTCAGAAAATATCTAACTTCACAATTTTATTCAAACTCAAATTTAACATCAACTCTATTGAAATAAAATGTCTAGCAAATAATTATACATGTAAAAAAATATTTTTCATAGCATATAGTTGAGATATCTAACTGAATAATTTTATTCAAATAAAGGAGCAGTATAAGATTACTTAGCAATAATTAGCATGAAGCATAAATTTGAATGCAAAACGTATTGAGGCAGCACATGAAAATTTAAAAAAAAAAAAATTAAGAATATTATAAGAAAGTAGAATTATTTCTTTCTCTAATTTCATCAAGAGAAATTAGTCAAAAATGTAAAGTTTTTTCGATTTTTATATTTGACCTCTCTTTATTTTTCAACACTGTTGATGGGTTCCCTCTTCATCTATTTTTGCTTATGTTTCTTCTTATTTGACGGACTAAAGATGCAATCTTTCTTGTAAAGTGATCTTGCCATTGTTGTGCTTTAGTATAGGAATAACTATTACAAAATACGTGTCGAATCAAAATTTCTGCTGAAGGATTCAAAAATTGAAAAAAAAAACTCACCGAAGAAATTCAAAACTACCTAAAAAATTATCCATTTAAATTTTACATCAATTACAACCATGAGTTGAGTGTTGAAAAAATGTTTCAAAGATTTAAAGAATTAAGATGTTGGTGGCGTCGTGAATCTACACGAATAATAAAGAAATGAGTGAAAAATGAGAGAGGAGAAGAAGAAATAGTAAAAGGGAAAGAAAGAAAGTGACAGGGTGGAGTGAGGTCGGGTGGGTGAATGTAAATATAAAATTGCCTGAGAATTAAAAATGTAGGATCCAATAATTTTTTCTTCACTAAAAAATATCCTCTCACAAGTATGATATGGTACTCTCATCATTAAATTTTTCATAAAGGGTGTGTTTGGTATGAAGAAAAAGAAAATGTTTTAATTTTCTCTTGTTTGGTTGGCTTAAAGATTTTAAAAAATATTTTCCAAATTAACTTATTTTTCTCAAATATAAGGAAAATGACTTTTCTTTAAAAAGTAAGGAAAACATTTTTCAAAATTCTGTTTCAACCTCACTTTAAATTAAAATATTAACACAACTCTCAAAATCACCCCTCCCTACTCCGACCCTCAATCCCCCACCCCGCCCCCTACAATCCCTATTAAAAAAGATATTTAATTTTTTTTTTCTTATTTCACCCCCTACTAAAACCCTACTTCCTTTCCCTTTCTATTTTTTTTTTAAAATTTTTTTAAAGAAATTCAAACTTTTTTCTTATCTCCCCTACCCGACTACCTTACCAACTTCCTCCCCACCCTCCATCCCCCATCGCCTACCACCCAAAAAAAATTAAATTTATTTTTTGAAAATTTTTAATTTTTTCCTTACCCACCCTCACTCCCCTACCTCGACCCCCACCCCATTCAAAAAAAATATTTTAAATTTTTTTTCTTACTCCACTCTTACTCCCCACCCCCACCTACCAACCCCCTCTTCAAAAAAAATTAATATTTTTAATTTATTTTCTAAAAAAATCAAAACTTTTTTCTTATACCATCTTTTTTATCATTTTCGTTCTCATTGTTTTTGTATAAATATATTTTAAAAACATATACTTATCCAATTTGCATAACGAACACACGCATATAAGTAAGAAATAATTTATTTTTCTAGAAAATATTTTTCCTCCTTCATATCGAACACACTCTAAAAAAAGAATTTTTGAAGATCAAAAATTATTTTTTTTAAATGTATTTTTACGCTTTAGCTAAATACTAAAATATATTTTTAAAAAAATATTTTTCATTCACCAACCAAACATAGGAAAACAAGTAAGAAATCAACTTATTTTTTAAGAAAACATTTTCTAGAAAAAAAAATTTCAACAAAAATATTTTCCTTCGTACCAAACACACCCAAAGTGCCATCTCATTGGACTGACAAGAATTTAATATATACACATGGTGTCCTATGGTTGGTTTGGAAGATTATGATCCATATCATTTTCATTGAATTGGAAGTCTCGATACTAGCAATGGAGGTATTTATATAAAAAATGTTCAATTTGACACCATTTTAAAACAAAACAAAAAAAAGTGTAATTCAAAATAAATTGTAATAGATTTTGTGATTATGAATCATTTTATTAAAGTAAAATAAAAGATTAAAATAAAAATTATTTAACAAATATAAAATTTATTTATTTTTTAAACTGATCAAAAACATAAAATATAATATAAATTAAGATAGGAAAAATATATTGTACTCTCTAAAGCAAATACGTACTTTAAAATTAATTATAGCTTGTTTCATAAATTCGAACAACTTCGTGATGATATAATGCTTGAATCAGTGAAGATTTTCGTCAATTTGTCAGTAAGAAAAAATAGTGGATAGTTTTCCCGATAAGTGATCAAAAAAAGCTTAACAATTTATATTGAGGTTCTTTGAAGCACTTCCATTAAACTTCAATAAGTTCAAACAAGAATATTCATGCTTCGCTGCATGACATATATGAATAATGTTAATTAATAAAGAATATGTATGATATCATACAGAATATTTGGTCAAGTTTCTAAAGATTGGCATGTCTTTTATATGTTTTATTTATATAAAATACTATTGCAAACTATCTAAGATATTATATTTTTATATTTGGTTTTATAATGCCAAAGTTATAGCTAATGCTTTAAAGATGAGAATCTTGAAAAATGATAATTTGAACATGTTTTTGCCCATTAACTTTTATAGAAAAAATAACTGCTACACAAAAAAAAAACAGATTGAATAAGCTTGGAAGGAAGAAACGGGAAGAGAAGAAAAAAGAGTAAATAAAAGCAAACAAAGGGATGTAATGAAACATAAAAGAAAATCTTCCCAATAATATGAATGAAAAGGTGGTGGGAAATCTTTTTAATAGCTCAATTAATTAATTTAATGATGAGGTTTGATTTCTCACATTGTATACTCTTCTTCGGCCTTCCCCAATTCCTCTTGCCCCATTTTTTTCTTTTAAAGAAGTGGTGGGGCTAGGGAAAATTCAGGACGATACCATAGAGGCCCATATTAATTAAATAATAAATATAGATAATAATTGTTTGGTGTTATAATTACTATGATTGTTTGTGGCAAATCAATCATGGATCTTATTTATCTGCATTGTATTATAATTTAAAATAAAGCGTACATGCTTAAAGAAAATAATTCCCCCAATAGCTTAGTACAATAATAACACCAACATACTTAATATATTTTTATAAATGAACCATTAGAATGACGGAGTTAATGCCGATCTTACTTGCATCTTTATGAAGCAAAAACATTATTTCTAATAAATATTATATTATTTAGGATACACTTTCAGCCAAATATATGTGAAACTTATAAAGTATATGAATATCTATTTTATCTTGCTATGTATCATTCCAAAATAATGACATATGAGTGAAGCTCTTCTATGTACTCACTCGTTGAAGGTAAGCCGGTCAAACGGGCCGGTTTGACCCGGCCCGGTCAACCCACAGACTGTAGGGTATCGGATATCGGGTTGGGTTAATTTTTATTGAATCCGGTTAATCCGTTTCGGACCAAAATCGGTTCAGGCCTGCTGATTAACCGGCTCGGCTCGGTTAATTTAAAAAAGAAAAATGAATTTTTTAATTGATGTATTATATAAATTGGTATATAACTATATATATAGTATGTATATATATTGTAGTATATTTTATTTAAAGTAGTATGTATATATTGAATAATACATATATATGTGTGTATATTTTATAAAGTAGTATATATTTAACGTATACATGTGTATATGTTTTATAAATTAGTATATAACTATATATTTAGAATATGTATATATTGTAGTATATGTTTAATTTAAAGAAGAACATATATTGAATGGTACGTAATATGTGTATATATCTGTTAAAGTAGTATATATATAACATATACATGTGTATATATTGTATAAATTAGTATATAACTATATATTTAATGTGTGTATATATTATAGTATATATGTTGTAGTATATTTTATTTAAACTAGTACGTATAAATTGAATGGTACGTATATTTATGTATATATCTTCTATAAACGTATATATTTAACGTATACATGTGTATATGTTTTAAAAATTAGTATATAACTATATATAGTGTAGACAAGTAATTTTGTCCGCCCAAATATTAATTTCTACTCATTTTTACCTTTCCCTCCTACCTCCTATCCAATAAAATATACCCACTACCCAACCACCCAATCCCAACATCATCATCATACCCACCCACTCCCAACATAATCATCATACTCACCACTACCCAACCACCCACTCCCAACATCATCATCATACCCACCCACTCCCACTACCCCACATTTACCCCACCCCCACTCTCTTATTCTTATCTCCATAAGACAAAAACCACAATAACAAGACATAACTCTCATCACTTACAAAAAAAAAAAAACTCTAAGACACACTCAATTAATCATCTTCTTCCATCATCTTCTTCACCAAGAAAAACACACCACACACAACAAAGAACAAGAACACACACAAAAAAAATCTCTCATCTCTCAACAATCTCTCAACACTCTCTCAAAAACTCTCTCTCAAAAAACTCACTCTCTGCTTCCTCTCTTAAAAAATAAAAATAAAAATTTAAACGTCCACCACCGCTTCGCCGCCGTCCGGGGACCGACCACCACAACACCACCATATTTTCCTTCTCTCTATCATCTCTCTCTCCCCAAAACTAAAAAAAAAAAAAGAAGGGAATCCGCAGCTCCGTTCGTCGACGCCGACCGGACCAGATCCGACCATCTCCGGCCGCGGCGCGCCGGTTCGAGATCCGACCAGATCTCGGTCATTGGATTCCGCCGGCGGCTTCTCGGTCAAACTGCTAGATCTCCGCCCATTTTTCCATCACCGGAACTCCCCGTATCCCAATCTACGTTTTGGAGCTATCCGGTTTATTATTATAATACCGAGTTTGGTTTGCTCGTGGTGAGGTTCTCCAATCGAATTTGGTCTTCAGATTTCTTTATTATCGACAAAAGCAAGTGTCAGTGAGGTCCATTACTTTAACCCGCTCTCTTTTATTTATCTTGACATAATAAATTAGTTGTGATTATGGTTTTATTGAATTTTTGTTCATGTTGATGTTATGATTGTGATGCTTGATGTTTGATTTTGGTAGATTAAGACATAAATTTGATCATGTTATAATGGATGGATAAAAGAAAGTCGGGGGATGGAAGTGAAAAAAAAAATTGACAAAAAGATAGATTCGGTCTAATTTGATTTAGTATGAATCAATGATGGAATTATGTCTTTAGTCGAGGATGCATAGGCAAACGCAGGCCGGGTAGGCAAATGTAGGAATAATAATTTGTTGGAGTGTTTTGAATATGTGCTTGAACGATACTTTCTACTTTATTGCACGAAAAGTTTAAATTGTACTCATTTGGCCGGGGAATGCCCCGAAGTATTTGTATAGATTTATCCGGGGAATGCCCCGAAGTACCTTGTACCCGGAGTACGTCCGCGATGAAGGCCCGAGGCATCGGGTAAAGCATTTGTTTAGGATTAGCGTAGGATTATTTTAGTCCCTTTTCATTTCGGGTTGTAATAATTGGACTGGACTTACATTTCGTTTAGTTTTATTTTGTTTTACGTTCTTTGTCTGTGGTTTATACACTTCATAATGCCAAAATAGTCGATACACTCCACCAAGCGACCGTGGTCGAACCACGGGATCGAGGGGTGCCTAACACCTTCCCCTCGGTTAACAGAATTCCTTACCCGGAATCTCTGTACGCAAACTGGTTTAAGAGTCAATTGGTTTCGAAAAGGGATTTTCCAAAGGTGACTTGGCACACCAGATTATGTCAAGTGGCGACTCTGAATAAAAATGCAAATAATCCCTTTTTCGAAGCAAATTTTTATTTCTTGTCACTTAAAATAATTAAACCCTTTCGAACTTAAAAATATTCCAATTTTTGGAGTACGCGTGCAAAAAGGGGTGTGACATCTCTGGCGACTCTGCTGGGAAACAAACAAGTTTTCAGAATTCGAGCTATTTTTGGAGTCGTATCGGCATTATTTGGCATTATGAGTGTATAAACATTGTTTTTGGTTATTGTTAGTGTTATTCACTTTTTGTGCTTTTCGTGCTCTTTGTTTATATTATTTATCCTATGTGTTACCGCTTTATATCTGTCATCATGAGTCCACACCCCGGCCTTCTTTCTGCAACAAGTCTCGGAGCGCACGTCGTGCGCACGAATTTTAGTTGAGTCACCTTTATTTTAGGGGGGGAGCCGTTGGATGTATGGAGTAGGTGGAAAGCAAAGCAGCCACTATCGACCATATGCTCCCCCGAACGGCCTTGTTAGTAAACCACAACGTAGGTCAGCCTATAGGTCATTCTTATGTGAATCATATTGAGACCTAGTGGGCCTACATGGTCCTTTCTAGGAGACTCACCTTTAAAGCATCCTTGCGTGCTAATTGTTGCATTTTTAAGGGTAACGGGGTCATTTGACGGACAATTTAAAAACAAAAAGAATAAAAATAAAATAAAATTGTTAGGAGTAAGGTGTGTAAGCAAAAACGAAAAAGAGGAAAAAATAATAACAAAGTGAGTCGAAAAGAAAAAAAAAGGGAGAGGAATTTCGGTTTATTTTAGAATTCTTTATGGCTTTTGTTTTTCACAATCCAAAAATTCAAAAAGATTTTTTTATGTTTTGCATTTGTCTTCTCAAAATACCATAAAAAAAAAAAAAGAAGTTTGTTTGCCTTTTATACTTAGTTGTCAAAAACAAAAATACCAAAAAGATTTTTCTGTATATTTGGTGGTGTCAGTCTTGGTTAAAACGTCTAATTAAAAAAAAAAGTCTTTTTGAGTGTATCTCTTAAGTTAGGGTCAATTTATTTATTGAGCGTTAATTGTCCAATCTGGACGAACTACGCACCCCTGATTCTCCTCTTTCGGGATGTGAGATACGTAGGCAGCCTATTGTTGGTTCGGGGATCTTATTTAAAAATTTCAAAAAAAAATGATTTTCTTCACTCTTTATTTAGAGTAGGTGTTTCATACATATCTTAAAAAAAAAAATGACTTTCCTCAATAGTCCTAAGGTTCATTTTTGGTTGATCTTATTTTAAAAATCCAAAAAGATTTTCTTTACTCTCCATTTAGAGTAGGCGTTTCATATACGTCTTTAAAAGAAAAAACAACAAAAAATATTTTCTTTTAATAGGTTCAGGTTTCATTTTTCGCATAAAATTCAAAATAAAAAAAAAATCCAAAAATATTTTTTCTGTAATCATAGATTTCATTTTGTACAGAAATAAGAAAATTCAAAAAAAAAAAAAAATTTCTTCACTCTTCATTTAGAGTAGGTGTTTCATATACATCTCTAAAAAAAAAAAAACTACAAAAAGATTTTTCTTTGATAGTTTCAAGTTTCATGTTCCTATGAAATTCAAAAAAAATCAAATCAAAAGATTTTTTTTTCCTTGTTAATCATAGTTTTCATTTTGTACAAGGATGTTAAGCCAAAAAATGCAAAAAAAATGTTCGTCAGTTCTTTTTGACAATTTGTTATTTTCTTTTCTTCTGAAAGTTTCAAAAAAAAAAAGAGAAAGAGAGTTCAATTGGCCATTTTGGCACGACTTCACGAACTACGCACACCTGATTCTCTCCTTTCGGGGGTGAGATACGTAGGCGCCCTTCTTGGGTTCGGTGATCTTTTCAATAAAAAAAATAATAATAATAAAAAATAGAGAGAGGTTTTGAAAAACTCTTGAACTCTAACCATTTGGTCTCTCTTGTCAAGTTAGTTTATGGTGGTTGGTTTGTGGCATTTTGGCTGATCCTCCATATTGCTCTAAGTCACAGAGGAAGTTATGGCCAACAAGGATACCGAGTTAGTTGTCACTAATCAGATAGGGAGTTTGGGGAATGAGAATGTGAAAGATCTATCTGCCATTGTTGGACAACAGGCATGGGCAAGAGAACCACATCATCGTTACCCACGGGCTCAAACCCAAGTTTATGCCCAAGCTCCACTGAATCTTTACCAAAATCCATTATATCACATTCCCCCACCTCCATATCAAGTGTATAATTGGCAACCTTATGTTCAACCTTCATCTTACCCACGCTGGCGTGCGCCAACTCTGCCGAGTCATCTTCCAACTCCACGTACATACTGAAGCCCTTCTAGGCCTTATTTTTAATTGAAGCTAAATAATGAAATAAGACAGAAGGCGAAAGATAACTTCACACCCATTGGAGAGTCGCATGTAAGTTTATTCCAGAGGTTGGTACAACAGACGTGATCACTCATCTCCTTGGGTATACTCTTGACCCACATTCAAGAAGTTTTGATCCTAATGTACGATGTGCATATCATTCTGATGTTCAGGCTCAGAGTATTGAAGATTGTCATGCTTTGAAAAGAGAAATTGAAAAGATGATTCAAGATAAATCAAACATGGTACAGATCTGACAGTGAGGAAAGCTCTAGCCATGCTGATATGCAAACCAGTGGCTAAGATGTCGGGCTGAGCAATTGAGAAGTCACCCCTCTCCCTACTAGGAAGAGGTTTGGTAGCTCGTTTTGTTTTATTTTCTGCTATCCAAACTATCTCAGGGTTGTAGTTCGGGATCTATCTTGTTTTGTTCTTTTGTTTTTTTATATTCAAATCCTTCTATCTTTTGTTTCAACTAAATGAAGTGTTCCATTTTTCTTTGTGTTTTAAATATGTGTTGTTTGTTTGTTTTCTTTACATAGTACATTTTGTGTTAACTCTAGTGATATGACATGCTGTGGAATTTTCAGCCAGATCTTAAAATCCAGTTTAAGCATGAAAATTGAATCAGAGGTTTAAAGTTAGAAAAAAGAGCATATGAGAAAATAGATAGAGTGCTGAGACATTTGGTGACAAGTTAAGGCAATTATTTTGAGAATCACAAGAACAACTTGGTCATCGATCAAAATGCATGTCCCAACTAGGTCAAATAGTGGACGTATGATCTCTATATCAAGGTTAACAAGAAGATAATCAGCTCTACAGAAGCATGAATCACTCGATGTGAGAAATACATAACAAAGGTAGAGTTGTATCTTTGACAAGTATATAAAAAGAGGTGAAACACACGTTCGAGGCGAGTTAGCGTTGTAAAGCATGTCATAAGTGATATTGGTCATGTACTTTCGCATTACATGCTATATACTTGCATTCTCAAGGATTGATATGACGAAGGCATTTCATTCTGCTATCCAAACACTGTGTCATCCTTTGTTTGCCCCATTCGAGCCTTAGTGTTATTTTCTTTCATACCCCTCTTTTGGAATCAAGATAAAGTAAGCAAAGTTCAAAGAATAGTGTAAGTAAGAAAGCAAAGTCAAAGGAAAAAAAAAAAAGACAAAAATGTTTCCAAAAAAAATTGTCAAGAAAATAGAGCTAGAAAAAAATCGCAAAGTGAAAAAAGCGAATAAAAAAAAAAGAGAGAAAAATCAGATCGAAGCAAAAGGACAAGCTGCCAGAACTATGCATGACCTGATTCTCCTCTCTCGGGGGTGAGATACGTAGGCTGCCCTACTAAGGGCTCAGTCCAACCAAATAAATAATTTAGAATCATCCAGTCAAAAAAACTGGGGCATGAGTTAATCCTCATTGTTTGAGTCGATTCCAAAAGTTGTAAGTCCTAACCCACTTCAAGTGTCGTTTGGGCCTCACGCCATCCTTTCTTCTAACCCTATCCAAAAGCCAAGTTACAACCAAAGAAAAGACCTTCAGATCAATCTTTGGGGATATTAAGGCAAGCATGCAAGGGATATGCTGATGTATTTGGGAACTACCTGCCTTCCTCAGCCCAAGGAATCAAGAGAAAAATAAAAATGAGAGAGTATTATTGGTGAAAACCCTCATGGGCACCGTAAGGCGATAGTAAGTTGAGAGAGATTAAAAAAAAAAAGAAAAAAAAAGTAGAAAGAAAAGAGAGAGTCTTATTGGTGAAAACCCTTACGGGCACAGTGAGACGATTGTGAGTTGGGAGAAATGAGACTAAGAGAGTCTCATTTGTAAAAACCCTCACAGACACCGTCAGACAAGGGTGAGCTGAGGGAAAGACCCTTCAAAATAGCACTAGCCGAATGAGGTCTGAATGCAATTGGTCTAAGGAAACAACTCAGTTTCAAGGCCATTAACTCAGCAATAATTGGTAGAGAGGTCGGATGGAAAGATCAGGTAGCCTAATCCAAAAGGCATGGCATAATCATTAGAGTTGATTGTCATTTTTAGAAAATTTGTCATTTATTTGTTTTAAATGGAGACAAACATTGTCTTTTCTTTCTTCTTTTTATTTCGTTTTCTGGAGTCAGTGGTCCAAATAAAAGTCATTGTCATTTTTCTCTGATTTTTGAGTCAAGTCCATATCAAAACAAGTGAGAAAAGAATTCAAAACTGGCCACCAACTTCTGAAATTGCACAATGCAAGACAAAGTCAGCATATGAAAGAGGCATAATTGTGAACTTATAAAACACCAAGGTTTGAAGGATTTATCTGAGAAGCATGACAAAGCAGAGATACTGTGGTTATTTTGGAGTCACTCCTAATGATCTGAGTTTAGGTCAATGACACGACAAAGCAGGGGCAAGTGTCAGCAATTTGAAACCAAATGAAGGGAATGAACACTAGAGCAAATGCCTGGAAAGCCAAATGCTGCAAACTACCACTAAGTTTTAACTGACAAATTTTCTTTATTGAAACAGGGGCAAATTCGTTTCACTTGATTCAGCTACCATTGGAAATGCACATCCATGGGATTTTATTTTATGTTCAGGACCCTCCTGGAAAATGGGATTTTACTTTATGTTCAGGACCCTCCTGGAAAATGGGATTTTGATTTTATGTTCAGGACCCTCCTGGAAAATGGGATTTTATTTTATGTTCAGGACCCTCCTGGAAAATGGGATTTTACTTTATGTTCAGGACCCTCTTGGAAAATGGGATTTTATTTTATGTTCAGGACCCTCCTGGAAAATGGGATTTTACTTTCTGTTCAGGACCCTCCTGGAAAATGGGATTTAACTTTCTGTTCAGGACCCTCCTGGAAAATGGGATTTTATTTTATGTTCAGGACCCTCCTGGAAAATGGGATTTTATTTTATGTTCAGGACCCTCCTGGAAAATGGGATTTTACTTTATGTTCAGGACCCTCCTGGAAAATGGGATTTTGATTTTATGTTCAGGACCCTCCTGGAAAATGGGATTTTGATTTTATGTTCAGGACCCTCCTGGAAAATGGGATTTTACTTTATGTTCAGGACCCTCCTGGAAAATGGGATTTTACTTTATGTTCAGGACCCTCCTGGAAAATGGGATTTTACTTTATGTTCAGGACCCTCCTGGAAAATGGGATTTTACTTTATGTTCAGGACCCTCCTGGAAAATGGGATTTTATTTTATGTTCAGGACCCTCCTGGAAAATGGGATTTTACTTTCTGTTCAGGACCCTCCTGAAAAATGGGATTTTACTTTCTGTTCAGGACCCTCCTGGAAAATGGGATTTTACTTTCTGTTCAGGACCCTCCTGGAAAATGGGATTTTACTTTCTGTTCAGGACCCTCCTGGAAAATGGGATTTTACTTTATGTTCAGGACCCTCCTGGAAAATGAGATTTTACTTTCTGTTCAGGACCCTCCTGGAAAATGGGATTTTACTTTATGTTCAGGACCCTCCTGGAAAATGGGATTTTACTTTCTGTTCAGGACCCTCCTGGAAAATGGGATTTTACTTTCTGTTCAGGACCCTCCTGGAAAATAGGATTTTACTTTATGTTCAGGACCCTCCTGGAAAATGAGATTTTACTTTATGTTCAGGACCCTCCTGGAAAATGGGATTTTATTTTATGTTCAGGACCCTCCTGGAAAATGGGATTTTATTTTATGTTCAGGACCCTCCTGCAAAATGGGATTTTATTTTTTGTTCAGGACCCTCCTGCAAAATGGGATTTTACTTTCTGTTCAGGACCCTTCTGCAAAATGGGATTTTATTTTTCTGTTCAGTGATTTTACTTCCTTATTCGGGTAATCCCAGCAACAAATGTAAGGAGACGCACTTCCTTATTCGGGTAATCCCAACAACAAATGTAAGGAGACGCACTTCCTTGTTCGGATAATCTCAGCAACAATTGTAAGGAGACGCACTTCCTTGTTTGAGTAATTCAAAGAAACATTTGTAAGGAGACACACTTCCTTGCTTTGACAATCTAAGTAATCTGGGTAAGGAGACGCACTTCCTTATTCGGGTAATCCAAGCAACATTTGTAAGGAGACACACTTCCTTATTTGAGTAATTCAAGCGGCATGGGTAAGGAAACGCACTTCCTTGTTTTGGTAATTCAAGCAGCATTGGTAAGAAAACGCACTTTCTTATTTTAATAATTCAAGCAACATTGGCAAGGAGATGCACTTTCTAGTTGAGTTGTTGCACTCAATTCTTAGAAGATGTACTTCCTTGCTAGTTTTTATTTTTAGATAACACACTATTAACTGGTAACACACTATTAACTTGTATCTCTAGAAGATGCACTTTCTAGTTAGAATCTCTCACTTTAATTCTTAGGAGATGCACTTCCTAGTCTTGGTTATTTAATTTTACTCTTAAGAGATGCATTTCTTAGTCAGAGTCTTGATTCATCATTACAACATGCAAGTAGGTATGATGTGACTTTTCCAAAAAGTCTTCTGATGATAAACTGGGGCAAAAATTCAATTTCTGTTTTTGAAATTTTACTTTTCTGGCAAATAAAACCTCTTTATAATAATATTTGTTTGGGATAATTTTCTTTTTAGCTTTGATGTGATTTCAGGAGCCCGCCTGCAGAACAGGGTGAAGAAGTTGAAAACATAGCTACAAAGTGATGAAATAGCAAGTCAGGAGCCCGCCTGAAGAACAGGGTGATGAAATAACAAGTCAGGAGCCCGCCTACAAAATAGGGTGAAGAAACGAAAGTCAAGCAACAAGTTGGAAGAAATTGCAAGTCAGGAGCCCGCCTGAAGAATAGGGTGATAAAAGTCGAGTCAAGAGCCAACAAAAGCTGTATAAATAGGATTTTTGTAATTTCCTTTATGTTTTAGCTTTTAATTTTCATTTTGATGTAATAGCAGAGCTGCAGACCGGAACCTCGACGGAACCTCACTCGACTCTCCAACTCGGTATAGTCCACTCCTCTTCCAAGCCTTTGAAATACCCGTGACTTGATTTCCTCATAACTTGGGTGGGTAGGCTGTCCAAATACAAGACCCGATAGTCTTTCTTTCTTCTGTTTCTTCTTTGAATAATGGTCGGGACAAAATTCTGTCTCGTTGTCTACTTCTTTGCCTGAAAACACTGCGTGTTTACATTCAAAGGGGGCATGCTGTAGACACGTAATTTTGTCCGCCCAAATATTAATTTCTACTCATTTTTACCTTTCCCTCCTACCTCCTATCCAATAAAATATACCCACTACCCAACCACCCAATCCCAACATCATCATCATACCCACCCACTCCCAACATAATCATCATACTCACCACTACCCAACCACCCACTCCCAACATCATCATCATACCCACCCACTCCCGCTACCCCACATTTACCCCACCCCCACTCTCTTATTCTTATCTCCATAAGACAAAAACCACAATAACAAGACATAACTCTCATCACTTACAAAAAAAAAAAAACTCTAAGACACACTCAATTAATCATCTTCTTCCATCATCTTCTTCACCAAGAAAAACACACCACACACAACAAAGAACAAGAACACACAAAAAAAAAAATCTCTCATCTCTCAACAATCTCTCAACACTCTCTCAAAAACTCTCTCTCAAAAAACTCACTCTCTGCTTCCTCTCTTAAAAAATAAAAATAAAAATTTAAACGTCCACCACCGCTTCGCCGCCGGCCGGGGACCGACCACCACAACACCACCATATTTTCCTTCTCTCTATCATCTCTCTCTCCCCAAAATTAAAAAAAAAAAGAAGGGAATCCGCAGCTCCGTTCGTCGACGCCGACCGGACCAGATCCGACCATCTCCGGCCGCGGCGCGCCGGTTCGAGATCCGACCAGATCTCGATCATTGGATTCCGCCGGCGGCTTCTCGGTCAAACTGCTAGATCTCCGCCCATTTTTCCGTCACCGGAACTCCCCGTATCCCAATCTACGTTTTGGAGCTATCCGGTTTATTATTATAATACCGAGTTTGGTTTGCTCGTGGTGAGGTTCTCCAATCGAATTTGGTCTTCAGATTTCTTTATTATCGACAAAAGCAAGTGTCAGTGAGGTCCATTACTTTAACCCGCTCTCTTTTATTTATCTTGACATATTAAATTAGTTGTGATTATGGTTTTATTGAATTTTTGTTCATGTTGATGTTATGATTGTGATGCTTGGTTGTTTGATTTTGGTAGATTAAGACATAAATTTGATCATGTTATAATGGATGGATAAAAAGAAAGTCGGGGGATGAAAGTGAAAAAAAAAATGACAAAAAGATAGATTCGGTTTAATTTGATTTAGTATGAATCAATGATGGAATTATGTCTTTAGTCGAGGATGCATAGGCAAACGCAGGCCGGGTAGGCAAATGTAGGAATAATAATTTGTTGGAGTGTTTTGAATATGTGCTTGAACGATACTTTCTACTTTATTGCACGAAAAGTTTAAATTGTACTCATTTGGCCGAGGAATGCCCCGAAGTACCTTGTACCCGGAGTACGTCCGCGATGAAGGCCTGAGGCATCGGGTAAAGCATTAGTTTAGGATTAGCGTAGGATTATTTTAGTCCCTTTTCATTTCGGGTTGTAATAATTGGACTGGACTTACATTTCGTTTAGTTTTATTTTGTTTTACGTTCTTTGTCTGTGGTTTATACACTTCATAATGCCAAAATAGTCGATACACTCCACCAAGCGACCGTGGTCGAACCACGGGATCGAGGGGTGCCTAACACCTTCCCCTCGGTTAACAGAATTCCTTACCCGGAATCTCTGTACGCAAACTGGTTTAAGAGTCAATTGGTTTCGAAAAGGGATTTTCCAAAGGTGACTTGGCACACCAGATTATGTCAAGTGGCGACTCTGAATAAAAATGCAAATAATCCCTTTTTCGAAACAAATTTTTATTTCTTGTCACTTAAAATAATTAAACCCTTTCGAACTTAAAAATATTCCAATTTTTGGAGTACGCGTGCAAAAAGGGGTGTGACATATAGTGTGTGTGTATATTGTAGTATATATTTTATTTAAAATAGTACATATATTGAATGGTACGTATATATGTGTATGTCTTCTATAGACGTATACATTTAACATATACATGTAAATATATTTTATAAATTAGTATATATAACTATATATATAGTGTGTGTATATATTGTAGTATAGATATTGTAGTATATTTTATTTAAAGTAGTACATATATATTGAATGGTACGTATATGTGTGTATATTTTCTAAATAAGAATATATTTAACGTATACATGTGTATATGTTTTATAAATTAGTATATAACTATATATTTAGTGTGTGTATATAATGTAGTATATGTTTTATTTAAAGAAGTACATATATTGAATGATACGTATATATGTGTATATATTTTCTAAAGTAGAATATATATAATGTATACATGTGTATATGTTGTATAAATTAGTATATAACTATATATTTAGTGTGTGTATATATTGTAGTATATATATTGTAGTATATTTTATTTAAACTAATACGTATATATTGAATGATACGTATATATGTGTATATATCTTTTATAGACGTATATATTTAACGTATACATGTGTATATGTTTTATAAATTAGTATATAACTATATATACAGTGTGTGTGTATATTGTAGTATCTGTTTTCTTTAAAGTAGTACATATATATTGAATGGTACGTATATATGTGAATATATCTTCTATAGACGTATATATTTAACGTATACATGTGTATATGTTCTATAAATTAGTATATATAACTATATATATAGTGTGTATATATTGTAGTATAGATATTGTAGTATATTTTATTTAAAGTAGTATGTATATATTGAATGGTATGTATATATGCGTGTATATTTTCTAAATAAGTATATATTTAACGTATACATGTGTATATGTTTTATAAATTAGTGTATAACTATATATATAGTGTGTATATATTGTAGTATAGATATTGTAGTATATTTTATTTAAAGTAGTACGTATATATTGAATGGTATGTATATATGCGTGTATATTTTCTAAATAAGTATATATTTAACGTATACATGTGTATATGTTTTATAAATTAGTGTATAACTATATATTTATTGTGTGCATATATTGTAGTATATATATATATATATATTGTAGTATATATTTTATTTAAACAAGTGCATATATTGAATGGTACGTATATATATGTATATATTTTCTAAAGTGCATATATTTAACGTATACATGTGTATATGTTTTATAAATTAGTATATAACTATATATATAGTGCGTGTTTATATTGTAGTATATATATTATAGTATATGTTTTATTTAAAGTAGCACGTATATATTGAATGGTACGTATATATGTGTATATATCTTCTACAGACGTATATATTTAACGTATACGTGTGTACATGTTTTATAAATTAGTCTATAACTATATATATTGTGTGTGTATATATTGTAGTATATATATTGTAGTATCTGTTTTATTTAAAGTAGTACATATATATTGAATGGTACGTATATATGTGTATATATCTTCTATAGACGTATATATTTAACGTATACATGTGTATATGCTTTATAAATTAGAAATAACTATTTATATAGTGTGTGTATGTATTGTAGTATATATATTGTAGTATATGTTTTATATAAAGTAGTACATATATTGAATGGTACGTATATATGTGTATATCTTCTATATACGTATCTATTTAACGTATATATGTGTATATGTTTTATAAATTAGTATATAACTATATATATATATAGTATGTATATATATTGTAGTATATATATTGTAGTACATGTTTTATTTAAAGTAGTACGTATATATTGAATGGTACGTATATATGTGTATATATTTTCTATAGACGTATATATTTAACGTATACATGTGTATATGTTTTATAAATTAGTATATAACTATATATATATAGTGTGTGTGTATATATTGTAGTATATATTTTATTTAAAGTAGCACATATACTGAATTGTACGTATATATGTGTATATATCCTCTATAGCCGTATATATTTAACGTATACATGTGTATATGTTTTATAAATTAGTATATATATCATTATATTGTAGTATACGTTTTATTTAAAGCAATACATATATATTGAATGATACGTATATATGTGTACATATCTTCTATAGACGTATATATTTAATGTTTACTTGTGTATATGTTTATAAATTAATATATAACTATATATGTAGTGTGTGTATATATTGTAGTTTATATTTTATTTATAGTAGTACATATATTGAATGGTACGTATATATGTGTATATATCTTCTATAGACGTATATATTTAACGTATACATGTGTATATGTTTTATAAATTAGTATATAGCTCTATATATAGTGTGTGTATATATTTTAGTCTATATATTGTAGTATATATTTTATTTAAAACAGTATGTATATATTGAATGGTACGTATATATGTGTATATATTTTCTATAGACGTATATATTTAACGTATACATGTGTATATGTTTTATAAATTTGTATATAACTATATATATAGTGTGTGTATATATTGTAGTATATGTTTTATTTAAAGTAGTACATATATTTAATGGTACGTATATATGCATATATATCTTTTATAGACTCTAAAGTAGTATATATTTAATATATAAATGTGTATATATTTTTCAAATTATTATATATATCATTACATTGTAGTATATATCTTGTAGTATATGTTTTATTTCGAGTAGTATATATATTTAACTACATATAGTCATATACACGACTACATGTGTAATTGTGTATATATTTTTTAAATTTTAATGTAGTATATACTGTATATATAGTGTATATAAATTGTTCAACGTATTTAAAATGTATATAGGTGGATATATATAGTGTATATTGGAGAATTTTTATTTTTTTGTTTTTGACCGATTTTGACAGGATTTTTAACCCGGTTTGACCTGATTTAGGTGGGTTGGATCGGGTTGAGTTAAGTGGGCCGGTTCTGAGTTGTTTTTAAATTTTTTACTGATGGGCCCGGAACCGAACCAACCCGTTTTATCAAGCCCGGATCCGGACCTGACCACAACTTGGCTAAATCTCACATTTCCGGGTTGACCCGGCCCAGCCCACTTGACACTATTATTTGAAGGTCGAACGAATTTGATGTTTTGAAAACGATCTACGAGCAGAAACACTGTACTAAATTGGAAGTATCATGCAGGAA
The DNA here is from genome assembly GCA_030864225.1 of Capsicum baccatum var. pendulum. Taxonomy (NCBI): domain Eukaryota; kingdom Viridiplantae; phylum Streptophyta; class Magnoliopsida; order Solanales; family Solanaceae; genus Capsicum; species Capsicum baccatum. Next base: position 54,156,343 of record CM061561.1, read on the forward strand.
AGTTACATGCACTAAGTAAAAATGGAGACACTCAGCAAAATTTAATTAGACCGAAAAAATTGCATTTCGAAAGAATTTGTTTTGTATGTCACTTGCAACTTTTTTTTTTTTTTAAAGGTTTAATGAATTTCATGTAATAAAATCTTTATTTTTAGGCATAAAAGATTTGAAAAAACTATTTTTTTTCCATTTCATTTCCTACGCTTCTCCATACAACTTTCTTTTTAATTACGTTGTTTTTATCCTTCTCAAGAAGCTTCCATCATTTTTATTTTCTTGATGACTGAACTCGCAATCTCAAAAAAGAAAGTGTAAATTGCTTACAATTCGAGCCAACTCCGTTATTCTCAGTATAACTTATGATATTATTGTAGTGGCTTTTTATGTAGGCACGGATGAAAAACTGTTTAGTGAAAAGCATTGAAGGAAGAAAATGGCCAACACTAGGAGTGCAACCCAACATTTCCCACTCCTTTTGTCCTGACATAAGAAGCAAAATAGCATCATATTCTCTCGTGGGCTCCAACCATAAGATAGTTTTTTTAAAAAAACAAATGAATCCACCTCAATTCTTCTTCGATTGCACCATAACCAAAGCATCTCCCTCTCCCCGTCTCATTTTTTCCTCTTCCAATCAAAATATCTAAATCTTTGACAAATTTACAAGGGATTGTTTGGCGGAAGATATAAGAAAAATAATGCATGCAATAATTAATTTTGATATTACTAATTCTTTTCATACAAAATTTCTAACTTATGTATAACTATAACTAATACCAATATTCCTTATTATCTTATGTATAGCTATTTAACTATTACATATCAAATCATGAAATTAAGCATACCATCAAAGGATGTGGTGCAGTAGATGAGGTTGTTCCTTTTTTAACCAGAGGTCTCGGGTTCGAGCCTTGAGTATAGAAAAATTCTTGGTAGGGAGCGCTATCCCTCAAATGGGGCTCCCTATCTGGCGCGAATTCAGATTAGTCAAACTTCATTGCGACTATCGAACACCGAATGAAAATAAAAAAAAATTAAGCATAAGGATCTTTTATATATATACAAGCATGGCTAAAGATAGTCCTTGAAAGTGTACAAAGCTAAAAGATATGGATGGTATTTTTGTAAATAAATAATTATTTTAGAAATTATATATGTAATACATGTTATTTTTAATTCATCAAATTAAATAATGGATAAAATATAATATCATTACATAACTAAATTTTGCATTACTATATATCATATTCAATAATATTCTTATACATACTGACAAACGAATCCTAATGCACCCTTTGATTCATTTTACTTGACTCTTTTACTAAAAGTAGTTATTTCAATTAATTTGTCCATTTAATGAAATCAAGAGAAATCTATCATTTTCTTCTAATACTACCTCTATTATTAGATGACTACATATACTCCATTCATATCATTTTACTCGTCCCAAATTTTTTAATTTGATTTCTCATTTTACTTGTCATTTTTTCATTAATTAAGATAAGATAATTTTTTTTTTTTACCCTTAGTATTAATTTTTTCTCCAAATTAAAATACAAACATCATTTAATAGGAGTATTATGATAAAATAATTATATTATCAATTATTTTTCTTAATCAATGTGCAATGTCAAATTGAGACAAGTAAAATATGAGGAAAAAAATATTATTAATAGTCAAATTTAGATTTTCAAAGTATAATTAAATAAGATCACTTAGGTAAAATAAATCCTTAATAAACTTTAGGACACTAACAAATCAACGTAGACCAAGTAAAATGTAACTGACGGAATATTCATCGGTTTAAGTAAGTTCCTTGTTAAACGTACAAAATCTATAGGAGAATCAAAGAGGGCGTTGGCATGCCGACTGGGTAGGCGGTGACGGCTGAATACGGAGCAATCTTTAATGTGAATAAGGAGTAATATTAAATGTGACTAATAAATGGGGACACCTACCATGAAAAGTTGCAGACTTGCAGTAGAGTACTAAGTATTCTTTTATTCTTAATCAAGTTTCGAGTTCAATTTTGGGTATGAAGTCGAGGTTTCGAGTTCAATTTTGGGTATGAAATTTGTATTAATGAGGCTCCAATAAGGATATTGGATATTGAAAATTGAAAATGGGAAACAAAAATAAAAAGAAAGGATCATCTAAATCCGTCAACATGCATCAACGCCGTTACTTCTAGCAAGTAGCAAGTAGTCCCCCACTCAATTCCCACTCTTTGCTTCACTCACTTCATTTGCTTCTTTCTACTACCACACTTGCCATTCTTCCTCATCCAATGTCTACTATGGAATCCATCATCCATATCCACTACTTATCTTCAACATTGCTTATAATTCTAGTGTTTCTGAGCCCTGTTATGGCGACTTCTATCGGCGTAAACTATGGTCAGATAGCGGATAATCTTCCTCCACCAGAAAAAGTGGTTCCCTTAGTCAAATCCATGGGAGCTACCAGAGTGAAGCTATATGATGCTGATCCACATGTGCTCAAAGCCTTTGCGAACAGCGGTGTTGAATTCATTGTCAGCCTTGGCAATGAATACCTCTCCGATATGAAGGATCCTGATAAAGCTCAAGCTTGGGTTAAAACCAATGTGCAAGCCTATTTACCTGCGACTAAAATCACGTGCATAGCAGTTGGAAATGAAGTACTTACGTCCAACGACACTTCACTATCCGGCAATCTCATGCCTGCTATGGAAAATGTTTACGCTGCGCTAGTCAATTGCAACTTGGACAAGCAAGTCAGTGTCACCACTGCTCATTCTGTTGCGATTCTAGGGACTTCGTACCCGCCTTCTGCAGGCGCTTTTCGTAAAGATCTTGTGACCTGTGTTACACAGGTGTTGGACTTTCATTGTAAAACTGGTTCTCCTTTTTTGATCAATGCATATCCTTATTTTGCATATCAGGCGGATCCAAAACAGGTGCCAATCGATTTCGTGCTCTTTCAACCTAATCAGGGAATTATTGATCCTGTAACCAATCTTCATTACGATAACATGCTTTACGCTCAAATTGATGCGGTTCACTCTGCTTTAGCTTCAATTGGCTACAAAAACATGTGCGTTCAGATCTCAGAAACAGGATGGCCATCCAAAGGTGACGCCAATGAGCTCGGGGCAACGATGGATAATGCTAGGAAATACAATTGCAATCTCATCAAACTTGTGAGTCAGAAAAAGGGAACTCCATTGAGGCCTAATTCCAATTTGAATGTATACGTATTTGCCCTGTTTAACGAGAACTTGAAGCCTGGCCCAACATCAGAGCGGAACTACGGCCTTTTCAAGCCTGATGGAACACCGTCTTACCCCTTAGGATTCTCCGGCATCACCAACACCGTCAGTACTAATAGTAGCTCAGGTAGTAGTTCAAGATCTGGCAGTGGTGGTTCTTCAACACCGACGTCGTGGTCACCGCAGGACGGGAGTTCCTCATCTGGCTATATGTCCATTACTTCTGATTCGGTGAGTTGGAACTTGGAGTCGATCTAACTATATATATATATATATATATCAACAACTATATTAAATTCTATGTTGCTCGGACTCTTCAATTTGATGTTGCACCTGTGTCAAACTTGAAAAATACATTATTTTTGAACAATCCGACATATACACTACTTTGCGGAGTCTGAGCAACATAACTTAAATTACTATTAGTATTTTAATAATATTTCAAATTAGTTAAAACCGCCTCTGCTGCCGCCGTCGCTACTGCCACTAAAACTTTTGAGTTATTTATTTCAGGGAAGAGTTCTATTTTGCTGGAAATCCTTGATTCTCCGACTCCACATTGTATGTTGTTTAATGTCACTTCTTTTTTCCCAACTGTAATTTCTATTGGCTGAATTATTGTTAGGTCCGAGGAAATATCTGCATACACATTATCTTTTCGATTCCACTTGTAAAATTATACTAGATATATTATTATTGTCTGCCATTGTTGAAAACGGTTGTAAAAGCCAATTTGGCTCTTTCCCCTTGGCTAGTTGCTCCATTTTTATTCTTTGATTATTGGGTAATTCTTTTCTTTTCCTTAAAATTAACTAATAATTGGTGCTTGATTTTCTTGATGATTGGATCCGTTGGTACGCCGGAAAGTCCAAAAGATGACAGTTGTTCTCCACTTATTAGCTGGCTTGATGTTACCTTATTTTCTTGATAAGATTAGATTGCTACTATTGATCAATTTGTAATTTGTTAACAATAGTTTGTACTATATCCTACTTACCAAAGACATCGATAGACACTAAAATATATTGCAAAAATTCACTTAAACCAACAAAGACTTGTTCCTATTAGACCCCTAAACCCTCGAATTTTGTTTCAATTGGGCATTTTTTGCCTATGTGGCATTGCGCGTGCAGTGCCATCGTGGGAGAGGCGTGAGGACATTTTTTTTTACTAATTTAGAAATAAAAAGTTGCCAAGTGACACTGAGGGTCCCAAAATTTTTTTAATAACAATTTTTTTTAAACACTAAAGGCCCCAAAAAGCATTAGAGGGTCTTAATTTTTTTTTTATAATAAAAGTGAATTTAAAAAAATCTGTTTTTTATTTTCATCTTTTAAATTTTTTTATAATTTTTTTTTAATAATTAGTTTTTTATTTTTATTTTAAAAATAATTTTATAATGATTTTTTCATAATTTGGATCCTCAATGCCATTTTTTATTTTCATTTTAAAAAGTTTTATAATTTTTTAATAATTAATTTTTAATTTTATAAATAATTTTTTCATAATTCATTTCATTTTTTAAATTTTTTTATAATTTTTTTTAAATAATCAATTTTTTATTTTTAATTTTTAAATAATTTTATAATTATTTATTCATAATTTTTATCCTCAATGCCATTTTTATTTTCATTTCTCTAAAAAATTTTATAATTTTTTTAATAATTATTTTTTTAAAAAATAATTTTTTAATAATTTATTTCATTTTTTATTTTTTTAAATAATCAATTTTTTTTTGTTCTTCAAATTTTTTTATAATTATTTTTTCAAAATTTGGATCCTCAATGCTATTTTTTATTTTTATTTTAAAAAGTTTTATAAATTTTTTTTAATAATTAATTTTTAAATAGTTTTTTAATAATTTATTTTATTTTTTTCAAAAATTTATATATTTTTTAAAAGTCAATTTTTTATTTTTATTTTTTAAATAATTTTATAATTATTTTTTCATAATTTATATCCTCAATTCCATTTTTATTTTCATTTATTAAATTTTTTAATAATTTATTTCATTTTTTAATAATTTTTTTAAATAATCAATTTTTTATTTTTATTTTTTAAATAATTTTAGAATTATTTTTTAATAATTTGGATCCTCAATGCCATTTTTTATTTTCATTTTAAAAAGTTTTATAATTTTTTTTAATAATTAATTTTGTATATTTTAAATATTTTTTAATAATTTGTTTTATTTTTAAAAAAAATTGATAATTTTTTTTAAATAATCAGTTTTTATTTTTATTTTTTTAAAAATTTTATAATTATTTTTCATAATTTATATCCTCAATGCCATTTTTTATTTTCATTTTTTAAAAAACTTTATAATTTTTTTTAATAATTAATTTTCTTAAAAAATAAGTTTTTAATAATTTATTTCATTTTTTAAAATTTTTTATAATTTTTTTAAAATAATCAATTTTTTATTTTTATTTTTTAAATAATTTTAAACTTATTTTTTAGTAAATTCCTCAAAGCCATTTTTATTTACTTTTTTTAAAAAGTTATAATTAATTTTTAATAATTATTGGACCCACAATGCCACGTGTCAGCTTCCAATTAGTTTGTTTTGCCACGTCATCATATGTGTGCAACACACACTTTGACCTTTTTGCTTATAGGAAAAGAATGCCCAATTAGAACAAAATTCGGGGGGTTTAGGGGTTTGATAAGAACAGACCTTAGTTTAGGGGTCTAAGTGAATTTTCACAACAAGTTTGAGTGCCTGTCGATAACTTTGACCATTGCATTTCATATATCATTAAAATTAAAGCTTCATTTCATGAAGGGAAAAGATATTGTTTCCACCTCAAACTATACAAGAGAAATCGAAGCTACACCTAAACTATACTAGTGATCTATTACATACTTAAATTATAAAAAAGTGATATTTTTTACGCCTTATAAAGCATTATACTACTTGCATGTGGTGTTGTGTTGCACACGCGCCTGCCACTTCAGCGCCACGTCAGCATGATACAAAAAAATAATAAATTTATTATTTTCATAAATTTTTCTTTTTTGTTTTTAATTTAAATTCTTTTTCTTTCTTCTTCAATTTGTTTTCTTTTTCTTCAATATCCAAAACCCCCATTATTATCCAAAACCTTCATTGTTATGAGGTCAATTTTTTTTTCTTTTTCTTCAATATCCAAAACCTCCATTGTTGTCCAAAACCTCCATTGTTATAAGCTCAATTTTTTTTCTTTTTCTTCAATGTCCAAAATCATATTCTTTTTTTTTCTTCAATAAATTCTTCAATGTCCAAAACCATCTTTTTTTTTCTTCAATTTTTAAAAAGAAAAAATTAACAAGATGATATTCTTAACTGGAAGATGATATAAAATCAATACACTCAAGCAAATGATCTCTGTCCATTATTTTCCTGACTGACAGCAATGAATGAAGAAGATTCACCAGGAAATTTTGGTGTATTCTGGACCTCCCTTTGCTTCTCTTCTTGCATCAACAATGCATAGGCATTAGGAATAGAAGAGAGTGGTGAAATCATAAGTATATTACCTCTAAGGGAACAATAAGAGTCATTGAGTCCCATTAAAAATTGAACCAATCGTTCATCTTGCTTGAACTTAATGTTTTTTTCCTTTGCACCGAAGGAACAAACACAATTGCATGGAATGAAGAAATCCAAAGTGTCCAGTTCATCCCAAAGACGTTTCATCTTAGTGTAATAAGTAGCAATGTCAGATGAACCTTGCACAAGATCACTGAGTTTCTTTTGAAGTTGGAAAAGCTTGGCACCTGAACTCTATCCAAACCTTGCTACTAATTATGTCCACAGATCTTTAGCAGTGGAAGAATATATAACACTTTCAAAAATTTCTCTAGAAAGAGAGTTCAAGAGCCAGGAAATTACCATATTATTTACTTTGGACCAGGCACTGTGGAGATCTGTACCAGTAGGAGGCTCTTCCATTGATCCACCAATAAAGCCAGACTTATTTTTAGCAGTCAAGGCTATGAGCATGGCTCTCTTCCATTCCCCAAAACTCTTGCCATCAAAAGCTGTATTAACCAGCAACATACCAGGAGAATCAGAAGGCGAAATGAAGAAATGATGACAAGGTTTTATGAGTTCAGTGGCTGCATTAGTTCCAGCAACAAGGGAAACTTGAGTCCCAGAAGATGTGTTAACATCAAAATCTCCCATTCTAACAAATTACAGAGAGAAAAAATGAAAATAGATGCAGAGAAAAACAAGGATTAAAACTCTAGCTCTGATACCATGAAAAATTACAAAAATAAAAGAGAGATTGTTGCTGAAAGTTTTATCTGTCTATTCATCTGGTACAATACATGTATATATAGAAGAAACCAGTAAAAACAAACTGCCTAGTAGTGCCTTAACTATTAGCTACCATTATCTAAAGTGAGTAAGTAGTGGAAAACTTAACAACATTTATAAAGCAGTAGAAAAAAAAACTGAACCTTTGTCCTAATTGTTAGCTATCACTAATAGTTAAAGTTCCACCAAGTCTCATGTTTCCAGCTCTATTGGTGCACTTTGTCTCAATCTTTTTCATTCTTCTTTAATACAAAATCAACTTTTTTCTCCGACAACAACTTGTCCGATGAGTCTCTAATAAATCCAACACCCCCCTCAAGTTGGAGGGGAAGGAACGCATACCCAACTTGTTCAATAAGAGACGATGAGAATCACCATGTAGAGGCTTAGTAAACAAATCTGCTATCTGGGATGAAGATGGAAGAAAAGAAAGAGAAATCAAGCTATTGAGGTATTGTTGTTGGACGAAGTGACAATCTAAATCAACATGTTTTGTTCGCTCATGAAAAATAGTATTTTTAGCAATATGAATTGCTTCTTGGCTGTTGGAATGAAGAGAAATTGGTAATGAAGGAGACAACGACAAACCGGAGAGGATTCGAACTAACCAAGTCAACTCCTCAACAACCCTCCTCATAGATCGGTACTCAACTTCAACGGATGAAAAATAAATGGAAGGTTGTTTCTTTGACTTCCATGAACTAGGACTATCACCGAGACTAATAAAAAAACCACTAACAGATCGTCTAGAATCCAAACAAGAAACCCAACCAGAATCACAAAAAGCTAAGAGAGTGAAAGAAGGAGAAGAATTGAGAAATATCCCTAATCCAGGATCGGAAAGAATATACCAAAGAACATGGTGCACAACTACTAAATGTGCTTAATGTGAAGATTGCATATATTGGCTAAGGTGTTGGACCAAAAAGGAGATGTCTGGCCTCGTATGAGTTAGAAAGTTTAATTGCCCAATTAGTCATCTGTAAATATTGGGATCTGGTAGAGGAGAACCCATGTTTGCTTGCAATTTTAGAGTGGGATCAAGAGGTGAAGAAACATGTTTAAGTTCAAGACAATTATACTCAGATAAGAGCTCCAGAATAAATTTTCTTTGGTTGAGGATCAATCCCTGAGGCTCTCGAATAACTTAAATTCCCAAAAATAGTGTAAGTTACCTAAATCCTTGATCTTGAATTCTGAATCTAAGAAAGATTTTAATGCTTCTAGTTCTGCCTCATCATTACCTGTTGGTAAAATATCATCCACGTACACTACTAATATAGAAACAGAGGTACCAGTGCGTTTGTAAAATAGTGAATAGTCATTTAATGAGTGTCGAAAACCTTTGAAACTCAATGCTGCAATTAGCCTTGCGTACCATTGTCGTGAAGCTTGCTTAAGGCCATATAAAGATTTCTTTAGGAGACAAACTTGAGTAGGATCAGTAACCTTTAAACCTGCCCGAAAGTTCATATACACTTCTTCATCCAATTCACCATGTAAAAAACATTATTTACATCTAATTGATAAAGACCCCATCCCTTTTTAATAGCAATTTCCAAGACACAACTTATAGTAGTAATCTTCACAACCGGACTAAAAGTCTCAGTAAAATTAATACCTTCCTTTTGAACATCTCCCCTAACAACCAATCAAGCTTTAAGTTTCTTCGCAGAACCATTGGAGTTGAGTTTGACCTTGTAAACCCATTTAGTGGGTAAAACCTTTTTGCCGGGAGGTAATGATACTACTTACCAGGTGTCATTGGTGATAAGAGCCTCTAATTCTCTTGTCATAGCCTCCTTCTAGCCTGGATATAAAATAGCTTGGAAAAAACTGGTGGGTTCTTGAATTTGTGAAAGAGAATTGATGTAGTGTTGATTAGAAGTGGACAAAGAAGTAAAAGAAAAAGACATGGCAAAAATAGAAGAAGAAAAACAATTATCAGACACATTAGAAAAATGCACAACATTACAAATGTAATCTTCTAAGTGTGCAGGTGTCTTAGTTGATCTGGTAGATTTTCTCAAGGTGACAGAATTGATAGGAGGGGTAGGAGCGGAAGATTGTGGAGGAGGAGTGAATGATGTAGATACTGGAGAAGGTACAATAAAATCAAGGTCGGATGTAACTAATGAATTTGTAAGAGGAAAAAGAGGAGTAATAGGCTGAACAAAAGAAAAATGATATACATCTTCATTGAAAATAACATTTCTGGAAATAAAATTTTTTTGAGAATGTAAACTAAGTAACTTATACCCCTTTTCCCAAAAGGATACCCAAGAAACACGTGGGGCTCGGCTCTAGGATCCAATTTAGACCTTCCATGAGAAAGAGTAGAAGCAAAACCAAGGCAACCAAAGCATTTTAGATTAGAGTAATTTGGAGGGTGACCAAAAAGTCTCTCATATGGTGTTTGAAAAGATAATAGTTTTGTAGGACACCTATTGATTAAATAAGTGGCTGTCATAAGACAATCCCCCTAAAATTTTGGTGGAAGATGAGATCAAAAGAGCAAAGCGCGATAAACTTCTAAAAGATTTCTATGTTTTCTCTCAACCACACTATTTTGTTGTGGTGTGGCAACACAAGAAGTTTGATGAATGATGCCTTGAACCTAATTCCCAAGCATTATCAGATCTAACGACCTTAACCTTCTTATTGAATTGTCTTTCTACCATTGGAAAAAAAGATTTGAGAATAGAAAAAGCATTACTTTTTGTGGCTAGTAAAAAAGTCCAAGTTCCTCTACTAAAATCATCCATAATAGTTAAAAAGCATTTGTAACCATCATAGGTAGGAGTTTTATAAGGACCCCATGTATCAACGTAGATTAAATAAAAAATTTGTTGAGATGAGATGTGACTAACAGGAAAAGAAAGCTTGGATTGCTTTGCTAATGGACAAATAGAACAAGGAACAGAAAATTTTGAACAAACTGAAATGGGAATTCCATTAGTATTCTACATATTTGACAAAGGCATATGCCCCAACCTTACATGCCATAATTTGCTTTGAATAACAGAAACAGAACTACATGACAAATTGGATTTATCATCCTTTAAGGAATGTAAACTAGAACTAGACCTAAAGTAGGATTGACATGACAAGAAGCAACTGGACGCCTATTCTTCAAGATATAGATACCATTCTAATTTTCACCAAGGAGCATCGGGCTCTTCATTGAAGCGCCCTGCATGAAACAATAAGAAGTTGTGAAGAATAATAGACTAGAAAGTTGTTTGCACAACTTGTTTACAAATAACATATTGAAATGGAAACTAGGCACATATAACACATTGTGAATGGTTAAATTTGAGAATAGTCTGACAGATCCGAAATGAGAAACCTTAACCCTTTGGGAATTAGGAAGACTAACAGAAGTGATTCTATGCAATAGTTTAAGATTGACAAAAAACTCTTTGTTGTAACTCATATGTTCAGTCGTACTTGAGTCTATTATCCAAGTCTTTTTAGTGAAGACTTTAGAATCAATATTTGAGTTTAGAGATAAAGGGCTAGGGGTTGGTGTTATACCTGCACAATTGACAGAAGCTATGACATCAGAATTATTGCCCTGATCCTTATTTTTCACCTTTTGAAGCATCTGCATGACTTGTGCGAGTTGCACCTCTGTGAGGAGTTTCTCATGCTCCTTTGGTTCTGTGCTAGTCATGATAGAATCTCCAAAAAATTCATTAGAAGTCATAACATTACTCTTAAGAGAATTCTGAAAATTTCTTTATTTAGTAAACTTGAAATAAAGTGGAAAACCATGTATTTTGTAATATTTGTCAATGGTGTGTCTTATTTTCTTGCAATATTTGTAAACAAGATTAGACTTCTTGTTGTCATAGTTTCCTTTTTGTCCCTTGAAATCAGTAGAAAATGATCTTTGTCCATTATTTTCCTGACTGACAGCAATGAATAAAGAAGATTCACCAGGAAATTTTGGTGTATTCTGGACCTCCCTTTGCTTCTCTTCTTGCATCAACAATGCATAGGCATTAGGAATAGATGGAGTGGTGAAATCATAAGTATATTACCTCTAGGGGAACAATAAGAGTCATTGAGTCCCATTAAAAATTGAACCAATCTTTCATCTTGCTTGGACTTAATGTTCTTTTTCTTTGCACCGAAGGAACAAGCACAATTGCATGGAATGAAGAAATCCAAAGTGTCCAGTTCATCCCAAAGACGTTTCATCTTAGTGTAATAAGTAGCAATGCCAGATGAACCTTGCACAAGATCACTGAGTTCCTTTTGAAGTTGGAAAAGCTTGGCACCTGAACTCTGTCCAAACCTTTCTTCTAATTCTATCCACAGATCTTTAGCAGTGGAAGAATATATAACACTTTCAGAAATTTCTCTAGAAAGAGAGTTCAAGAGCCAAGAAATTACCATATTGTTTACTTTGGACCAGGCACTGTGGAGATCTGTACCAGTAGGAGCCAGACTTGTTTTTAGCAGTCAAGGCTATGAGCATGGCTCTCTTCCATTCCCCAAAACTCTTGCCATCAAAAGCTGTATTAACCAGCAACATACCAGGAGAATCAGAAGGCAAAATGAAGAAAGGATGACAAGGTTTTATGAGTTCAGTGGCTGCATTAGTTCCAACAACAAGGGGAACTTGAGTCCCAGAAGATGTGTTAACATCAACATCTCACATTCTAACAAGTTACAGAGAGAAAAAAATGAAAATAGATGCAGAGAAAAACAAGGATTAAACCTCTAGCTATGATACCATGAAAGATTACAAAAATAAAAGAGAGATTGTAGATGAAATTTTTATCTGTCTATTCATCTAGTACAATACATGTATATATAGAAGAAACCAGTAAAAAAAACTTCCTAGTAGTGCCCTAACTATTAGCTACCATTATCTAAAGTTAGTAAGTAGTGGAAAACTTAACAACATTTATAAAGCAGTAAAAAAAAAACTGAACCTGTGTCCTAATTGTTAGCTATCACTAATATTTACAGTTTCACCAAGTCTCATCTTTCCAGCTCTATTTGTGCACTTTGTCTCAATCTTTGTCATTCTTCTGTGATGCAAAATCAACTTTCTTCTTTGACGACAACTTGTCCGATGAGTCTCCAATAACTTTAACATATTGACAGTTGCATCATTTCCTTCAGGAATCTCACGATAAACTCTCAAAGTAATTTCGTGTTGTCTCTCTTCTAGAACTGTACCTTCTTGGCTCCAACATGAGCCCTAATAAAACTGTCTTCCAATATATTATTTGAGTTAGAATTTTTAGGTAAAAGGGAATACCACGCCAGAGCTACTTCGATCCAGACAGGGTCACTCTAAATTTCTTCACCATCACTAATTCAACTTCCTCAATCGTCAGGTCATTTCTATTCATGACTATCGTGAAGAATAAAAAATATTTCTGAGGGTCCGAAGTCCCATCATACTTGGAGATATATAGCATCTTGAACCTCTTTGGGATAGGTCTAATCACTGTGCTATCCATGTAAGGTGCCTTGACATGACTCTTCAAGTTCAATTCTTTGATGATGAGAGGAACTCTAGAAATGCGACTCACACGAGACTAAATTTCTGCATATTGAGACTTCATCTCCTCCTTCAGCATAACTCCATCATGACTGTCATCGAGGAAGCTAAGGTTTCGAGCCCATCTTCTGCTACCTCTGTTTTACGTTCTTCTGACCTGTCATCAAGTTCCACATTATCATTCTGCTCATTTCCTATTAAAGAGTTTGGAGTCTCTTGATCTAGACCGCTTCAAATTTCATCCATTCTTCTATCCCGAGCCTCTTCTTTTAAGATTCAACAAAACTTTTGATGACCTTCTAGAGGCCTTTTAAGATGAATCTTCTTTCCTCTTCTTTCTCATCCTCGTCGAGGGGCCAATAATTTATTTTTTAAGGTTCACGTTCCTCATAGTCATATTAACGGGTAGGTCCCTCTCATCCTGGTGAGTTATCTGTCAGCTAGAATTAGTCAAGCCAGAAAGCAAAGTTCTCATCACTTCCTTAGTCGTGGTTGCATCCTTAATTCGTTCTTCATTATTTGCCATACAATGTTGCCTACCAAACAAAACACAACTAAGCTAGCAGAGAAGAAATAAGAGTAAACCCATACAATTGCTCAGGATCTACAATGGGAGACAAGTTATTTATCGTAAACTTGGTACAGTTAAATTTATAGGTGAGTCAAGCACGCATTGCGATGTAACATTATTTTAGGTTTGATTTACTAGTATAGTTTGACTACTATGTGACAGCGAGAACAAGCAAAATATAATGTAAGAAAAATAAACAGAGTAAACAGGATAATTTAAGTGTGTTCAGAGTGAATATGAACGTTGCTGAGATCAGCTCACAACTACCCAAGCTACTACCAAAGCAAGACAAATAGTGAAGCAACAGAACTAAAAATACAAATGCTTGGAGATCAAGAAAGTTATTATATTTGGAGTCAGGTTACCTTAAAAGTGAAGAAGAGCCACTATTTATAGGTTACAACATCAAGCCTTGGGCAATTAGAATATGTCACTAAATCTCTAAAGTACTAAAACCTATGCCTTTGTGCCACACATTTGATCCAGTGGAGCCAACTAACATTCCTGCGCTGCTTAACTCTATACGAGCTTGTTCGTGCACTTGAGCAATCTAACAAGCTTGTTCATTGTTTGTCCTTATGTCATGCCATCGTGGGTGAGGACCTACTAACCTATCCTGTACGAGAATACATTTCTACCACTATGGGGAGGCTTCTCATAGCTTTTACATTCCTTGTTGTGACGAATCCTTATAACTGTCCCTCTATTGGTGCCACATATTTTTAGGCCGATTTTACCCCATACAATCACAGATATAACTTTTCAAAATACTAAGTGCCAGAATTTTTTATACTTAAATTGAGTTGAATTAAAATTTATTAGAAATTTCTATAGATATAAAAGAAAAAACTAATAAAACGTCCTTATAAAATAGACTTATGCCACTTTGTCACGATCCAAAAACTAAGGTCATGATGATGCTTATTGCGGCTAAGCCTTGAAAACTAAGCCAATCAACCAAACTAATTTGTAATTAGAAACAAAACACATTTTCAAGGCGAGAATTCTAGAGCAAAGTCAGACAATACATGTACAATAATAACGAAAGTCAGAGTAATAATAGATTCCATAAACCATCCCAAAACATGGTGTCAAAGTGTAATAACAATCTAAATACAACTTAAAAACTGGAAATACAACTAAAAATCCATAAACTAAAAGTCTGTGTCTAAATACAAATAAAGACATCAACTGGATAGGAGGAGGTCAGAGATCGACTCTTAAAGTATAAAGCGTCCACTACCTTAAAAGTGTCAAAGTCCAATGCACAATCTCAACTGTTGCACGACACACTCGTACCTGATCAACACCAAACGGGCACAATTGTCATGCCTCAACTCCTATTGGGGCGGACAGGCACCCATAGCCATAAAGGCCCCAGAGAACCAATTCATAACCTTGTACTTCTTATGCATGTAACTATGACACCCAAAGCTTCTAACCAACATAATATTATGTATCGATGAGAATAATTACATAGGAAAACACAAACTTATATATACAACACTTGGCCGTTGGGGCCACCACGTCTAAAGACAAATACTACCATAACATTACATTAGTCTACAAAGCCTCTACAAGATACATAGATTTAGTTAGGGTCGGGACAAACCCCCTCCCTAGTCTTGACTCACTGCATAATACCAAAATATATGGAATAGACTCGGAAAGCCCTGAATCAACCTGGAGCTCACCAATAGTCACTAAAAAACGTGCGCTCTTACTAGTGAGGTGTATGAGATAAAGTACCTGTGCCTGTAGCATGAAATGCAGGTCCCACGTGAGGGACGCCATTACAAAAATATGTACTAAATATGTAAGGCTGAAGGTAACAACACACGATACGAGTGCTCAATAGAAATCAGATACAAGCGTATAAGTAGTACTAGTAGACCACCTTTATATATACTTGTGGGACTACATACATTACGTTCCTTTATTTATTTTTACCTTTCTTACTTCATAATCTTTGTAAGCCATATATAATGCAAATGACCAGCTGATCAGTGTTAAATAGATAAATTAGGATCGACCCATGCTAGGCTTACGCCCCTGAGCTACCACCTACATATAAAGATTGGGATAGGCCAATGCTAGGCTTATGCCCCTGAGATGCCACTCATTTTACAGATTTACGTTGCTTATTTTATTTAGCCTTTGAGATTGTTACTTTGGTGTTCATCACATTATGGTACCTTGAATCAATAATTTGTTAATAAGAGATATATTAATGGATACTTAATGCAACAACAATGAGGTAGGGAACTGTTGGCACACAAAATGAAGTGTTTAGAAGCTGAAAATACACATGGGTCTTATTTGAGTAAACAGAGAACTTCTAAAATTTTCTAGTAAAAATAGATGTGCAGGTTAAATAATAAGCATGTATCGAGGTATTTTAACACATTAGAGAGTGGGAAGAAGGTCATTGGCTACATGGAATATAATGTGCTGCTATTATGTATCACTTGTTATAGGATAACCTTGGAAGCTTACTTGATGGAACAAGTGTTTGATTTTATGCCAAAGAGTATATAATGGAGTATTCCTTACATACCTGGTTGTACAACTCCAATAACAGCCCAACTCAAATTCCCGCCCTTTTAGATTACTTATCTACAATGAAATATATGGTAAACTAATATTAGCAACCAACTATCATATTTTGGCTATTCAACCTCACCGAAATAGCAATTGGGCAGTAAGCCTTTACTCTATCAATCAAGGGTGTTATCTTAACATTTTTTTCTCCTCTAATTACACCCACATACCATACATGTTCTTATAAGATTCACAGAAACCACTTCAGCTTCATTACACATTCCTAACAATACGCAAAACAGATTGCAGTAACAACTGCAATAATTAGTTCGATGGTGTACCACCACACTTTTCTTCTATATTTCAATCCAAATTGGTCACACCTTTCTTCAACAAAACCTGGCATCCCACAACATATACCCACAAAACATTCCACAAAATAGCCCCAAATTCCTTTTATTGTAGCAATCAATTATTAAACTCATCATCTCTTGAGCTCTTAATAACAACACATCTATAATTCTCTATCAAATTCATATACACGGAGAACAAAATGGAGCAGTCACCTTACCTCAATTCGACAACTTATTCTTTTAAATTTGAACTCCTTAAGAACTTCAACTTTCACTTTCCTTCACACTTTAAACCAAAGAAGAAAAGAGATCTCTTAATAACCAAGAAAAGTGACGAAGTAGTTTGTTCCATATTCTGCCATGTATTTATAATTAGGAACCTGTTGCATGTTTTCTTAAGCTTCCATGAGATAATTAAGCTAAAACATAAGTGTTTTCACTTACTTTGGGCTGCAAAGGTTGGGGTTTCTTCAAGAACCCTAGAAAGGAAAATAGGACTGCTCCTAGTTTATTAAAAGGAAGTAGAGAGAGTTTGTGAAGTGTAACCTCTTTTTATGACTTAATAATGAGGGAAATGACCAGCAATTTCTTCTTATAAAGCCTCTATTTTTGTCCATCCACCTAGCTGATTTTGAAGCACAAATTTAATCAAATTGGTCCAAGTAGGTGATGCACCTACTTAAGGAGTTCAAGCAGCTCAAAATGTCAAATTAGGTGATGTACCTACTTGCTTAATTTCTTAGTTGGGCTCAATTATATTTGGGCCTTGGCAGATTTGAGCATTGGGACTTTTTTCATTTTTCTTCTTCTTTTACTTAATTTGGTCCTAAATAAGTATTCTAATAAAGGCCCAAATCTGATTCATGGACTTGGTCCATTAACTTGGCTCATATAGCTCAAGTAGGTGACTCACCTACTAGCTTAATTAAGTCAAGCAAGCACCTCAATATTTTGTTCCATTTTTAGCTCCTAACCCCTTTAATCTAGCCTTAAACTTATACACACTTGGTTACTTTAAACTTCAGATTCAAATACAAACTTGCGATCCCAAGTTTAAATAGTTGTATCAATGTTAACTTGGTTGTATTACATTAAACTGCACGGGCAGCATCTATAATTCCATCTACACGATTAATACTTGCATAACAAATATTATCTGTTACCTATACCACAAGGCTATACCAGATTCCATATAATGGGAACAAATACAAGCAAAATATCGGATGTTACATCCTTCCCCCCTTAGGAACATTCATCCTCAAATGTTTGCATAACTATCCAACCAAAACAAGTTCAAGCCTATGTTTAATATCCCTATTATCACATAGTATTTATATATTACACTTACTTGTTATTGCCCTAATTCAGCATCTTGGACTTTCTCTTCATATTTTAACAAATAGGGGTACTTAGATTTCATCGCTTCTTCAGCTTCCTATGTTACTTTTCTACTTGTTGGTTCCTCCAAAGCACTTTTATAGAGGCTATTTCTTTATTTCTTAACTTCTTAACTTGTCGATCTAGGATAGAAATAGGTATTTCTTCATAGGTAAGATCTTCCATAACTTGTACATCTTCAGTAGGAGTTATATGTGATGGATCTCCCATGCACTTTTGAAGTATTAAGATGTGAAATGCTGGATGAACTGTTGAGTGCTCTTAGGTTAGCTCTAATTCATAAGCGACTTGGCTAAACATCTGAGTAATCTTGTATGGGCCTATATAACGTGGACTTAGTTTTCCTTTCTTACCAAATCTCATAACCCCCTTCATTGGTGACACCTTCAAGAATACCCAATCATCTATAGAAAACTCTAGCCCCCTTCTTCTAACATCTGTATATGACTTATGTCGACTTTGGGTTGTTTCTAGCCGCTGTTGGATCACTTTAACCTTTTCCATAGATTGATGAACAAGATCTAGTCCAAATAAGGCAGTTTTACCCGCTTCAAACCATCCAATTGGTGATCTACATTTTCTTTCATACAAAGCTTCATATGGTGCCATTTTGATACTTGAATGATAACTATTGTTATAGGTGAGCTCGATGAGAGGTAAATGATCATCGCAACTACCTTTAAAGTTCAATACATAAGCTTATAGCATATCTTCAAGTGTTTGAGTGGTATGTTTTGCTTGTCCATCTGTTTGAGGGTGAAAAGCTGTACTTAGATTCACTTGTGTTCCCAAATTTCTCTGGAAAGACATCAAAAAATTTGCAGTAAATTGAGCTCCTCGATCTGATATAATAGAGATTGGAACTCCGTGCAACCGAACTATCTCTTTAATATATAATTTGGCATATTCTTCAACTGTGTAAGTGGTCCTAACCGGTAGAAAGTGTGCTGATTTGGTAAGCCTATCAACTATCACCCATATGGAATCAAACCTTCGAGATGTACGAGGCAAAACAGTGATAAAATCCATGTTGATCATGTCCACTTCTAGATTGGAAGATCTATACATTGCATATAACCCTCGGGCTTTTGGTGCTCTACTTTAACTCTTTGACAATTTGGACATTTGGCTACAAACTCTGCAATGTTCTTCTTCATGTCACCCCACCAATACATTTCTTTCAAATCATGGTACATTTTTATTGACCCTGGATAGATGGAATACCTTGAATGGTGTGCTTCTGTCATGATCCTCTTTCTTAGCCCATCTACATTAGGCACACACAATCTGTTTTGGCACCGAAGTACTCCTTCTTGCATAAGCTCAAATGCCATTGTCATACCACATTGCACATTTTCCTTAAGCTTTAATAGAATGTGATCTGCATATTGCTTCTCTTTTATTTTAGCTACTAGGGAAGATTTTGCAGCATTATATATAATAAGCCCTTCATCTGGAGTTTCAAGAAGGCGAACTCCAAGATTGGATAGTTGGTATAGATCTTTAGTCATCCCTTGTCTTTCTATAGATAGTGCCATCGTATTCCGACTTAACGCATCTACTAACACATTGGCTTTCCCCGGATGATACAAGATATCAATGTCATAGTCTTTTAATAATTCAAGCCATCTTAACTGCCTCAAATTTAGGTCCTTCTGATTAAAGATATATTGAAAACTTTTGTAGTCGGTATATATGTCAACATGAATTCCATACAATTAATGATGCCATATCTTTAAGGCAAATTTAATCGCTGCTAGTTCCAGATCATGCATCGGATAATTCTTCTCATGTGGCCGCAATTGTCTTGAGGCATATGCTATGAATTTACAATGCTGCATCAATACACACCCTAAGCCAATTCTTACAGCATCACAATACACTGCATACCCTTCTGTGCCATCTGAAAGTACCAATACGGGTGTAGAAGTCAACTTATTCTTCTGATCTTGGAAACTTCTTTCACATGCATCATTCCATTGGATCTTGGATGCTTTGTATGTTAGCTTTGTTAAAGGTGCAGAAAGTGATGAAAATTCTTTAACAAACCTTCTATAATAACCTGCCAACCCAAGGAAACTACGAACCTCCGTAGGCATAATAAGTCTTGTCCAGTTCTTCACGGCTTCTATCTTTTGAGTATCACCCTTTATCCCTTCATCAGATATAATATGACCTAAGAATGCCATAGATTTTAACCAAAACTCACATTTGGAGAACTTTGCATATAGCTTATGATCACGAAGAATCTGTAACATCTGTCGTAAGTGACTGGCATGGTCCTCATTTGATCTCGAATAAACCAGTATATCATTTATAAAAACTATCATAAATACATCCAAGAATGGCTTGAACACCCTATTCATCAAATCCATAAAATCTGTAGGTGCATTAGTTAGCCCAAAAGACATGAATAGAAACTCGTAATGACCGCACCGTGTTTGAAAAGATGTCTTGGGTATGTCCTTCTCTTTGACCCTTATTTTGTGGTAACCAGACCTCAAATCAATCTTTGAAAAACACTTGGTTCCTTACAACTGATCAAATAAGTCATCAATTCACGGAAGGGGATATTTGTTCTTAATAGTCACCTTGTTCAGTTGCCGATAGTCAATACACATTCTTAATGAGCCATCCTTCTTACGCACAAATAACACTGGTGCACCCTAAGGGGACACACTAGGCCTTATGAATCCTCTTTTTAGCAAGTTTATCAATAGCTCTTTCAACTCCCGTAATTCTGTCGGGGTCATTCTATACGGAGGAATTGAAATTGGTTGAGTACCTGGAATCACATCAATACCAAACTCTACTTCTCGTTTTGGAGGCAAACCCGGAAGATCTTCAGGAAATACATCATGAAATTCATTTACCACTGGAATAGTTTGAAGAGTTGGTAGCTCAGCGTCTGTATCCTTCACCCTAACTAGATGACATATGTAACCTTTCAAAATCATACCTTTTGCCTTAAAATAAGAAATAAATTTACCTCTTGGCACACCAATATTACCTCTCTATTCAAGGACTGCCTCTCTTGGAAAATTGAAACACACCCTCTTAGTTCGGCAATCTATTGTGGCATAACAAGAAGCCAATTAATCCATACCCATTATAGCATCAAAATCTACCAATTCTAACTCAACCAGGTCAGCCATTGTATGGCGACCGCAAATAGTTATTATACAATTTCGATACACTCTCCTTGCTAGAATAGATTCACCAATCGGCGTAGATACTTCAAGTGGCTTAACTAGCAATTCTGGTGTTCTTTTGAACTTTCCAACAACCAATGGGGTAACATATGATAATGTAGAACCCGAATCAACTAATGCATATATATCATGTGAAAAGATAGACAATGTACCTGTAACCACATCTGGAGAAGCCTCTGAATTTTGTCGATCCGCTAAAGCATATGTACGATTCTGAACTCCACTAGAGCTAGCTCCTCTTTTAGCACCTCTACCATGACCCATAGGCTGTACATCTCTACCTGAATAGGGCACCGATGATAATGATGCAATGGATGATCCAGTAGGTCGTGCCATACCATCTATGCCTCTTTGAGGTCATTCTCTCATCATATGTCCTGACGTACCACACCAAAAGTAAGTATTTGTACCAAATCGATATGCACCTAAATAAAGATTTCCACATTGTTTACATGGATGCCGAGGAGGCCTTAATTTCCTCATGCTCCCTTGATCTTGATACCCCACTTTTTGTGAACTCTGACTCTCACTTTTTTGCCCAAACTGGTTGCCTTTAGACCTTTGAAATTGTGGTATAGTACTAGCTAAAGAATAAAAATATAATAGCCTAGGTAGTCTATTAGAAAACTGAGGCCTAAACTCTCCTTGGGAAGCCATGAACTGCCCCATAGATCTAGCCTTCCTGGAATATCCTCTTTCCAATTCTTGTGTTCTTCTTCTTTGCTTCTGATCCTCCATTTTTTTGTGCAAAAGTTTGTATCATTTCTATGTCCATGTCTTTGTTCGAAGCAAAAATAGTACAATCTCTAACCAAATATGGATCCAACCTATCCACATATCGATGAACTCTATTATCCATAGTAGCTACAATATTAGGAGCATACCTAGACAAGGAGTTAAACCGAAGACTGTACTCTCTCACGCCTATATTCCCCTGGCAAAGATTCAAGAACTAATCTGCACGAGCCTCTCGAATCTCTAATGGAAGGTAATGATCAAGAAAAGCCTCTTTGAACTTTTTCTAAGTAGCTGAAGGTGCATCGATACCCCTAGATCATTTCCAGTCTTCATACCAAAATATAGCCTCCCCTTTGAATATATATGCTGCTAGCTCAACTGTCTCTTTACCCGACACATGCATGACCTCTAGAGCCATTTGATTTGATCAATAAAGTCCTGTGGGTCTTCATTAAGATATGATCCGGTGAACGTGGGAGGATCCAATTTAAGAAAATCCTGCATTCGTAGGCTAGCTGCCCTATCTGCACCACTAGAATCGGTGGTTGGAATTGCTTGTCCTTGAGCTTGTACAATAACTATACGAGCCAATAATTGTACCGTATTCCTTAGATCTTGGTCAGTAGCATTAATAGGTGGTTCTGAGGATGCGTTTCTTCTCCTCCTTAGTTATTCTAGAGATGGAGGAGTAGAAGAAGTTTGGGATACAAACTCAGTTTGAGCCCCGCTTTGATTAGCTTGTCTAGGTGGTGACTTGCTGGTTCCTTCTCCAGTAGCCACATCTATTCGCTTACCTGTATTCTTACTCCTTCTCATAACTGGCATCTTTACTATAATGAAAGGAAAAAAATAGATTCAATGGTTAAATATGACTTCACCTACAACATGGGCTCAATTGCACGATCTAAGATATAAAGAAAAAGAAACAACCCCTAAATGTCCCATAGCCTCATGTTTATAGATGTGGTGCACAACACGCCCATAAATAAGACTCTATATAGACACGGCTTTGTAGACACCCTAGGACTACCTGCTCTGATACCACTTTTGTCACGCCTCAACTCCTATTGGGGCGGACAGGCACCTATACCATAAAGGCCCGAGAGAACCAATTCATAACCTTGTACTTCTCATGCATGTAACTATGACAACCAAAAGTTCTAATCAACATAATATTATGTATCGATGAGAATAATTACATAGGCAAGCACAAACTTATATATACTACACTTGGCTGTTGGGGACACCATGTCTAAAGACAAATACTACCATAACTTTACATTAGTCTACAAAGCATCTAAAAGATACATAGACTTAGTTAGGTTCGGGACAAATCCCCTCAATAGTCTTGACTCACTGCATAATACCAAAATATATGGAACAGACTCGGAAAGCCCCGAATCAACCTGGATCTCACCAATAGTCACTAAAAAGCCTGCGCTCCTACTAGTGAGGTGTATGAGCTGAAGTACCTATGACTGCAACATGAAATGCAGGTCTCACGTGAGGGACATCAGTACAAAAATATGTACTGAATATGTAAGGCTGAAGGTAACAACACACAATACGAGTGCTCAATAGAAATTAGATACAAGTGTATAAGTAGTACTAGTAGACCACCTTTATATATACTTGTAGGACTACATACATTACGTTCCTTTCTTCTATTTTGCCTTTCTTACTTCATAATATTTGTAAGCCATATATAATGCAAATGACCAACTGATCAGTGTTAAATAGATAAATTAGGATCGGCCCATGCTAGGCTTACGCCCCTGAGCTGCCACCTACATATAAAGATTGGGATAGGCCAATGTTAGGCTTATGACCCTAAGTTACCACCCACATATAAAGGTATCGAGATCGGCCAATGCTAGGCTTATGCCTTTGAGCTGCCACTTATTTTACAGATTTGCGTTGCTTAGTTTATTTAGCCTTTGAGATTTTTACTTTGGTCGTCATCACATTATAGTACCTTGAATCAATAATTTGCTAATAAGAGACATATAAATGGATACTTAATGCAACAACAATGAGGTAGGGAGCTGTTGGCATACAAAATGAAGTGTTTAGAAGCTGAAAATACACATGGGTCTTATTTGAGTAAACAGAGAACTTCTAAAATTTTCTAGTGAAAATAGATGTGCAGGTCAAATAATAAGCATGTATCGAGGTGTTTTAACATATTTGAGAGTGGGAAGAAGGTCATTATCTATGTGGAATATAATGTGCTGCTATTATGTATCACTTGTTATAGGATAACCTTGGAAGCTTACTTGATGGAACAAGTGTTTGATTTCATGCCAAAGAGTACATAATGGAGTATTTCTTACATACCTGGTTGTACAACTCCAATAACAGCCCAACTCAAATTCCCACCCTTTTAGATTACATATCTACAATGAAATATATGGTAAACTAATATTAGCAACCAACCATCACATTTTGGCTATTTAACCTCACCAAAACAACAATTGGGCAGTAAGCCCTTACTCTATCAATAAAGGGTTTATCTTAACCTTTTTTTCTCCTCTAATTACACTCACATACCATACATGTTCTTATAAGATTCACAGAAACCACTTCAGCTTCATTACACATTCCAAACAATAGGCAAAATAGATTGTGAAGTAACAAATGCAATAATTAGTTCGATGGTTTACCACCACACCTTTCTTCTATATTTCAATCCAAATTAGTCACACCTTTCTTTAACAAAAACCTGGCAGCCCACAACATATACCCACAAAATATTCCACAAAACAGCCCCAAATTTCTTTTATTGTAGCAATCAATTAGTAAACTCATCATCTCTTGAGTTCTCAATAACAACACATCTACAATTCTCTATCAAATTCATATACACGGAGAACAAAATGGAGCAGTCACCTTCCTCAACTCTACAACTTATTCTTTTAAATTTGAACTCCTTAAAAACTTCAACTTTCACTTTCCTTCATACTTTAAACCAAAGAAGAAAAGAGATCTCTTAATAACCAAGAAAAGTGACCAAGTAGTTTGTTCCATATTCTGCCATGTATTTATAATTAGGCACCTATAGAACGTTTTCCTAAGCTTCCATGAGATAATTAAGCTAAAATATAAGTGTTTTCACTTACCTTGGGCTGCAATGGTTGGGGTTTCTTCAAGAACCCTAGAAAGGAAAATAGGGTTGCTCCTAGTTTCTTAAAAGGAAGTAGAGAGAGTTTTTGAAGTGTAACCTTTTTTTATGACTTAATAATGAGGGAAATGACCAGCAACTTCTTCTTATAAAACCTCTATTTTTGTCCATCCACCTAGCTGATTTTGGAGCACAAATTTAATCAAATTGGTCCAAGTAGGTGATGCACCTACTTAAGGAGTTCAAGCAGCTCAAAATATCAAAGTAGGTGATGCACCTACTTGCTTAGTTTCTTAGTTGGGCTCAATTATATTTGGGCCTGGGTAGATTTAAGCATTGGGCCTTTTTCCATTTTCTTTTTCTTTTACTTAATTTGGGCCCAAATAAGTATTCTAATAAAGGCCCAAATCTGATTCATGGACCTGGTCCATTAACTTGGCTTATATAGCTCAAGTAGGTGACTCACCTACTAACTTCATTAAGTCAAGCAAACACCTCAATATTTTGTTCCATTTTTAGCTCCTGACTCCTTTAATATAACCTTAAAACTTATACACACTTGGTCAATTTAAACTTTAGATTCAAATACAAACTTGTGATCCCAAGTTTAAATAGTTGTATCAATGTTAACTTGGTTGTATTACATTAAACTGCACGGGCAGCATCTATAATTCCATCTACACGATTAATACTTGCATAACATATATTATCTGTTACCTATACCACAAGGCTATACCAGATTCCATATAATTGGAACAAGTACAAGCAAAATACAGGATGTTACAACAATAAAGGTGAATAAAGTTCATTTGTCCTCAGTAGGTATCATAGTCCGACTGAGGAAAGTAGAAAATAAGGTATGTAAATACACACTATGAGCACGTCATTTGCAAGCAAAAAAATGTCTCAAATGGTAGTTCACACTATCTCCACTAACAATTTTAAATTATCACGACCCAAATCAAGGCCTAGTCGTAACTGGTATCTCAATCCCACCAAGTGCCAGAGACCACCACCTTAGCCTTACCTCAAGAGAATAATAAACAATAAACAACAAAAGTTAACTAAAGTAGCAAAAGAAAGACAGATAAATCAAATAAAATCTAAGAGTCAAAGCAATATCCCCTACACTTCTCCACAAAAGCCTCTAAACCAGAACACCAATTATGTTGAGACATGCCCCCGACTATGACAAAATAAGTCCACAAATTCCAAAATGTATACAAAAACCTAATGACAAAATAGGTCTTTCTGAAAGATGGAAGCTCACCACTTCACAACAACTCAATAAAAGTACTCAACCATCTAGTGCTTCATAGGAGCGATAAAAAATTCCTCGGACCCTATATCATGAAATAATGCATGTCCAGGGGCGGTCAGTAGGGCGAGCACTGGAATATAACTCAAGAGAAAAGGATAAAATAATTCCATTGTCAAAAACTAGTCAAAACTACATGCACAACATTTATATACATATATAGCATGTTGGGATGGGGATAAGGACCATGAACATGAGGGTATAAAGATTTATCTTCACCTATATAGCTCGATCTATCCTAAAGGAACCCATGAGATATATGGGTCTAGCTTTCCCTGCTGGAAGGGCCCCAATACTTGTTAGCCACAAGAACTGAGGAAAAATTACATAAAGGCTTAAGACATCAAGGTCATATCGCTCCAAATAATATATATAAAGTGTGCACCAAGCATATGGTCACATGGACCCCCAATTCTAGCAAATGTGGTTTTCAGTATTAATCCCCCACGATCTACGCCCTCACGGTGAGCTACATGATCAATGCCCAAACTACATCTTCAACTGAAGGATAAAATGGTTATTGTCAAGTAAAGTAACCCAACTAGGTTGGGGTCGAACCCATAGGAAATATGCAAATATGTATCTCTAGCTTGCTGAACTCAACGGGTAGAACAAAAAGTAAATAGGGGCTTTATAGCAATAATCTCGAACAAGTAATAGAATTCAACTTTGGTTGTAATTAGTCAGAAATGAACACTAGGATTGTGTTGCTCCTGGCTTCTCAACTCAGTAGGACTATTGTGCTTTATTAAACCAACCCAGCACCTTGCATACAAAATTTGATAAGTTATATACCATAAACTGTCCTGTGGACTCATTGATGGATTTCATCCTTTACCTTTTATGTCTTAGGATGTCGCATTACTAACCCTTATCCTAGATACCAGTTAACTATTACTTTTTGAATCTCAAGTTATAAGATGATAGATAACTATCTTACAAAGATGATACTGATTAGCCTTGATCGATAATTAATCTTCAAATTACTTTTGTGAATATATTTTTTAGTCACTGCTCCTTTTGTGGAGTGAGTAGTGATATTCTAGGGGGATCTTATTATTTTCAACTGCTAATACATCTATTAAATCTAAGATAATACAATGCATGCAAGAATACTAGTTCAGAACAACTTAGCACTTTCCCTATTTCTTCAATTTGCCAGGGTTTCCACAACCCTAGCGTAGGGCTTTAGCCGCTCATGCTTGTGAAGCGATCAACGAAATTCATAATGAAAAGCATTAAATAATATCATAATGATCAACAAATAAAACCCAAAGTCTATCACTAAATTATCAACCAAAATCAAGAACAAAGTAAGCCCAAGATTAAATTTGAATCTTGGAATCAAATATATGTTTATAAGTATTAAAAGTGCGTAAACTAACTACAAAATATCAAAAGGGTATTATAGGATACAAGGAAACTCTAAAAGTCAAAACCCAAATGAAAAAGGAAAATTAAGGTCGGTGGACACTTACTTAGGCCACCTACGGACCATAGGTGGTCCTTGGTAAGTGCTAGACTTCCTACACACTCTTGAAACACTCTTTACTTAGACCACCGACACTTACTTAGGTCACCTACGAACCATAGGTGGCACCTACTGTAATGCCCCGAGGGTACACCCTGGGCATCACACGGTGGTTACAATCCCAAGGAACCATAAGCTAACCCATGAGCTGGTACCTGTTGTGAGCACTGAATAAAATAATAATATATGCAAAAGAACAACTGATAAGCCATAAGGTTTTAGCAATTGAAATCAATGTTGAATCATAAATCTAGAAACAACTATCTAAGACTAATAAAATAATAACAAAATTGATTGAATATTTATACTAGTCTGAAAAACCTCTACCGACTGAATAAGAGTTGATGGGACAGGGCCCAACTAACTCCATTTAATTACGGAACTAAAAGTATGAAAATAAATATAGTCTATCCTCAAAATATGAGAACTCACCACTGCTACGACTGATAATATAGAAGGTCTATGCGCGATTTGGGAACTGAGCGTCTGAACCTATGATATGATACATCATAGAGCAAGAAAAGAGTATGCGATCAGTACTTTGAATGTACTGGTATGCTAAATGAGGTAAGCTGATATGGATGGTTTCATGTACTGGAGTAATAATTGACTGGATGAATAACATGAAGTACTGAATCGAATGCATGAATTTTGTAAATACTAAAATGCATGATCAAGAATAAAATATATTTTGTATATAATCTGTAAACTGAAATACAGAAATATGATAACTGAATAACTAATGTATGTATGCTATGGTCAATGCAAGCTTGAACTGAAGTACACTAAATACTGAACTGAGACTATGAGAGCTATCATCTATTCGACATGCCCCAATGAGCAAATTTAAGGTCCAACCTGTGACCCCAGTTGGAAGGGTGTCAGTATCATACCACGGGTACTAACACTGGCTATGTGGATCCATTAAAGTGTTATCCTAAAGAACTAAGGATGTCAAGCCTAAACTAACAGGTTACCCCTGCGAGGTAGTCAAGCCTAAACCGACGGGTGACTCCTCAAATCCTATGCTGGCTACGTAGTTCTGGAGTACAAGGACTGCTATTAATGACTCTGCCTAACTGGAAGGAAATTCGTCATCTCGGCATTCTCTCGGTGATAAATCCTACTCCCAACTGAATTGACTCAAAACACTGAACTGTTCTAGGTTTAACTGATCATAATAACTGACCGAACTGATATTGCTCATAACATGTCTAAAACTAATCTGAAGATACTGACGCTAAGTAAACAGCTAATTTTTTTGGGTATTCATAACCCAGGACTCGATAGCAATAGTAGTAAAATAGTACTAAACTTGAAGGACATAATGTGAAAGCATTTATCAAAATTTCATTCTTGTAGGCATTTCATCAAACACTTGATATTCAAGTTCAAATTAAGCATAGGAATAGTTTAAGTCTTGTATAAATAGTATGATTTCAACATCGACGTCATCAAGTATGATTTAAATCAGCAAATAACATTATTCAAACGTATGGGGTTTGATATCAACAACAACTGCATCTAAACATGGTGTAGAATTACAATTCATTGGAATTCATGGTTAATATCACAATTAAAATCATGAAAACTTGTAAAGATCCTAACTTTGAATTTAGAATTGGATATTTGGACTCCATGGGTGAAAGGAACCCATAGATGAACACTTAACATACCTGGGTTGATGAATTAGTGAGAATTGGCGGTGAATTCTTGAGTTTTGATCTTGAACTTTGAAGGCCAGGGTTTTCGTTCTTGAAAGAGGGATACTTTAATTTTTGAGAGAATTGTGAAATAATGAGCCAATAATGCTCTATTGGGACTTAAATTCCGTGTTTGGACGGATTTAGAGCTATGGGAATAGACTAAATGTTTCCTGGAAATTAAATTGCGAAACTGGAAAATCCTAATTTTGGCCTTCGGCGCGATGCGATGCTATTGTGTTGAGTCACTGGAAAACTGAGTCAATTCCTATTTTTCCCAACGTCACAACGCGGTTCTATCACGTTGCCTCTCTGTAAATGGACGATCCCTAACTGGAAGATTGGCGTGATGCGGCGCCAGTCGCGGTCCCCCACTTGAAAAAAACAATTGCAAAATGGCCCCATGGAGCGACACAGTGGCAATCGCGGTGACACACTGGAAAAGAATGAACGTGATTTCGGCCATCACTGCGATGCAGTCTTATCGCGTTGGGCTACTATTTACACTAAAAGTGCCATAATTTCTCACCCGAGTATCGAATTTAGGCAAAATTGGTATCGTTGGAAAGCTAATTCAATTTTCTATCATTTAGTGGGTCTTAAGCTGGAAAATTCTCAATAGATAAAAAGATATGATCATTTGAAGTTGACTAAAGCAACATCCTTATAAAAAAATTCAATTGGTAAGGATTATTTTGTTTCGTCTAATAATTGAGAGTTATTTGAGGCTTTAATATACATCAAACTCATGCATATCACTATCAAAGAACTATAATGTACTATACATGATCTGAAAATATGGCTCTAACATTAGTTTGGATTGGGGTATTAAAATATCCTCTCCTTGACAACATTCGTCCTCGAATGAGACTGGTTAAGATGAAAACACTGAGGAACTAAGATTACATGTTGTATATACGTGATGAAACTGTGATTGCATGACTAAGTCTGAAACATGACACATAATTAAACTGGTTCTGTGAATGCATGATTGCCACGAGAATGATATGTAGCTGAAACTGAGCATGGAAAAGAGAAATTTTAAGAAAATATTTATCTTAAGCTGAATCTGAGTTTGCGGAGAAAAGATGAGGGCACTTGGTCCACGTATCTGCTTTTGCTTCCCAAGTGGCTCCCTCAACGGACTAATTCTGCCAAAGAACCTTGACTAGGGGAACTTCTTTGTTCCTTAGTCTACGAATTTATCGATCAAGGATCTCGATTGAAATTTTTTCATAAAAAAGGCCGTTCTAAACATCTGCGCTTTCTAAGGGAACAACTACAACTGGGTCACCAATACACTTCTTCAACAAGGAGATATAGAATACTGGGTGCACTGATGCTAAGTCTGCAGGCAACTCAAGCTCATAAGCCACCTTTCGGAAATGACTCTAAATCCTGTAAGGGCTAACATATCGGGGACTAAGATTCCCCCACTTACCAAACCTCTTTACTCCCTTCACGGGAGAGATCTTTAGATATACAAAATCAGTAATCTCAAACTCAAGATCCTTTCTCATCACATTTGCATAAGATTTCTGTCGGCTTTGCACTGCCTTAAGCCTTTCCCTGATTAGCTGAACTTTCTCCAAAGCATCAAACTAATTCAGGCCCTATTAAAGTGGTTTCACCTATCTCAAACCAACCAATCGAATATCTACATCTCCTTCCATATAGAGCCTCAAATGAAGCCATCTGAATACTGAAATGATAGATGTTATTATACGCGAACTCAATTAAAGGCAAGTGGTCATCACAACTATCATTAAAGTCAACTTCACATGCTCTCAACATATCCTTAAGGGTCTGAATAGTCCTCTCTGCCTGACCATTTGTCTGACTATACTGAGGTGAAATTGGGTACCAAGACCCTTCTGAAAAGCTTTCTAAAATTGAGAGGTGAACTGAGTACCTTGTTGACACCCAATTTTAGCTCTCCTTTTTCATAAAATTAATTTCTCGATGCTTAGGATTCTAGAATATTTTTCCAATATTTTTTTTCATGTTTTTTTCATTAATAATTTGAAAATGATATTTTTCTTATCTTTGCTATTAAAAATACTAATAACACATCTTATAAATTTTCTTGGGGAAAAAATAAAGTAATAATGATATAAATACATATTAACTTATTAAGATTAATCTTTACAAATTTATTTTTTTTATTTTATTTCCGAATTATAGCTAAACGTATGTACTATCACGCACGCGTGTATATGTACGCCTTTGAAAAAATTAATTAGAATAAAATAAGCATCGCTGTATTAGTTAAGTGAAATAACTTTGGGAGAATTAGATTAATTCACTTGGGCCGATTCCTTCAATTTTCAGTCCTTATAACATATTTAAAACAAACCTTGTCCAGCCCAAAAACCAAAGCCACTCTGGCCCAATTACAACAATCTGACTCGGCCCATATTACAACCTTTTCTTTTTACCCATAAAATATAGCAACATCAGCAATACAAGCAACAACAACCTAATTTCTATCGAACAACATCAACCAACAACATCGAACTACCCTCAGACCACTGAACAATGGCGAACATCAGTGAGTTTCTTTCTTCCTCCACTATAAACCTCTGAAAAGGGGTAGCTGGAGGTTCAATGGTCTTTGGTTCATGCTTGACAGACAAAGATCTTGCCTTTCTTGAAAACCTCAAGCCTACTATATCAAAATTTCAATCAAAGTCTCAATCTTTCAAATCCCTTTCGAAAATATAATTTTCCTTGACTAAACTATCACTTTTTCAAATTTAAATTTTGAATTCTCAAGGCTCCTCCAAGGAGCCGTTCCATTTTTGCCTATATAAGGGGGGCTCTTTTTCATCTTAAGGGGGTTCAAGTGGTAAAAAAATGGGGAATTTCTTGGGGCACCATACTCTTTTACTCACTAAGTGTGTTTTATTTTATAATTTCTGATTACACTTCCTTTACTTTCATTGCTTTTAGTCGTTTGCATTTGAAGTTCGAGTTTGATTTCATATCTTTAACGAGGAAGCCTCAGCTTTGCTGCCTCACACAAGGTAAATTCTATCTCGTCTCAACTGTTCATGCTTAGTTTTTTTCGTAAATGCTTAATTATGCGACTAGTCGGGATGTTGTTTATTTTAGCCGACTAATTTTGGGCGTGAAAAAGGCAAAATGAAATTAGTTTGGTTTTTAATTTACATTAAGCTATGTGTTATGTGTTTATAAAAGTGTTCGCAACTTGCTATTTAGTTTGAGCAAATTCTACTAAGTGTAATAGTTGTTTTAGTTTGGCTGCCTATTACGAGATTACTATTATATCATTATGGATGTCTTTTGACGTCGTACTGGCTGTCTAGCTTGTTGCATGTATAATAACATGTTTATAAGATGTTCGAAACCTTTTGTTTATCATGGAAAAAGATCTAAAAACATTCTGAATTTGATTTTGTATATTTGAATATCGTAGCAGGTAGGTGGTTATGTATTTAATCAATTGTGCACCTGTAAAGTGTTTTTAGCTTTCCAAATTAGAAGGAAAAGACTCATTTTTACATCTCTGTAACTGTACTAGCCACTCTTCTTGTAGGTCACTGTTTTGCTTATTCATACAACATGAATTTAGAAATAGTAATTCAAGTCTAAAAGTGTTGAATTAAGCATGAACTTTTATTCCAAGCTTAAACTTGATTTAAAGGCTAAATGATCGTCGTCTCTGTTCCTATTTTGAATTTTGTGTATGTGGGTGCTTAAAGATTTGTTAAAAGTTCTATTTTAGCTTAACTTTATTGGGCTGCAACTTAGCTAATGAATATCCCATATGAAATCGAGTCTAAAAAAGAACATATGAAAGTGTGACTTTGATGTAGTGAGCATGAAGGAAGATATGTTATTCTGATAATATCAAGATATTACGATTACTTCTCTGTTAAGAATCCTTATGGTCCTATATTACTATTACTTCTTTGTTAAGAACCCTTATGGTCCTATTTTCTAATGTTGTTACTCTTATAACCAACTAAATCAAAGTTTCTGTAACTGTAACTGAAATTTGCAGTTTAAATTTTGGTATCCTTACCATTTAGTTGGAGTTCACTACATGATGAACCATTTAAACCATTTTACTCTAAAATATGGGGACAATCGATTTTTCTTGATGTGAAAAATAACATATGTGCTATTTTGAAGTCATCCAACTAGGTGCTAGGTGTTGCCGTATGGGGTTGGTTATATTCAGTTCTTGATTGTAGATTAATTATATGGCCTCTGGACAACTCTTCAGTTACTCTTTTGTAACTCGGGGCAAGTGGTTCATCATGGCTAGCTTACTTTGAGTATACAACAAACTTTTTTTGTCATGTTACTTCTTTGTTCCAACTTACATCGAGCATATTTTTCTGGATATCTAATCACTTTTGCAAGAAAAACATTTTTTAACATTCACTCTCAATTATGACACAGGTCTTGTGCTAGTTTGTTTGGTGTCATTTGAAAACATGATAATAGTTAAATTTGGACATCCCAATAATTAGACGACGTACACTTGTGACTGTGGCATGACTCTTGTCCTTTGTTGTCTAAGTTCTAGGTTAACGAATTCTTACTAACACAATTTTTATTACGTACTTTACTAATCTGATTGCACTTTACAATTATTTGATTAATTCTCTAATTTGTCCCTCCCTTGTTTGATCTAATTAACTGATTGTGGTATACAAATGTGTGTTTAAGTGATAACTTGGAAAATGTTCTAGTAGTAATATTATTAAATTTACACTAGTAGTAATTTTCCTTAAATTTGTTTGTATCGATCATTATAGACCAATTTTTTCGTACAAGAATCATCCTTCGCAAGCAAAGCTTGGCCAGATATGGGCTTGTACGATTAAGCATTAAAATCATGTTCTTTAATTAATTTGCTCCCTCAAGTTTCACTGTTATCATGAATAAGTACTAATCCTTATTTCTTTGCTTCACATGTACACATGGGAGTGCGTTTGGAGTCTCATGGCTTGACTCCATCTCTGTCTAAATCAGAGAAGTTAACAAATATCGCATAACACATGCATTCCCGTCTAGCAGTCTAGTGCCTATCTACCTTTCTAAACTTTTATTTTCCTTTGTATTATTGCACATGTTGTCCTCTCTTTACTAAAATATTGCACAATTTCATTAGGAATTTATATTTGTTTATTTGATGTTTCTTTTTTACTTCTTAGATATTAAATTTGACATTATTGTTGGCTTTAGATTTTAAATGGCTGAAATTTGATAGGTAAAATTATCTCTTAGATTTTCATGGCCATTAACGCTTCTTTAATACGAAATAGTTGCCTATACTTAGAAAATCAAGTTAATTTTTCACTAATTAATAGTATTGAAATAGTTAAAAGATGTAAATTTTATAGTAAACGGGTTTATTATTGTTGAATTAGGAAATCAGTTTTAATAATTTTAGATATGGTAAATCAATGTCTTTTTTTCATTAATTCTAAGAAAATGGCAACTTTGCCAAACCGACTTCGCAAGTTTTTTTTAGGATTTCAAATGACAAAAAATATTTTGTTTATTTCTTCTTAAACAACTATATTTTATCTATCTTTGGTAATTTTTGAAAAGTAGATTTTATTATGAGGTTTTTCTAATCTTCTATTATAAATAATTAGCTTGTTTTACTTTAATAAGATATATTTTAATATCTTATTTATATCTTTCCTAACATAGCTTTTGATTTCCTTATCTAACCTAAGTTTGGCCAGTTATCCGTAGTTAGCGGATCCTTTAGGGTGCCTAATCCCTTCCCTTTAGGATAATTAGAACCCTTACCTAGTATCCTAGGATAAGTAGACCTTAAAATGAAGTCTTTAATTTCTCTTAATCACATAGTTTAAAATAGGTTTCCTGATTCACCATAGAATTAATTAGATGACGGCTTCCTGATTTTAATTAGAAGTTTTCCAATATACTGTACCTTAATTTGACTTGTGTCGAAATGGGATATGACATACCTCTATCTGAGATGATAGACAACGGAACACCGTGTAACCTGACCAACTCTCTAATATAGAGCTTAGCATAGTCCTCGGCTGAATAAGAAGTATGGACTGGCAAGAAATACGCTGATTTGGTCATCCTGTCCACAATAACCCAAATTGAATCATGCTGATGATTAGTATGAGGCAAACCTGTCACAGAATCCATGTTCACTAACTCCCACTTCCAAGTGGGAATACTGAACTCCTCCATAGACCCACTGGGCTTCTGATGTTCAATCTTAACCTGCTGACAAATGGAGCACTTAGCTACAAATTAAGGGTGTTAAGTGGGCCGGGCCGGGTCAACCCAAAATCGATCCAATAAATTTAGCCGGATTATGGTTCGGGCCGGGTTCGGGTTGGGGTTAAGTGGGCCGATCCAGTTCGGGTTCAACAGTAAAATTTTTAAAAATAGCCCTAACCCGGTCAAACCCGGTCGAAAATAATTTTTTTTTTCAATATACACTATATATACCCACCTATATACATTTTAAATACGTTAAACAATATATATACACTATATATATATATATATATATATATATAGTATATACTACATTAGAATTTTAAAAATATATACACATATACATAATTACACATATATACGCACCATTCAATGTATATATACTACTTTAAATAAAATATACAACAATATATATACATTACAAAATATATATATATATATATATATATATATATATATATATATATATATATATATATATATATATAGTTATATACTAATTTACAAAACATATAAACATGTATACGTTAAATATACACGTCTATAGAAGATATATACACATATATACGCACCATTCAATGTATATGTACTACTTCAAATAAAATATACCTCAATATATATATATATATATATTACAATATATATATATTTATAGTTATATACTAATTTATAAAACATATACACATGTATACATTAAATATACACGTCTATAGAAGATATATACACATATATACGCACTATTCAATGTATATGTACTACTTTAAATAAAATATACTACAACAATATATATACATTACAATATATATATATATATATATATATATATATATATATATATATATATAGTTATATACTAATTTATCAAACATATACACATGTAAACGTTAAATATACACGTCTATAGAAGATATATACACATATATACGCACTATTCAATGTATATGTACTACTTTAAATAAAATATACTACAACAATATATATACATTACAATATATATATATATATATATATTTATATATATATATATAGTTATATACTAATTTATAAAACATATACACATGTATACGTTAAATATACACGTCTGTAGAAGATATATACACATATATACGCACTATTCAATGTATATGTACTACTTTAAATAAATATACTACAACAATATACATACATTACAATATATATATATATATATATATATATATATATATATATATATATATATATATATATATATATATATATATATATATATAGTTATAGTTATATATAGTTATATACTAATTTATAAAACATATACACATGTATACGTTAAATATACACGTCTATAGAAGATATATACACATATATACGCACCATTCAATATATATGTACTACTTTAAGTGAAGCATATACTACAATATATATACATTACAGTATATATATATATATATATAGTTATATACTAATTGATAAAACATATACACATGTATATGTTAAATATATACGTCTCTAGAATATATATACACATATATACGCATCATTCAATATATATGTACTACTTTAAATAAAATATACTACAATATATATATATATATATATATATATATATATATATATATATATAGTTATATACTAATTTATAAAATATATACACATGTAACGTTAAGCATACACGTCTATAGAAGATATATACATATATATACGCACCATTCAATATATATGTGCTACTTTAAATAAAACATATCCTACAATATATATATATATATATATATATTACAATATATATACAATTTATAAAACATATACACATGTATACATTAAATATACACATAGATAGAAGATATATACACAAATATACAAAACATATGCTACTTAATATAATAAATTAATAATACTTGATAGTAAATTAATAATATATTAGAAGCAATTTTTTAATTTAAACTAGAAATTCAATTTAAATCATTAAATGAAAAAAATTACAAAGTAAGGACTAAGGAGTGAATGAATCTTGAATTTTATTGATTGCGAAATGATCCAAAATTTATAATTTACATGAATAAAAAATCTACAAATTCTGCATCATTTTTTCCAACTCATTCATGTTAATATTAACAGGAACTTGCATAGGATAGTCAAAGTCAACGGGGGCAAAACCATGCATTGGATTTGATTCTGCTGAGTTCTCCCGTGAAGACATAATTTCTTCAAGTTTCTGCTCGTCGTTCGGCTCCAGTTCCATTCCTTGGTTTCTTTTTTTCGCTCTAATCCAATCTCTGAGGCAAACTAGAACATTCATTGCATTGCTTCCCCATGAGTGTCGGTTATCTCCAAGCTGCTGTCGTCCCTGACTAAAGGTGCTCTCTGATGCAATGGTTGACATTGGAACATTCAAGATATCTCTATCTAATCTTGAGAGCACAGGATATTGTATTTCATTACTCCTCCACCAATTCAACGTGTTGATCCTTCGTCTGCGATCCTCTGGCGGCGACCGAAGGTAATATTTAAGCTCTTCCTAATAGTTGATGTGTAAGCTCTCTCATCAACACTATTTTAATAAGGTAAATCATAAAAGGAATCAGAAAAACCACTATGTGCCGACCTTTTAGAAAATGATGGCTCTTTGGGAGGATGAGGAACGACAGTTGGAGTGATATTTGTAGGTATGGCTAAATCAACTAAATCAGCATAGCGATTATATAATTTTTCTATGTATTCATTCGCATCACCTATAGCCGTCTACAAATCAGGTTGTACTTGTTCAGAATCATTGCTAGTATTTATTTCTAAGTTAGCTTAAATAATAGTACTAAAGTGGCACATAGTATTATATTTCATGCACGGATTTAGCATAGCATCAACCAAGTAAATTGGGAGAATCGGGAAAAAATATTTTTTAGATTTAGTAAACATGACACCAACAGCTTCTTTATAACCTTCTTTATTTTTATATTCTTTGAGCAAACTAAAAATATCGGCTGTATATGTCAAAATATTACAACCAGTAGGATAATAAGCACCAAAAAATTAAACCGTAGTTACATAGATTTTTTCTAAAAACTTAACAAAATCATTAATTACAACCCAATCAGAATCATGTAGTATGCAATCAACAGAATCAGCAAATGAACTACAATATTGGTTAAAAGCTAGTGTAATAGGAACTCTATCTTTATAACAAGTTTTTAAAAAATCATACGTAGAATTCCATCTAATATCAATTTCCTCAAGCATCAATATCGGTGCAAGTCCATTTTCTTGACATTTAACTTTAAATTTTCTAATTCTTTTTCTTCGATTATTTCCTTGAATAAAACCAACAACAAGATAATTTTTTTCAATATAAAGCTCAAAAAACTCAAGACCATCTTTAACAATTAAATTATATATATGACGTGCACACTTAATATGAAAAATTTCAGGCAGCGGCAGAGATAGCTTAGATTTTAACTTTGTTAAGCAGTCTTGTTGTTAGAAGCATTATAAAAAGCAATACATAAGATTTTATTTTCTATACCATAAAATTTGGCAACTTTAACAATAGAATCAGCAATAAAATCTCCTGTATGTTTACGATCTTCATCATATAAAAAAGCAAGAATACGTTTTTGCATCACAAAATTACTATCCATCCAGTGATAAGTAATGGTTAAATAATCATTTTTATTTATAGCACGACCAAGATCAGAAGTTAGGGATAATCTACATTAAATATTTTTTAACAATGTTGATAAATAAAAATAATATTGTGAATGAAGTCTAAAAATATCAGACCGCTAAGTACTTCTAGGAATACCATTAAACATAGGATTATAAATTGCTTGAATATAATGAATAAAGACAACAGAAGAAGGAAAACTAAAAGGAAAATAACCCACAACTACCATTTTAGCTATATCTTTCCGGTCCCTCAATTTATTATACTTCTTCATTACCTGACTGGTAGCTGGGTCCAATCTAGTCTGCATTGGTCCACCAATATCCTCACCACCTCGTGCAATATTTAACTCTCTTTCGTGAGCATCACCTATATGTCTCATCAACGTACCCGTACCCCCTTGTGTGCCTCCGCTTTTATGCTTATATATTTGTGAACAAATATTGCATTGCACCTCAGTATCTGATATACGTTCAAAAAATTGCCATGCAATACTAGTTGTTTTATGAACTCTTGGGGCACGGAGAGGATGGGGAGAGAGATTAACCGATTTAGATCTAACGGTAACATTTTCTACTGAGGGTGTCTCACCAATATTTTCATCATCTTCGTTTAAATTAACCGCATCTACTTCATTTTCTTCTTCTATATCGTAATTTTTCTAAGCTTCTACATTATCCATATCGTGAGCACCTACACCTATTTCTTCCTCAAAAGGTGTACTAAGTGGTAGAGAAGGCGAAGACACACGGGTATATCTACTACTTGAAGTACCTCTATCGCTAGTAATTTGCTTTTTACTACTACTACCGCTTTCAGAACAAATTTTTTTAACATCTTTAGTAGCGAGGTTTCTTAATTTATCCATAATATAAATTAAACTAAGAAAATTCAAAATACACAAATATAATAAAATTAAATATTCAACAATTAATTCACTAAATAAAAATTAAATGTAAGAGATGGAGCGACAATACCAAATTTTGGAAGTATCCGAAGGTTGCGACTTTAGAAACTTTCACTCGTAATTTGTAATCACAAAATTAAAAAATTAGAGTGAGCACTTTAGGAAA
The DNA here is from genome assembly GCA_030864225.1 of Capsicum baccatum var. pendulum. Classification (NCBI taxonomy): domain Eukaryota; kingdom Viridiplantae; phylum Streptophyta; class Magnoliopsida; order Solanales; family Solanaceae; genus Capsicum; species Capsicum baccatum. The sequence goes on from CM061561.1 coordinate 54,196,862, forward strand.
TTAAATATATAGAGTATTTGAGAATTGAGAATTGAGATTTGAGAGAGAATGAGATTTGACAGAATGAAAAATTGTGTGAAAAATAATTTGAAGGTGTAGGGTATTCATAGAATTTTTTTTGGGATTAAAAAATATTTTAAATAATTTTTTATTAATAAAAGGGCCCAAACTAGCCGTTAGGACCCAAAAATGGCTATATAACTGCTGGACCAACGGCTAGTTTGACCCAAATCTCCATTTTTTTATTTTAAAAAAGACAACCGGGCCGGGACGGTTAATCGGCGGGCCTAGATCGGGCTTGGTCCGAGCCAGGTTAACTGGACCCAATCAAAAAATTAAACCGGCTCTGGAACCGATACCCTACTACCCATGGGATGACCGGGTCGGGTCAAATCGGGCTGGTTTTATTAAACGGGCCAAATTTGACAGGCTTACTACAAACCCTGCAATATCCCTTTTCATCCCACTCCACCAATAGATTTTCTGCAAATCACGGTACATTTTCGTGACCCCTGGATGAATAGAGTAACACGCACCATGTGATTCTGCAAGGATTCCCTGTCTCAACTCATCAACACATGACACACACAGTCTACCATGACAACACAATTCACCATCTCCCCCTTGGGACAAAACCTTTACTTTTTTATCGTTTACTGTCTCCTTCAACTTCATCAGACTAGGATCCCTATCATGCTTTTCTTTCACTTTGGCAACCAAAGAAGATTCCAAACTGTTTTGAACCCAAACACTACCCTCAACTGAATCAACCAAACGAACACCTAATCTGGCAAGTTGATGAACTTGTCAAACTAACTTCTTCTTATCACCCTCAACATGAGCAACACTACCCATAGTTTAAGACCTCACAAAACCCTAAGCTTAACTCAGTCCCTTAGAGCTTGTTAAGGGGTCCCAAACTTAGAAAATTTAGCTAAGTATTCAGACTTAGTGTTATTTTAGCCTTCGTAGGTTGTCAATACTATTTCACAACCCTCATGACCTTAAAGTAATGATTTTTAGGTTGAATCATGATCAAGAATATCAGTGGGTGTTCTCGGATAAGTTTTGAATTTTACGAACTTTGTTTGAATAATATTTCAAAGCTTAAACCAGTGGATCGATGCGATCTCGATGCGCCGCATCTCCCATAGCATCGATGAAGATTTTTCTCTAGCTCCCAGTGCAAATTTCAGTGAACCGACGCGGACTCGATGCGGGCTAGTCCAGTTTTAGTAATTAAAACACACATCCAAAGGGGTAAATGGGTCTTTTCCCATCTTATATCTACTCCCAAAACATGTAATTAAGCCATCCAAACGACTAAATTTACTCATTCTCTCTAGAATTTTTCAAGAACAAACCCTAGTTAATCACATTCAAGAATCCAATTTCCAAGGAAATACATCAATCTTTCAGAATTCAAGCTTTAAATTATGACAAGTGTTCATCCAAGGGTCCCTTCCACCCTTAGAGTCCAAGAAACTCTTTTAAACTTTAAATAAATTGATTTCATGATTTGGATTCAAGTGTATTCATGATTATAACGTTGATTGGGTTTCTATTCCATGATTAGGTGCAAGATTTAGGTACAAAATATTTTTTATGTATGTAGTATCATGTGAATTCATGTTAAAGCCTTGAAATTGTAATGCGCATGTGTTGATTAGTACTATGTGCATATACAATGCCTTCCAAGTGTTTGATGAGTTGTTAATATGAATTAAATAGTGAGATTATATCATGTTAGCATGTATACTAGTTCATGCCATTCAAGTGTTTGATAAAATGCCTCTCTAGATGCATTATGAATAAGTGTGCATTTCTATGCTATGCAAGGTCATGTGATGCTTTAATTTTCATGCTTTTGAGTCCCGAGGGTATTTAATACCCAATAATTTTGGTATTTAACTAGATCCAGTGTCAGGTTTGGAACAATCTCAGTTATGTCACGATCAGTAGTACTCTCAGTTAGTTCAGAACTCAGGAAAAAATCAGAAGACTCAGTATCAGTCCAGTCCAGTTCAGTATTCAGTCCAGACCTTCATAGATTTAGTCAGTTAACAGAATTCAATATTATTCCATCAGTCAACGAAATTCAGTGAACTCAGTTCAGCTTAGTTAGATAGTAAAATCAGTAACAGTTCAGTTAAGCCTAGTATGAACTAGGAATTAGTTCAGTGTTTCTTCAGTTGAGAGTAGGATTCAACACCGAACGAACCCAGGGATGGGGGTATTTCTGCCAGCAGAGGGTTTGACCCTTAGTAGCAATCCCTGTATTACAGAACTATGTAGCCACCATAGGTTGAGATATCTTCCTGCCAAACTAGGGTTGATACATCTCATACGAGTTTTCCTGCCAGCCGAGGGTTGATGAAAAAGCTTTCTGTCAGAGAGGATTACCTCATAGTTGTCTTTACCCATGGCACGGTACTGACACCTTTCCAATCGGGGTTACAGGTTGGACCCCAGTCTATCCAGAAAGGGGCATGTTGGTTAGATGATTACTTTTCACAGTCTCAGTTTTAGTTCTAGTCTCAGTATAGAACTCAGTTTAGTTCTACAGAATTAGGACTGCCAGATATAGTCACTCAGTTCAGTATGGAACTTAGTACAGTTCCACAAAATTAGGACTATTAGATACAGTCGTTCAGCTATCTGTAATACAGCTTTAGTAAACTCAAATATTAGTAAATCAGTAATTCAGAACACAGTATCTAGTGTTAGCATGACCTTAGTTACAGTTTATGTGTTCATGCATGTACTTTCATTCAGTTATACTCATGTTATTCAGTCAGTATTGTTCATACATATGAATTCATGCATCTCATCCTACCTCATTTAGCATACTAGTATATTTAAAGTACTGACGTATACCTTTTTTTTGTGCTATGATATTTTATATCATAGGTTCAGATGCACGGGATCCCGATTATACTTAGCAGCCCTATCCATCAGTAGCAAACTAGTGGTGAGTCCTCATAGTTTGAGAACATAATT